>CM075820.1:22041254-22784061 GCA_037975025.1 Excoecaria agallocha
AGCTAAACCCAGAAAACTTTGCACTTCGGTTACATTTTTGGGTGGCTTCCACAGAAGGATTGCTTCAATCTTTGAAGGATCTACTTCAATACCCTCTGCTGAGATAACATGACCCAAAAAGGATACTTCATTCAGCCAAAAGTCACATTTACTAAATTTGGCATAAAGCTGCTTTTCTCTCAATGTCTGCAATACAATCCTCAAATGTTCATCATGCTCTTCTGGGGTCTTAGAATACACCAGTATGTCATCAATGAAGACCACCACAAAATGATCCAAGTAGGGGTGAAAAACTCTGTTCATCAAGTCCATGAAAGCTGCTGGTGCATTTGTAAGCCCAAATGGCATGACCAAAAACTCATAATGGCCATACCTAGTACGGAAAGCAGTCTTAGGCCCATCAATTTCTTTTACCCTCATTTGATAATAGCCCGATCTCAGATCTATCTTGGAGAAGACACCCGCTCCCTTAAGTTGATCAAACAGATCTTCTATGCGAGGAAGGGGATACTTGTTCTTGACTGTCACTTTATTTAGTTGCCGGTAATCTATGCACAGTCGAAGAGTTCCATCCTTTTTCTTTACAAATAGGACAGGTGCTCCCCATGGAGAAGTGCTAGGTCTGATAAATCCCTTACCGAGCAACTCCTGAAGCTGAATCTTTAACTCTTTTAATTCTGCAGGTGCCATTCTATACGGAGCAATAGAGATAGGAGCAGTACCAGGAGTGACCTCAATGGAGAATTCCACTTCTCTATCAGGTGGTAAGCCTGGAAGTTCATATGGGAACACATCCTGGAACTCCCTAACTGTAGGCACATCTGACACCTTTAAACTATCCTTCTTCGCCTCCACTGCAAAACACATATATGCTTCACAGCCTTTTCTGATCAATCTTTTTGCTGCAGTGGCTGATATCACCTCCGATAAAAAGTTAGATCTCGCACCTACAATAGTGACGTCATCACCATTCTGAAGCTGTAATGTAACCCTCTTCTTTCTGCACTCGACAGTCGCTTGGTGGGCGGATAGCCAATCCATCCCAAGAATTAAATCAAACTCATGGAAGGGAAATTCGATAAGATTTGCCAGGAATACATGTCCCTGGACACTGATAGGACACTGTCTATATACCTTATTCACTACCACACTATGCCCCAGAGGATTACTCACCAAGATATCCTGGTCCAAGTAGGCCTCTTTCATCCCTTTACCCCGTGCCAATTCTGTGCTAATATAGGAATGGGTGGATCCAGGATCTATCAATGCATGTACAGAGTTAGATAACAGAATGAACTTACCCACAATCACATCAGGAGCATCTTCCTCTTCACGAGCCCTCACAGCATATGTCTGTCCCCCTGACCGCCTCTGTCCCTGAGACGACTGGCCAACTGGTCTGGAGGCTGACAGATTAGGGGCTGCTCCCCTACCACGACCACGTGGTGCAGAAGATCCAGTACCGGAAGCTGGTGAAGCTACTGAAGCAGTCTGTATCATGGGACAGTCTTTGATTTGGTGATCTTGGGACCCACACTTGAAACAGGCTCCTGTCAGAAATCTGCACTCCCCAGGGTGTGTCCTACCACAATGCTCACACTGTACTGCTGACCCACCATCTTTGTCTCGGGGTGCACTAGATGTCATGGTGGCAGTAGACTTGCCACGGGAGGCACTACCCTGTCCTCTGCCTGCTGGTGAATGACCCTGAGGTGCCTGCTGACCTTTTTGCTTTTTACTTTGTCCTGACTTTCCACTGCTCTGTCCCTGCTTTCTCTTTTGCTGAAATCGGGACTGCCTCTCTGCTTGCTCAATCTGAGTAGTTTCTAACTTGAGAGCTGCATCAATCATAGTTCTCAGATCTGGGTATTTCTGGGCCCCGATGATCTGCCTCAACTCAGTATGCAGTCCCCTCTCAAATCGCTGACATAATCTCTCTTCTGTAGCCAAGCCCTCATCTAAGTAAGCGCTCAAGCTCTCAAACTCTCTATCATACTCAGCTACTGTACGGTTTCCTTGTCTCAGCCTCCAAAAAGCGTCTTGCATAGCAATCTTGTATTCGGACCCAATATATTTCTTCTCAAACTGATCAATGAAGAACTTCCAATTCAGACGGTCTGTAAGTGTATGTCTCCGAACTGAGTCCCACCAAATAAAAGCTGGACCCTGAAGCAAGGCTATGATACCCTCAAGCTTCTCTTTTTCAGAACTATGGGTAATTTCAAACAATCTCTTCATTTTAAAAAGCAATGCCTCAGCAGCTGCTGGCGTCAAAGGGTCCTCACCTGAAAAATCCTCTGCTCCCAGTCTTTTCAACTGCTCCAATATAGGTCCTTCTTTTAGGCGGAGTAGGCTGCTGAACCTGTATCACTGGTGGCGGTGCCTGAACCTGTGCAGCCTGAAGTCGCTGCTGGATGTAATCTAACATCAGGTTAAGGAAATCCAGCTGAGGAGGAAGAGGAGGAGGCGCTACGGGTGGAGGTGCCTGCTGCGGTGGGACCTCCTGTTGCCCCATATTACTTGAGGCCTCACTCCTGTTATCGCCTGCCTCACGGCTCGGCTCTCCAGACATCTTTTTACTATAAAACAGAAAGGAGCAAGAATTCATTAATTCCAAAACAACTTCTCAAAATAACAATTGGCATGTATATAATCAATTTAAATCAAACATTGCACCCATTCCGATCTTAGAACCGTCTAAACCACAGCTCTGATACCACAAATTGTAACACCCTTATCCCTCCTTAAACTGTACCGGCGTACCGAAGACCGGAAAATTTTTTTTTTTCTTTTCTTAACTTCTATACCTAAAAAACCTTATTGACGTTTACTTAATTAAAAACTACCTTTCGCCACTGACTTAACACTGTCCAATTTACTATGCACTTAATAAACATTTTACAATATAATGGCTGTACATAGTACTAGCCCCCTGAAAAGCAGACAAACCACACAGTCTCTCAGAGGCACAACAATCAAAACTGATAACAGTATACATTCATTCCATCCATTCCATTTGTTCACAATCCAACACTCCTTAGTACAATAACTTTTGTTTACATTACATAACCATAAGTAAAACTGGTACTCATATATACATGCCAAAATTATACAACTAGAGCAATCTAAAATAAATCCTGCAATCTGAATTCTTGCTCCAGCTCCTGTTTACCTGCGCGCAGTAAAACTACACGCTGAGCACTCAATATGCTCAGTGGTGACTAACAATCGATACATTTCCTAACATTTCCATTTTTTATTCTTAAGTATTAGCATATGAATATAAACATAATTGTGAAATCAATTATTATCACCTTTAAACAATAACTTAACGTTTTCTATACAATTATTCAATTTAGTCACATAATTACAATTTTGCCATTAAAGGCTCAATAATAATCTTTAAACTGATAACTGAAGTAATTTACGTTTCTTTTCACTTAATTTGTCAATTATAAGCAAAATTACATTCTAGTCCTTGTTGTCCATAAAATTCACTATTCAATTAATTTAACTATTATCTGACTGTTTTATCCTTAATTAATAAATTTTCACTTAATTTACTATCTGTTTACACTTTTTGAAAAAATTACCATTTTGCCCCTAAACTTTCTTTTTCTTTCATTATGGTCCTTCTTCACTTTCTTTTTGTACTTTTCATTGTCTTTTCATTTCTTTCTCAATTTATTACCATTATGCCCCTAGTACAGATCCAGCAAAAAATCTCAGACCGGATACACGAAACATGGACCCCACGGGCCCCACTAAAAAGAGAAATGGTTCCCAAGGAACCATTCTCAGAACACTGCACTTTTCACTTTAACATTAACACTTAAGCTATAGAGATCAATGATCCTACCCATAGCAAAGCAAGTCGCCATGACCTGCACCGCGGTAAAGGGTGTTCCTATGGCTAGCCAACTATATCCAGACCTAGTTTTTACTGCCAGACTAATTCTAAGGGCACAGTAATAATTACTTTATTAATTCTTTTCATTGACATTAATTTAATTTCATATAAATTAATCAATTTCACCATTTTTATGCAATTATTAATCAATAATTCAATTATTTTCAATATACATATTAACATTAAATTCTAAACAAAAATCACAATAATTTCAATAAATACCAATAAAATTTATTTATGCATTATTTATTATTTATTATCATTTTTCATTAAAATAATCAATTAATTCACTATAAATCACTACTTTTACTATATACATACACTATAAATAAATCTTGAAAATTCCTAAATTAATTCCAAATATTCTCTAAAAATTCATGGACATTAATTTTCATGTCTACTATTAATTTAAGTTAACAATTATTATTTTTATGCAATTTCTCACTATATACCCTAGTGATGAAATTCGGCCAACCCAACTTCTCATTCCTAAAAATTGTATTTCTTTCATTTTCATCTTTCATTCATCATTTCTCTCACTTAATTATAATTACCCTAACATAATTACATCAATTAACAACTTTAAACATTTTTGTCCTAATTACATAATTAAGAAAAATTCATAAACTTAGAAAATGTAAAGATTTATTAGTCACTTACAATTTTCTCTTGAATTAGGGAGTCTAGGCTTCCTTCCCCTTGCCTTTGTTCTTGAAAAAACTCCCCTCTATTTGCTCACCTACATAGGGCAGCCCATTTAAGCTTAGATTTCTTCATTTTCTTGTTCTCAAATGCAAAAACTAACCTCATAATCATAATCTACACCCAAAAATCTATGAAAAACCACTAAGAAATTAATTTAAAACATTAAAATTCTCAAGCTCCAACTTACCCCTCTTTCTTTCTTTCCTTGATTTCTTCACTTCCTTTGCCCAAATCAACCAAGTGAAGCTATTTTAGTGTATTAGAGGGATGAAACTACAATTCCTAACTTGGATTTTAAGAGAGATATTAAGTGGTTAAGAAGCAAAAGAGAGGGAGAGAAGAATGAATGAGATTCGGCCAATGAGGAGGAGGACGGAGACACAGGAAAAATCTGGAGTTTTCTCCAGAATTTTAGCCTTTAAATACCTGCATAATGGGCCCAAAATTGGGCTAGAATAATGGGCTTTGCCCATTTAACTTAAAAGGCCCAATTTAGGCCCCTAAAGGCCCAATTAAAATTCTCTCTCTCCCAGCCATTAAATCACTTCAAAAATAATTCCATCACTCTTATCACATCAAAAATAGCTAGCCCGCAAATTTTTGGCTCAATCGGAGTTCGTTATCGGTCCGATTCAAACTTATCGATACGATTCGACAACTGCCGGTGTCACTGAAAAATTCCATTTTCATCACTAAAATATTCTACACAAAAATTCATGTAGGCATGCAAAATATGGCAATATTCGGAGTTCATTTACTATTTTTAATCATTTACGCAAAATCAAGTCACCTTCCCTATCAGGGAAATTGACTCGCTAACTTTTTAGTATTTTTGATATTTGGAGGTCCATTTGACCTCAATTTCACTTCAAATTTCAACTCCGGACTCACCATGACCAATACTTTCCGATGGTCCAATAAAATATTTTTGACTTTCGGGTACTCTTTCGAACCCGAAAAATACTATTCACCGTCGGAAAGTACTGTTCACGGCTAACCCGGTGTTGAGGCCGTTACAATTAAAATCGGACCGGATAAAGAACCGGTGAGGCTGGAGGTTCTTGGTTCGATCAGTTCAATCGGATTCAACCAGATTTTTTTTTATTTTTAAAATATTATAAATTATTATAATTTTATAAATACTATTGTATAAAAATTAAAAAAAATATCCATCAAACATTAATATATGTCATAAATATCCTAATAATAAGTTACAAAATATAATTTTAATTTTATTATTATAAGTAATTAATTATGTATTTTTGAATATCATATATTAGAAACATAAAAATACAATCATATCATGAAAAAAATTTCTTTTTTAGATGGAGTACTAATGAAGCAAATATAAAAATTATTAACCTTGCATATATGAGTATAATTATATTTAATTACAATAAATCCAAATAAATAATAAGTATATTAAATTATTAAGTGGCATATTTAGAATTTAAAATACTATATTTTTCAAAGAAATAAATCATAAAAATTATATATATATATATATATATATATATATATATATATATATATATATATATAAATTATTAAGTGACATATTTAAAATTTAAAATACTAATTTTTTTAAATAAATAAATAATGAAATATATATATATATATATATATATATATGGGGGTGAAAAATATAAAAAATTATAATTTTTTGTAATTTTTAGCTATAAATTTGATTTTATTCGATTTTTCGATTTAATTCGATTTAATTTAATTTTTTATTAA
The DNA here is from genome assembly GCA_037975025.1 of Excoecaria agallocha. NCBI lineage: Eukaryota > Viridiplantae > Streptophyta > Magnoliopsida > Malpighiales > Euphorbiaceae > Excoecaria > Excoecaria agallocha. Next base: position 22,047,607 of record CM075820.1, read on the forward strand.
TTTGGTTTTATATAATTAAACCAATCAGTTAATATATCGATTTATAATTAAATTGATTCAATCAATTGATTCAATTCGATTTTAATAACTATGATCTCAAGCGTTGACAAACTCATCATCATCTTTTACTGTTTTCACCAATAATTTTAGAGTTTCAGTTGATTATATTTGATGGGATGGGACGAGAGGTGACCATGCATGCTTGCAGTTCCTTAAAAAAAATTGTGCATGAAAAATAGCAGTTTGTCGTTTTCTATTAATGAAAAACCCACTTACAGTCCATCTTAAAGTACAAAAAACGCAACAATTTCTGCCATTTTTTATCTTATGCGGGTCTCACATTTCACAGCATAAAACACAGCCTAATGACGCTGTTTTTTTCTATGAAAAACGGCACATGATATTGCCATTTTCATTCAAAATTTTTGCATTGATTACGTGGGATGCATGTCGTTAGAAAATAACAATACTGGGTGCCTTTTTTAACCCCATTTTATTTTTTTACTGTAGCTTCAAATCTCTAAATATTTTTCAAAATTACACAAAAATTAAAAAAAAACCCCTCTCGAGAAACCCTATGGTTAATAAGACATTTAAGAAAAAGAAAAACAACAACAATGGAGAAGAAAATAGCAAAGGAAGATCAGAATCGAAAATTTCAGTATCTTACAAACGTGTTAAGACCTCATGTTTATATCACGGATACCTCAACGGTCAAGAATCTGGTCCAACACCTAACTGGTAATACTATTACAACCAAAACATCAACTTCATCATTAGCTTCTGTAATAAAACAATTTCAGACTTTGAGGATAAAGGTTGATAAAAATCAAGATCGTCAGATGATTTACTGCAAAAGATCTGTGGATTGTTTTGAAGAAGAAGAAGAAGAAGAATATTTGATGAATAAAGAATTAGATTCAGATGCAGGTGTGGAACAACAGATGGATTTGATAGCCGTTAAGAAGACTGAGTCATAGCTTCTGGACATGTATTAAGAACCTATCATCTTTTTCGACCAACCAACTTATATATTATTTTTTCTTTTGTTTTTGTTTATCCACAAATTTAATTATTCGTTTATGGAAAAACATAATATCAGTATTATTTTTTTTATATCAAAAGAGAAATAAAAAATTAACAGAAAAAAAGCTACTTATAATAGGGAACACTTATCCCTCTGCTGTCATAGTATAAGATCTCCTTCAAACTGACGGGAGGAGTCTCAAACCAGGCAAACTGAAGATCTTGAGTCATGCCCTTCTTGGCTAACAAATCTGCTGCAAAATTTGATTCAAGTTTAATGTGGGTGAATTTAACTTTCCAGTCTCTCGGTTGACCTAACCTCTAATATCTTTAACAATATCTACTAAATAAGGACCTATGTCATTATTTTGAGTGAGCCGCAAGAACACCTCATAACAATCTAGTTGCACAGAAATCTTCCTCCATCCCTTATCCCAAGCTGAGCTGAGGCCTTGTGTAATTGCCTATAATTTCGCAAATAGAGAACCTGCATTATTGAGACGAAAAGAAAAGCCACCCAGCCAGGTCCCAATATTATCTCTAAAGACTCCACTGTATGCACTTAAATTGGATCCCAAACATGATTCCCCATTAGTATTGAGAGCAATCCATCCCACTTCTGGAGGAGACAAAATCGTTGAGTCATTGCTGATCCTGTTCGTTGAGAAAGCAAGAGCCTACAAAGAGGACAGAAAAAGGATATCTGCCTCTGTTTCGGATAAAATCATTTGAATCTTGGTCTAGGTATTAGTATTGACATTGTTAAACACATCATCATTTCTCCACCTCCAAATTCTCTAAGTTGCAAAACCAAAAATTATGCTCCACTCTATCATGAAATGCCCCTTGAACTTGCCTTGCAAATTCTCTGCTAACCAGGATCTCTTTGAAATTGTGAAGAAGGAAGTAACATCTTGTAGATTAAGGAGTTCTAGCCAAACTTCTTTGGCCTTTCGACAATCCCGCAAAACAAGGATCACGTTTTCCTCCCAATCCGAGCACATTTGACAGCCACCCGAAGAAGACAAGTGTCTTTTAACTCATTCTGCATTAGTCATCAATCCATTGTGAAAATATAGCCACAAGAAACTACAGATGTGCTGAGGGCCTGCCCATTTCCAAATTAGCTTTCAGTTCCTGTTAACACCACTATTAGAGTGTTCATAAGAAGATTATAATTTGTTTTAACTGTGAATTTTCCAGATCGAGAGGTGTTCCAAACAATCATGTCAGCTCCTATAATATCCGACGGTGGGCTAGAAGCAAGCACTTTAACTACTATGTTATCAGAGATTGGATGGTCGAATTTTTCAACATTCCAGGTTCCAAAGTTCGTTACTTCATCCCGAACTTTCCAATTTATAATCTTTTTCGGGACATTGCTGACTGTATGATTCACAATTCTGAAATTTTCACACTATTTACCAAACCAAAAATCAGTGAGTTGCCCATCCCGTACACAATAGCTGATATTATTGAAAACAAAAGGTCATGCACGAAACATAGCACGCCAAACAGAGGTGCAGTTCTTTTTATGCACATTCACTGAAAATTTGCCATCAAGAAGCCCATATTTGCCACATAGAACATGGACCCATAAAGCATTGGGGGGGGGGGGGGGGGGGGGTGTTATCATTCTCCAAATCTATTTAGCTAAAAAGGCCTGATTAAGATCAACAATCTTCCTCAAACCGAGCCCTCCCCTATTTTTATTATTGCAATTCTTGTTCCAATTAACAATATAAATTTTTTTATGGTCAGAGGAAGAACCCCATATGAAGTCCCGATAAAGAGATTCTATTTTGTTGTGCACTTCTTTCAAAAAAACCATAGTTTGCAATGCATACACTGCAATAGCCATTAAAACTGACTGAACCAGTGTAGTTCTGCCTGTAAAAGAAAGGGAGTTGGCTTTCCAAGTACTCAACCAGCCCTTCACTCTATCTATCATTTTCTTAAAATATTTTTTACTGTTTCGGCTTTAGATGATGGGTATTTCAAGGTGGTTGTCGAAGTTTGTGCTATAGGAGAAACCAGAAATTTCTTTCAAATTATGCACCATAGACCTACTGACATTTTGAGAAACAAAGAACGGAGACTTAGCTTTATTCACCCTTTGACCAGAATAATGATAAAATCATCCAAAACATCACAGACAACCGACATGGAATGCTTCGAAGCCTCTGCAAATAGAAGTAAGTCATCTACAAAAAATAAGTGTAATAGGGGTTCTCATCTTCTTATTTTAACAGTTTTTCATAAGCCTTCTTTCACTGTTTTGTTAATGGCTTGAGACAGCCTTTCCATGCATAAAATAAAGATATAAGGGGATAAAGGATCTCTTTGATAAACTCCTCTAGAGGGTTTAAAAGTCTCAGACGGGTTGCCATTCCATAAAACTTTTGCGCTGCTAGCCAACCGGCTATTAACCAACACTTGAATAAATGAGTTAAGAAGCCCCGCATCAATAAGGATATCATAAATAAAGTCACATCGAAGCCTTTCATATGCTTTTTCCAAATCAATCTTGATGAGAACCCAAGCTGTCTTCCCTCTTTTATTGTGTATAGAGTGGACAACTTTTTGGGTAATTAAAATGTTGTCTATAATTTGGCAACCTGGGACAAAGCTAGCTTGAGTATCGCTAACTAACTTCACTAGACACGGCTTTAATCTATTAGTAAAGACCTTCATAAGGATTTTAAAGACCATTGGAAGTAAACTAATAGGTCTGAAGTTTGTAACATTCGATGGTTTTTCTTTATTTGGAATTAACGTAATGATGGCTTGACAAAGCAAAAGAGGGATATGATCGCCATTCATACATCTTGTAATAAACTGACATAAAGAATGTTTAACCAAATCCCAATTATACTGAAAGAAACCAACACATATGCCATCATTCCCAGCAGCCTTGAATGGTCGCATACCATTTCAGTGACAGTAGCACACATAGATTCCAACATGTTTTCACCAAGGCTAGGAAATCGACCTCTAAGTGGGTAAGCTGCAGCATGACAAATATCTTATGTCTAAAGCTGAGAATAGAAATCCATGACATGAGCTTTCAGCTCATCAAGGTCAGAACTCCATCTACCATCTGACAACTGAAGGCAATCAATTTTTAACTTGTGCTTCTTCATCCGAAACTTATTGTGAAAGAAGTTAGTATTTTTGTCTCCCTCTGTAAGCCAATTTAAGTTGGCTTTTTGCTTCCAAAGTAGCTCTTCTTGATGAATTACATTCTTATACTCCAGTCAAACTTTTGATTCAAGCCGGCATAGAAAGGTGGAATTTTTGTGTTCAAGGACACGTTCAATCCCACTAAGTCTAGCTAATAAGTTTCTCTTTCTCCAGAAAATATTACCAAAGACCTTGTTCAAAGAGGTAACTTTAGTCGTAAAATATTCCATAGCCTGGTCAATATCTATATCTGACTTCCAATGATCTTTGACAAACGTCGGGAAGTCTTTGTGAAGGAGCTAAGAATCTGAAATGGCAAGAAGAACCAGCTGAGGGATTAATATTCAATGATAAAAGGAGAGGTCGGTGATCTGAGCTCACCCTAAGCAAATGTTGAACCCCAGCTCTGTTAAACAAATTTTTCCACTACTGAGAACATAGGACTCTATCCAACTTCTTGAAGATTGCCCCTTTTCCATGTAAATTTTGGTCTTTGGAATCCAAGATCAATTAAGTTGCAGCTATTGACATAGGTTTGAAATAGGGGACATACTTTACTACTTCTTCTTGTCCCTCCCGTTTTTTCATGAGAAAAAAGAAAAGAATTAAAGTCCCCTACCAAGCACCATGGTTTCGAGATCAAAGAGTTCATGTTCATAATATTAGCTCAAAGTTTTCTCCTATTAAGAGCATTCGGGTCTGCATAGATAGCCGTAAAGATAAACTCTGTAAATTTCGAGCTTGACAACTTGAGAGAAACCCATTGATAGGAATAAGATATAACCTAAATATTAAGATTATTTCTCCAAAAAATCTAAATACCTCCTGAAAAACCTGCTGCTTTGACTCGAAAAGATTTTACAAAGCCAATGTTCTTGATCACTCTATCCAGTGGTGAAGCTAGGATTGAAAAATAAGGGGGGCAAAAATATAAATTATATTTAAAATAAAAAAATAATTTTATAATAAGGAGGCAAAATAAAATTTTAAATGAGAAAAATTATTTATTTAATATATATATACATGTAAAATTAAAAAAATTTAAAAAATAAGGGGGGCAATTGCCCCCCTTCTCCACCACCTAGCATCGCCACTGACTCTATCTGCCATTATGCCACTAATTTGGGTTTCTAACAGAACAAGAATGGACACTTGAAACTGATTACAAAAATCTCTAACAATGCTAGTAAAATTACTGGAACCAACCCCCTAAAAGTTCTAAATAATAGCTCTAAAATCCATACAAATAACGAGAGAAAAGAACCTGGACAAAAAGGATCAGTGCTTTTTTCCATCGTCGGTATTTTGCTGACGTTCACTACCCTCACCTGCTAAGAGCTGCCATTAGACATAGGGACAACCAGAGATAACTCTGACAATTCTGCCGCTTCCACCAATACAATTAACAAAGGAAGGGATTTTGACTTATTTCTTGCTTTTTTCTTCTTGATCATGTCAGGTGGTCTACTGCCAATGTGTTTTCACCTTCAAACTTCGATGGGAGTTAAATCTAGAAGAAGAAGACAAAGCTTTTGGTCTATCAGCTGAAATAGTAATATGACTATTTCCATTTAAAATGGGAGTCACCAGATTTCTTATTTCTTTATCTAACAAGACACCTTGATTTAAACCCAGTAAGGCAGTAGGATGGGCCTGAATTTCCATGTTTTGAACTTTTTTTTCAGAGATGGAATTATGAGCGTTCCCATAATGCTCTGTTATTTTTGCCCCGCTAAATGATGTGTCGAAAACAGCTGGTTGATTTTCCATGGTGACCTGATCTTCCGGTATACTAGCCTCCAAAATCTCCACAACCTCCATCTGAGGTGTATCTTAGACCTTCAATTTTTCGGCTTGAGTGGACTCTGGTTTATTCATCAAGCCAGCTGGGTGTGGTCCGACTTCCGAAGTTGGCATATTATTTTTATTGCAATTCTGTCCATCTTGGTTTTTATCTTTCTTATAAAAGGCATTTGTTGCCAACACCTGAAATCGTGATCCAACACTCTTGTTGTCAAGTTCCTTTTCTTTCCCATTACGACTTTGGTGATGGGCCCTGTTGCTCTTTTTTTGAAACTATCATCCAAGGGCCATAATTGGCCTCATCAGACTTACTGCGGGACATGTTCTTAGTTAAAGTGTTCATGGCATTGGTAGAATCTAAATTATTTTGTCTGCTTCGTTCCTCTATACACCACATAGGACAAGACTCTGAAATATGACCATAATTCCCCCACTTGAAGCAAATATTAGGTAATCCTTTATTCAATTTTGTGAATAACTCTATTGAGTTGGAATTTGGAAAAAAGTGGCTTCGTGAGATCTAGTTCCACTGCAATTCTAGCAAAGTGGCCTCTCTCCGATCTCGAAGTATTATAATCTATTTTCACTAGTTTCCCCAACATTTGACTAATCCTTCGAAGAACTCACTTATGATATCTATGTAACGCCATTCTAGGGATCCTGATGCAAGCAACCACGACTGATAGGTCATCATTATGCATACAGAACTTGGTATGCCACGGTTGCACCATGAGGTAATGCCCAAGTTGTTGGGTTTCAAAATAATAAATTTAATAAATAAATCACAGCAAAAAAAAGAAATCTATCAAGATCCATGCGATCCAATTGATTCAATAGAAGAGAAGTGTAACAATTACCAACCTCTCGAACCACAGACAAATCAAATTTACATGTGTGGGCTCACGCAAAATGACACGCTCTACCGGTATCCACACGTGAATGTAATGAACAGAATCGCTCGGGGTGCTAGCTCCCTTCCTTGGCGGTTAGCGTATATTTTTCTCTCTTTCTCAAGGTTACAGAAGAAAAAAACGATTTTCCTTTTTCTCTCATTTAAGTGATGGCCGCCACTTTCCTTTTATTCTTAATTAGGGTTTAAAATATATATATCACTATATATATATATATAGTTAACCTAACCCTAATTTAGAGAGAGAAAATTTCGGGCCCACTTTTCTTATTAAAATAAGAAATACTTTATTTTTTATTTAAAATAAAAATAATAATATTAATCTTAAACATTATTATTATTATTTTTGTTTATTTTAAATTTTAATTTATTAAAAAATAAAATTCAAAATATCCGAATTAACCCTTAGTCTATTCATTATATTCTTTGTATGCGATCCAATAGCTTCATATTATATTGGCAATGTGGGTCCTAATCCCATCACGGGCCCACAAGTCATAAGCGATTTCTAGTAAGATATTATGACTACCCAAATAATATGAATATTAATAATTCGATTTTAACTTAATAGAACATGTTATAATCCTTTTGGCACACGATATCTTATTTGAACATAAATCATGGTCCATGTCAATACTTATATAGTTCAAACATATAATTTCTTGATCACTAAGTAGACTGATAATATCAAATGATATTCATCGCTCCATCAATTCATTTGAGTACGGCCATGCATTTTTCAGTCCTATTTATCGAGGGGCCCAATAGATATCTCTCTCATAAGAAAAGGACAAATTCCTTCTTGATTATTCACTATCCTCTGCATGATTCTCATCAAGTCCAATAATAATCTTTATAATTATCCGATTAAAGATAATGTTTGATTATGTCAAAATATAATGTTCGTCATGTAGGATACTGTGATAATCTCAAGTCTAAGGATCGATAACATAACTATTATGAGATCACTAATGACATTAACCCATGTAGTATCTCATAACAGGTCTATCCAGTACTCTATTCTCTAACAAGTATTTATAAATTTAATTCATATTACTATATATAATCATCCAATGATTATCAATCAAACTTATATCGGTCTTTATTTATCATTATTTATTTAATGATAAATGACTAGGGATAGTCAAAATAGCATTAGATTGTTATTTACAAGCATTATTATAATATAACATGTTAACAATATAATAACATGAAGAAAACCCAATTTTATATAATGAAATGTGACATTACATAAAGAATCAAATATTTGGCCTAGGGCATATCCACTAACACAAGTTTTGTCCAAGGAACACCTAAAAGAGCCTTATGATAGTCTTCTTTATCGGCAAATTGCACTAAAATACTTGTTCTCTAAATCCACAGCCTTGTACTCCCCCATAACATTTCATAACTTTTCAATTTTGGAATAGAGAAATTTATAGCTTAGATGTTTGCCTTACATCTTCACTGCCACTAATTGTCTCTATGGCTTTGGCAGTCTATCCTCTAAATGATCCAATATTGAAATAGAGGAAAGGCTATCCTCCCACTCCAACTTGATTTCAGAGTCATCTTTCAAATCATTGGTTGCATCTAAGTCATTGTTCTCATCATCTATATTCATGGATTCATTGTCTACATTGTTCTCATCATCCAAATCCCAAATCTCCTGAAAAAGAGCATGAGTTTTAGGAACCTTATGAAGCAAGATATCTCGGAAAGACTGACTTTCATCCAACTATCTAGGGGAAGAACTCTCTTTATGTCTAGACTTATTTGAAGATCTGTCATTAGGTGGAGTCGGTGGAGGCACCTTCCCCAGTGTTCGGCTTACCTCACACTCCTTTAGGGCTTCCTCACTCATCAATAGCGGCTCTATTGACCGCTATGCGTCAGATTATTGATGACTTTTGTTGGTCAATATGTGAGGCCCTTATTTGTACCCTAGGAGAGTTACTATATAATGTTTAATATATGTGTTTAATTGATGATATGATTTACATATGCTTGTGTAGTTGTTGTTATACTAAGTTGAGAATTAGAGAAAATTATTTGCTAAGAAATGGGATAAAATGGTCATGTCATATTAATTCATATATGTGCATAAATTGAGAGAAAAAAATGAAATTAGGGGCTCAATTAAAATGAAAAAGTGTATGTTTTGTGGTAAGAACAAGAAATTGAAGAAAATTAGGGGGCTAAGTGACTAGAGCCACCAGAGTGGACCAATAGGATGTGGACATTTAGCTTCTCTAGACTTTTCATGAAACAAAAAGTAATATAAGGGATTTAGGGAGAGAGTTGGCCGGCCACTCAAGGATAGAATTACAGCCACTCTTCTCCATAAATAACCCCTAAATAACCCATAAAATGACCTCCTAAAAATTTCAACTTCATACGAGAGTTTAGTAGTTAATATTTTAAAGTAATAACACTCTTTTTTTCTCTTCTTATTTTGTTTTTTATGATGAGAATTGATTTAAGGGAAGATATATATGTTTATATCCGTAATATTTTCCAAGTAGAAGGAGAAGTAAGTAAAGAAAAAGACAAGGAAGTGCAAAAGGATCGAATAAAGTGTTATTAGCTTGTTTAAAGGTATGGGAACATCTCATAATCTTGATTGTGTATGCTTGAGTTGGTGACATGAGGAATGAGTTATTAGATGCTAGAATAAGGTATTAACATGGAAATCAAGTTCAAAGATGCTAAATAACTGGAATAGGCATGTTGTTTTTGAAATCACAAAAATCTATCTTAGGACTCTACTGACCAATTCGGACTATTTTGGTTATAACTCGAGCTATAGGGATCCAAATTAAGTGATTATAGTTGGAATAGAAACTAGACTCATAGACCTTAATTTCGTATGAGAATTATAAAATTGAATCCCCTTGTAAAATGATGAAATTTGAGCTTGAACTTTGACTATATCTCCTGCCATGTCGTTGGAAGCAGTCTGCCTTCTTTTATGAATATTTGAAGATTTACAGGTCTGAATGGAGTGATTTTTAATGCTTTAGAAACTAGAGACACAGAGGAACAATGTTTTGGAAGGCTACTTTAGCTAAAAATGTCGTTTACTAGGTTTAAAATGGTATATAAGTTGAATTTGGCAATCTATCTTCAATAATTTTTGGGACAAAATGGACCTCACGGTCAGTACTCTTTTGGTAATGACCGTGAATCCTTCTAGAACCTAATTGACACCTATCTCACGGTCAGTACATATCAAGTAATGACCGTAACCCTCCCCTATTTTCTCCTAAACTTGATTTTTATATCCCAAGTTGTTACGAAAGCATACCTAAACGTCCCTAAGTACTTTTAGAGCATTCTAAACATAAAACTAAAGATAATTTATGAGATTAAACATGTGAATAACATGTTGAAATATAAGAATAAAGTCATAGCATATTGTATATGTATGTTCACATAAATTAAATTATACAATAATAGTTATACAATTGTAATTGTGGTTATATACAATGATGGTTAAGATTACACTGCTGTAATGGTTTTGAATATTTGCATGCATGATTATGCAATATGATGAATTGTATTTAATGAAAAAAGTAATATATGAAATGATCAATGCCTGCACGTAAAACTTGATGGTGGATAGATAGATATGTCTATAGAGTTATAGATGTAGCTGCCATAGTTTTGATCCCGTTTGGGTCTACAGTATGTGTCCCTATTTAAGACTACAGTTTTGACCCCATTTGAATATATAGGTTAAATACCTTCAGGTATTCAAATAATTGATACCTATGGGTATTCATAGCATCTGTTATCCATACTCACAGGACTTAAGTAGGTATCCATAGGATATGATAAACTGTAATCACTCGGTGCTAGATAATGACATATTATTTGTGACTAGCTTTGTATTGCAAGTCAAATATACAGTAATGTTTCATAATTAACTAAGAAATATTGTTTAAAGGCATAAATACATATTTTATTATTAAGGCATGTTGTGTGTAGGAGTGAGTATGGACCGGTTAACCGATCCATTAATAATTTTATTAATCAGTATATTAATTTTAATTAATTTTTATATCGATTTTTAATTCAATTTTTTGAATTAATTTATTGGTTAACCGTTAAAAAATTTTAATATATAAAATTTTCGGATACGGACAATAAGCTGGTACTTGTGGTTTATTGATTAACTAAGAAATATCGGATCGACAATTCGTTTATTATTTTGTGTCAGTATATACCTCACTGTCATAAATATCTTTTTCCGTTAAAAAACAATCGCACATATCTGCCATTTTTTATATAAAATAAAACGTCGCCCTCATAGTGATTTGGGTAGGTCAAAAAAGGGCACATTAAGTTGCCATTTTCTATGGTAAAAAACGGGCGCTGTTTCATCTAAGCTCTGGGCCTGCGTGTGGGCTGCTCTATGTGCAAAAACAAAAAAAATAACATAATTTATAGATTATATTATATGCATTTTCTATTACACACCCATAATATAACATGGGTCTTTATCTAAGAGATTACAACAATAACTTTATCAATTAGTTGACGAAATTAAAATGTTATTCTAATCATTAATAAAAAAAATTAAATGTTTTATTAAATTTTCTTTTTGAAAAATTAAATTATTCAAAATACCAAATTCAATTGTATAATATCATTTAGAAAAAAAAACCAGAAAAATCAAACCGAACACAACATAAAAGATTTATTTTGTTAATACAATTATCAATTTTCATTTTAAAGCATCTAATTTTCACGATCATGACTATTAAAAAATTTTCCAATCCCTGAATTAGATACAACACAAAATTTCAAGTCTGGAATTATTATTTTTTTTTTAACATTTTTAGAGTACGGTTTCTGTTACATGTACTTATCCTATTTTTTTTCAGTTGAAAATGGCCCCAATGCGCCCAGGCCCATAATTTAGATGAAACGGCGCCCTTTTTTTACGGTAAAAAACGGCAACTGAATGTGTTATTTTCAATTTTTTTTTTCAAAAAGACCTCAAAATAAAAAACCCCTAAATGCGACATGATTGAATGGAAAATGTCATTTAGATAAATAATATTCTAATAGTGTTAATTTTGCAACTGAAATATCTTTATTTTATTAATTCACAATATTTTATACTTTGTTAGTGCATATCAACTAAAAAACATAATATCAATAACAGTAAGATTTGTTTAGCAAGAAATTAAGAGAGTATAAATTTTGTAATTGAAATTTTCTCTAATTTTTTAATAATTAAAACTATAATTTAATTACCTCAATAAAGAGATGGAACGACGCGAGTCCATCCTCTTGATTATAATTATGAATATATAGCATTTTTAAGTATTTAGGAAAATGATTTGCCCAATAGTAAGCCCAGTTAATTTCTAATAGAAAATAATTTTCTTCAAAAAATAAAAATAAAAATCTTAAACATAACTTGTAATGAAATTAAGATTTAGACCAAGCATAGCATTAGAAAAAAGAAAAATAAAAGGAAAAATAGCTAAGAGATAAGCTCTCTGATCTCAGCTCCAGCAATTCCGTAGCAAAGATTTTCCTACCAACAAGCTAGGCTGGCAACAAGGGCGGCCAAGCCTTATAATTTTTCAACTATTTTAGCCTCACTCTTTTCCGCCCTAAAGTGTTTCTTTTTTTTTCAAGCATCTTACTTGGAATATAATTTTTTTTTTTATGTAAAAATCATACTTAGAAATATAATATTTTAAAGTAGACTTGGATGCAGTTCAATTTACAGATAATTTAGTCACATTTTCCATTAAAAAGTTTAAGAAAAAAAGGTTTGAAATTGTTTTGAGGATTTCTTTTTTTATAAAAAAATTACTGAGGATTTGATGGAATTGTAAACTTATATTTAGGTTTGATTTAATAACGCGTTTACATTTTCACCGGTTTGAGCCCGATATGGGTATTATTGAATTCAAAATTGATCCGATTTTAAAATAAATTAAGATCTAATTTAATTTGAATGAAACTATTCGGATAAAATGGCTAGTTCATTAGTGATAACATATTTTGCATGCTATTTATATTTTAATTTCCGTTTTATGGATAAGATAAAAGGAATTAAAAAAACAAATATTAGCCGGTAACCACTAAGATCGTTAATTAAGCAAAAGCATAGACTTGTGGCTGATATAAACTCATTTTGTAACTCTAATCCCTTAGACCCCGCCTAAAGATAGGCAGGGTTTATTCAATTAACTCTAATCCTCTATTTTAATGATTGGAATATTAATATTAATTAATTAATTACTAATTGAAATTAAAAAAAAAAAAACTAAAAATAAAATCCTAAAAGGGTATACATGGATGTCTGTCTGTATGTATCCCTCTCATTATGAGTTGTCGTTTTGTTATCTAAATCTTTTTAATTCTTTAGTTTCCTCTCGGTGGAGATCAGTAGGAGGAGGGGGGGGGGAAATCCCACCTTTCTCCCATCTCCTCCTCTTTCTCCGCGGCTTTCAATCTTTTTTCTCTTTTCCGGTAAGCATTTTATCCTTTATCATCTTTATTTCTATGCATTTCGTTTCTTTTAATTTGATTATACGAATGTTATCATCTTTATTTCTATGCATTTCGTTTCTTTTAATTTGATTATATGAATGTCAATGTTATTGGTTTTGCGAAGTGTGATGGTTTCGTTCTTGATTAATAAATATTTTTAAGCTTCCTAATTCATTTCATCGTTTCTTTTCTGTGTTTCATAGGTTATAGATCCGAATTATGTGTTATTTTTGTTTTTTTGAAAAAAAAAAAAAAGAGTTGATGAAAAACTGCTGGCTCTGGCTATGACGTTGGTTTCTTTAATCATGTCAATAAAAACAGGTTTTCCAATTCCTTAAGTCCAATTAATCTATAATTAGCAACACTTTTCTTGTTAATATTGTTGTTATCCGTATGGCATTTCTTTCCAAATCTGAATTAATCTTAAAATAACATAAAAGGTCTAGAAAATGAAGAAAATAATTCTTTTTAAAGAAAAAAAAGGATATTCAGTATTTTTAGGTAGGATATTATTATGTATGGATTACGCTTCCATCAGCTTTTGCTTTCCGGAACATATTTCTATTTTTCTATACTCTCGAGATCTGTGGACCCACTTAAAATTAGCGTGGCATTTCAGTTTCATGGAGATAAAATCTTATGCAACTATTGTTAAGTTGGTTGGAGCTAAGAAAAACCCTAAAAATATTAACACATACCCCTGTATGTTTATTATCCACATTTTTGCAAATTGGACCGCATGTCTATGATGGGATGAGTCTATCCTCTATCCAACGCTCAAAATATTAGTCTTTCTGTTCTCTCAACTTTACAATTTCTTTTCTAACATTTAGTTTATATAATTTTCACTAAAATATTATTTTATCAATTCTCTGTAATTATATATTTTCACTCTATTAAAGTACTTTTTTTAGTGTATATATGAGGATAAAATAAAAAAATATGCAATTAATACTCTTTGAAATTTAAATTGATAGGAATTGGATAATGATAAATGTGATTATGGATGTGAATTAGCGTGTAACTAAGTGGTGGAATTATGATATTTTTACAGGGAATTTGAAAATGTCAAATCCACAAATGGAACCAAAATCTTGATGTAATAGGTATTAGCTGTCTCTGCCAAAACCATTTATCGATAACGTATTCTGTCTTTCTCTATCTGCCTCTGTTTTTAAGCTGTGACTATATTAATTGACCATCTCTCTATATTGCTTTGTAAAATGCAAACCCAAAACCCAACTATTGAGCAACGCCTTATGAGCCTAACACTTCTTGAAAACCAAAAACCTTCTTCAACTATTATGGGTTCTGTAACTTCATCTCCACCTTCTTCTTCTCTAATTGGGGATTACATTGGAATCGAGAGCTGTCTTGATCTAAAAGAAAATGATGATATTTTCTCTTCATCATCGTCACTAAATCAAGAACAACAACAACAAGAAGATATGATTGAGAGTTTGAGGCAAAGGCGAAACGAGAGAGATCGGGGGAAGGTGAAGAAGAAAGAGTTTCCTCCACCAATACCATTGCTGGCAAGAACGGAGAACTTGCCTTCTCATATGCCTTGGGTTTTGAAGAGATACTACACTGACGACGGAAGGTTGATTCTTAGAGAAGAAAGAGTTAAGCATCACGAGTACTTCCATGCTCAAAGATGCAATGGCCGTCTCATTTTGCGCCTTATTCCTCTTGATGATGAAGTTCATCCTCCTCCTTTCGCTAGCCATGAATTAGACACTGTTGATTGCTCTTCTGAACAAGAACAACAAGAGGAGGTGGAGGAGACTGTATATGAAGATGAAAAGAGTAGTGCGATAGGAGGAAATGTGAGTAACTTCAATTGCTTCAAATACAGCACCATGAGACAAAGTTCAACTTCCATATTTGAGATGCTAGTACCTGCAGCAAGACCTATTCATAGTTAGAGAATAAAAATGGAGGATTTGTTATTGGTTTTGCCGGGGAGGATTAAAAAGCAAGGGATTGAGCTTGATTAGGTTCAATTGATAGATTTTGTGTTAATGTTTCTTTCTTGCTTAACAAGAGGCTGTAGCTAGTCAAATGTCAAGATTTCAGAGATGTTAGGTTTCACATAGTGGATAGAAATTTATTCCTCATTTTTTATGTTTATTGATGAATTGATTATTGATTTCCTTTTCACCATTTCTTTAATTTATTGTTCATTATCTCCTGTTCCTCTTGCTCAATTATATTTATTTGATCTTGAATGCTCAAGACTATAAGTAAATGACTTTCCTAAATTAAATACATATTTTTTGTGGACCAAAATTAATATAGAAATGACACATTTAAAACATGTATGTATATACATATATATTGGACAAATACTTAGAATTTTTCTTTTTCTTGTTTGGTCTCTGTTAAAAAGATGATTAATTCGATGTGCCAGATATACTAAATTTTTAAACATGAACAAGTGGATTCAAGGATTATTAGGACCATGATGGAGCATTTTTGTTGCTGGCTGCAAATATGTGTAATTTGGAGGTGTTCGATCCAACAGTCGCTCATTAAGTTGGATTATGGAGGAGTCTGCCCAAAGTGTTGATTGAATCTGATGCCCAATTGTTATTCAACGTTTGAATAGAAGGATTCAAGGTTCTTCTAATTTACATGCTATTTTGCATGACTATCTTAGTATTTTCTAAAGATAAATTTAAGTGAAGTCAAGTTTGTTTTTGCTGGACCGTCTGCGAAATCAGGTGGCTCGTGTTATTGCAAGAGCCTCTATTGTTCGTCAGATTATGTGTGGAAGGCAGAACTTTCTTCATTCCTTTGTCGATCAAAAAATATTTAATATATGTATAATTTTATTTCCTAAAGATTAATGTTGATTAATTAATGTTGAATAGACAAATTGATTAGGATTGATCTAGCCCTGACCATGATGCGCAAGGAGAATGAAATATCTGAGATTGAATTGCCAATCCTTTTCTTTTTATGAATTCATAATAAACAGAAATTTGAATGTTGCATGTAGAGTGAACACAAAATTAATATCAGTATTGAGTATTGAATTGAATTCAGAACTTGGTGCGGGGTGAATGGAAATGCAACATGAGCAGGCCCTTCAGGAAAGACAAGAATTGATGGCAATGGGCAGTGGGTGCATATCAAGTGCAGGACCAATTTCCGAGGTATCCTACTAATATGCTGTTGGGATAATGAGATGGATATGCCTTTCATGTAGTACAGCTACAACCCAATATCTGCTTCAAATTTTGTCAGTGCTCATGATTGGTGCACATTTCCACATATACTCTTCATCTTACAACTCATCACGCTAATTCCACTACCAGTTCTTGCTGCCCCTCCCCATATAGAATGGAGTTTTTTACCCTGCATCCGCTCTATTAAAAAAAAAATTATGGAATAAGTTAATTATATTTTGTCATATATACAAAAATTATTGTATATATGCTAATTTGTAATTAATTTGATTAGAATCGGGTAGACCTAGTCAAATAAAAAAAATTCAGGCGACAATTACTTTCTACCCATGCATCTTCAATATATCTATCTATTTTTGCTCATCGTCATCGCAATTCCACTATCTTTAATTATATTATAATTAACCTATTAATCGGCAACTAGTTTTAAGTCACTTTTAAAGTTTTAGAATTCTGAAATCAACCTAATAACCTATAAAAACACTAAAAATACATTAGGTTAAATTATAATATCCATAAAAACGCAAAAACATGTAAATGATTTTAAAATACTACTATCTCCGTTTTTTTTTATCAGTCATTTTTATTGTTTTCACTAAAATTAAGAAATAATAAATAAATTTAAATTTAGCATTAAATTACGTGATAAAAACTAAATTATGAAATCTGATTGGTTCTAATTTTATTGGGAAAGAAAAATAAATTGAAAAAGCAAATTAAATTATATTGAAAGTCTAAAAGTGATAAATAAATAGAATTTGAATTTTACTCAAAAGTGACAGATAAAAAAAAAACGAAGGAAGTATAAAGATCAACTAAAACTAAATAAAATATACAGCAAAAATATAATGACAAATATTGGAAATTAAGGTATGTTTTCCTGCTAAACAAAATTAGGACTTTTTTAATATTAGTGTCTTTTAAAAAAATAATCTGAGAATTGGAGCGTTTTTAAAACTATTTGAAAAAAATCGAGTGTTTTTTCATTTTCGCAATCATTCCCAGCGAAAATGGACTAGGCCCAACACACACACACACACACACTCTCTCTCTCTCAGACCCTCTCTCTCTTTCGCACCCCCACCTACTCTCTCACTCTCCCTCTCTTATCTCACCTTTTTCTACACTTTAATTTAAAATTTTAATGCTATATTATTAACTATAATTTTTATTATTTTAATAATATTTAATTAATTATTTTATATTTAAAATGGATATAATAGAATAATTATAAAAAATTTTATTTTTTAACTACAATAATTAACATTTTTGAATTTAAATAAATAAATAATCAATTACAATTATGAAATAAAAAAGCATATTAAAAATCATTTATACTTTGAAAAAAAAAAGAAATTAATTGGAGATAATGAAATCAAATGCAATATTATTATTTGATTAATAAATGCGATATTAGTATTTAATAAGTGCATAATTAAGTATTCGATTAATAAATGCGATATTAGTATTCGATAAGTGCATAATTAATTAATTCTAATTGGAGACTTAGGAAGAAATTAACTAATATTGAATTTGATTTTACTGTCTCCAATTAATTTCTTTTTCTTTTTTAGAGTATAAACAATTTTTAATATGGTCTTCTATTTCATAATTTTAATTGATTATTTCTTTATTTAAATTGAAAAATAGTATTTATTTTAGTTAAAAAATAATTTTTTTATAATTATTCTATTATATCCATTTTAAATATAAAATAAATAATTAAATATTATTAAAATAATTAAATTTATAGTTAATAATATAGTATTAAAATTTTAAATTGAGGTATAGAAAAAGGTAGGATAAGAGAGGGGGGTAAGGGAAGGGAGAGTGGGTCTATGATAGTAGAGGTGA
The DNA here is from genome assembly GCA_037975025.1 of Excoecaria agallocha. NCBI lineage: Eukaryota > Viridiplantae > Streptophyta > Magnoliopsida > Malpighiales > Euphorbiaceae > Excoecaria > Excoecaria agallocha. Next base: position 22,066,096 of record CM075820.1, read on the forward strand.
GCAAAAAAATCGAAATTTAGATTAATCGAAAAATCGATCCGAAATCATACTGATTTTTAGGTTAACCGAATCAAAAATTTAAATTTATGATTTTTACTTTAAAAAACCGATGGTTAACCGAACCGAACCATTAACCAATTTATATATATTTTATAAATTATATTTTAAATTTTACACTTATATTTTTTAATATTTATATAGTTCATAAATATTATGATATATAACTTTCTAAAATATTTTTAATTAACATATTTTTAATAAATAAACATTAAAATTATCATCATCATCATCATCTTCATCTTCATCTTCATCTTCTTCTTCTTCTTCTTCTTCTTCTTCTTCTTCTTCTTCTTCTTATTATTATTATTATTATTATTATTATTATTATTATTATTATTAATCTGTTGTTAGTTTTATATTGAATATATTTAATTTTTATAATTAATTATGAAAATTTTATTTTTATTTGATTTTTTTAATGAATATTGTATTTAATTTGTATTTTTTTCATTTCTAAAACATTTTTAACTAGTAAAAATAGTATTACAAGTTGTATAATTATTAAATTTATATATTAAAATTTTTTAGTGGTTAACCAATAAACTAATTCAAAAAACCAAGCTAAAAATCAAAACCGATATAACGGTTAACCGAAATTAATGGATTGGTTTCATAAATTCGTTAATGGACCAATTAACCGGTTCATGCTCACCCCTATGTGTGTGAGAGAGAGAGAGAGAGTGGGGCCCAATCCAATTTCGCAGAAAAGGGTTGCAAAAATGGATAAATATCTCATTTTTTCAAATAGTTTTTAAAAACACCTGGATCCTTAAATTATTTTTTTAAAACACACTAATATTAAAAAAAGGTTCCAACATAATCAAAAGTTCATTATGCAAAATTTAATTAACTTAATTATTGATTTTCTAATAATTTTCTTTATTTTTTAAAAAAACCAAACACTTTCAATTTCAAGCAAGGACGGATCGAAAATCTAGGAATTAAGGATATATTTAGTTCGTTGTATTGTATTAAACTATATAGTATTAGTCTATATAGTATTAGTATGTACAATATTAGCCTGTATTATATTATACAGTGTTTTGTAGAAATTGTATTAGTCTGTAATATTTTATACTATATTTAGTGCATAATGTTGTACTGTATTATTTTAAAAAAAAATTAAAAAATACGTAAAATTAAATTATTTTTAATGTTATCAATTTAGGCAAAAGTATTAATTATAAATTACAATTTTTCATACGTTAATCAAATTTTTTTTAAAAAGGCACAAATTTCTTAAAATACGAATGTATATTAGTAGATAAATTAACAATCAAACAAAAAAACTTAATTAATAGCATTTAATTATATAGCTGAAATATATTAACAAATGTGCTACTATTAATAATTTTATACATAGTCCAATAACAAATTAAAATGACCAAATTCATCATTATTGTTTTAGACATAATCCAAATAATCAATAAATACAAAAAAATCATATATTTTTGTGAAAGATGCAACCTAATAAAAGACATAACTTTTTTTTTATATGTCAAGGATTTTATTAATACTGAATTCCAATCAAAACAAGGGAAGAGGAACCATAAGTTCCAGCAGAGATACAACACCTAATAACATACTAAGCCAAATCACCAACTTCAGACAAACTTCTACCCCGATAGTGGATCACTAACCCGTGCAAAATCAAAAGTACACAAGCATTAGTCCAAAAAACCTATACAGGCCTTTAGCAACAGAATACAAAAGGGTGAATTTCATTGCTAAAAATGAGGGAGATTTTAGCGGCAAAATATAGCAACGAAAATTAGCAACGAAAAATAATTTCTGTTGCTAAATATGTCGATACTTGATAGCGAAAAAAATTTCGGATGAAAATTAGCAACGAAAATTAATTTCATTGCAAAAAATAGCAACAGAATTTAAATTTCATTGCTAAAATAGCAACGGAAATTAATTCCGTTGCTAAATTAGCAACGAAATTTAAATTCCATTGCTATTTTATGTTGAATTTAGTGAATGTATTATTTTTTGCAATGGAATTAAAAATAGTGTTATTCCGTTGCTAAAAAAGAGGAAAAGTTTAGCTCCAAAATATAGCCATGAAAAATAACAACGGAAAATTAATTCCGTTGCTAAAATAGCAATGAAATAATTTTTCATTGCTAAAATAGCAATAGAATAATGTTATGTTGCTATTTTACTTAGCCCTAGGAATAATTTTCCAAAAATAGCAACGAAAATTCAATTCTGTTGCAAATTTGCAACGGAATTAAATTTTCGTTGCTATTTTACCTAACTATATGCATAAAAGGTCCCTCTTTCTTCGTTTTTTTTCTTTTTGCACCTCTAGCCTCCCCCCCTCTCTCTCACGCTCTCTACCCTATTTTCTCTCCACCATCTCCTTGCCCTCTCCCTCTGATCTTTATCAATTTTTGAAGAATTGATATCAGGTGCTCTCCTTCTCTCCCTGTTCTGTTATTGTTCATTTTTGCTGGGATCGACGTTTGTCTACTTTGATAGCTGACATAACATAAGAAAATGACAAGAGTTCTTTTATTATTGTTATTATTAGATTTTGTGCTGTATCTTGTTTTAGTTTCTAGTAAAGGAACAAATTTGTTTGACTGAGAGTACGTTTTTTCTATCCTAGTCAGTACGTTTGCAGTTCCAATAGTTCTTTATTCTTTAAGTAACATTATGTATTATGGTTGTTTGCTTTACTTGTTGGGTTTTGGTTCATTCTTTGGATTTTTTTAGTTATTACAATTTCTCTTGTTATGTTATTTTAATTTTGCTAAGAGCTTAATTAATTTTAATTTCTCCTTTTTGTTCTATCTATTGCTTCACTTGAGATGGGTTATGATTAATTCTTTAGAAAATTCCTTTTTTAATTAGTAATAAATTATATTGTTGTCCTATCTGAACCGTGCTAAACAACTTGATGAATTTCTCCTTGCTATCTCCTTTACTTTACTTGAGATAGGTTTTGGTTTATTCGTTATAAAGCTCCTATTTTTTAAACTAATGATAATTTCATTTCTGTTATTTGAATTGCTTAGAAAGCTTACTGAATTTCTCCTTCAATTAAATTAATCTTTTGATAGATTCTTCCTTCTAATCTTCATCACGTTCTTTTTATGTGGGTGAAGATAATGCTGTTTACTTTTGTTTGATGGATTTGAGGTAAAAACTTGCCTGTTTATTATCATCTTACAGCACTGATCACAATATGGTACTGATGCTTTTGGAGACTAATTAGAAAGAAGAGTCCATATTTTGGAAGGAGACAGCTTTAGTTCAATATTTTCTCTTGACAAGGCTGTTTAATTGTGTTTAGGTACTTCTAGTTTATTTTGCACAAAATTGAGGTATTAAATTTTGCACAAAATGGATGTTTTTAATATTGAATATGCATTATCTATATGAAAGCTAGAGTTTATTGTGCTAAATAAACTCATTGTGAGTAAGACATTATTCAAGGGTTTTTCTGGTTAAATACTCATATATATATAGGCCTGGATTACGCTTGCTGCATATCTTTGTCAATTAATTGAATAGCGTGACTCAATCTTCTGCTCTACCTATCTTATTATTATTGGAATGCTCTATGTTTATTCAAATTTTATGAGATAAGTCTCTCTCTTATTTTCACTTCAACTTTTTTTGGGTGCATGGTTATTTTAAATATGTTATTTTCATGTTTTTTGTAAACAAATGCCAATTACTTGGGACTTGGGATGGGTTTAGATGAAAAATTATATCCTTGCTTACATTACTTTGTCTATTACTATAAAAAGTGCTATTATGCGTGTGTTTTTGCATTTTTGTTCAACAAAAAATGAAGTCACTGCATTTGATCACTGTGAGTAACATGTATTTTTGCTTGTGTGTGAGGATGTTTAGGACCAGAAAGAAGAGAGAGGGTGGAGAGTTTTTAGTTCTGCTAGATATTATTTCTGATTTCTATCCTAGGTACTTTGTGTTGAAATTGCAGAGCTGCTAGATATGTTCTGATTTCTGTCCTGTTAAACATATCAGGAAAAGGATAATCACAAGGATAACTTTTTGTTGAAATTGCAGAGCTGCTGGGCATAGATGCTTGCATTTTGAGCTATGTTGAACTAAAGACTGCTACAGGGGACTTTGCTCCTACTAATAAACTTGAAGAGGGAGAATTTGGACCTGTTTATAAGGAATGGTTATCTCTGAAATCTAGGATAAGAAAATCATTAAGCACAAGTTGCAAACTAATATTCTTGCTTTTCCATGTAAAATTTCTCCTATAAACAACAATGTTGAATCACCCAAGAGCAATTATTATTAAGATAAGCTACCATTTCCCAGCTGTAAATATGGACAGCTTACTCTGAGTTTGGTCCTAAGGATCTAAACTATGTTCTGACATAGTGTGAGCAATTATGCATGTATGTATTTTAATAAGACATATAATTACAATAAAGTGCTTTATTGTGATCATGGGGTTTGTGAAGAAAACGGACTTGGAGCTATTAGTAGCCTCCTTATACTGAAAGGGGACGGATGCAAGGATTGAACGTTCGATTAAAATATAATATAAAAGATATCCCGTGCACCAAGATCCCAAAGAGCTATTCAGTTAATAGGAAGTATAATTTGTAGGCTTAATACAACTTTTTGCACCTGAACTTGCAAAAATATACATTTAATACCTAAATTTAAGTGTAAAATTTTACCATTCAAATTTGTTTTAATGGTACAAAATATCGCTTAATAATAGCTATTAAAAATAACCACTTAATAATAGCTGGCCCATTTTGAGATTAATTAGAGCATGCAAGATACGCAACATGGAAAGTGGTCGAATGAATGTATGTCACGTGTCAGGTCAATTCAAAAAAAGATTAGGTGGTTTAATTATGCAGTAAACACATAAATAGGATGTCAGAACATAGTTCTGTTATATATGTTCTGATTTTTGTCCTAACGCAAATCTGGCAGTCAATTTCATTTTGGTTTAACAGCCCATTGGATATATTTCTACGTGTTTAACATGTTTTTCTTCTTGTCCAGATTGGTATTAGTTTCAGGAGCAGCTGCTACTGCTGCTATTAGTATCATTAAGAAGCCTGAAATTGGTAGAAAGCTCATTCCATTAAGGCAATTCAACTAACTAAAAGTAAGTGAAACTATTTGGTGAGAGGTATGTACCTAGTGTTTATTTTCATTTAATTTAATTTCTCTTGATGTGTTCATTTTATATGGACTTATAGGTGAATCTATACAAGTTTGAACTTTATTAACTATAACCATTTACCAAGTTACTTTATAGTTCCTTAAATTTTAATTTTATTTAATATAGTCCTTTATGAACTTTTAATTTCTTCTTTTTTCCTACAAATCAACAATTATATTTCCATGACTAACCTCTTATACTCTTTTGAACACCTATGATTTTTAGGGATGTTACAATGACTCGAGTTTGAAATTTATTATTTTAATCATGTAGTTGTGTGTAAGTGGCATCTATTGAATCAAAAGCTATTGTTTTGTTGCATATAGTGGCTTCTGATTTGAGTTATGGTAAAACACTAATTAATTTATAAGTTTTTTTCTTAATAAATAGTAGCTTAACAGAATTATTTTATAAGTTTTTTCTTTTGAATGCATAAGTTTTATCACTTTAGAATTTACCTTTGGTTGTAAAATCATTAATTAGATATATGTATCACATACCAAATAGATATCTCATCTATATTCTATTTACTGTTCACCTTCATGTATATTTTTTGACGTTTTAGTTTCCGGAGCTGGAAAGCTTGTTTCCTTCAATGGTGTATGCTTTTTCTTCTGCTAGAGCTTGAAGGCGATTCCATTTGATCAGGTAATTTGAATTTCACGTGAGGCAGACCTTGATAGGAACATTTTTGTTTGTTAAATTATGTTAAGGAATTACTATTTATTCTGATTGTAAGATCGCTGTAAGAATATGTTTGACATTATGATTAATCTAAATGATTTATGGCATGATTTGATTGCTTTAATTCTGAATCATGTTGAAGTTACCATAACCTTTATTAAGTCAACTAATCATTTTAGAATCCCTTTGAATCAATATCAACCTTTCCATTTTACTTTCTTGTGTTTCTCTTTATTTGTTCAATCGGTCAATATCTATTATCGATCAATATCTATTTTCTTTATAGTTCACTCTTGTTTTGAGATGAGGTTTCTTAGGTCCACCTTAATTCATCAATCCCATAAAAAATAGCTGATTTCATAGATTAATGGCATATCTATTGTATTTTGCATTAATTAAATTATGTTCTTTTTCAGAAAGAATTTTTTTTGGATTCAAAATTTAATGGTGTCATTTTTTAAGTTTGGGAAAAGCATGCTCGTCAACGATATAAAGAATTTGTTACTAAATTACACAAGAGTGGTGAACGACCTTCTTTTATTTCTGAAGAAATATAGGGTTGTTGGCAAGAATACTGGGCATCACCTAAAGCAATTGCCATTTCAGAGAGAAATTCTTCAAACAGACGGGGATGTTTAGATGGAAAGAGTTTAGTGGTGCACACTGGAGGAACTTTGAGCCATCATGAGCATGCAGATAAACTGGTAAGTATTAGAATTTAAGAAAATTTAGAATAATGTTTGATACTGTTGGATAATGATGATTTAATATATGTAAATTTCTATATCACAGGAGGTAATGATAATGTTGGACAATGATAATATTTGATAATGTTGGATAATGATAATGTTTGATAACTGTTGGATAATGATAATGTTTGATAATGATGCGTTTTTTAGCTAAATTTTTCATTTCACAGGAGGTAAATGTCATAAATTTAAAGGAAATTCTGATGAATTTTTTATAAACTTTAGTTTAATTGGTTATGCAGGAAAAGTCCTTGGGTAAGAGGTCAACATATCCTGAAGTTTTTATATACACCCATACAAAAAAGCATGATAGTCAGCCATTTGTTAATGTCTGTTGCAGACAGCTCAATGTATGTTAAATTTATATTTATATATTAATTATTTAATGAAATATAGTTAATTCATTGTAACTATTGTAATTATAGGAGCAATTGCAAGAGACTCACACTCAACAACGACAAAACTCTGAAAATGTGGATGAGAGTCGGATATTTCTTGATGTAGTTGGTAGTAAGAATAACCGAGGAAGGATTTTTGGCATAGGATCTATTGCAAATACATACCATTCGTATTCCCTTGCATCATCCACAACTGCTTGTAGTAGGCGTTCTGAACCTTTTGAGAGAGTCATTTAGCTTGAGAATATTATCAGCATGTTGCTTGATATCGTAATCCAACTAAAGAATGAGGTGAAAGAGATTAAAAATAAGGACGACAGCTCTCAACAACCAGATCGTCCTCCTTCACCAACTACATATTTTATATTTGTAATTTTTAGGTATTGGTACTGATTTTGAGTTGTGTTTTTATATTTTTATGGATTCTACTGTATTATTTAGGTTCGATACTGAGTTTATATTATGTTTCTATGGATTCTTATTCAGACTATGGATTATACTATGTTATAATCAAGTTAATCGTATTATATTTTTTTAATGACTAATCAATTTAGATTGAAATTAAAATATTATTCAGATCCTCAAAATTTTGATGATTTCAATGGCTAAATTTAGTAACGACAATTATCGATGGAAATTTATGTATCACTGCGAATTTTAACTTTTGATTGCTACAATTAGTAACGGAATTGACTTTATCGTTGCTAATTTTAGCAACAAAATTGAAATTTCGTTGCTAGAATTGCATTTTCCATTGCTAAAATTAGCAACGAAATTGTGTTTTCCGTTGCTAAAATTTACCAATTCACCGAAAATGAGTTGGTTGAATTTAGCAACGGAATATAATTTCCGTTGCTAAATTTAGCAACAAAAATTAAATTCCGTTGCTAAAAATAGCAACCGCCGGATTAGCAACGACAATTTTCGTTGCTATTTTTTATTAACAACGGAAAATACCAATTTTTCGTTGCTAAATTATATTTTTCTTGTAGTGTGTCGCCATGGAACACCTGACTAGAAGATGGTCACAAGATTATTCAAAATCATTACATAAGGGATATGAGCTAGCTGAATAATTTCCTCTCACATTCGGGGCCTAGACTTTTTTGTTTGACTTAGAAGGAGATAAAGAGAAGGCAAGAAGATAGTTGAGCAGCTGGTTGACCGACTCTAACTCCCAAGAGCATAGGTTTCTTCTCCATTTCAGGTCCCATACCCAGATTTTGTCTAGCCAATAGCCGTATTCTTTTACTAAAGTAGTAGGCTGAGAGGATAGCAAGAACGGGCTATTAAAAGCATCTTTGAGGGGAGAGTCAAGGAGCCAGATGTCAAGCCAAAAGCTATATTTATTTCTTAAACCGATAGCAACTCGAGTATTGTTACAGAAAGGCTCTTAAATTGAGATAAATATGATGTCTCTCCAAACCTGGGATGAAAAAGAAGGTGTGGTAACATTGGGGATAAGGGAGTTCCCTTTGACATACTTTTCTCTAATAACATTCTGCCACAAAGAATTATTTGAAGGATAAAGCCTTTATAACCACTTAAAAAGGAGATCGAAGTTTCTCATTCTCATATCTCCAACTCCTAATTCGCCCAGTTATTTTGATCTTTGGATTAAATCCCAATTGACCCTGCATAGCTTCTTTTTATCACCAAAACCTCCCCAAAAAACTTTCCTCATAATGTCAGTCATTTCTCTGCACTCCAAGAGGGACTTTAAAGAGGGACATATAGTAGAGGGGTAAGCTAGCAAGGGAAGCTTTAATCAAGGTGAGCCTACCAGCCATAGATAAGAATCTCCTTTTCCAACCAGCGAGTTTCCCATTAAATTTTTCAATTACTGCAGACCAAAAGGATTTTCTGTGAGGATTTGCACCGATAGGAACACCCAAGTACATGCAAGGTAATTTTTGGACTTTGCATCTAATGGATTCAGCACAAGACTTTAGAAAACCTTCTTCGACATTTACCCCCACTAGTGAACTTTTAAAATAATTAATACTGAGTCCTGAGACTGCTTTGAATATCCGAAGCACCCGCTTGACATTTAACAGAGAGTTTAAGTTCGACTATAAAAAGAGCATAGAATCATATGCATACTTGAAGCGAGTCACCATAGGGGTAGATGAATTTTTTGGATTTATGTTGATGCCAGAGAAAAGTAGGGTAGCCTTTGAGATAAGTTTTGAGAGTCCTTCAACAGCTATAATGAAAAGGAAGAGGGAGAGGGGGTCCCCCTGGCATAGACCACAGGACATTAGAATTTGACTAGTCAGGCTGCCATTTACCAAAATCAAAACTCTAGCAGTGTGAAGGCACTCTGCAATCCACTTTTTCCATCTAGAGCCAAAATTCATTTGCTCTAGCACAAACTCCAGATATTGCCAAGAGACTGAATCAATTGCTTTTTGGAAATCAATTTTGAAGAGGAAACCACTGCTACTTGAAGCCTTTAAAGAGTGAATTATTTCATTTACAACCAGGATGCTATCAAAAATCTATCTTCCTCTAATGAAGGCGCTTTGATCATCCCCAATAACTTCACCAATCACACTTCTGAGTCAATTTGCAAGAAGTTTTGCTACAATTTTGTACAGGGCACCAATCAAACTAATACGTTTGAAGTCTTTCAGGTTTGTAGACCTTCTTACTTTGGGAATAAGAGTCACGAAGGAAGAATTTATTTTTTTTGGGAGCACACCTTGATTGTAGAAATTTTGAACTAGGTTAATAATGTCATCCCCAATAATATCCCAAGCTTCTTTGATGAAACCAAAATTAAACCCATCCGGTCCAGGAGATTTTGAGCTATCACATAACCACACCACACTTTTTATTTCTTCGATGGAGAATGGTTTTTCAATAAGATCAGTCGAAGAAGGAGAGAGCTTTGTGAAGAGGTTTTTTAGAAGCAGTGGCCTGGAATAACATTTCTCCTTATAGAGGTTTTCAAGTAATTTGTCGCTTCTCTCCTTATCATTACAGGATCAAGAAAGGTTCCCCATTTCGTATCTAGAATGTTGATACGGTTTGAGGCTGCTCTGAAGGAAGCGATCAGATGGAAAAACTTGGTGTTTTTGTCCCCTTCTCTACACCAATTGATTCTAGACTTTTTTTTCCAAATGAGTTCTTTTGCTTTGTGTTTACTCCATAGAGAGTTCGGCAATAGTTTCCTCCTATGCACCATATGTTTTTTTATGACGACATGAAGGTCCGAATTTTCAAACTCCCCATCCAGTTGTTCAATGTTTTCCTCAAGTGATGCAATGGCATTATCTATAGGCCCAAAAGAGTTTTTATTCCAGTCCACTAAGTGCTTTTTTAGATTTTTCATCTTTGAGAAAGCATTTTTTGAATTGTTATTGTCATCCTCAGCCCACCACTTTCGAATTAAGGAAATAAATCCCGGTTCTTTAAGCCACCAATTCAAGAATCTGAACGGTTTTAGGCCACCATTTTGATTGGTGAGTTTCAATAAAATAGGACAATGATCCGATAATCCTTTTGGAAGAGCAGATTGAATCATATTATTAAAAAGAGAGACCCAACACTCGTTGCTATCTAGTCTACTGTGGCAAATTGAATTATTCTAGGAGAAATTTCTCCCTACAGTAGGAAGATCTATCAACCTATTCTCATTAACAAAGGAGAGGAAATGGTGGTCCTTTTGGGACATACCTGAAGGTGATCTCTCTCCTTCATTTAGGATTGCATTAAAGTCTCCTCCGATCAAGATGGGAATGTGATCCACCAACATTTCCTTGAGTTAATCCCAGAGCACAGCTTGCAATGATTTCGTAAAGGGAGAATAAACCGCAATAATGATACATATTCAAACCATTTCGATAACCAGTCCAAACCTCCTTTAAGCATCTTGTTTCTGTCATCCACAGAGCTGAAGGTCAATAGAATCAAATTGCCCCCCATTGGTCTACATTAACAGTTGTAATACCCAAAAGATCTTATGCTTTCTTAAACTGAGGTTGAGTTTTGTAGATGATGCAACCAGCCAATACGGCTATTCTCTAACCAATCCAAATCTTCTTTTTTAGGTTCATACTGGAAGTTTGCTGATCCCACCTTATCCTTTATAGTAACATCCTCTCTGAGTCTCATTATGTTTGTTTTTTCCATGTGCACTACCTGGGCAAAGGATCTAGAATCTTTGACCTTATACGCTTCTCTGTTCATGTTGGGTTTCTTTGTTGGATGAGATTGTCTCAGAGACTTCTTTATTATCACTGACTGAGTATCCATTGAACCTTAAGAGGTTAACAGAGATCTGCTTACTGCCTAACCATACGCTATCAAGCTTATAAATAAGGTTGTTCATGTTTCTAGCATTTGAAATGCTGATAAAGCCGAATCCAGTGCCCCTCTTGCTCAATCTTTTTGAGATAAACACTCTTTCAATATTTCCAAACCAAAAGAATATTTTCCTTACTCCAAAAGCCGGCCATCCATTTGGAAGGTTATCAATAAACATGTTGAAATAACCAGAACAGTTTTTGGAATGGTCAACATCCAGGGATGGTCCAGTTCCAGTTCCGGCAGTAGCAGACCTTTTGTGATTCAGGAGGGAAACACGCCAAAAGCTACCAAAAAGGGGCAGTTTTGGCTGTCGAGTTTTGGTAGAGGTGGTTTGGTTCGAAAGAGGGCGATGCAGGGGAAGGTGGCAAAGCATGGAGGATGGGAGGAGCCATAATTTTTTTTTTTAATAAAAAACATAACTAATGTATTAAATATCACTACAAGAAAATTATATAATAGCAATAGAAATTATTAATCGAATTTGTTGAATTTTTGTTGCTAATAAAAATTAGCAATGAAAAATTCGATTGCAATTTTGACGGTTGCTATTTTTTAGTAATGAAATTCTATTTTCGTTGCTAAATTTAACAATGAAATACGAATTCTGTTGCTAAATCTAACCAAGGTAATTTCGGTGAATTGATCAAAATTAACAACGGAATATAATTTATGTTGCTATTTTTAGCAACCGAATTATATTTCGTTGCTAAAAATAGCGACGAAATAGGGCATTTGCTGCTAAAAATAGCAACGGAGTACTCATTTCGTTGTTAAAAATAGCAACGAAATGAAAAATTCCATTGCTAAAAATAGCAATGGAATAAACAATCTGTTGCTAAAAATAGCAACGGAATAAACATTTTGTTGCTATTTATAGCAACCGATTTGATATTCGGTTGGAAAATTTTAGCAATTGAATTATGATTCCATTGCTATTTTTTACATCAAAAATTATGATAGCTTGGCATAATATTTTAGTTTCAATCAAATTTTTTATGTATGAATAAATATAATCCAAATTCATAAAGAAAGTTAAAAAAATCTTTTTATTGATAATATAATATAATATAAAAATTATAATACACGACAATTAAAATCCTGAAAATATATTATATTACTGTAAAGTAATAATCCATGAAAACCATAACAAAAAAAACATAAAGTCATGTATCAATAACTAAAAATTACAAATCTAAGTTAAGTAGGTGGTGAAGGTGAAGGAGGACGATCCGGCTGTTGAGCACCCCTGGTTGCCAAATCTTCAACCTGATTCTTTAGCTAGGTTACAGTATCCATCAACATGATGAGTGTGATCTCAAGCTGAATGACTTTTTGAGAAGATTCACACCGCTTACTACAAGCGGCTATAGATGATGCAGAGGTATTCGAATGGGAAGTGTTTGAAATTGAACCTAAACCAAAAATCCTTCCACGATTATTCTTAGCACCAACTGTAGCACCCTCTATGCCTAATCTCAATTCTTACTATTTCTTAATTAATTCTACCATTTTTTTACTTTATTATCTAATTAACGAAAAATTGGCAATATAACGGCTCAATTTTTTTAGTTCACAAATATGCAAAAAGATAGAATTTACACTCCCAATTATATTTCCTCCAACTCCCAAAACTCCAGGCAACAACTCAGCACTTCTATATCATTATCCATCCTTCACACTCACATACAAAATATAGATAAAATCCATTCATACACATCACCGTCCATTATCCACGTTCAAACGTGTCAAATTTTTCTATAGTATTTATATTACAACCCATATAAATAAGTTCTCAAACTTATATATATATATATATATATATACACACACACACACACACACACACACACACACATTACAAAATGATTACACAAGCCAAAATCCAAACTACCATCTCTATTACATTACATGCCATCTATTAGTCTTCATTGCTGGGCTTGCATTCCTGTCCCTGCGTGCAGTCACAAAACTACACGCCAAGCAAATTAGTTGCTTAGTGTTGGATATATGTACATAAAATTTCACCTACTTAAATATTCAATTAAAAGTCATTTTTTTTCTTATAATAATTTAATTAAACTTTTACTCTTTAAATAAATTCACCATTTAACCTATATACATAAAAATTATTATTCATTTATTCCGAAATACATTATTCCTATTTAATTTTAATAATTGCTCGCTTTAATTGTCGAATTACCTCTTTACCACTTAAGTTTGACTTTTTCCTTTTAGTTGACCAATTTTGACTTTTTCTTTAAACTAACCTATTTAAGTTCAAATTAAACCCAATTAACTTCTTTTAATTATTATTTCACGTTAATTATTCAAATTGCATTTTAGTCCCTAAAATTTTCTTTGGGATGAAAAATTATGATTTAGTCCCCAAACTTTAATTTAATTACGATTTTACTCCTTTTTTTTCAAAATGTCCATTGTACCCCTTATTGCTATATATATATATTTTTTTTTCTTTAGTTGACTGCTTTACCCCTGAATACTCGTATAATTACAAGTTTACCCTTAATTACTTAATTAATCTCATTTTTCAATTCTTTTCACATTAATAATATTTTTATCATCATTATCTTTCTTTTTACCCGATATACATTAAAATTTACCATTTTGCCCCTAGTATACGACAGTGGCTACCACTAGACTAGATAAACGGAACAAAATATCTCATACTTTGGAGGGACCATACCACTAAGGTATGATGTTCTACTCCAGTATCATATCAGAGTGAGCCGGCTAATATCAGTCCCATAATATCAATCCCATACGGTTACAATTACAATACCCATATCAGATACAACAACAGAATCAGAGATCCGTGGGGTAGTATCGTACCCCTATGGCTAGCCACACTATCCTAAAACCCTGGTTACCCGACTGAACACTAAGGGCAGTACATTCATGATATTTTTATATCTCAATTATTCTTATCACAATATTATAATCACTTTTTAGCATAAATTGTTCTTATATAAATTTGTTACTTCGTACATCTTCGTATAATTGTATTTCATACCATAAAATTTAATTAGCACACCATTCCACATATAATCCCATTCGGCCGCAAATGAAAATTCAACTTCTAAATTCTTTATTTCTCTAATTTCAAGCCACACATGTTTTAATATTTATTTCATAATATAATATAAAAAGTTACATCAAATTCATGTAATTATCCCTTAGTTACCACACTTTCCTTCATTATGTAACTATTACATAATTAGTATAAATTCTCATATTTAAGTTTTGTCATCATAATTTCCTTCTCCACATCTTTAATTAGTTATTTATCATCAAATGCCCAATTTTATATTTTTCTACATTAATGCACCCTAAGGTACCATATTTGACCACATGACTTCCATGTCTTTTTATTTTAATTTCTTCACTTAATTAAGTTTCTAACAACTTATTATAGCATTATATCATATTACCTTAAATTATTTCACACTTACATGTAATTAAATATAGTTACATAATAGGAAATTTAGGGAATTTCAATTAAAATAGTGAAATTAAACGTAATAAACATCCACTAAACTCACTATAGCTTGTTTGGCACCTATATCTCCTTCTCCTTGCCCTTTTCCTCTTTTCCTTCCTTGTTTTCCTTTCTTTCCCCTTAATGGCCAAAAATTCAAAGAATTTAAACACCATATTATCTCATCAATTTAAGTAATAGAAAATCACTAATACACTCTCCTAGTCCTATACTATATGCTATTAAAATTTTCCTTTTTATTTCTACTCAAATCTCACAAAACCCTAAATTTTTATCTTAGAGTTTTTACCTTAATCACTTGATCTCTTGGCCTCTCCTTGTTGCAAGCCCTAATTAGAGTGAAAGAGGATTAATTTTTGAGTATAAGAATAAAATTTGGGGGCTGAAATCAAGAGAGAGAAAGCTTAGTTGAAGAAAGAAATGGAGAAAGGTAAAAGAAATGGTGTCTCGGTTATGCTGGAAAAAGGAGAGGAAAACAATGGGAATTTGAAGTGAATTCCAGATATTTTTCTACTTATATAGGGTACTTTAATCATGCAAAAGGAAGGGCCAAGATTCATCCATTTACTATTGAATCCAATGGCTTTAATTTTTGCCACATGTCACTCATCTAAGCACTTAGACTTATCCTACTAACTTGAGCTCATACTCACTTGATTACAACCATAAATTAACCATTACCACAAAATTTCGTGGTCAAATTATCTAATTTGACCCTCCGATTGATTCGATTTTGATTTTTCACTCCTAAATATGAATTTTTGATTCCGACGTCGGATTTCCCTGAAATTTTATCCCGAGTGCCATTATATATTATAAAATATTTGTTAAAAATTTCAACCCATTCCTACATCGTTTCAATATACTTTTAGCTTAGATAGCTTGTGCGGCCAGTCCGAAACCTAAATTTTTAAAATTACCAGAATTATTATTTTTCAGTTCCCCTGATGTCACTATACTATTTATAGCATATATATGAAATTTGAAATCAATCGGAGATTCCTAAGGTCTCCAAATAGTCAGTCAAAATCTTGGTCAGACGGACGCCGAACAGTGAAATTTTTCTTCTTTTGCCCTTTTAAAAGTCTATTTGACCTCAATCTACACCTAAATTGTATCATTAAACTCTAATTAACAAATACTATCCGTCGAGTCACCCCTCCTTGGGTTTTCTGGGTCGACACGTTTAACGAGGCATTCATTTCAAATTTTTCGGTCCTAGTCAATCCCGATTAATTCGAATTTTGACCGAGGATAACTATTCATATTTTACAACATGTTATGCAATGCAAATGAAAATTTGGGGGCGTTACACCAACTGCTTCAAGAAATATCTGACTTTCATCAACACTTTCAGAGCTCTGCCACAATTGAATGAAAGTCTCTTGTATTTGCTCCTATCATTACAATAGTTATAATTAATTAGCCAAGTTTCATAAAATAATTAATATTGATGTATAAATTTTACATACATCAAGTTGTCTGCAGTAGGTATTAACGAATGTTTGACCATTATGCTTTTTTTGTGTGAGTGTGCATAAATAATTCAGGATATGTAGGCTTCCTACGTATAGATGTTGCATGCATAACCAATTAAACTCAATTTTGTAAAGAATTAAACATAATTTCCTCTAATTTTATGATATTTACCTCCTATACAGTAAAAAATTTATCTCAACAACGCAGCAATCCATATAATCAGACATATATTAAACTATCATTATCCATAATAATCATACTTTTTTAGTCTATATGAAACTAAGTTACACAAAAAAATTCAACAGAATTTTCTTGTATTATTTCATTTAAATTTACTCCCATCTAGCTAATGCCCTTTCATCGGATTTAACATTTTACAATAATATTGTTATTAGGTGTCGCTAAGTTTCTATTTATTTGGCAAAAATTTTAACAGCATGATGGCTTATAAATCTTGCTACACAAACCTACAATTGATCGAAATTACACTCCCAATTATGTTCCTCTACCTCCAATACTTCATTCACAACCATAACACTTCTAAAAATCACATCACATCACAATCAAACATAACATTAACATATTTTTGTGATAGTTACTTCTTGTAAAGTAATAAATTTATCTCATCAACGCAACCATCAATTGAAGTGTAATTGAAATACTTACTAGTTTATCTGCATGCTCGTGATGACTCAAAGTTTCTCAAGTGTGCACAGCTAAATTGTCTCCATCTGAGCCTCTCCGTCTGTTTGAAGAATTTCTCTCTAAAATGGCAACTGCTTCGGGTGATGCCCAGTATTGCTGCCAACAATCCAATATTGCTTGAGAAATAAAAGAAGGTCATTCACCTCTCTTGTATAATTTAGCAAAAAATTCTTTATATCGTTGACGGGCACGTTTTTCCCAAACTTAATAAATGATATCATTATATTTTGGATGCCAAAAAAAATTCTTTCTAATAAAAAAATACATATTATAAGTACTGTAAAATATAATAGGTATTTCATTAATGTATGAAATTAGATATTTTGAAACCAATAACGTAATTTATTTTTTGTACCTCAAACTCCTGATAATAAAAATTGCTTGTATGCAGAGAGGGATTCTTCCAAACATAACCCTCCATTTCTATCCTCTTTTTGAACTTAGACCTAATCTTTTTTAAGCAAATACCATTTGGAATAAAACTGTTAATATGAACAAATTTAGATCAATTTCAAATTAGATATCCATAGCAATAGACATAAACTTATGTTATCTTCTAATACAAAATTAGATCAATACTCACATATCATTGATAATATTAATAAAAATTCTTCCATCAACTCCCTTCGAACCAAGCGGGGGGCATTCTCCTTCATCCTCAGCATCTACCCCTGGTACATTTGTCGGTATAGAGTCAGAGTCTGGTGTGGGAGTAGATGTAATTACAGGTTGTGCATTTACAAGTTGTGCTGATATATTTAGATTGTTGGATGCCAAATCACTTGGAAAATGAGGAGAGCCATCGGTGTTTGATGTTGGTGAAGGTGATGCTTGGTATGGCTGTTGAGGGGTTACTTGTGCACTGCCTTCTTCATCCGAAAATAATCTAAGCCTAGGCGGTAGCATTTGAAACACCCTAAATCTAGTGTCTTTATCATATATTATATCATACATTTCAATCATATTACAGTAGGTTATTAACCCAATTAAATCAACATTAACCATATCACAATTAAACTCTAATAACAGGCAATATAGTTTTCAAGTTCATTTCAAATAGCATGCTTGTACTTGTATTATACAATTTGCATATGTATGTGATCATATGAAAATACGCAATCTCCAGTATATAAACATGTATTCATATAACAATACGAGTACCGGTATTTGAATCTATATATCATCATGATCATATACTTAAACATGTTATCATTAGGCACCACATATGATCATAGTCATGCTAAAACATCTCTTATTTCATAATATAAGTTTATGTTCAAATACACATTTACTCTATCATAGGAGTACATACATGTAAGTATATTAGCATATAACAAGTATGTACATAAGTTTGATCATATATGAATATTTGATATTATTATCAATAATCTTTACCTGTGTGTGTGTGTGTGTGTGTGTATATATATATATATATATATATATATATATATATATATATATATATATATATATATATATATATATATATACCTTTATTAATGATCATATCACATGCCATATATAATTCAATGTGCTTCCATGTTGGCACACATTTAACATAACGACATGTAAATAAGATATATATGTCATAACTCAATTTTATATATATATATATATATATATATATATATATATATATATATATATATATATATATATATATATATATATATATATATATATATATATATATATATATATATATATATATACCTTTATTAATGATCATATCACATGCCATATATAATTTAATGTGCTTCCATGTTGGCACACATTTAACATAACGACATGTAAATAAGATATATATGTCATAACTCAATTTTATATTCTTTGATACATGTATTTCTATGCTAGAAATTGCTTTATTTACAATGAAAATAATTTAGATACCCATTATAATCAATTTGGGACCTTTAAGTGAGGTTTAGGTGAAGTCCAAAGAGGTCACGATCATTAGGTAATACCTGGTAACCATGACATAGGTTGCATTTCGATTTTAGACTGAAAATTGGTGTAACACCCTTATCCCTCCTAACACTGTACCGGTGTACTGAAGACCGAATTTTTTTTTTCAACTTAATCTTTAATTTACCATACTTTATTAGCATGCTTTAGCTTATTTAAAAATAAATCATTGACGACCTATAACTGTCCCAAATCATTATGCATTTAATAAAATTTTTGCAATATAAAGGCTGTACATAGGACTAGCCCCTTGAAACGCAAAAAAACCATACAGCCTCTCAGAGGCATATAACAATCAATAATATAATCCATATCCATACATTGTCATCAATTCCATTTCATTCACAATCCAAAAACAGCTTACTAAAATAACTTCAATTTTACATTACACATCCAAGTAAAGTTTATACATATATATACATGCCAAAAATTTAACCAACTAAAGCATCCTAAAAGAAGTCTTTTAGAGTATATTCCTGCTCCAGCTCTTACTGATCTGCACGCAGTAAAAACTACATGCTGAGCACTTGAATGCTCAGTGGTGACTAATAATCGATACATGTCCTATCATTTTCCTTTTTATTCTTATATATTAATATATATATGAACATAATTATAAAATCATTTAATATTATTTCAAAACATTAATTTTGACTTATTCTATAATATTATTCATTACAAATGCATATTTACAATTTTGCCATTATAAGCTTAATTTTTGTTCTTTAAACTAATAATTGAAACCCTTTTCATTTCTATACACTTAAATTGTCATTTATAAGCAAAATTATATTTTAGTCCCTATTGACAATAAAATTTATTTTCTCAATAATTTAACTATTATCTGACTATTTTATCTTTATTTAAGCAATTTTCACTTAATTTATTGGTTTTTTATATTTTTGAAAAAAACTTACCATTTTACCCCTAAACTTTTTTTTTCTTTCATTTTGATCCTTTTTCACTTTCTTTCTTTCTTTTCATTGTCTTTTCACTTATTTATTAATTTATTTTCATTATGCCCCTAGTACAGACCCGGCTGAAAATTTCAGATTGGATATTCGAAATATGAACCCCACGAGCCCCACTAAAAAGAGAAATGATTTCCAAGGAACCATTCTCAGAACACTGCACTTTTCACTTTCACTTTAACACTTAAGTTATGGAGATCAATGATCTTACCCATAGCAAAGCAAATCATCATGACCTGCACCGTGGTAAATGGTGTTCCTATAGCTAGCCAATTATATCCAGAACTAGTTTTTACTGGTAGACTAATTCTAAGGGCAAATAATTACTTTATAAATCCTTTAAATTTTTGAAAAATTTATCGATTGACTTTTTAATTCTCTTTCATTGACTATAATTTAATCTCATATAAATTTCATCTTTTCCAATATTTTTATGCAATTATTAAGCAATAATTCAATTATTTTCAATATACACATTAACATTAAATTTTCAATAAAATTTCAATAAATGCCAATAAAATTTGTTTATGCATTATTTATTAGTTATTGTCATTTTTCATCAAAATAATCACTTAATTCACTATAAATCACAACTTTCATTATATACATACACTATACATAATCTTAAAAATTTCCAAATAATTTCCAAATATTCTCTAAAAATTCATATGCTTTAATTATCAAATCTACTATTATTTTAAGCTAACATATATTATTTATTTTCATTTTTCTCACTATTTTCCCTGACTAACAATTTCAGCCACCATTACTCTCTACCCTAAAATTTTTCGTTCTTTCATTTTCACTTTTCATTTATCTTTTCTCTAGTTTAATTACAATTACCCTAACATAGTTGCATCAATTAATCACCTTAAACATTTTTACCCTAGTTACATAATTAAGAAAAATTCATAAACTTAGAAAATGTAAAGATTGATTAGTCACTTACAATTTTCTCTTGAATTAGGGAGTCTAAGCTTCCTTTTCCTTGCCTTTGTCCTTGGAAAAAATCCCTTTTTCTTCACCATCTACATAGGCCGGCCATTAAGCTTAGTTTCTCTTTTTTTTGTCCTCAAATGAAAAATCCAAGCTCATAATCAACATCTACACCTCAAAATCTATGAAAAAACACTAAAGAATCAATTTGAAACACTAAAATTCTCAAAATCCAACTTACCCCTTTTTCTTTCTTTCCTTGATTTCTTCACTTTCTTTGCCCAAATCAATCAAGTGAAGCTATTTTAGTGATCTAGAGGGATGGAACTACGACTCTTAAGTTGGGATTTATGAGAGATCTTGAGTGGCTATGAAGCAAGAGAGAGAGAGAGAAGACATGAAAGGTATGTTCGGACAAAGAGAGGAAGGAAGAAGATGAGCCAATTTTTAGAGTTTTCTCCAGATTTATGGCCCTTGTATACCTCTTCAATGGGTCCAAAATTGAGCCAAAATAATGGGCTTTGCCCAATTAATTATAAAGGCCCAATTTAGGTCCCTAAAGGCCTAATCAAATTTCTCTCTCTTTCAACCATCAAATCACTCCAAAAATAATTCCATCACTCTTATCACATCAAAAATAGCTAGCACGCAAATTTTTGGCTCAATCGGAGTCCGTTATCGATTTGATTCAAACTTATTGGTCCGATTCGACAACTGCCGGTGTCATCGAAAAATTTCATTCTCATCACTAAAATATTCTTCACAAAAATTCATGTAGGCATGCAAAATCTGGCAATATTCGGAGTTCGTTTACTATTTTTAATTATTTACGTAAAATCAATTAACATTCCCTATCAGGAAAATTGACTCGCTACCTTTTTCGTATTTTTGACCTTTGGAGGCCTATTTGACCTCAATTTCACTTCAAATTTCAACCCCGGACTCACCATGACCAATACTTTCCGATTGTCCAATAAAATATTTTTGACTTCCGGGTGTCCTTTCAAGCCTGAAAAATATTATTTACCATTGGAAAGTACTGTTCACGGCTGACCCGGTATTGAGGCCATTACAATTGGACTACCTTACCGTCATTAGCTAAAATCTGGTAATCGTGACCTATATTCTGCCTAGAGGTAGAATTCCAGATTCAACTTTTATAACATTTTTTACCTAGAAAACATCATTTTTAGCAAAAGTTTCCTTCTACAAACTTGTTCCCCTATATTTTAGTTTCCGGAACATCAAAAATCATTTCAATATAATCTCTATAACTCAAGATATTCACATTATTCTGAATACTATTCCTAATGATAGTGCAGTAAACAGGTCTGAATTCAAGCTAAAATTTGACATGCTTAAAAACAGAATTAAGCTTAAATTCCTCATATGAATTATAGATTTTGAAGTCTATTTTTCATAGAAATTAACCTCTTAGCATTCTGACCAGTATACACAAAAATACATCATTTTTACTATAACCTATTCTAGAACCAAAATTAACAGTTCATCTAAAATTCAATTAATTATATGGATGACTTAAAGGTAGATTTAGTGCTAGGTTTCTTCTACATATTTGTAGACATATCTCTTATGTAACTTCAGAAATTGGAATGGTCTCAATTTGAGTTTTCTAATTCAATTTATGCTGAAAATACAGTTATTAGTTCACAAGGCTTCATGTTTTCTCTTAAGTAACACTTATTAAAATTTACTTCTCTTTTCAATTGTTCATAACACAAGACATTTAAATCTTGTTTCTTCTAATTTTATCCACATGTAAGTATTAGAATTCCTAATCCCATACCTTGGTTGAATTTTTCTTAACCTTTAATCTTGCACCTTTCCTTTTTATTTGCTCTTTCCACCCTTTTCTTCTCCTTCAACAACAATTTATTCCAATGTTATTAAAACCGGACCGGATAACGAACTGGAGAGCTTAAGGGTTCGTGGTTCAACCGGTTCTTTGAGGTTCAATCTGGTTTTTTTTCATTTTTTAAAAAATATATTATTTTTTAAGTTTTATATAAATATTATGAAAATATCACTATATAAAAAAATTAAAAATAGTTTAGAAAAATATATTTATCATCAAACATTAACAATACGACTATATTTTCAAGTCATTCAATATTTATAATAAAAATTTAAGATAAATATAGTAAAAAATTATAAATTTTTAAAGAAATTCTTCAAATATAAATTATAAAATTTTATTTTATTTATAAAAAATTCATTAAATTGTTTGAAATTTAATTATTTTGTATTTATAATTTTATTTTATTTTTTTCCAGAAAAAATAATATTGTATAAATATTTTTGGACAAAAAGTTGGTTTTTCTAAAATCAAATCGGTTTTTATCATTTAACCCGGTTTTTTTTGATTTTATCCCAGTTCAATCGGTTTTTGGCGATTTGAAACAGTATTTCCCGGTTTTTATCCAATTCGATTTTCATCTATTGAACCAACCGGACCAGCCAACGGTTCGCGGTTAAACCGATTCGATCGCTCGATCCGGTTCGATTTTAATAACCATGATTTATTCTTTTAACATAAATTCCCACCATTTTGCTCAACCAACCACTCAACAAAATAAGAAGAAGATGATGCAAACCAAATTAAGATGATTACCTTAATGTTATACACTTAATTGTCCTTGATTAATCAACATGCAATAATTTTCTTCAAGAACACTTAGAGAGGTTTTAAGAAGTTAAAGAAAGTGAATGAAGAAGAAAACCAAATCTGCATTTTCCACTTAAGAGAAGCCGTCCCTCTCCACTCAAATTCCTCCTCTCACATCTCTTGTAATTTAGTTTATATAGTGACATGAAAAATCTCCTTTTTATTCCTTATACTTTTTGCATGTCCCACTTAAACCTCTCATCTTTTTGCATGTTATACATTAAACACTCACTTTTATGCTTCTCTTAAATTAACCTCTCAATTCATTCTTTTATTCACAATTGACCCTTAAAATGCCATAATAATAAATTGACCCCTAAATTAATACTTCATGCTTCAATCACACCCTTAAATATTATTAAACCAAAATAATAATTTAATTTCTTTTATGTAATTAATATAATAAAAAGAATTTATCATTTGCCCCATAACTTATATGAAATTCACATTTTTAATTTAATCTTAATAAAAAATAATCCTATAAAAGCATGCATTTTCAACTAGAGTCATGTTAGGGGTCTCACAGCATTCCCTTCTTTTTTTGGGTGGCATATTTTGTACCTGAAAAATAAAGAAATGAATTATTCTTCTTGTAATAGAACAATATGATTAAAGTATATATATCAATACTATAGTGATAGCAATAATACACAGATTTGGATTACTTAAAGGTTCCAAAATAAAACGTACTCAAATTAATCACTATCATCACTTAATTGCACATCAAAATCATCATCTGTTTCTGAACATTCAGAACTAAAGTCAAGCTCATCTTCAGAATTCTACCCATTTATGGATTTGTCATCCTCTCCTGATAAAATTTCAACAAATTCATTATTTGGATTATTTAATGGTTCATTCTCAAAAGATGCATTTATTTCATGTACATCCAATTCTTCTTCCTGAAATGCTTCATTTTCATTTGTCTTGTTTTCTCCTTTTGCATGAGGTTCAAAAATACCTCTTGATTTTACTTTACAGACTGCCAACCAATCTAACTTATCCCGTTTTAAGCTGGGATAAATGACATAATACACCTGGCTTGCTTGCATTGCCAACATGAATGGTTCAAATTGTTTAAATCTTCTTCGTTGGTTGATTTCAATGAGAATAAATAGGCTATGTACTTTTGTTCCAATGTTAACTATAGGATCAAACCATTCACACTTAATAAGTACACATTATTTTATCGGCAATGCGGGGTATTCAATTTCAAGTATCTCAATAATTTTGCCAAAATAATCCATCCGTTCCCCTTGTATGCAAATTCCATTGTTTACTATTGCCATGCTATGTCCATAATTTTTCGTATGAAATTTATATCCATTAATGAAATAGACTAGATATGATTTAACAGTTCGCAAAGGTCCTTTCGCAAGATCACATATGAGATTATTTTCTATTCTATTTTCACAAGCCTATATAATTAAAAAAATGAAATTAATTAATAAATATAATATTTTGTAAGTTTAACAGTAATTTATTTAAATAATCCTCATATTGCAAGTTAAAAACTTACATAATTTGTAAACCAACATGGGAAGTTTTTTTCTACCTCTTTATTGATGTCATCCTGTGGGTTTTCTGGCATGAGCTCACTTAACAATTCCTCATATTAGCTAAAAATATTGTAAATTATCTTAGCTATAAACTCCAATTCCCCAAGAATAAGAACATACCCAATTTCAAATATAACTTAAACTTACTGCACAAAAGGTTGGATTTCTTGGCAATTCAATAAAATGTAATCATGGGCAGCCTCCATTTCTTTGTCTGTTAACATTCTTCTTATTGAGCATCCATGTGTTCAGCCAAGCTATGTAAAAATAGATAAGTTATCATTATCAATCCGCTCACCCCCATCGTCATTACGAGGAACTTTTCTTTCTCGAGTGATCACATGCGACTTAAAATAATGTGAACAAAATGTACTTGCTTCTTTTACTAAATACGCATTGCATATAAAGCCTTCAAATTTGGCCTTATTTTTAACATTTTTCTTCAAATGATGCAAATTCCTACATTACAATTAGGATAATTATATTTACTAATTTGGTATAAATCTATATAAGTTTTAGCTAAAAAGGGTATTTAATTACCTCTAAAATGGATACATCCATCAGTATTAAACTGGACCGGTAAGTTTAGCCTCATGTATTAAATGTATAAGTAGATGCTCCATACAATCAAAGAAGCTGGGAGAAAAAATATCCTCTAATTTGCATAATATTACTAAATGTCCCTTTCTAATCTTTCCATATCAGATAACTGTATTTCAGATGATGTTAAGCTTTTGAAAAACAAACTTAATTTTGTTATAGCTTCCCAAATATTATTCGGTAGGAGCTCCCGAAATGCAATTGGAATTAGCCTTTGCATAAATACATGACAATCATGACTTTTCATTCCAAATAATTTGTATTTCCTCATATTAACACACCTTGCCAAGTCGAAACATAACCATTTGGAAACTTTAGGCTTTTCAACCACTCACACAAAATTTACTTTTGTTTTTTGTCCAAAGTGTAAAATGCTTTTGGATATTTACCTATATTTGGATTTTTATCTAACTCATTTCTTTTACAAAAAAATTTTCAAATTAACTCTTAATTTTGCATTGTCCTTTGTTCTCCCTTCAATGTTTATGATTGTGTTGAAAAGATTGTCAAAAATATTTTTTTCAATATGCATCACATTTAGATTATGACGTATCAAATTAGTTTTTCAATATGGTAAATCCTAAAATAAACTCCGTTTTCTTCAACCAAAGTTATTACTTATGCTCCTATTAATCTCTTTAGCTTCAGGTTCTGTAACTTTCAAAAGCCCTAACTCATCGATCTCTTTAGCTATGCTTGTGGTTGAATTTATGTTCTTTGTTTTATTCCACTTGGTGATTTATGGCCAAATTAATTATGTGGTATTGTTTTTTGTTTTTGTTGATTTTCGGCATAATTCAGTTTTATGGCAATCATGAAATCTTGTGTTCATGGAACATTGTTTTTTATTTTGGTGGTTGCTATAAAAAAAATAATAACTGCCATTAATTGTGCCGTTTGGGGATTCACATGTTGTCGATTCACATTTGGTTTGTGAATTCATATTTTCGGCTGCTTTAGATGTACTGCAAACTTTAATGCTATATATATATATATATATATATATATATATATATATATATATATATATATATATATATATATATATATATATATATATATATATATATATATATATAGTTTATGTCGTGATTCACAGCCACCAAATAATCCAATTGCAAATATATATATGTATACATATGAATGGTGTTTGCAGTTTGCTTTTCAAAACACAGTTATGGATTTTATTTGCTGCTTGTTTTGTGAAAGCACAACAACGATAATACATATATTAAGTTTATGCCAATACATATATATACAATTTGATATTAAGATCTTTTATTCTTAATTTTATTTTTAATTTTTATGGAATTTAAATTTATATTATAGTATAACTATATATATATATATATATATATATATGTTGAGATGGGTTAATTGAACCAATATGTTATCAAAGTGACCTCTATGAAAATCAATTAATTTATTTCAAAATATATAATTGGTTGTGTGTATGTAATTATATAAATATTAATTGGCCCAAACAAAAGTTAATGTTTAATATAATTACATATACATTTGTGGCAATTAGCACGTTATAATTATTTGGTCTTACATGTGAATAATAAATCGGCCCAAAGGAAGAATTATTATTTGACATGTTATTTTATTATTTGTGTTTAATTGCTACATAAAGATATCACTTACAAGTTAATGTTATGTCCAAAGATAAAACATTAATAGAGTGTTAGATGTCTTGAGATGGGGTTTAACTGTATTTAAATTTGTCATTCAATTTTGGTATTATTTTCATACTTATGTGAGTATGTTTTATATGTTTTGTTCTGAATTCAGTTTCTGCTCCTGGTGCTAATATTACTGCTAGTATCAACTCCATTTCTATGCTGACTGGCATGAATTTTAAGGCATGACAAGAGAGTGTATTGATCACTCTCGGAGTCATGGATCTAGACCTTTCACTAAGGGAACCTAGACTTGCTGATCTCATTGATGACAGTACCTTTGAACAAAAAAGGGAGATGGAAAAGTGGGAAAGGTCTGATCGCATAAGTCTTATGGTCATTAAGCGTGCTATTCCTGAAGCTTTTAGAGGCACAATGTCCGATCAGGTGGATACAGCTAAGGTTTTCCTTGAGAACCTTGAGAAGAGATTTGCTAAGAATGAAAAGGCTGAAACAAGTACAATCTTAGCAAAACTCATCTCTATGAGGTATACAAGTAAAGAAAATATAAGGAAATACATTATGAAAATATATCAGCAATAGGAAGTCTAATGTATGCTCAAATTTGTACGTGTCCGGATATTGCATACATAGTTGGGGTGTTAGGAAGATACTTAAGCAATATAGGAATAGATCATTGAAAAGCAGCCAAACGAGTCATGCGATATCTTTAAAGAACAAAACATTTCATACTCACTTACAGAAGATCGGATAAGTTAGAGATCATTGGGTATTCGAATTCCGATTTTGTTGGGTGCTAAGATAGCATGAAATCTACATCAGGCTATATATATATATATATATTTTTTTTGCTTACTGGAGGGGCTATCTCTTGAAAGAGTGCTAAGAAATCTCTTATAACCTCTTCTACCATGGCAGCAGAGTTTATATCATGTCATAAGGCATCAAATCAGGCAATATGGCTGCATAATTTTATTACTGGATTGCAAATTGTTAATAAAATTGAAAGACCACTTAAGATCTTTTGTGACAATAAGTCAGCAGTCTTGTATTCCAATAACAACAAGAGTTCGAGTAAGTCAAAGCATATAGACATTAAATTCTTGGTTGTTAAAGAAAGAATTCAAAGTGGACAACTGTCTATTGAGCATATTGGTACAAACTCCATGGTTGCAGATCCGCTTACTAAAGGATTATCACCCACAGTTTTTAATGAGCATACTGCTCATATAGGTGTCATATCTTTTTAGGATATTTAATTTTAGTGGGAGTTTTGTAATCTTGCTTTCTTATTATAGACATATTTTTTTATTTTTGGTTTATCTATATTTTCTGCAAAAATGAAGTTGAGTTATTCACACTTTGATTTAGCTATGGATTGATCTCACTAAGTTTATAGAATGGACCAGTTGAAAATAGGCATGTTTAGATCACATTACATGCAATTTTGATGCTATGCATCCATATTGGATCTGTGTCATTTGGTTGTGTTTATATATGTGATCAGGGATGGATTTAGTTACGACATATAAGAAACAAAAGTCGCCTTAGTTCTATGTAAGCATGATTGATGGATGAGATTGTTCAGAAATGTCTTTATTTATGATAGTAAAGTTTTGAGCTCATAAAGTTGACATATAATTATCAAGCAAAATGAATATATATATATATATATATATATATATATATATATATATATATATATATATATATAGTCCAAGTGGGAGATTGTTAGGATTTATGAACAAATACACTATATATATATTAGGATTATAATAATTATATGTCATAACTATCATTTAAAAGATTTGGCCTAAATATTAAATTGATCTAATTTAATAGAAAGTAAAGTGGGCCATAATAATAATAATATTATTATTATAAGTATGGGTTAAATGTATAGATACTCTTTTATAATTTCTAATTTTATGATGGGCTAAATTAGAAATAAAGGAAATTTTTTTTATAAAAGGGTTATGGTCCCCAAATTATAGATATATGAAAGTTGTCTTTCTATTCCCATCTATAGTAGACATATTTTTCTTATCTATCAATTTGGAAGATCATAAGTCACAGGATTTTGATAATTCAATTAAAATCATGAATTCAGGTATGCTTCCACTATAGTCTTTTATTTTTCTTGATGATTTAACATGATTGTTATTACCTAGATTAATTCTAGGATTTCCAACAGTTTTGTGTACAAGCTTCCTTCGTGGTGGAAAGCAGCTGGCATCAGCTCTCAATTGCCATAAATACTAACAACAATGTATGCAGTGAATCGAAAGCAAGCAAAAATGAAATGGATTGATCCAAAAGTAACATTTAGTTATACAATTGGTGCACTACTAGAAGCATTAAGCTAAATCAATTAAAGGATAAGTAAACTAGCAAAATGACAGTTTCTTAAGCAACTTAAAACAAACAAAAACTAGCAGATATAAAACAAAGCTACTAATTTGCACTGAAAACAAATTAAGAACTAATAAAATAAACCATTTACCTGGAAAAAAAAAGAAAAACGAATCCAATTGAAATTAAAAACTCAATTGAATCAGAACCCAGATGGGAATCCAATTAGATCAAGCAAATAACGATTTTCAAACAAGGATTCACAAAAAGAAAAAGGAGAATAAGAAAGCTTACGGTGTTTGATTGAATGAGGAAGGGACAAAAGGCTAGATTTGCAGTAAGGAGATCTGAGAAATACGGTACGTTTTATAATGAGAAGAAAAAATGCGCAAAAGACAGAGAACCTGGGAGAGTGTAAAGAGAATGGGAAAAATCGAAAAGATCTTTGAGTGCAATTTGGTTTTTCTATTTTTAGAGAGAGACCCAACCCAAGTGGTCACTTTACTAGCCAGTGACAATAGCGCTAAAAGGGTTAGCAGTGAATTCCAAATTGACCCACCACAAAAAAAGATTTAGATTAATAGCAAATCAAACGATTCAAATTGAAAAACTTTAGGAACCAAATGTAGAGAAGGAAATAAAATACATACCTTAAGTCACAAAGACTCCCAAATGCGAGTGGATCTGAACACAAATTGATGGTCGGATCTGAAAAGAGTGCTCTCAAACTTAGTGTCTCGGCTTTTGTAGGTGGTGTCAGTGGACTGAGAATCAAAGGAGAGGTGCGGCGGTGTATGAGGGAGAAAGAGGGGGGGGGGAATGAGAGCTGCGGTGTTTTCACTTTGAGGGAGGAGATGAATAAGAAAAAGATCAATTTGTACCTAGAGCAAATTGGAAATTAGCAAACGAAATAGCAACGAAATTGAATTTGGTTGCTACTTAACACAATTGAATTTTTTTAAGGTTTATTCTTTAGCAACGGAATTCATTTTCCGTTGCTAAATAACGGATCTTAAAAAATTCAGTTGTGAAAATAGCAACAAAATTTAGCAATGAAAAACGAATTTCGTTGCTAGATTAGCAACGAAAATCAATTCGGTTGCTATTCTAACAACTGAATTTTTTCAGCTCTGTAATATAGCAACGAAATTCTATTTAACACAAATGGACTTTTTAAGGTTCATTATTTAGCAACGAAATTGTATTCGGTTGCTATTCTAATAACTGAATTTTTTCAGCTCCATAATATAGCAACGAAATTCATTTTCCGTTGCTAATTTAGGAACATAATTGAATTTCGTTGCTATTTAACACAACTGGATTTTTTAAGGTCCATTATTTAGCAACGGAAATTAAATTCCGTTCCTAAATAACGTTCCAAAATTTTGTGCCGTCTTTTGCTGCCAAATTTAGCAACAGTTAACAAATTCCGTTGCTATTTTTTGGCGTTAAGATTTTCCACACTTTTTAGCAACGGACTTCCACCATTTTTTATTCCGTTGCTAAATAAATTGAAATTAATCAATTTTAGCAACAAATATTATTTTCTGTCGCTAAATCACTTTCCGTTGCTAAATTAGCAACGAAAATTTTTCGTTGCTATTTTCATATTTTCTTATAATGTATTCTCTTAATCATCCTTTATTTATTTAAGTAATATTTGAAAAAAATATCTCCTTAATTTTGGATTTCAGTCACTTGAATGATACCACATGCTGAAATTTATCTATTATTGCTTGAAAAACATCAAGATGATCTTCAGGAGAAAGATCCATTGCCTCTAGCTCATTAGAAATGTTAAAATGGTCATCATTTTCTTTTATCTATAAGCATTTTTCTCCTAATTTGCCTTTTCTTCATATTTTCCATATGAATCATCATCGTCGATAGCAACCACATCATGTGCAAATGCCATGTTCATAAAATTATGTAAAGCATAACATTTCTTTGATTCATATCTATGCAAATAGTCAAAAAATGAGAAGCATTAGACATAATAAATAAATTAGAAAAAATAGATCAATTTGTAGATAATTTAAATAAAGAAATGCATATTAAATGTACCTATAGTGGAGTTCAGTTATAGTTTGTAGTTGTATTCTATACTAAATTAAGTTAAAGCTAATATATTTAATTAATATTTATATTAAATTCAATAGTAATAAGTAATATATAGTAAATATATTAAGAATAATTAAGTATATAATAAAATATATTAAGATTTTTCTTATATATTAAATATTTAACTCAATACAACCCAAGCAGTTGTAAATGCAACAAACATCTATTAGTAGTTATATGCACTAGACACTAGCTGTAAGTTCATTAATTGCTTTACTAATTTAGTTTTGGAAATATAGAATCCGGACACAAAGAGTGAAGAGGAAATCGAAAGCAAAGTTTTAAGAATTGATTACGAAGTTGGATGAGTCAAACATAAGCTGAGATGGATTAATTGAGTCTAATATGGAAAAGAAACAAGTGTACCATGTGGACATGTGAGAGTAATTTCTTGGCATGTGAAAAGCTGAGTCAAATACATAAGAAAATTCATCCAAATGACCTAAACACCCTACGAAAGGGATTGGCTTAATTGCTTGCCATAAAATCAGAGAAAAGGGAAGGGAATATCTGCACAAAGTTTGAATTTTTGCCATTTTTATAAAGAAACTTAAGAAAATAAATTGGATAGTTGTGCTTTTGCAGTTATGGTTTATAAATTGAAAAGAAAAGAAATTCTGTATGCCCTGCTATGGTCTTATCTTTTGCTTCACAGATGGAAATGGAGCCGCAGATTATATACACCCATACCAAAAATTTAATTAATAGCCTTATTTTTAAATAAATTTGCAACAAATTGACAAAAAATACGAATATTTAATATAATGTTAAACATTGATTAGAATGAAATAATTTATAAAATTGAAAAGATAATGAAAATTAATTTGAAAAATGATAATTAATGTTATATTAAATTTTTTTAAAAGTGACGTATATTTTGAAAAAATATATATATATATATATCTGGAAACGAAGGAATAACTAATAATTAACGTGTGTGTGTGTGAGTATCTTCGGTGTGAACAAAGTTAAAAAAAAAATCTCGTTGGCAGTGTAGAAGGGTTGTTGAATAGAGACAAATCAGACAATATTGGAAATTACCTATTTATCTTAAAAATATATAAATAAGCAAGCTAATTGAAATGCGGTGGTTAGTCACCCACGTGTGCGTTTGGCATGTTTTCCACGTTGATTTATTGACTCTCAAACTGCTGACGTGGATCCTGCAGTCCCACAAGAGAACTAATGGAGCTAATGCTTCCCCTTGGCGATCCGATCAGACGGCTTGATATTTAATGTACTAAGTTGATTTTACCTGACATTCTGCTGCTAGCTAGGTTGTACCATGAATATTATGAATCGAAATTTGAAAACAAAAGATTCATTATACATATATACGTGTCTTGGAAGATTGAGAAATCCGGACATGGCATCACAAATGAATGCCAGAGAAACACAAACCCAAACAAAATCAGTTGATATTTATACAGGGTGATTTAGGTAATTTAATTTTCCATCTGTTAGAAACAGGCAAATAGGTCCAATGCAATCATGTTTTCGTGTTGATTCAAGCTACCCATTCCAACAACTGGATGCCATATCGGTTGCATATAAACCAAAATTTCCCTTGCTCAATAAACCATTTCACTTCTTGCATTTTTGGCCATATTACAACATTCAAACGGGTCAGGTCTGGTTTGGCTTGAGTTATAAATGGGCCAAATTTTGCAGATTATAAAAGAATCGGGTCAGTTGGATTGAATTTTAATTCAAATAGATAATTGTTATGCGGCAAAATCGAACAAGGATTTGAGTTAAATTATAAATGGGTCAAAATTTTGTAAATTATAAATGGACCAAGTTGTATTGATAACCCAAATTGATATTATTAAATGAATTGGGTTATAAAAAAGTCAAATTTTATGACATTATTTTTTATTTTATAATATTTTTCATTATAAATAAAAAATTATACATGTATAGTGTATAGTGTATATATATATATGAGTTACATATGGATTAGGTTTAATTATATGACCTCAAATGGGATGGATCAAATGAGTCACATAATGAATCGGATCATAAACATAAAATTGGCAAGTCGAATTAAATTTAGCAAATCATGTTAAAATTTGGCAATTATAACCCTAAATATTTTTTCTTTGCCCTATATATACTTGCATATGTCACCACGTATTGGATACTTTAGAAGAGGAGTGTGTTGAAAGAGTTTATTTTTCTTTCATTATTTTTTTTGCTTTTATCTCTATTTTTTATTTTCTCCAAGAGAGAAATTTCTGTATTTTAATTCGATTTCCTAGCAAAGAGAACGAAGGCACAACATTAGGGTGAGTTACATTGCTCTTTTCGATCTCCTTTTTCACATTATATATATATATTGTGTTCCTGATTAAACTTCTCATGAAATTTATAGAAGTTAAAGAAATTTTAATTTTTTTTTTGAAGAAAGAAAAAGAAATTTTGATATTAGGTGCTCTTCTTGTTATTCTTTTAATAAATATTGAATATGCTACTCATGGTTTGTATGATTTATAATTTTATACTTCTTTCCTTACATGTTGACATCTTCTATATATATATATATATATATTCTATTAAGTTTGTCGAATCATGGAGATATGCTAGTTCAAGCTTCGCATACTGTAAAGGAAGAATTAAAAACTCTATTTATTCTTAAAGAAAAAAGAAATTAATAAAAGAAATCTGCATATGGGTTCACCACCCTAGATTGCTTGCTTTCATTCAAACCTGAAAAGAAAATTTACAAAAAGCAAAAATGAAATGATTCGAAATCTTTCAATATATTAAAATTATTTGTTGTTATAATATTTTCTTTTAAGGCTAAATTTGAAATTTCTATTTCTCTCTTTCACTTTATTTTTAATTATTTTTTCAACTTAAAGAATAAAGAATACCCACACGATAAAAACAAAGGTACTTGACTTTGAAATAGGTTACTCAATTTTTTAAAGTTATTTTTTCTGGGTCATGTGAATCTTCATCATTGTTCAATTATATATTTGCAGTATACAGCTATTGTTGGCAGAGACACAGTGTTCATTCACTGGCTACTGCCCAAATAACAGCTCTAAAACCACCACTTTTCTTTACTACCTTACATTTTCTTTCAGTTACTGCTCTATGCTATGCTAACAGTTTCTGACTTTGCCGATTAATGGTTGGTTTAATTTTATCGTATCAGCCAAGTAAACTTTATAATATATATCAACTCAACTTTAAAAGTTTTTCACTTTTAATCAATCGAATGTTAATTATAGACTAATTTCTAATGATTAAAATACATTTAATTTTAAAATATTATTATTTTAATTTTTACTGTTGGAATCCTGTCGGACCCCTTGAGAAAACAAGAAAACGTGTTAAAGTTGTGCCTAGTATACAAGACTAGCTACAAACACACCACGTGTTGCAGCTTTCTTCTTTTTCTTTATATTTTTTTTTCCCGAACTGAAATTAATTATTGTTAAAATCAATATGAAGTTCTTGATTCTTGGTCAGAGTCAATAATCTTTATTTCTGGTTGCTTGTCTTGCAGGTGATCCACAACTTTATAAACTTAGCTTTAGCTCCGCTTAGTCAAGTTGTCGATACAATAATATAAAAGTACTTGCGGTTTATTTATAAAGAATCATTGGCGATGGATTTAATACATGAAAAGAAATTGTTTTGCAGTGCAAAATCAGTAATATCATCTCTATATGGAATCATATTGTCGTCAATAACGTTGCCGTTTTCCATGCAAATCCCT
Source organism: Excoecaria agallocha (assembly GCA_037975025.1). Lineage (NCBI taxonomy): Eukaryota > Viridiplantae > Streptophyta > Magnoliopsida > Malpighiales > Euphorbiaceae > Excoecaria > Excoecaria agallocha. The sequence goes on from CM075820.1 coordinate 22,101,744, forward strand.
AAACAATATTTGTCATTATCACCTGGCCTTAAAACCCTAATTTTCTCTCAAGAACAATCACCAACTCATTATCCCTCCATTCTCCATTCTCACAAGATCATATCGTCCTCATCTTTCCCACGGTCACCATCACCAACCAACAATTGCTCACAGCTGATTAGTTCCTCAGTGTGCTCCTCTATGTTGGATGATCTGATAGGGACGGATAGTGGTGCATGTTTGGGCTCCAATGAGCGTGAAATTTCTTCAAGAATCGAGAAATTGGATCCTTATAGTCGAAGTTCTTGCAAGCGAAAGTGCAAAATGAGGAAGAAATATCCTCCCCCAATTCGTTTACTGGCAAGAACTGGCAATATGCCTGGTCATATTCCTTGGGTTTTAACTAGGCAATGCTGTGATGGAAGGTTGATACTTAGAGAAGAAAGATTGAACCATCATGAATACTTTGAAGCTCGCAGAGAAAACGGTCGTCTCATATTGAATCTTGTACGCTTAGATCATGATGCAATTCAATACCAAGAAGAAGACGAACAGGAGGAGGAGGAGGAGGAGGAATTAGAGCTGCAAGATCGTGAGCTCATCCAAGAAGAAGAAGAAATTGAAGAATATCAAGAAAATGAAGACGGGGATAAGAGAGAAAAAACAATGGCAGAGTCTGTGCCTAAATCATGTTTAGAGTATGGAATCGAACGGATTAGAGATCAAAGAACGTGTTTCACATATGCAGGAAAGAGGATGGTTTCAGAATCTTATTTTTCTTGCAATTTGAATTCACATAGAAACGGTCAGAGAGGTTCTACACATACTTTGCCTTTCTCTCTTCCTCCAATGACTACTGTTGTGTAGCTATTAAATTCTGTTAAATGAGGGAAATGTGAGCTTTTTGTGTTTTCTTGTTATTTACTTGTTTGAAGAGAAATAAGTTCCTTCTTCCTTGTATTCTGTAGAGCAGCCAAAATGTAGGTCTAAGAAATGGAATGGACTACTCTTTAGATTTTTAATGAATTTGTATTAGCCGGCATTTAGTTTTCATTTTAAGTAATAAAATTCATCACACTTATAAGAGCATGTTTGGATGGTTGTTCCCCATATCATTCAATAATATGTACTATGATTTCATAATAGTTATTTGATTTGATTATATCGTTATATTTTTTTACGTTTAAATAACAAGAATGTCCTCAATTATTTTGAGATAGTAATTATATAAATAATTAATTATTTTAATAATATATAATAAATTTCGCACTAAAGTGTTTTACTACGAAAATCTATACCAATTTGGTGATTCAAGATTTTGTCATTTTTCATGATTTTAAAAGCAATGAATAAAATCGTGTATTATGGCATCATAATTTTAATAATGCAAAAAAAAAAAAGATATTTCTGCAATGTGCAACACTAAAATGAATGATGGAGAACCATGAAACAACCAAGGTGTATGCATACTAATTTAATGCGAAAATGACTTATTCGATCTGTTACTATTCATAATGGTCTCCAATATAACACTAACGAACAGCATATTTATGAAATAATATTTTACTTGCCATGCATTAAATTCCTAAAATTTAAGCCCACTTGATTATGAAATAAATAAATAAATAGACAAAAACGATAAAAAAATTCAAAAAAAAAACAAAGAAAATCCTTTTGCCTTAAAAATGAATCCAAAAACTCAATGACAGCGTGGTTTTGGACTCTCATGGGCCATGGGCCCAACAAAAAGAAAATGGGTTTCTTTATAAATGCCATAAAAAAAAAAATAGAAGCAATCTTAGAAATGGATATTTCGTCGTATGCTTTGATTAATTTGGTAGTTTGTGTTTAATTGGTGATGACAAGTAAAATGCACAGCAAACTCCTTGCGATAACCTGTGACAATAAACAATGGACCGGTGGGTTTTTGACAAGGGAGTCTCCGACGATCAAGTTAGAAATTTTGAGTGAGAGAATAAGAAATCTTTTGTCAAAAAATTCAGTAACCTTTTCATACCTGTTTTTACTCATTTTATAGAGGGAGTTAGTACATTTTTAGGAGTTAATGGGAGGAATTTCCCGTTTTTTCCTGCCACTGACCCATTTCCGGCGATTTTCCAGGAAAACGTGGGTTAGTGGCGGTTGTCTGCCTATCGTGGGGGAGTTGTGTTCGGGACCAGCTGGTTGCCGATCTATAGCTCGGTTGTAGGCTCCTATGGAGTTGAGCCTTTGGTCGGCTCGCCTGGCCATCCTTGGGCTAGGTGTTCGGTTCCTGTCGAACCATCATACCAGTTTATGAGTTTGGTTGTTATCATAAGTCCCCCCCAGTGGGCGACATTTATGTCTGTAACTGGCGAGTAGTCGCCAAACGGGTTTACTTAATGATGCCATATCGGAGCTCGTGGCAACCGGGTCGAATGAGCTGATTACGACGATTTAAGGCCTTAGTGTTTATCGGATTTTGATTTGAACCCCCCTCCCGAGGCTCAACTCATATCCAGGACTACTCTGTCATACGCGGTTTGACATCGCCACATCAGTTCTCACACGTGCGTTTATTGAAGAGTAGTTAGAGCTCCCTATTTTACCAGGGGTAACGACCATTTAACTATTCATAAATGGCTATCTTACCATGTGTAACAGCTAGGGAAGCCTCGATCCAGGCATGCAGCTTTAAATGCGTTACCCTAGGTGCGGATCTCCTACCATGTGTATGGCCCGAATTCATCGTAAATTCCTATATAAACCCTCTGTCAATGCTTTCCACTTTTGTTTTCGCTCATTTCACTCCGTTTCTGCTTTTCTCTTCTGAACTCATTGTCTTGGAGCTTCGAAGTCGTTGTTCTTCTCGCAATCTTTCGTCCATTTTTACCAGGTTTGTCCTTTATCCCCCTTCCTCTTTCTCTGTATTTCGTTTTAGCTCTTTCGTCATGAGTTCGGAGATCGCTTCAAGTGAAGGAGTCGGGGCCAGTGGGGATGCTCCCAATGGTAGTGTCCCGGGCATGAGTAGGTGCTCTTCTTAGAGTGAGGAAGTTCAGCCCGTCGATTTAAGCCGAACCGCTACCTCGTCCAAGAAGAAGGCTCATCGCCGACTGCCTGGAGTGGGGAGTATAAGTTAAATAGTTAAGGAGGATGAGCTTAGTTTTCTCCTTGCCCAATTAACTTTAGAGTCGGACTATTTCGCCAGCAGACCTAGCACCTTATAGAGGGCGAATATGGAATTCACTAACAAGAGAAAGATCGCCATCTACAAGGCACAGCTGGAGGCCGGTGTCCGCCTCCCTTTGATGAGCTTTGAAGTGAGCGTGCTGAGATATTTTGATATGGCTATTGGGCAACTCCACCCCAACGCTTGGCGGACCCTTTCCACCCTTCAGATCTAGGTTGTGGAATAAGGCATAGAGCTTAAATTGAATTTGTTCCGAGTAACCCATGTGGTCAGTCTTCGAGCTGGTATCGAGGACCATAATTACATACAAGCTCAGCCTGGTTATGGCGTGTCCACTGGGAATTCGGAGTCCTTAAAGAAGTGGAAGGATTGGTTTTTTCTAGTGGAGAAAGTGCAAGTCGACTTCCAAGTACGTATAACGTAGGGGAGATACACAAACCGTAACGACGAGAACTTGTGGCTCTCCGATGAAGAGGAGTTAATCTTATCTCACTGAAGGGAACTGGCCCGAGACAAGTGGGACATGAAGAATTTATTGGATCCTTATCGAAGAAAAGGTAGAATTCAGTGCTTTCTTATTTCATGATACTGATGCATTATTTTAATTTGTTTTCTATTTTCAGCTATGAGGAGGATGAGCAGAGCTACGGAGATTATGAGGGCGAAGAGGCAGAAGCTTACAGAAGGTTCTCCGAGAATGCCTCTCGTTGTGGAGGAGGAGAAGGCGAACCCTCCTCCCAAGGCTCAGCCAGTGACGACCGTCGAAGAGGCATCGGGGACTCCAGCTATTGAGGCTTAGGGGACTCTAGTTGCCGAGGCTGAGGTTGTTGTACTGTCCGAGCTCCATGGCAAGGGTGATAGGGAGCCAAAGGACCTCCGGACTATGATTAGCGAACTCCACAAATTTTGAGAGGTTATGGGGGATAAATACTCCTCACAGGACCCTGACTTCAGCACCTTTATGCACGTAGCTTCCTGCATGCTAAAGGAGGTCGCCCCCTGATCGCTCTGAGTGCCGAACAGTTGGCTGAGCGGTTGAAGATGCATCAGCTCGAGGTGAGTTATTCGGACTTGTTTTTAATGTTCGTTTCTTGAAAATACCCTTACAAATTTTGTGTTTTGTAAGGATCCCAACTAATAGGCTCGACTATAGCGAAGAAGGCTCCTCGCCAACTGCCTGGAGTGGGGAGTATAAGTTCAACAGTTAAAGAGGATGAGCTTGGTTTTCTCCTTGCCCAATTAACTTCAGAGCTGGACTATTTCGCCAGCAAACCCAGCACCTCACAGAGGGCGAATACGGAATTCACTAACAAGAGGAAGACTGCCATCTAAAAGGTGCAGCTGGAGGCCGGTGTCCGCCTTCCTTTGACAAGCTTTGAAGTGAGCGTGCTGAGATATTTTGATATGGCTATCGGGAAACTCCACCCCAACGCTTGGCGGACCCTTTTTCGTCCTTCAGATCTGGGCTATGGAACAAGGCATGAAGCTTACATTGAATTTATTTCGAGCAACCCATGTGGTCGGTCTCCGAGCTGGTATCGAGGACCACAATTACATACAAGCTCGGCCTGGTTATGGGGTGTCCACTAGGAATTCAAAGTCATTTAAAGAAGTGGAAGAATTGGTTTTTTCTAGTGGAAAGAGTGCGAGCTAACTTCTAAGTACATACAACGTGGGGGAGATACACAAACCGTAACGACGGGAACTTGTGGCTCTCCAATGAAGAGGAGTTAATCTTATCTCGCTGGAGGGAATTAGCCCTAGACAAGTGGGACATGAAGAATTTATTAGATCCTTATGGTTTGGAATTTTTTCCTCGCCATAGAAAAGGTAGAATTCGGTGCTTTCTTATTTCATGATACTGATGTATTATTTTAATTTGTTTTCTATTTGCAGCTATGAGGAGGATGAGCAGAGCTGCGAAGATTATGAGGGTAAAGAGGCAGAAGCTCGCCGAAGGTTCTTCGAGCACACCTCTCGTTGTGAAGGAGGAGAAGGTGAACCCTCTTTCCGAGGCTCAGCCAGTGACGACCGTCGAAGAGGCATCAGGGACTCCAGTTGTTGAGGCTAAGGGACTCCAGTTGCCGAGGTTGAGGTTGTTGTACCGTCTGAGCTCCGTGGCCAGGGCGATAAGGAGCCAAAGGACCTCCGAACTATGATCAGCGAACTCCACAAATTCTAAGAGGCTATGGGGGACAAATACTCCTCCCAGGACCTTGACTTCAGCACCTTTGTGCACGTAGCTTCCTGTGTGCCGAAGGAGGTCGCCCCCCTGACCGCTCTGAGTGCCGAACGTTTGGCTGAGCGGTTGAAGATACATTAACTCGAGGTGAGTGGTTCAGACTTGTTTTTAATGTTCGTTTCTTGAAAATACCCTTACACATTTTGTGTTTTGTAGGGATCCCAACTAATAGGCGTGACTATAGCGAAGATAAATGATCTCATTGCGAAGCGTCGACGAGCTAACTCTAACGTCAGTGCTATACGATCAAGGATAGGAGAAGTCGAGGAGAGGGCCCGTAGGGTCCAAGAGTAGGCCAAGGAGAAAGCTCGCAAGGCCCAAGAGCAGGCTGAGGTGGCTGTAATAAAGGTGGTCGAGCTGGAGACTATTTTGGCTCGGGAGAAAAAGTCCAGCTCCACTCTACTGGCTGAGATCAATCGCTATAAGGAAAATGAGGCTGAGTGGGAGAAGAAGGACGAGGCTCAGGAGGAAAAAGACACTGAGGTCCTAGCTGAGAAGTGTATGGCGTTTAGCGCCAAAATTTCTTCTGTTGTAAAGGGGAGATACCCCAAACTTGATCTGTCCTTTCTGGATGATGTATATCCAGATGAGGACTGACTCCGTGTAACAGCTTTTCCTTTTAATGAAAATTCGAACACCTTCTTTTCCTATTGTGTTTCAATTTACGATTCGTGCTTGATTTCCTGATATTTCTAATACATACACAGCATTCGCTTGTGGTGAAGTGAGCTATCCCAGCTTTTTAGGTGTAGCCTAAGATCGCCCAAACCGAGCTTAATTAATCAAATAAAGAAACTGCTCAGCAAAAGAGGTATTTAAATAATGAGTGCATTGTGATGTGTACCTTGTATCTGAGATTTCGGTGAGAGGAATTTGAGATGCCGAGCTGGAGGTCACCTTAGGTCAGTGTGGTCAGCTAACTTAGAGAGATTGCAGAATATTATTATAGATTGGCGATGAGGCGGAGCCCTTTCCTTAAGTTTCTTTAAGTGTAGTTGGGTTTGCAAGTTAAGTTTTGCGGCGTGTGGTGCCGAACATATTTTAGTGATAGGGCAATCATGGTAAAGGTATTGAGCCCTTTAACCACAAGCATAGTTAGCCTTATAATTTAGCAAGTTTTCTGGCGTATGACACCGAACTTACTTTAGCGGTAGGGTGATTTTGGTGAAGGTGCCGAGCCCCTTATCCATAGGCATAGGTGGCCTTATTAGTTATTAAGTTTTGCGGCGTATGGTGCCGAACTTAATTTATCGATAAGGCAATATTAGCCAAAATGCTGAGCTTATTAACCGTAGGCATATTTAGCCTTTCAATTAGGAAGTTTAGTGGCTTTAGGTGCCGAACTTTATTGATAGGGCGATTCTGGCGAAGGTGCCAAGCTTGCATTGAATATGCCAAGTATTTTGCACTGAATATGTTGTCTATTAAACTTATGTCCGACAGGCAGAAACATCTGCCGGAATTGCATTGAGGCCAGAATATCTGGGTAGCCACTTGCGATAGAAACGAAGAAACAATGAAAATGACAAACAAAAATTAAAGATAATAAAATAAGAATCAGTACAAGATGAGTGTCCAGCTACTGATAATATGGTTTGAGGTTGAATCAGTTCCAGGGGTGCGGGAGTACTTTGCCCACGACATCTTCTAGCCTGTATGCTTCGTTTTGTCTTACTTCCTGGACAATGTATGGCCCTTCCCAGTTGGGATCTAGCTTGCCTACCCCTACCGATGTTTGAGCCGACACCACCTTTTTTAGTACCATTTGCCCGGCTCGAAAGGACCTCGGCCTGATCCTGCGGTCGTGATAAGCCGCCATGCGCTACTTGTATTCCGCAAAACGTATCTGGACGCACTCCCTCCTTTTTTCTAGTCGATCTAAATTATATAGTAGACCGATGTTATTCTCTGTGTTGGGAGAAGATGCTCGGACACCTTGTACCCTTATCTCACAAGGGATGACTGCTTCAGTACCATATGTGAGCACGAAGGGTGTTAACCTTGTTGCTGATCTAAGCGATATCCGGTAGGCCCATAACACATTGTTAAGCTCTTCAGTCCATAAGCCTTTGGCATCTTCAAGCGCTTCTTGAGTCCGGATAAGATAGTTTTGTTTGTCACTTCGGTCATTCCGTTGGATTGCTGATGGTAAACTGAGGTGAAATTCAACTGGATCTTTAGCTCTGAATAGAAGTTCTTGAAAGCCTGACAATCAAACTATTTGCCATTGTCAGATATAATATAGTGCGGGATACCAAACCTTGTTATAATATTTTTATTCAGGAACTTGAGGATATTCGCCAATGTAATGGTTGAAAGTGGTTCGGCTTCCACCCACTTGGTGAAGTGGTCCACTGCTACCACCAAGAACCGTCGTTGTTCTTTTGCTCGGGGAAAAAGGCCCAATATGTTAATCCCCTACTGGGAAAAAGGCCACGGGCTGTGGATCGGCTTCAACCTTGCTGGGCTCTGGTGTGGAATTTTTGCAAACCTTTGGCACTTGTCGCATCTTTGCACCAAAGTCTTCGTATCAACCTCCATGGTCGGCCAATAATACCCCTGTAAGAGGGCTTTTCTGGCTATGGCTTGTGCGCCTTCGTGGGCTTCACAAATGCCTTCATGAATTTCTTTGAGGATGTAATCTCCTTCTTCGCTGCTTACACATAAGGACCATGGATTTGAGAAAGATCTTATGTACAGCTTATCGTCCATCACAACATACAAGCTCGATTTTCGAACTAATTTCTGGGCTTGGGCTCGTTCCTCCGACAGAGTTCCCGACATCAAGTATTGATAGATAGGCAAATGCCAACCTTCCATTGGCTCCTGAACTTGAACCTGATAGGTCTCAAAGGTGGGGCGTGAGATGATGATGGAAATGATGTCAGCCTCATCAACTGGGCTGTTGAGACCAGCTTTCTTTGCCAGAGTATCTACCTCCGTATTCTCGGCCCGGGGTATCTGAGTGATGGACCAAGCTCCCCCTCTTTCCTTGAGCCTGGCTAACAAGGCAGAGGCCAGCTCTCTATAGTGGATCATTGAATGATCTTTGGCTTTGAACTTTCCTTTCGGTTGACTGACCACCAGTTGGGAATTTGAGAATATCTCCAAGTTGTCCGGCTTTACTTCTGCTGCTAACTGCAGCTCGTAACATAGGTCTTCATATTCTGCCATATTGTTGGAGGCTGAAAAGGTCAGGCGCACCATGGCTCGGATCTGGATTATTAATGGACTCCTCAAAATTACTCCGATCCCAGCTCCTTTCGAACTCGAGGTCCCATCAACATACAGCTTCCATGATAATTTTTCTGGTTCGGGAATTGGTTCATGTAGCTCAGCCACGAAAGTCTGCCAGTACTTCTGCTTTCATGGATGTTCGTGGTTCATACCAAACATCAAATTCTCCTAGACGGGCGGCCCATTCTGTCAGTCTGTTCGAATATTCTGGCCTTTGTAACACCTTCTGTAGGTTTGTGTTTGTGCGTACCGAAATTGTGTGCACCTGAAAGTATGGACAAAGCTTGATAGTTGTTGTAATGAGTGCCAGGGCCAGCTACTCTAAGATGGGGTAATTCAGTTCGGCCCCCTAAAGTACTTTACTCGTGTAGTAAATAGGGAACTGTTGGCCATCCTCTTCTCGGACAAGCACCGAACCTACTACACCAGTTGAGACAGACAAGTAGAGGTATAAAACTTCGCCAGCTAGTGGCCTGCTGAGCAGTGGTGGGGTTAAAAGGAACTACTTCAAGGCCTGGAATGCTTGCTGGCATTCTTCTCTCCAAGCAAAGTTCTTGAGGTTCCTGATTGCTCGGTAGAAAGGCAAACACCGTTCAGCCGAGCAAGAGATGAATCTGCCCAAAGCTGTGATCCTTCCATTCAGTCTTTGTAATTTTCAGACTGTTCTAGGCGGGTTTATGGATATAATTGCTTTGATCTTCTCCGAGTTTGCTTTGATCCCCCACTTCGATATCATAAAGCCAAGGAATTTCCAGACTGGACCCCGAAGGCACACTTTTCGGGGTTGAGCTTCAAGCCTGATTCCCAGAGTCTATGAAATGTCTCTTTCAGCTCGGCGCACATGTTAGCAGAAGTTCGGCTCTTGACGATCATGTCATCTATATAGATCTCCATATTTCTCCACAACTGCTCGGCAAACAACATATTCATCAGCCTTTGGTAGGTGGCCCCGGCGTTCTTCAATCCAAATGGCATAACCTGATAACAGTACGTGCCTCTGTGAGTGATGAACGCCATTTTCTCTTCATCTGAAGGGGCCATTGAGATCTGGTGGTAGAATGCCAAGGCATCGAGGAAGGCGTACTCTTCAAATCTTGCCGTTGAGTCCACCAGTGTGTCGATGTTCGGCAGAGGATAGCAGTTTTTTGGGTATGCTTTGTTTAGATCGATGAAATCGACACACATTCTCCATCTGTCGTTGCTCTTCCGAAAAAGCACGACATTAGCCAACCATTTCGAATAGAATATCTCCCTGATGAAATCACTTTCCAGCAAAAATGCGATCTCTTGTTCGATGGCCAATAGTCTCTCTGGGGCATGATTCCTCTTCTTTTGTTTTATCGGCTTGCACTACGGCTGAATATTCAGTGAGTGAACTATTAAGTCTTTCGTAACCCCTTGGATGTCTGAGGTCTGCCAGGTGAAAACATCGACGAACTCCCGAAGTGTTGAGAGTAGAGCCTCTTTCTCCGCCCCGATTTTTCCAACTAATATTTGAAGCGTCTCACCTGGCTCGAGTTCGATCACCTGTAACATCTCTACTGGCTCCGCTCTTCATTCTTCCTTATCAGGTACATCCATTGTGTCCAAGGGTAAGCCCTGATTGGCCCCTCTGAGCATTGTTAAATACGTTTTCCGAGCAGTTTTCTGATTCCCTCTCAAAACGGCCACCCCGTCGTCTGTGGGGATCTTAAGCACAAGATTTTTCATGGAGACACAGGTGTCAACCTCGGATAGGAGAGGTCAGCCAAATATCACATTGCAAGAAAGTGGAATATCGACAACCATGAAATCTGCTTTGCAAGCACAAATCACCAAGTCATCTCTGAGCTGAACAGGTAGATTGGCCAGGCCCTCTACCCGGACAGGCTTTCTGGACAAACTAATGAGGAACACTGACTTCCTCGAGCCTATGGCCTGTCATTCCCAATGCTCTATATGCTTGTATTGTTATGAGGTTAACCACACTTCCTGTGTCGACTGTTGCGATCCTAACAAGTACACTAGATTGACAAGTAATAAAGTGGGGTATAGTTAGGACCCACAAATATCGAACCCAAGGGATAAGGGTTGTTTTAAGCTAGATATCTAGAGTTGAGCGAGTTAATCTGAGATAAATTTCCAAGTTTTTGATTGAGAGAGCGTCCTAAATCTAATTAACAAAATAAATAAATAAATAAATAAGATAATGCTAATTAAACTAGAGATTAAAACAATAGTTAAAATATTGCTCGGGTTCACTTATCCACCCCATACCCAATGTGAATTAATTTTATCTTAAAGTATACATGAACAAATTCAGGATAACCCTCTTAACCCAAGCTTCCCATTTCGGAGCCAACTATTCTAGTTGCTAAACTTTCCATTCTGGAGCCAGCCCAACAACTAGCCTATGCACGGGTCTAACATCCTAAGTTTGGTTTGCCTTCCTATTCCGGAGCCAAACAACCCAAATCTCATCCATTTTACTCCACACTCTAGTCCTAAAATCACAATTACTGCATATTTAGAATCCCATTCCGGAGCTGTCTAAAATAATACAGCATTCATGAAAGAAAAATTGAGCAAAATCATTCATGCATGGAAAATAACTTAATAGATTGAAAAACCATAAGATACAAATAAGTAATAGTAAAATAGACCAATTATTCATGTAAAAATTAAATTTAGTTCAAGATCCACATTGTGGGTAGGGGATTCAAAGATCCCCAAGAAACAAAGCTACATATTAAACATAAATAAAGTAAAAAGAGAGAGGAAAGAGGAAACCCGTGAAGCCATTTGTAGCTTGTGAAGCTCCAATCCGAATCTAAGTCTCCTCCTTCAAAGCTCCAAGCAAAATGAAGAAAACAACTTAAAGGGAATGCAAAAAATTTAATCTAACCCTAACTTACATTGGAAAATAAATCTAATTTAAGGTTTACATTGAATTAAATCTAACCTATAACATAAAATGGAGGGAAAACATAAGAAAATTGAGGAAAAAGCCATAAATCTAAGTGTGGTGGCTCTCCCCCATCTTCCCTCCTTGTTTTCTGCCAAAGAAAACACAGTTTTTATAGATTTGCAGATGGCCACGGCTGAGACAAAAGTGTCCTAGCCGTGGCCAGTCAGGTTAGGCATGGCCGGGACATTTTTGTCTCAGCCGTGGCCACCTTCTAGACTAAAACAGCTCGAATTCTGCATTGGCCACAGCCGGGATAAAATGTCTCGACCGCGGCCCCTGAAAGAAGAAAAACTAGTCCCATTAATTTATCAGTTTCTCAATATTTTACTGTTGGATCGAGCTGAAATTTTAACCATAGCTTTGTAACATCTTGATCTACATTTTCAATGGTGGAGATTGGATTCTGATGTCTTTAGATTATTTCGAAAAATTAAATGGTGTGGATTTGAGATTCTTCAATGGGCACAGCTGGGACTATTTTGTCTCAGCCGTGCTCTTGCCTATTTTTCTGCACAAGAGTCAAATTTATCCCATTAAACACATCAAAATATTGTAAATATCAATATAATTTCATTTAGCATAAAAAGAAAAAGTTATTACAATAAACACTGAAAATCATGCAAAATAAAACATAGACACAAACAAAAATATATTGAAATTAAACAATAAAATTGGAGTTATCATCAACTAGTATCCACTGGACCAAGAAGTCTTGAATGACTGCTTCGACGACTAGAGCATTTGTGTATGGGTGCCGAACATGTGACCCATCAGTGGGTGTAAACTGAATCGACCTTGAGATTGAGCTCATCCCCCGACAGACCGACATGACCTCTTTAGCTTTCCTTTTGCATGAATGATCCCGTTGCTCCCCTCCAATAATTACATGTATGACCCCGTAGGTGTCCGTCTGCCACCATTGATTTTGTTTTTGCTCGATTGAGGGGAAGGCGACCTCTGTCTTTTCCCTCTATCCTCCTGCTTGGTGAACCAAGCTAATGTACCTTTTCGAACCAGGTGCTCTATCTCCCGCTTGAGTTGCCTGCACTCCTCGATCTCATGGCCCTTATCTCTATAAAAAGCACAGTAAAGGCCCTGATCCCTGTTCGGATCTTTCCTCATGGGTTTCGGCCAATTAACTTGTCTTTTCTGTTTTAGCCAATCCAGAATCCGTTCTCGGGAGGCAGTTAGGGGCATAAACCGTTCGTCTTTTCGGTTGTCGGATCGGGAAGTGGTGATTGCATATGACCTGTTGTTCCAGTTGCCTCCTCGATATTTCTTAGGGTCAGATTTATCGGAATGTCTCCCTTCCCCAGCTACTCTTGGGCTTTCCCCTCCATCTTTCTCCAAGGCCCGTGCTTTATGAGAGGCATAGCGGAGATGTCGGGCCTCATCCATCCGGATGTACTTGTGTGCTCGTGACATAAGCTTGGTGAAGTCGTTTGGTGGTTTCTTGCTTAGAGAATCGCTAAAATTCTAACACCTCGTGTTTCGAATTAAGGCATTAATGGCAACCTTCAGATTCAAGTTTTGTATGTCCATGGCCACATCGTTGAACTTCTTCACATATGCTCGTAGTGTTTCGCCCCTCTCTTGTTGCACCAAGTTTAGGTCGGCAGATACCTTGTTCGGGCGAATGGCAGCCACAAACTTTGTGACGAACATGTCACTGAACTGTTCGAAGCTCTCAATGCAATATGATGGCAAATTCCGGAACCAGATCTGGGCTGAATATGCTAAGGTTTGGGGGAAGATTTTGCATAAAGTGGAGTTATCCGCTGTGAGCACCAGCATAGTGTGTTGGAATTGGTCGATATAAGCTCGAGAATCGGTGTTCCCACTATAGGTTTTGAGGTGAGGAAGGCAAATATTGAGAAATGGAGTGGCTAATATTTCAAGAGAAAGGGGTGATTGAAAACTGTCTTGGTACTAAAAGGTAGTTCGATTTTGTTGCCTTTGGATTCTGTTGTCCAAGAGGCGATTGAATTGTTCGGTAGTAAGGGTGACAGTGGAGTTTGGGTTTTGGGTTAATGCAGGGGAATAGGTTTCCTAAGAAGGAGGTTGAATTTAGGGCTGTGGTGGGTTGGTGTTCTGCGGGGGTAAGGGATTGGGCAGTTTGTAGGGTAATGCTAGGAGTAACGGTTGGAATTGCCATGGCTGGAGAAGCAAAAATTGTGTCGTTGGGTTGATGGAGGAATTGCAGTGTTCCTAGCGAGGTTGGGTTGGACGTATGGTTTTCTTATTCGGAAGTGTTTAGATTGAGGTTTGGGAAAAGGTCCATATTTCACGCTCACCACACCAAATGATGACAAGTGAAATGCACAGCAAACTCTTTGTGATCACCTGCGATAACAAACAATGGACCGATGGATTTTCGACAATGGAGCCTCCAACGGTTAAGTTAGAGATTTTGAGTGAGAGAATAAGAATTCTTTTGTCAAAAAATTCAGTAACCTTTTCATACCTGTTTTTACTCCTTTTATAGAGGGAGTTAGCACGTTTTCAGGAGTTAATGGGAGGAGTTTCCCGTTTTGCCTGGTCACTAACCTATTTTCAGCGATTTTTCAGGAAAACGTGGGTTAGTGATGACTGTCTGCCCATCGCAGGGGAGTTATGTTCGGGACCAACTGGTTGCCGATCTATAGCTCGGTTGTAGGCTTCTGGGGAGTTGAGCCTTTGATCGGCTCGCCTGGCCCTCCTTGGACTAGGTGTTCGGTTCCTGTCGAACTATCATACCAGTTTATGAGTCCGGTTGTTATCAATTGGCAATGCTATTGGTCGCCCCTTTATATGCCACTTTTGATGTGAAGGTTTCAAAAGGTGAGCTACAACAGATTTGCTCTGGTGGAGAAAATCCTGCCTTTTGTTTTATATTTCTAAAATCAATTCCCCAAATTACCAAAGTTCATCTTCGAGCTCTTTGAAGAAACCGTTCTAAATATAACACGCATACATGTAGAGACTAAATTTTTGATGTTGCTTCCAAGCTTAAACAAAGGTCCGAAATAGTACAGTCAAGTACAAGAAACATCCTCTGGACTGAATTATTTTTACAAATATTTATGTTGAGACTAATCTAAGGATTTTTTTAGTTTTTTTTTTGGTTTTTTTTAATAAATTCATGGTAAGAAATTATATTTCAAGTACTTAAATCGTGAAATATGTAAATTATGCCAATTTTAAAGAATTTTATTTTTTATAATTCATTTAGTATTTAAAATTTACTAATTAAATTAATTGGAATTTATTCTGAATATGATCATAAAAAGCACTAAGTTATTTATTTTAGATATATTTAGTAGATGTTTTTACAGATTAATCCTTTTATTTATTGTAGAAAATATGAGTTGCGTGATGGGTGTTGGTAAACGAGGAAGTGCCCACACGTCGAAGGAAAATAAGCTATAAATTGACGTTGCAACTTCTAGAACCATGCTTGCAAATATGGCAATTTAATAATAATTTCTGAACTTTAGCAAAATTCATTATTTAATTTCTAAACTTTAATGTTTTTACACGTTAAACCCGTATAATTAATTAAATATTTAAAATAATAACTTATCAGATGCCTGATTGTTAATATATTAGTTAGAATTATAGAGCAGTTCAGCGTTTTTTCAGTTGTTTCTTGTCTTTTTTTTTTTTTGGGTCTTAATTCTAATGATCATCTGTAGGTAGAACAATTATCAATTGCTGCTGTGAAATAATACATGGACGAGCAAATAATACTAATAAACAAAGATTTGTTGAAGTTCATCCAGAGATTTTAATTTTAGTCTGGAGCGAACAATATGAAGACATCAGATTCCATTGCTACGAGCTAAATTCTTTCTTTCTTACAATAATATGAAAAAATTTGATGGTAGTATCAATCTTCTCGGATTTACAGGTACATTCACAAATTAGAACTTTAATAATTAAATTTGCACATGAAGAATGTTTAAATTATTAATAATAATATAATAATGGAAGATATTTTAAAACGGAGCAAATAATTATGTATAAGCAAATTATGTTGATTCTTTAACTAGATATTCCGAATTCAAATTCTGAAGCATTAAAGTATTTTAACCAATTAAAATTAATTATATGAACTTTATTATTATGAATAATAATTCAGTATGCAAGACGCGTCAATTTTAATTATCCTATCATGCACCTGTAAATCCGAACATTAGCACATTCAATGTACTACATTGCATCGCCTCCTTTAAAAACATTAGCACGAACACTAAGATGTATATTGGAATCGGTTTTACATATGAAATGCCTTTTTAAAAACTAACTTCTTTCCCAACTTTAGTGTCCAATTCTTCTTGGACCTCTCCCAGTGCATTGGGATGGTTCAACATCAGTGCTAGTCCCCATGTTACACTCACTGTTGTTGTATCGGTTCCTCCTGCAATTATAGTCTACAAAATATAAACTACCATTTGTCAGGATCCAAGACTATGCCCACATTTATTAATCTAAGGCAACAAAAACACATCAATCAAGGAGATTAGATCATGAGAAAATCTTAGGATTGTTAAGATGAATCAGGTGAATTTTACCATGGCTCTAGATTTCCTGACGGTAGTATAACTGGTTTGAATCAAATGGTATGGTTCAATCACTACTCAATCAAACAACTGAAAAGGTTCTAAAAAAAAAGATACTCGGCTTGTTTATATTGTTACCAACTCGTCAAAGGTGATCTTGATTACGCTAGGAATCACTTTGAGAATGGTCATAATTATCTTCAAGCAGGTATTGGAACAGCAAGTGTCTTAATTGGTGTTGGGGACTGCCAAGATGAGTTTAGCTCACCATCCACCATGCCCTCTTCACTCGATCAAATGATTCAAGAATTTCGAAAAATACGTATTGTCTTTGTTGTTATTGCTGTTGTTTTGAAGCATAAATTATCTTTGATGTAATGTAATCTTATGCATTCTAATTAACTTTAAAAGATCAATAATGAAAAGTATATGAGTTTTCTCCTTTCAACTGTATTTTGACTCACGACTTGTCTTACATGTAAATCTCTTAAAAATTGTATTAATTTTTTGTTCAAAACTAAAAAATATGATTATATAAGTTTTGACAAAACTAAAAATACAGTGTATTAATTTTTAAACCTGAACTAAATACAGTTTATTAGTTTTCAGACAAACTAAATATGATATATTAAATTTTATAAGAACTAAAATACAATGTATTTACTTTTCTACATAAATAGATATAGTTTATTTTCTTTTGACAAAAATCAATACACTTTATTTTCTTTTCATAAAACACAATAAACTATATTTTCTTTTCATGTACAACAAAATAAAAAGTGTTTTCAATTGTTTATAAACTGTCATGCAGTGTATTGAATTTCCATAAAAAGATAATACATTTTTTTCACAAAACTCAATACAGTGTACTATCTTTTGATAAAACTCAATACAATGTATTAAACTTTATAAAAACAAGATACAGTGTATTAATTTTTGAACCTAAACTAAATACAATTTATTAGCTTTCATACAAATTAAATACATTGTATTAAATTTTATAAAAACTAAAATACAATGTATTTATTTTTGTACATAAATAAATATAATATATTTTTTTTGATAAAAATCAATATACTGTATTTTATTTTCACAAAATACATTAAACTATTTTTTCTTTTCATGTAAATCAAAATAAATAATTTTTTTATAAACTTTCATGTAGTGTATTGAATTTCCATCAAAAGATAATATACTGTATTTTCTTTTCACAAAACTCAATACAGTGTATTATCTTTTGATAAAATTCAATTCAGTGTATTAAACTTTATAAAAATAAAATACAGTGTATTAATTTTTGAATCTGAACTAAATACAACTTATTAGCTTCCATACAAACTAAATATACTTTATTAAATATGAAATAAATATATTACCAACGAGTTTTTTTTAAAAAAACTACAATTAGTAAATATATTTAATTAATAGATGATAATTAAGGTTGCACTAAGACCAAATAATTAGTATGAAAACATTCTCTTAAACATGTTATTGATTCAATCAAAAGATCGAAAAATGCAATATCCTACTTCGCTTGAAAGCCAGCATGCCTTCTGTCGAACATGGAGATTTATCTAATTCCCTTTGCAGAAATCTAGTCCAAGTTTTCAATTTGAAGTGATTGTTGTATTTATTTTCCCTTAATTTTCATGAACCTCTTGTATCTGCTATTGTTCATACTAACTCTTAATAATTGAATAAATTCAAAGACCAGATTTTCATGGTTTTGAGAGACAGTTTAATTATTGAGACTGGTTCACAATACTCTAGAAATTCATGTTTCAACAGCAATGGGCTAGTAATCAAACTCCTTGGTGTGGCAAAATTTGTTAAATAATTGTCCTTTATTTACTGGACATAAATCAAACTACTTGGTGTGGCAGAATTTGTTAAATTCAAAAACGCCTCAGAGATGTTGTTCAAGTTCTCTCTTTTTCTTGCTTTTTCTTTTCTGAGTTCTATCTGAATTTCTTTATTTTTTATTGCTGTTCAATTATTAACCATACATACACATGAGTTAAACTTAAAGCAAATTCATAAATCAATTTACTTCGAAGGTTTTTCCGAATAATAACTCAACCATTAAACTGAAAATGTCGCCAATTTTCTATCATTCACGTGTTCAGTCAAGCAACGATCAATTATGAGGGCAGTTGGGGCCACAATATCTGAGAAAAACCATTGCAATTCGAGGACAGAAGAAATAACGCCTTCGCATTTGAATTGTTTGACACCTTCTTCACTAAATACATACATTGAATGAGCAAGCACATCACTAATTAATTGACATATATATATATATATATATATATTCACTCCATGTTCTGTTTAAACTTAAAAATCAAAAAACACCAACCTAAATATGTGAAAAGGGTATTTTTAAAAGTTAAAAGTATAAAAATATAAAACTGATAGCGTGTAAAAATAATTGAATATTTTGAAAAAGGAAAGCTAAAAATTTGGTAAATCACATAATTTCCTCAAAAGAAAACGCAAGTCTTCGCCATCAAAAATTGACCCGGAAGCTTCAAAGCTGAATAGAAAAAGACTTAGAAAAAAAATATATATATATATATATCGACGTCCGCTGCCAAGAGTCTTAACATTGTCACGCGGGCACCGGTAAATAATAAATAGCGACTGTACGACCCCACGTGTCATGCCTATCAACATTTTTGTACTAGGACCTTTTAAAATTCAGAGCCACAACATAAGACGTCTATATATGGGAAGGTCATACGTCAACATCCTTCTATTTTTTAGTCTTTAATGTTTTGATAGGGCAAATTTAATCCCTAAATAATTTGGTCGCTTAGATACTTAAATAATTAAATTAATCCGATAGATTTTAAATTTTTAATTAAAATAAAATGCATTATGTAATACTCACACATTAATATATTTTTTTCTCATTCTTTTTTCTAATTAATAGTTGGTTGAATTTAATATAATCTTAATTATTTAAAAAGTAAACATTGTCCAATTAAAATTTAAGAAATTTATTTAACTATCGAGTTAAATTTGAATATCGCATTTTAAGTTTCATCTTTTAATTTTTATTTTTAAGTGAAACTTGAAAATTACAAAAAATATATATATAAATTATAGAAATAAAGGTTAAATTTGAATAAAATATTTAAAATGATATAAATTAATTTTTAAAATTTATTTGTTTAAATTAAAGCAAACTATTAAAAATACTATAGATTTGGCCATTATAATGGTAAATACGAAAATTTTTTATTTGTTTGAAGGTAAATAATCTATATTCATTTGTAATATATTAAAAATAATTTACATTTATCTTTCAAACTATTAAAAAATAGTGAATACATATCATTTTTAATCTTTTAAAATAATTATATTTTTTGAAAAATAAAGGTAAAAAAATTTATAAATTAATAATTTTTTTCCTATTGAGTTACTGAATATTTAAAATATTAAATATATATCATTTTTAATCTTTTAAAATAATTATATATTTTTAAAAAATAAAGGCAAAAAAATTTATAAATTAATGTTTTTTTTTTCTATTCAGTTACTGAATATTTATTTTGTAACATTAAGATCCTGTACTTTTATTTTGATTTTTTATGCATTAATTTTTACCATTGACAGAATTTTATGCCTCGTCGTTTATATTTTTTACTAAATTGAAGTTAAAGTACTAATAAAAAATACTGATTATTTTAAAATTCATAAAAAAAATACAAAAATTAAAAAAAAAAAAAGCTAACCTCTAAAAGTAAATTTGTAATATTTTTATAATTTAGGGACAAGTTTGTTGGCATCACTAATTTATAAAACAATGTAAAAAAAGCGTAGCACTCCATATATAAATTAATATACGTAAAAGGTATTCCTCTATCTATATCTGATTTGAATTGAAAAATATATATAGAGGAAAGAAAATTCTGGATCTTCTACTGTGAGAGATGCTCTAGTTTAACTCGTTCTTTAGTTGATGCTTTCCTATTCTTCACTCGGCTTCAACCAGGTAAAATATCTTCAGCTCAGTCTTTCTTTCTTTTCAAAGATCCATCAAAAATCCTAATTTTTGCTATTTGGATCTGGGTGAATCTTTTGCTAAGTCTTGACTTGATTTTTGTTTTAATTTGAGCCAACAGTTGAAGGATTGTTTTGTTATCAGGAATTTCGTTAGCTAAATTGAGCTTTTGTTTGCTCCTTATTGATCAGATGATGATTTTTTATTCTCTTTTATGTAATGGGAAGTGAAATTCACGAATGCTTGCTCTTCGATTTCTTTTGAGTATAATGAAAGAAACCGATGGCCTTCTTTCTTAATTGTGGAGGATCTAGGACTTCTCGATTAGAATACCGTTATTCTTATGCTGCTGGTGGGTAAGAAATTGTTCTACTTCCATCAATTATTAAAGAAATTAAATTAAATTTTGACTTGGTAAATTTGTTCCAGTTCTAATGATAAATATAGAAACGCTATGAAATCTGGGCTCTTACACGAAGTAGAGGAATAATTTATTAGGAAACGGAAATAATTGGTACGGGTGAGATTGATAATTATGCAAAACTCAACAAAGTGTTTTTTTTTTATTTCTTTTTAAATTTTTGGTGCATTGAGTTTTGGAACTACTTAATAACTTGAATAACTGTGCAAATTTTTGCTTCTCGCTCATTATTGTGTCTTAGTTGTCTATTTGGATTTTTCTTTGATGTGTTGCCCTGTTTTTATGGTTTTCTTCAGCTTTCCCCAAGCCCATATTGGAATTGTAGCCAGGTTGGTTATTACCTTTCTTCTTTTAAATGGGAGCTATTTTGAGTTTGGCTAGGACAAACCAATTGGATGAAGTCTTCTGCAATAATGCCAGCTGCAAGAGGCAAAAGACATCCTTGAGCATTTATGAGGAAAGCCCGAGATTAATTCCAAGTCTCCCTGATGAGTTGTCGATGCAGATTCTTGCTAGAATACCCAGAATTTACTACTTTAGTCTCAGATTGGTGTCACAAAAGTGGAAGCAAACAATTATGAGCCTTGAGCTGTTTAAATTGAGAAAAGAACTTGGATTGACTGAGGAGTGGCTTTATGTGTTGACTAAAGCTGGAGAGGAACTTGCATGGCATGCTTTGGATCCTTTGTCCAGAACATGGCAGAGGTTGCCTCCAATGCCTTCTGTAAATGTTCGAGAATCAAACACTTCTTCTATGTTTTGGTTGTGGAACATGGTGGGAACACACCTAAAAATTACTGAAATTATAAGGGGTTGGTTTTGGCAAAAGCAGCCATTTGATCAAATGCCATTTTGCGGTTGTGCTAGCAGTGCTGTTGACGGATGCCTCTATGTGCTTGGTGGATTTTTCAGAGCTTCAACCATAAGTTGTGTCTGGCGATACAATCCTGTCCTAAATAGATGGAATGAGATAACTCCTATGTCTACAGCAAGGGCTTATTGCAAGACAAGCATTTTGAACAACAAGCTATATGTTGTTGGAGGGGTTAATCAGTTCCATGGGGGACTGTTGCCTCTGCAGTCTGCTGAAGTTTTTGATCCTTGCACAAGTACATGGTCTGAAGTTCCAAGTATGCCGTTCTCAAAATCTCAACAGCTACCAAATGCATTTTGGTTAGACATGCTCAAGCCTATAGCCACAGGGATGACGTCATACATGGGAAGATTATATGTGCCTCAAAGTTTGTATTCGTGGCCCTTCTTTGTTGATGCTGGTGGAGAAATTTATAATCCTGAAACCAATTCGTGGGCTGAGATGCCAACTGGCATGGGAGAAGGTTGGCCTGCACGGCAGGCAGGCACGAAATTGAGTATTGTGTTAGATGGTGAATTATATGCATTTGATCCTTCTAATACTCGAGGCTGTGGTAAGATCAAGGTGTATGATCAGAAAGAAGATGCTTGGAAAGTTGCTATAGGAAAAGTTCCTGTTTGTGATTCTGAAGATTCAGAATCTCCAAATCTGCTTGCTGGTTTTCATGGAAAGATTCATGTAATCACAAAAGATAGCAATCACAAAGTTGTGGTTATTCAGGCAGGTGTGCGCAATACGTTGGACTCCTCACCATGGAGCTCAAGTTCTCGTTTTGTTGACCACTCACATGAACCTTCCACCTTGCCGGCTGAATCTGAAACGGTTATCTGGAAGGTTATTACCCATAGAGATATTGGATTGACTGAACTTGTCGGTTGTCAGGTTCTTGATATATAGTAGCATATTGACTGGTCTAGGTTACTTTTAATTTAAGATATTATATTATTGAGCCTGTATAAGCTGACTACGTTTGGAAAGGCTCACTAGACAGACTATCTCGTGATGCAGCCACCTTGATTTCACATATTACAAGTAAAAGATCAAGAACTCAGCAGCAAATTTGTTGGCTATTCCTCATTCCTCACTTGGCTTCTGGGCTTCATCAGTGGGAATTTTTCATTGAGAATAGCACATGCTGCTGATTTTTGGATCTGGATGAGTTGGAATTTATGCAGTTTAAAGATGAGCATAGTGGACATTATATTAAGTCATTATGATGTAGTAATATCTGTGTGTGTGTGTGTGTGTATATAGATTTATTTTTTATTTTGTTCTATCCATCATGTAAATGAATTTTACAATTCTGTGAAAGAAATATTAATGATAGTCTGTATCAGATTCGAAAATCAAATTATGGAGGCAATAATATATCAGATTCTATTATAATTTAACTCGTTTGGTTGACAATGTGAGAATCATCTCTATTACTTCGCCCACTTCTCCATGGCTGCACCTTTCTCAGTCTACATCTTTTGTGCATTTCCCACTAGCTAGGTAAAAGTAAGGATTTATTTAATTGTTCTTGTGTGAATTGACAGGGAACAACTTTTAACTATCATATTTCAATTATTGAACGTGAAGTATTTGGTATGTTTACTGCTTATAAATAGCATGCTATTTACATCAAATGTTCCTGCATATCTTTGCTATGTGCAGCAAACATGTTACGATAGAAGGTGTTTTTTTGGGTCACTCTTACCAAGAGAAGAGTTGCACATGTTTAAGTGACATGTATGAACAGTGTTATATTCGCAGTATCTTTACTTTGCAGTTTGCCTAGGTGCCCACAATGACAAAATTTGACTAATCAACAGAATTAATTAAGACTCTCCAGCGCTGAACTAATCATGTGGGTGTCTATCTAACTGCTGAAAGTGAACTCTAGTTGGTCTATCCAGGTAACCTTTTTGCTGCTTGTTTGCTTTTATTGTTAACAGGGAATAAAACGATCATTTATGCTGAAGAGATGAAAGTATCAATGTGAAAAAATGAACTCACAATATTCTCAAATCTGTACTTGTCTTTTCAATCTACAATCAGCCTATTGAAAGGCTATTAGTAATCCCTCTTTAATCAGATATTATTTGTCAGTTGTATCACATTAGCTTTTCCATATTTGTTTTGAGATGTTTACTGTTGATTGGACCTATTCACATGGTTTCTGAATATGCATCCATTTGCTAACAATGAATTGTTGTTCAATTATTTCAAAACATTAGGCAGATTCACCAACTTAGGTTTCTTTTTTATTGATTACTTTTCTTGGTTAGAGTAATAAAGGGGTGAATATTACATAATTTGTTTCCTGCTCCTCATGAAATTATGTACATATAGTATGTTACATATAGAAATCTATTAATGAACAAAACTGGATCACAGTGAGATGCCTGTTTGAGAATGGAATCCTTTGTGTTGATGATGAAGGGCAAGGCATAAGTTAATGGACAACGAAAGATTAAAAAATAATGTGTACACAAAGCATCAGGTAACTAAGCAATTTAGTTTTTCATATATAATAGCATCCCTAATTTATTACTGAGGTTTGTCTTTCTTCATTCAAAATCATACATGTTGTTTTAGTAATTATACATAATTTTCTTTGAGACCTGAAAATATTTGTTTATCTGTTGTTGGTGCACCTACAAAGGATTTGGTGTATTTCTGAGTTTTTGAAAAGGTAAGCATGAAAAAAGGAACCATTGTCTGTCATTGCATCTTATTTATTGTCTGTCATTGCAGTTCAGTTGTAATGCAATGAAGTGTCGAGAGATAATGGTG
This sequence comes from Excoecaria agallocha, assembly GCA_037975025.1. Lineage (NCBI taxonomy): Eukaryota > Viridiplantae > Streptophyta > Magnoliopsida > Malpighiales > Euphorbiaceae > Excoecaria > Excoecaria agallocha. The sequence continues at coordinate 22,125,938 of CM075820.1, forward strand.
GGATTGCATAAAGGCGATGTTGAAAACTGGAAGCAGCCATTTTGGAATTGTCAACTTCCAAATAATGGAGCTTTTTCAACAATTATAAGGATGTGAATCTTGAGCAACTTTTATGAAAGTGACTGATTGCTCAACAAAGCATGCACATTTGCAGGATATGAATTTGACAGGTAACTTCTTTTAACGGCTTCATCACTAATTGTTTCGGTTTCAGTCAGTTAAAGCACTCAACAAAATTCTGAATAAAGCCTAAAAACTTGCTTTAGCTTTATTTATTTAATGACCTATTTGTTTATATTTAATCCTTTTTTAATATGACACAGTTATGAGAATATTGATACTGAAAGTTGATGCTTTCATTTTACTAATTATTATGTTCCTAATTCTGGTTGAAAAAGAACATTATGGTTATGCTAATCTCCTCACAGATTAGAATATAGGCATTTGGCTTTTATTCATTGTGTGGTTGTTTATGATAGAGAGGCTGCTATTCAAGCAAGGTTCATGGATCCAGATTTTCTTGGGTCAAAGAAACCACAAGTCCACAAGAAGAAACAACAAACTAACATGAGGTTGGGGAAAACAGTAGCTCTGCAGGGGTATGGAAGGAATTTAGTTGGACACTAATAAATAGATTGAAATAATTATGTTAAGGGCAGCAGAGAGAAAAACGTCAGGCTGAACACTAGGAGAGAGAACCATGTGGTCATGAGTTTGTTTCCCACAGACGGCGCCAATTGATAGGGAACAAAATCAAAATAATAGACAATAACCAAAAGAACAGTAAATCAAGTGAAGAAATGGATGAAAATGATGATTGGATTTCATTGATAAAATGACTATAATCACAGAATTACAATTCCTAGGAAGATGATCTTCCCTCTCCAAACAATGGATCCCTGCTAAAACAGTAGCAAATTACAAATTACTCAACATGAAAAACCATTTCCTTGCTCCTAGCTATATAATAACAAATAAAAGATGAAACCATTGCTTTTCCTATTGTCCAGCTTGGCGTTTTTCTCTCTCCTGCCCCTAACAGAATTATTTCAACCCATTTATTAGTGTCCAACTGAATTCCTTCCATACCCCTGCAGAGCTGCTGTTTTCTCCAACCTCATGTTGGTTTGCTGTTTCTTCTTGTGGACTTGCGGTTTCTTTGGGCCAAGCAAATCTGGATCCATGAACCTTGCTTAAAGAGCAGCCTCTCTATCAATTTACCACATATATAGTGTGGGGATGGATGGAGAAGAAAGGGGTATTATGCTTTGAGAATGAATGCCTAATTAGTTTATTTATTGAGAATCAGATTTTTGCATCTCTTCACGGATTTGTAGTCGGTGAGCATGGTGCACGGTTGAATTTAAACCGAAAATCTAGTTGAACCTAATTAATTCAATTATTTGGTTAATCAATTCAGTTTTAGTAAAATATATAAAATTTGATTTATCATTTGGGTTCGATTATAATCGAAAATTAAAAAATATATATATAAATTCTTAAAAATGTTTTATATAATAGAATTCTTCAAATTGTTAATAGAGTTGGTTTTGGTTGGTGATATAGTAAAAATTGGGTTTCAGTTTATAATTTTAGCGAAGTTACGGCTGTTAGTTCTTTTTTGGTTCAATTTGACTATAATCAAAATTTGAATCTGAACTTCCTGTCCAATCAATATATTAGTTATTGATTTATTCCATCTTTTATTGCAGGGTTGAAATTCCATATCATTTGCCCAATTCATCTTCTCTCAGGACATTTCAATTTTTCCATTGCAAATTAAATGTGATGTCAAATCTTAAAATGAATGAGAAAAAATTTATAATTATAATAGAATTAATTTTAGCCTACCATTATCAAGTCCTATTTTTCAAAGTCTACCTGCATACTTGAAAAGGATTGAGCATTATCGGACAGAATTCTACTTACATTTTAAAGACTTTTCATTTTGGTTTTGGAATAATGATAAATATATAATTATTTAATCTAATTTTTTCAGTTTAAATCATTTTAAAATAATAGTAAATATTAAATAAATAATTATCAAATTCAACTCTCTTGATTCAAACGCAGACTGAATTGGACTTTAACATGCATACTTTCTTATAAGATTTGCTGGGTTTCTGAAAAAAAAAAAAAAAGATTCTGGAATCTCAAATGGTGCATCTCTGTTGTGGGACGACGGCTTGTTTGATTAATTGCCCAACTTTTCTTAAAATGAACTATCATAGCAACATTTTTTTTTTTAATTTATATTATATGTGAAAACCTGCAAACCAACGAAATTCATTGACAAATAATTGTGGCAGCGGTTTTTTTTTTTTTTTTTATGGAAAAGGCAGTAGCAAATTATTAATAGATATTTGTATGACGATAGAAAATAATTATTTGAATAGGATCTATAAATAAAGTAATAAATCAAATCAATTGCACTATTTCACGTATTTATCGTGTTTATTTTTCGAAAATGATTAGTAGCTCCAACTTAGTAGCTCAAATGAAAATAAAAATGTAATTGCACATTTTCATTAACTTGAAGTAACAAAAACAACCTTCATAAATTGAATGCTATTTGAAGCTAACTCAAGTCAAGCCACCTTCGGCTCATAAAAAGGTGATGTCATTTCAAACATCCTAACTGCCGTAGACCTATCTTATTTGCACTAGCAAAGAGCGAAGCAAGATCGAAACAAGAAGTTATCTTTGAGATTGAGCATATACATTCTCTCTATATATTCACATAATCACATCCTTTCGGTATATGCTAAAAATATTTTAGCCGGAATGAATAAAACGAGGATAAACAAAGCAAAGAAAATGGTGAAGAAGTTCTACGTTGTTTTTAAAGGCAAAAAAATCAGAATTTACATGTCAAGGGAAGAATGCTCGCAGCGAGTATTGAATGTCGGTGGTAGTCTGTATAGATTGTTCGAATCTTATAAGCTGAAGATGCTTTGATGAGGTGTAAAAATGAAGAACCCCAAAATGTTAAGAACCAAGAAAATACCACAATTGCAAAAGCCATTGAAGGTACTTCGTCACATGTTAATTGCTCTAAGTCAAGTGCATGTAGCGATAGTGGTAGAGGATCGCATGAGACTCATGGAAGAGAGTCGGTTGAGTCCTTTATTGCCGGTATGATTGTTGGAATGCAAATCTCTACCATAACAAAAAAAAGAGTAATTAATTTACTCAAAATGTATTGGTTATATTTTTGTGATGCACATGGATAATGAAATAAAATTTGTTAGTTATAATCTATTGTTTATGTAAAAATTATTTTATGTTAGCATATTGTGCAGTGAGGATGTACTGTATATTTACCTTGAGAGGGATCATCATTGCATGTCAATAGAGAGAGAGGATGCCTATCTCTGTAAGTGGATACACTAGACATGCCCAAAAAGGATACAATATATATCGTTATCTAAAGTGAATTTGGTGTATTCTCTTTTTATCTAATAGAATAGAGTACTATATTGAAAAGTGAATATACCGTATTAACTTATGCAATATGAATACAACATATTGAAAACTTAAAGTTTTAACACAACAGCAAATTCTAGTTCATAAGTTGAATCAGCGTTTGACAAAATTTAGTTCAAGGTATTCGATTTGAATTAAATAATACATTATCTTAACTTTTTCCGTAAATATTAATTAAAAGCGTTAGAAAATATAAAAAAAATAGAAGATTATTAAAAAAATGAACTTTTGACCGAAATGGATACCGTTTTGATTTACTTGGCCAAACTAAATACACAGTATTTGCATTTTGTTGAGATTGTATACAGTGCATTCTCTTATTGCATTAGTGAATATAATTGTTATTATGTATTAACAGAGTACATTGTATTAACCATATTAAATAATAAAATATTAGTAAAAATAATAATAAAATACCCAACGTTGGATTAATTTTGTACAAATTTAATTCATTGCATTCGATTTGATTAAAATAATAAAATATTAGTAAAAAAAGATATAAAATATTAAAAACATTAAATATTATTGGAAAAATAATATTTTATCGAATATGAAATGGTGCATTGGATCATTGCATTAGCGAATGATCCACTCAATTTGAGCTATAAATCATTTTCGCTTGTTTTAATTGACCGAATGGAATACACATTATTTTAAAATAACAATATAAAGACATAATAAAATAAATAATACTATAAGAAAAAAAACAGATAATATTAATAAATAAACAATATGTGAAATAAGTTAGTAATAAGATTTGAAAATAAATTAACAAATAAAGTAATCTAATCTAATTAACATAAATTGAAATATATTACACTAATTGAAATAATAAAGCAAACTTAAATTTTAATTTCACTTTTCGTCATTTGCATAATCATTTAAGACGCCAATGACCTCCAAGTAAATTCAAATGAACGGTTCAATCCCATTTATTTATTTTGAAAAAAGTTTACATTACAGTTAATTAATGAAACATGTGAATACAATATATTCACTTTGTAAATGAGCACATTGTCATCTAAATACATTGATTCCTCTTTAAGATAAACTGCATACATTACATTCTAATTTGAAAAAATTAATAAATTACATTCATTTTGTGCCCATATTGAATACAGTGTGTTATATTTGGGTAAATCTGCATAGATTGTATTCACTTTGTTATTACTGGGTAAAATGATTTCTTTGTATTCACTTTGGCATGGTGAATTTAATTATCTCAGATATGTCAAACTGAATCATGTGTATAGATATTGAGACAAAATGAATAAGCTGTATTATGCTTTCGTCGAACAATAAACCCGAAACTGAGTACTGTACAACGTCTGTTGTGCAAACACAAGTGCTAAGAAGATAACTAAACCAAAACTATCAGATTTACAAGCATTAGCTGAAAAAAATTAAGGTATTCAATTCATGGACGCGGTTGTCATCATTGAGTTAAACAACTACCGTATTATATATGTTATCTATCATTATTTGTCTGCATTGAAGTAAAGGTCATTATTTGTAATTGTAGCAATGTGTACTAAAACGAGGCAAATCATAATGGGCTTACAATGCAAAATAGTTTGCATTACTAAAGCCCATTCCACTGTACCTTAAGAATTGGGCCTTACATTATTTATTTGAATTTATGTTACTCGGGTCCAGGACAAGTTTCACATCAATTGCAAGATGTTGGATATTTAGAAATTACAGCCTTTTTCTATACAAATCGAGGAGTAGACAGTATAAGTTACTAAAAAGTGACTTTGCTTTACTGAATCTGGTTAGAGAATTTAAAAATAGGGATGATTTGGACTTGGTTGTAGAACATACTATTAGTGAAGCTGTTATGGTCCGGTATAATGTTGGCACAATACCATGGGTGGCCCCAAATCGAAATAGTATTGTACTTGATTTTGTAATATTGAAGGTTTTGGTTTTAGGGTAACAGACCAAGTTAACAGGGGGGTTAATAGAGCCACTGCAAGCTAAATTTTCTTCTACAAGAGTAATATCCAGTACTGATGTGGGGATTTTGGAAATCAGTTTGACATTAATACATTAATTTGTTTTGTTCATGTCATAACTATTATTTGCTTATGTTACCACTGTTAACTTGTTTTTTTTTATTTTACTGCTTTTGTTGTATTGCATCATAGATTGATGCTTTGGACAATATTGTAAATTGGATATTGTTGACTAATTTTGTTTAAATAATTATGTTTATGCCACGGGACATTTGAGTTTTGCACAAATGAATTAAACTCAATATTGCTTTTTGGTTTTGTGGAAAAGAAATATTAGTTGTCACTAGTTAGTTTGTTTAATTGGATTATATTGCTGAGATTATGCAAAGATTGGCATAACTTGTTATTGGCAAATAAGAAACCCATGACATAAAACATGACAAAATGATGTAAGTTATTGTCAAATAAGTTTAACATAAACTATGACATTCACTTTGCAAATTAGCAATCTAATCTTCTGCCTCTAGAGAGGCATTGCATGTTCATCATTGTTTTTCCTTAAGCACGAACAAGACGAGTCATCAAATATCATGATGACAATGTCTATTGTTTGTTAGAACGGCATTTAGGAACCCTATCGAACAACCCAACAAATGTGTCATATGTCTCAAGCAGTGGTGCATTTTTTAATATTTTCTTACAAACATAATTAGATTTTATATCCACAACAACCCTTTTGATAAGTTCAGCAACTTCATTGCTCACGGATCTAAACTTTTCCCTTGCTACATTGTACATCTCTTCTAAGCTTGCAAGCGAAACAGGCAGAGAGGAGTTCCTTTTGATACTCTTTTTTGAAGTCTTGTCCATGTCAGCGATTCATATCAGTTCATGTATGGTATATATAAAGGGAAAAAGCTCCTTCGTGTATGGGTCATTATAGGGTAGGCTGTGTTTAGGGATGCCACGTGTTTATGTGTGCTTACTTGTTATGAAGTAGGCTTTTGTAATGTGCATATAGTTGTATAAAATAACAGGGTGCTAACACATGTATAAATGTGTAGTTAAGTGTGAAGTTGTATATAATTGGCTGTGAATTCATCAAATGTGTGATGATTGTATATAGCTTGATCAATTGCAATGGTTTGATCATCATTTTTTTTTTATCAAATGACTACTATTAATTTATTTGTTGTCAACTTTTTTCTCAAAACAAATTGAAAAATATTATTTAGAACGTGTTTAAAATTTCAATTAAAAAACAAGTTTGTTTCGATATATTCCATACCCTGAAATTAAATGACTGGTCTGAAAGCTAATTTCATTTGATTTATTAAAAAATTAATTTATCACATTAAAAAATTTCTTTATATTATGTCAAGATATTCTATGCGCTTGGAATAATTTTTTAATGCCTATTGAATGTTTTATTATTAGTACAAAAGTTTCGATATACCTTATATAGTTATGTTACTCTTTTATATCCTTTTTTTTTTGTTGATTTTTGGTTACCTAAATGACTTTATTTGCACTTCAAATTATATCACTGCACTTATCACAAATAGCACTTCCCACAAGTGCAATTATAAATTTTCAAATTTCGGTGACCCTTTGGTGGTACTGATATGGTTTACGTTTAAGAAAAAATCGTTATGTAATGAAAAATATCATCTAAATTTAAACTTACGTTATATGTTAATAAATAAATTGAAAAACACCCCTGTCAATTTCATAATAGCATTGCATTGTGTAAAATTTAGATAAATTTTTCAATGAGTTGATTACATTTTCAATTATATTGTAATTCATTACGTCTTAACAAACATACCCTAATATCAAATTCATGCAATTTGATTGGATGCAATTTCTTTGGACAATGGTTGATTAGTTTCAATTCTTATGGTGGAATGTATTTAAAGTTATTCGTATTTTATTAGAGAATGCAACTGGGGTTGAATCAAATTTTTAGGGTTTATACATTTATGTTATATTTTATTGACATCATTGACTAATGTGTAATTCAATGTTGATAGTTATTAATTTTGTATTCAAACTTACCAAAAGGATGTGAATATATAGATAGAATGTATGAATCCTTTGCTTTATCTCAAAGATAACTTCTTGTTTCGATCCTGCTTCGCTCCCTACTACTTCAAATAGGATAGGTGTATGTAACACTACAAAAAAACTGGGAATTAGCGACGGCATTTTTCGTCGCTAATTGCCAAAATTCCGTCGCTAATATAATTTAGCGACGGCGCGACGAACAGTCGCTACTAGCCCAGTCGCTAATATATTAGCGACGGATCTAAAATCAGTCACTAATTTAGCAACGAAAATTTCCGTCGCAAATTTTTTTTTTCGTCGCTAATTTATATTCCTAATTAGTCGCCGAATTATAATAATAATATTTAGCGACTAAATTTTCCGTCGCTAAATAAAAATTTAGTGTAAAATTTAGCAACGAAAAATTGTCGCTAATTTGGTCGCTAAATTAGCGACAAATTTTCTGTTGCATATCCGTCACTAAATTATTGCATAATTTAATTTTTTCTTTTGCTGTATTTTAATTATAGCATAATGAAATTTTTTTTGGTTGTATTTATTAATTTTTCAACCTGTATACAATAATGACATATATATATTATTCCAAAGCATAATATGTTCCAAAACACACACATATATAGAGATTCTAACATGACATATTATGTAAGAAATTCAATTTATACCTTGTATTTAAAGTGTAGCTACACATTTCATCAAAACACCATATCCCAATTACAACAAGCTCATATTCAAAGTAGTAAAGCAACCCATTCTGATTAAAACCATCTTAATTGTACCAGAAACAGTGTAAATAGACACAGACACATCATACAATCAAATCATTTGTGAAGAACCAATAGATCAAAATGGTGTAAACTTCAAATTTAGGTAAGGTCATCCTCCTCCATTTCCTTAGCCTTCAGCTTCTCTTTCACCCTCAGCAGAAGGGTCGTCTTCCATGGATCCTGTATCAAATTAGAAAATCGAGATTATTACACACGACTTGCTGAGTGATTAAAAAAAACTCATTAAGACTCATTTTAAGGATAACATTTGGAAAAGAGATATTGCTTAGAACAGAAACATCTAAAGATTTAGCCTACTGCCTCAGCTTGTATTTCTATAAACATAATACTTGAGGATTAGAGACAGAAAGTTACCAATGGGCACCAAAACTTTCTGGTAGGCAGAAATTTATATTCCCCCACCCCCCATGCCAATTGAAATTTTAAATAGTATGCATAGCCCGCCAATCACTTATCACATGCCAATTGCACCATGCTCAGCAATTTCAACCCAAACCAAGTTAGTGAAGAGCCTTGGCAAACATTAATATTGATGTTCAACCCTGGATCTTTCTGGATATCATGCACACACATGCTGCTTTCACACAATCCAATGCAAGCTTTCTTGAATTGCACAAATGAAGGGGCAAACTCAAATTTTCCATAAAAGCATTTTAATCACACCCATGAATTGCTATTACCAATTTATCATGACAAGCAATAACAAACAGTAATACCCAACAAGAAAAGAAGGAAAAAGTATGAAAAATGCAAGGGAACATATATATGTGTTTAACATTCATTCGGAGTTAATTTAATTCTAACATGACATATTATGTAGTTTAAAATACTTGCTTGCATGGGGATCAAATCAAACTTACATGTGGAATCAAATCTTAGTGATGAAGATCATGAGCCTAATGCTAATCTACTTAAGGAGGAATAGGGTAAAAAAATATACAAGGATCACTATGAAAAGGTAGAAGAATCTACAAAAGCTAATTTTGATAAAACTGTAAGTTTTATATTCATCGCATTTTTAATAAATTGTTTTCAGCTTCATCGCACATGCCATATTGATATGAGTAGTAAGTGATATTTTGGATTCAACTAAATGGATTATTCGGGCTCATTACATAATGTTTGATTTCTTAGATTAAGACAAGGACATTATTTTAACCTGTTATTTTTAACATTCATTAGGATGCTACGTCGAATTTTTCCGAAGAACCAAAGGGAAATTTTGGTGACGAAGATCACAAGCCATCATTGATCTACTTAAGGAGGAACATGGTAAAAAAATATACCAAGATCAATATGAAAAGGTGGAAGAATCTACAGAAGCTAATTTTGATAAAACCGTAAGTTTTATATTCATTGCATTTTTAATAAATTATTTTTCAGCTTTATCGTACATGCCATATTGATATGATTAGTAAGTAATATTTTGGATTCAACTAAGTGGATTACTCAAGCTCATTACATAATGTTCGATTTCTTAAATTAAGACAAGGCCATTATTTTAACCTGTTATTTTTAATATTCATTAGGATGCTGTGTCGATTTCTGCCAGAGAAGTAAAGGGAAATTTTAGTGATGAAAATCATGAGCCTGATGTTGATCTACTTAAGGAAGAACAAGGTAAACAAATACACTATGATCAGCATAAAAAGGTGAAAGAATATACAGAAGCTAATTTTGATAAAACTATAAGTTTTATATTCATCACACATGCCATATTGATATGATTAGTTAGTGATATTTTGGATTTAACTAAGCGGATTGCTCATGCTCATTACATAATGTTGATTTCTTAGATTAAGACAGCCATCATTTTAACCTGTTATTTTTAACATTCATTAAGATGTTATGTCGAGTTCTGCTAGAGAAGCAAAGGGAAATTTTGGTGATAAAGATCATAAACTTGATGCTGATCTACTTAAGGAGGAACAGGGTAAAAAATACGCCAGGATCGGCATGAAAGGGTGAAAGAATCTATAGAAGCTAATTTTGATAAAATTATAACTTTTATATTCATCACTTTTTTAATAAATTATTTTTCAGCTTCATCACACATGCCATATTGATATGAGTAGTAAGTGATATTTTGGATTCAATTAATGTAATATATTGAGATCATTGGATATGAGTAGCTTCCTCATTTTAAAAATAAAATAGTTATGTTAACCTATATATTTAAATGTCTTAGGGTGCTCAATCGACTTCATCCGAATAACCAAAGGAAAAAGCTTCTAATCAAGATCATGAACATCATCTGATGTAATTAAAGAAAAACAGGAAATGCAGATTGATCAAGGTCAGCAAGATAAAAAGGGATGCTCAACAAATGCCAATTTAAATAAAATCGTAAGTTAATTCTTTATAAAATTTTCACCTAAATATTTTAAAAGTTCATTACATTGCATATGATATGAATAGTTTGTGTTATTTTATTACAGCTAATTTTTTTGTAAATTTTTTCCATGGTTTGTGTGAAAGTTTAGAAGTATGAATTGGGAATATCATCAAGGAGAGATTCGTTATTAACATACAAGCTCAAAGGGATTGCAGAAAGAAATGAGCATTCTTTTAATATAAGTGTTGAAAGACACCTTAATATATTGAAGTTAAAACAATTCAATGCCTGGCTCAACACTGGCATTATATCTAAAAAGATAGCTAGGTAAATTGGTGTACACTCTTAATATTCCCGTTGCTGTTTAAGATTATTTATGTTTGTGTCGTTGTAATTCGATTAATGTTTGTAGTTTATAGTTTATTTATTCCTTTTTTAAGGGACAAAGACAAGGTGTATAGTCCATAACACAGACAGTTGAAGGATGCTTTTGAATTTGGAGTTCTTATTGTTAACGAGAAAATATGGTGGTATACATTGGTGTATCCCGAACAAGAAATGGAAAATTCGGTATGTATAATTTACCATCAAGGCATGATGAACACAATGTATTCTATTTTACAAAAAGGGTAAACAATGGTGTGTTATCAATACATAATACATTGTATTCACTTATTGTTATAACTCTATATCTTATATTATATTTTTTTAGTATTTGCAGCACTGGGATGTAATTTTTTATTATTTTAGGAAAAAGTGCAAGCTTGATGGGAATGTACGAGGTTCTTTCATCACAACAGACTACCATTTCGACTAAAGTGTTTAGACTGTACATCAAATGTTAATCAAAAACCCTGAGAACTATTCACAAATTACATTCGAACATGCCTTACCTGATTATATAATTGGGAAATAGATGAAGCGTAATATTTCATGGGCAGATGTTGATGAGATCCTTTTGCCAATCAATGTTGCAAAATTCCACGAGATATTGGGAAGGTTGATATTAAAGGAAAGAAAACTTATTGTGTACGACTCTCTGCGTTCACCAAATACGAAAAAATGCATAGATGATGCGGTCAAAGCATTTAGTATTGTAATTTCATTATGTTTAAGTCTTGTTAATTTTTGGACAGTAGAAAAGACATAAAAGATGTATCCAATTTTGAAGGAAATCATCCCATTACCACCGAGTATGTTGAGAATCTCCTATACAACAAGACAAGCATTTGTAATACATTTTTATAATACATTTAGTTAATATGTTGTATTAATATTTCATGAAAAATAACTTAAGTTATGATTATTTATAATTTTTTCAATGATTGCGGAGCTTATGTAGCAGTATTTGTTGAGTATTTAATAGAAGGGAAGACGATTCCATTAAGTTTTGATGTATAGAAAAAATTGAAGATATAAAAATTATATATATATATATATGAATCGGTTAACCGTTGATTAACGGTTAGCTGGTACCTAAAACCTAAACCGTAACCATTAACCAAAAATATAAAAATTAAAAACCATAACTAAGTTCATCGGATCGGTTAACCATAAAAATTAGTTTGGTTTCGGATCGATTTTATGGTTAAATATATTTTCGGTTTTTTTGCTCATCCCTAGTATCTTATAATGTTTTATTTCTACTGCATTTTTTGTAACATGTGAAAAAAATATAAATTAATAAAATTAAGTAGTTATTAAATTAAAATATTTTATTAATTATAAATTATAGTTTGGTATTTTTAAACCAAATATGCAGTGGTTTATTTTTTTTTCTTAAATATTATTATTAATAAAACATTATAGCATCTTTTGAGAAATTTAAGATAATTTCGAATATTAAAATATAATTATGAAATTCATTTGAAAAACACACATTAACTTTTTATATTAATGTATTACTATTCAGTTTTCAAAAAAATTATTCTCTTTCCCTAATGCGAATAAAATATATTCAGTTTTCTCATTAAATCAAAAATGATTTTGTCTAAATGGAACTCAGTCTATTTGGTTATCGGAATACACTTTATTCATATTTTATTATACAATATAATCAATTTACATAATTCGATTTCTTCAGTTTCAAATTGCAGTACTGTGTATGAAAAACCGAATTCACTGTATTTTTTATACTGAAAAAAATTGAGAACATTAAGATAATTTCAAAACTTAAAATATAACAATGTAATTCATTTGAAAAAACAGAACTAAATGTCTTACTATTTTGGTTTCTGATATCGAATTATGGATACTTTGATCATAAACTTAATAACCCGAAAAACTTTTCCGCAATCAACAAAAAAAGAATATATATATATATATTCGCTTTGCCGAATGCGAATTTAGTGTATTCAGTTTTCTTATTACACTTTAATCAGACTGCATATATGGAATACAAACTATTCAGTTATCGGATTAAACTTTATTCAATTTTTCTTCAAGCTGAATTAAAATTTGAATATATAATTGTTGTTTTTTTCCTAAAATAAATAATATAGATTTAGTTTTTCAAAGTGAATATACTCTGTTAATTTTAAATCTATGTAATATAATTAATTTGCTATGCAGTACACTATATACACTTATTGATTTTTATATATAGTACACTGTATATACTTATTAATTAATAAACCTTCTTATTATTTTTATTACACATAAAAAGAGATTAAAGTCAACAAGCTCATAAATAATTAATGTATTATTTTAACAAACAATATAATTTTAAAAAATAGAATAAATATTTAGGATATTAAAATTTAAAAAATATGAAAATTATTCCTTTAGGAGATATTGGAGCAAGGGTATACATTATTTGATGTAGCAAGAGCGATGCTACATTGAAGAGTAGGGGTTACTGCTAAAGGAATATCACATGGCATGTATATGAAGATCACGTAGTGGAAAAATAAAAATATAGATCATTCATGCCACGTAATAAACGACATAGAATCGAAACATATAATTTTAGGGTTTTGAAACTTACAATCTTAGATACACTTTAAATCTTGATTTTGATGATGACCAACAAATAGGATAAACTTATATGCTTCAGGTCTTGATCACCAATGCCAAAGAAACAGCCTTTACGCCACTCCTCTCTATGTTCACACACACAATTGAAATGAAGGTTTAAAATTGAGAGTGCTAGCTCTATGTGTAAATAATTGGCAATGTGGTAATGGATTGAAGCTACAAGATCTGATCTTGTTCTTCCTTTAGGTTGCTATTGCTGCCCAAGAATACAAGAGAACAAGAAAGAATCCTTTCCCCTTGTGTATTTCGGCCAAGAGTGTGTGAGAGAGAAAATCACGCCTATGATTTTATTTCTTTAGTTCACAAATATATATCATTTGTTTTGGTAAGTGTTAATTCCAAAATTTACTACCTAAAGATAGTAAATTCAGCCTCCATCATTTCCTAAAATCAAGTGACATATATTAATTCAAACTCTTTTAAATTTTAAATTCAAATATATTTGAAATAAACATAAGACATTTAATCAAAACCATCACTTAATTAGGATATGTACATGTGCCGAAATTCACATTGAATTTGTCTTTGAATTTCAGCCAATCTCTCTTCTATTTAAGTGTTTTATTTTGATTCAAATGCTATTAGGCTTTAATACTCAATTAACTTAATTAATCCAAGATAATTAATTAATTGAAATTAATCCTTATGGGCCGAATTTATCTCTCATAGACCAAAGGTCCAATAGCAATTTTAATATCCATTACATACATTAATTTGACGTTAATTAAAAGCCCAAATTAATGCCCAATATTTTAATTAAATATTTTAAGCCCCATGCTTTATGTGCGATCCTATAGGTCTATTTAATATTGGCAATGAATTAATAAATTAATCCAAAGGCTATATATACTCTCTAGCAAGATATTATAGCATTCCAAATTAAATAAAAATGCAAATGACATTTAGTGACCTAATAATGCAATTTTGCATAGTCCCTTACCCACAAATATCAGAATTAATATAAGGCATGAAACTAGTCATCCTTATATATATTAATTCCTTTCTTGATATTCCAGTGATACTGAACTCTTAGATAAATAATGATTACTCATTATTTCATCTCAGTATGGCCATACACTTCTCAGTTCACTGATCAAGTGGCCGATGATATTTTCTCTCTTATTGAGAGGGGTAATCCCTTTACTTCTCTCATTCTCTCTAACATGAATCAATGCATCCCCAAGCATACCCATACTTATCACTTTGTTACAAGCACGTTAGGTGTATGTCAAAGTACACAGTAATTCATAAAGAGTTTCATAAAGATTTTAGGTCTAAGAACTCCGATGCAAAACTTGCATATGAGAAACACTTATGACTTGTACCATGTAGTGTTCTCATGAATGGATCGAATCTAGATACCATGTTCTAAATATGTATCTATGATCTCTGATTGATACTCTTGTCCTTATAATCCGTAAGACAGAACTCATCTTATCAGAGAGAGCATACTAGTCTTAATTCATTTGTTATTCCCATAACAATGACTGACTAGGGATATTTAGAATGAAGTCTCATTTATTTCAAGGTCTTACAATCATGTGCCTCACACATGATAACTTAAACTGAAACAATATTCTTGGATAGTTCTATCAATTGATATGCACAGGAATACAATAGATAAAATAAATGCCTCATTTATTAAATTAAATGCTTTATAACAATGTATTGGGGCTAGGACTTACACTAACAATCTCCCACTGGCACTAGTCCCAATTGGGCATAGCCCTAAGACCAAATGCTCTCAAATGAGCTTCGTGCAGATTTAGACGCAATTGTTTCGTCAAAGGATCTGTTACATTATCTTCACTTGCTATCTTGCTAACCTTGACGTCCCCACGATCAATGATTTCTCTAATCAGGTGGTACCTCCTGAGTATATGTTTGGATTTCTAGTGTGACCGAGGCTCGTTGGCTTGTGCAATGGCCCCGTTGTTGTCACAGAAAATTTATAATGGATCTAAGATGCTTGGGACCACTCCTAATCTAGAAATGAAATTTCTAATCCAAACAACCTCTTTTATAGCCTCGCTCGCTACAATATACTTAGATTCTGTAGTTGAGTTGGCAACAGTCTCTTGCTTCGAGTTTCTCCAGCTGACAGCACCACTATTCAAAACAAAAACAAACCCAGATTGCGATCTTGAATCCTGAGTGCTGGTCTGAAAAGTAGCATCGGTATAACCTTGTATGACGAGCTCTTCTTGACCACTATACACCAAGAAGTGATCCTTAGTCCTTCGCAGGTACTTTAGAATCCCTTTACAGTAGACTAGTGCTTCTCACCAGGGTCTTGCTGAAACCTACTGGTTATACTCAGTGCATGAGCAACATCCAACCTAGTACATAACATAGCATACATGATAGATCTAATAGCAGATGCATATGGGATTCTACTCATGTTGTCCCTTTCCTTTTTGGTTTTAGGACACTTTTCTTTAGTTAAAGGAACTCCTAAAGCTAAAGGTATGTACCCTTTCTTTGAGTCTCCCATACTAAAATGTTTTAGTACTTTGTCCATGTACTTTTCTTGACTTAGTCCCAAAAGCCAATTCGATCTATCTCTATAGATCCGAATACCAAGTATTGTCTCAGCTTTACCTAAGTCTTTCATTGAGAAACACTTCCCCAACCATTGCTTAACCTTTTGCAATGTTGGAATGTCATTCCCAATGAGAAGGATGTCATCCACATATAGGACCAGAAATACTATTATGCTCCCACTAACCTTCTTGTATACACAAGGCTCATCTTCGTTCTTGACGAAGTCAAATTCTTTGATTGCCTCATCAAAATGAAGATTCCAACTTTGGGATGCTTGCTTTAATCCATAAATGGATTTTTGAAGCTTGCAAATCTTCTTAGGATGCTTGGGATTGACAAAATCCTCAGGCAGTGTCATATACACATTCTCAAGTAAATTTTCGTTGAGGAAAGTAGTTTTGACATCCATTTGCCATATCTCATAATCATGATATGCAGCTATGGAAAGCAAGATCCTAATGAACTTGAGCATGACTACAGCCGAAAAGGTCTCATCATAGTCTGCACCATGAGTTTGTCGAACACCTTTTGCTACTAGTCTACCTTTGTAGGTCTTATCAGCTTTGAGTTTAAATAGCCACTTGCATTCAATTACCTTAGCACCTTCTAGTGGATCAACCAAGGTCCAAACCTTGTTATCATACATCGATTACATCCTAGATTTCATGGCTTCAAGCCGATTTTTTGAGTCTGGGCTCTCAATAGCTTCTCGGTAGGTAGTAGGATCCTCACGATCTACTAACTCAATAGTATCACTGTCGGTGATTAAAAATTTATACCTTTCAATCTCCTGACGTACCCTACCGGACCTTCTAGGTTCTTGTGTAATGGGTTCTTATTCCACAACTGGTTGTGAACTTGATCCCATTTCCAACTCATCCTCTATAGGAGTTTGTGGCCTTGAATTTCTCCAAGTTCTACTTTACTCCCACTGTCTTTCTTGGGAAAGAACTCTTTTTCCAATAAAACAGCCTTGTGAGCAACAAATACTTTATTCTCGACTTGTGAGTAAAAGTAGTATCCCTTTGTTTCTTTAGGATAACCCACAAACAAGCAGATAGTGGATTTGGACTCTAGTTTATCAGATGTTAATTTCTTAACATGTTCTTCACAGCCCCAAATCCTGAAAAATGACATATTGGGTTCCTTCCCAGTCCATACTTCATATGGTGTCTTCTCAACTGCTTTAGTTGGAGTATGGTTTAGTAGAAATGCAGTAATTTCTAATGCATAACCCTAAAAAGAGACAGGAAGATTATCTTGACTCATTATTGATCGAACCATGTCCAATAGAGTTTGATTTCTCCTTTCGAATATACCATTCCATTGTGGTGTTCCAAGAGGAGTGAGCTGTGAGATAATACCACACTCCTTCAGATGACTGTCAAACTCTTGACTTAAGTATTCGCCACCTTGATCTGATCGAATGGCTTTTATACTTTTGCCAAGTTGGTTTTTTACTTCGTTCTTAAACTCTTCGAATTTCTCAAAAGTTTTAGACTTGTACTCCATTAGATAGACGTAGCCATATCTACTGAAGTCATCTGTGAACATCACGAAGTAGCTAAAACCTCCTCTAGCTTGTGTACTTAATGGTCCACATTGTAAGGACCATACTAGTCCACCCAAACTCTTCATTCTATAAGTTCTTTTACATAGGATAATCTATTTCCTTTATAATCCTGTTGATTGTTATTATTATATATACATGCACACCTCAATATACTATGAGAAATTATAAAGTATTACATTTAATATTCTATATAATCAATTAAAATGTTCTCTTAATTTAGTGTTTCTTTAGTACAACATAATAAATACAAGAAGAAAATAAATTACAAATATAATTTACTCTCTCCTATCTCTAGAGTTGGCTTTACATTAGCAGCTCTTGTCCCAACAAAAAGCATCTTGACTGTAAGTACCTACATGGATAAACACCCGTGCAAAGCTATAAAGCTTAGTGGGGACCAATACATATATGAACAACCACTCACAGTGATTGTTCTTCAAGCACACAATAAACAATAATAATGGCAAGATATTATAATCAACATGTAAGAGTTATAATATGACTCAAATAAAATAATTAATCATATAATATTACTGTATAAAGATGGATCATAAATAACTAATTAAGTATTTATCAATATTACACATATTGTTTAGATCATACTGTGAAATGCCTGCTAAAGTTCTATGGGTGTGGATAACGGGTGCTGTGGATACCCGTAGGTATCAATATATAAATACCCGAAGGTATTGTTTCTATGGATACCCGAAGGTATCAAATCTGTGGATCCATTGGGCCTGAACTATGGTCTCATGTAGAGACAAACTGTGGACTCATAAGAGTTAGACTATAGCAGCTGCAACTATAACCCTATAGGCATGCCTATTGACCAGATTCTAGCAAGTGTACTAGATCGGCTAGTAATATAGGGAAATAAAATTATGACCCACAGTATCGAACCCAAGGGAAACTTGTGTGTGTATGTGCTATTGTAATTTCAAAGCCAATTTTCGTGTGCAAAAGAGAGAAGAGAAATCCCAAATTTATGATGAGTGAAGAATTAAAACTAAAAACAATAATTTAAAACCAAAGCAAAACAATTTAAAAAGCTAAAGTAAAGGAGAAATCTATTGAAAGCAAGTAAATTGAATGAGTTAAAAATCAATATTAAAGACAACTTTCACTAAAGGACTATCCACCTTAACAAGTATTGCTATGACTTAAATAAAAGAAAACATACAAGTGATTATGGAGAATTCAGTTTAATAAAACCAGATAACTTTATTCAAGATTACCATTCCAAGCATCAAATTTTCTTATTCAAATAAACTTAACACTTAGCATAAAGAACTGAATTAAGTTTCCTAGATGTCTATTAAAGCCTTTCTCAAGAGATTTAATTTTCACCTAATCTTGGTTACACTTTTCTTAATCTTAACTTAATCAAATCAATAGAAAATTATAGCTTATTCAGATTATAATCATGCATTAATCCAACTAAATTAACCTAAGAGCATGCAAGTCATTATTCAACTTAAATCAATTAATTAACCAATGCTTAATCAAGTTAATAATCAACTTAAAATTGAGAAAAGACAAGACTATGTTTAAGAACCAAGAAATAATCAACTTGTATTTAAATTGAAGAACAACTTAAGTCATAACAATACAAGTTCAAGGATTTAAGTATCCTTTAGCAAAAGTTAAAGAAAACTACTCACAAACCATTCTTAAAATTAAAACAACGTTTTTGGAAAAAAACAGTAAACAAAGAATGTAGAAAAACAACTAAGAAAAAAAACTTAATTCTAAGGATTTTTTTCTTCTGTGTTTTGGACTGCTATTTATAGGCAAAAATTGTAGTAGACTCCTTGTTAAACTCCCGTCACATAATAGGAATCAAATTCTGCTAAAACAGGAAGCTCGAAAATCCTTCGCGATGTGGGAAAACTGGATCACGTGGTCACGCCCTTCAATATGCCTTCTCTACATGTGACCACGGCTCCATTTGTTCTTCCTCCACACGTGGCCACGTGTGGTCCTTCACTGGAATCCACGTGGTCACGTGTCTTCACTTTGTTTCTTCTCTTCTCATCACATGGCCACGGTTCCTCACAAAAACTTCTTCACGTGGCCACATGTCTTATGCTTCAATGTTTTCAGGTGGTCACGTCTCAAGGCTCTAGACTGGAAACTCATCTTCTCGCCTAACTTCTTCATATTTAGACTTATGGCCCTAAACTTTGCACTTTTTACACTTTAAGCCCTTTTATATCAATTTTACCCTGAAAATCACACAAAACATAGAATTAACCTCAAAAATATAAATATTAACAAATTAACTCTAATTTAACCTAAATAGAACCAAAATAACTAAATAACACAACTAAAAACATATCAAAACTATATATAATTCACACTTATCAAATAACCTACACTTAAACTTTGCTTGCCCTCAAGCAAATTAGAACAATCCCATCTTCAAAACTATCAAACTTGTACAAAGATATGCAATTTCAAAAACAAACTTAGCATTTTAACAAAAACACTTAATATAACCTCTAAATAGATCAACTTTAAATAAGAGAATATAAGCTAGTTTCCTGAGTGTGTGTAAGACCAAATCATTTTAAGCAATTTTGAAAAATCAAAATATCAACACAACTAGGTAATGAAGTATAGAATTATAAATGCATAAGCATACAATCGGTTTCGTGCTTGAAACTCTAAAAACACAATAGGCCTCTCCTTTAGCATCGAAACCCGAAGGTCATCTCCGCTAAACAACTCAAAACAAGCTTAAAATCACATAAGTCTTTCAAAGGTTGCAATGGGGCTAAAGGTATATTTATCAAAGAATGGATAAAAGATAATCAAAATGAATATAACCACTCTAAGACAAAATAGATTATAAAAATCCCAATAACTTAAACAATACAAATTCTGCTCGTCCTTGCCTTGATTCCAAACTTTCTTTTAAAAATAATATATCCTTTCACTAAAAAGTCATTATTTTTTTCATTTTTCCTTATACTACCCCACACTTATATTTTTTCATATTTGCTAGTTCTCTTTTTCTTTCTTTTTTTCTTTTTCTCAAACTTCAAACGTTCTCTTTTTTTTCTTTTTTTTTATGAACTAGCATTCACAAGCTATCCTCAAGGTAATACAAGGTATATTTTCAATTAACTTCATCAATAACTTTGCTAAGACTTTCTTACTACACCCAATAAAACTTTACTCTTTTCATGCATCCATTTAATCCTAAAGTGGCCAATTCCATAGGGTGAGATAAAAGCTTTTTTAGGTTATATGGTTAAAACATTAGGTGTAACAAGAAAATATTAATGGTACGCATTAAGCATACCCTTATAGGCTCAAAATGGCTTAACAAAGGATAATTTCATCAAGGTAGGACACAAGTTTTTAAGAAAGTTTATCAAGAAAACTATTGCCTAAATCATTTTCTAAGTTGCTTGAGTTGTTCATATGCTTTGAAGGGTGATGAGGAAGGTTCTAGTGCTCTAAATTTCCTTATTTCACTACTTCATTGTATTAATTTTTCTCTAAGTTAAAAAACTAGTCTAAGTGCTTTTAAGAATTTGGAAACTTACAAATATTTATCAAGTTGAAAATTAACCCATCCAAAGGCATATTAAACAACATAAATGTTCTCTTGCTAAGCAAAGGTCCAAAACATGCATATTCCATATCCAAGCTCAAAGTGTTCCAAGTTTTGAAGTTAACTAGGGCAAACTAAGTTCTCATGCAAACTAGATGAAAAGATGAACTACATAAGTCTTTAATACGTTTTACAAACTTTAGAAAACAAACAAAACATAAACACAAGAAAAGAAAATAAAACACAAAACACAAAATAACAAAGTTTGATTCATGAAAAAGAAAATAAAAGTTGAAAACAAACTCCCTGAAAGGAGGCTACCCCCTCCTCAAAATTTTGCTATCCACAGCAAATAATGATTTATTCCGGTGGAGGTGGTGGTGGAGGAAAATGCTGCCAAAAGTGATGGATAAAATGCTCAACTCTCTTATTTCCTTCCATGACCGTATCATGAAGCATATCCCATCTTCCTTGCATTTGATCGAGTCTAATTTGTTGAGCATCCATCCGACCACTTAATTGATTAAATGGTGCTTTCCATTCCGGTGTTGTAGGCTCATTGATGGGGGAAGGTACAGCTGTGGCAACATACTCCTCATCCACCTCCTCTTGCTGCTCCTCTTCAAACCGAATATTGTTCTCTCGTAAGTACTCCTACCGAGTTGCCCAATGACCACGAGGCCTAGGAATCAGAATTTTCATCCTTTTCTGCATCCTATTATCAATGCAAGGCAAATCTCCTTTAAATGGTTCTCCATAAACCGGATGCTCAACTACAGAAGCTAAAACAGTAGCTATCCATCCTATGGAAATATTATTAATGTGTCCTGGCATTTTCTGTAAGTCCTTAATTTGAATAGCTATAATGTCTGCTCCATTTATTGCTATTCCATCCATCATGCATCGGAGAACCATTGCTTGAGATACACTAATAGTGCTTGCATTCTTCAAATTGTTGTACATACTCTTTGCAAGAAAATG
This sequence comes from Excoecaria agallocha, assembly GCA_037975025.1. Taxonomy (NCBI): domain Eukaryota; kingdom Viridiplantae; phylum Streptophyta; class Magnoliopsida; order Malpighiales; family Euphorbiaceae; genus Excoecaria; species Excoecaria agallocha. The sequence continues at coordinate 22,148,265 of CM075820.1, forward strand.
ATGAATGATTCTTAATGCATGAGTCCTTAAAGCATATACCTTGCATTGTCCTCCCACCCAAGGCTCATCTAATTCAAGATCCTTGATTCGTTCCCAATTCTCCATAGGCGAAGCATCTTCCAATTCAGTAGGGGCATTTGGCACAAATCCAAGAATTTCAGAGAACTGACTAAAAGTTAAGGAATATCCTTTCTTACCCAACTTAAAACCGACTGTACCGTCCTTCGCATCTCTCTTAAAGTAGCATTTAAAATAATACAAGAATCCCATGCCATATCTGGATATACTTTTGGTTTCTTTTCAATGAACTTCCCCCAGCCAATATTTTGGATCAATGGTTCTATCTCATGATCCCACAGATTTTCAGCCGGGATATTGAGGAACAAATGACTTAAATAGGCGGGCTGGACATAGGTGCATTTGTTGAAGTAGTCAAATTTATTAATCTTGGCCCTGTCCACATATGACGGAATTCGTACACCGGATGAACTTGCTACATCAGGGTATTTAGTCCTTCGAGGTGCCACTACAAAGAAAGAAAAACACATTATAAGTGTCCACTCATAACCTAAAATAGACTAAGGTGTAAGCACAGGAAGCATGCATTGAATGAATTGAAACACACATGGATGGAATGCAAACTTGATAGCATAAATGTCCCATATAAATGTAGAGAACAAAATGAGAGGTATAAAATGCATCAATAGGTGGGGCACAACGAATATGTTCAAACAATGCCTATCATGTACGAATAAACCTATGAAAAAACTTGCCGGATGTGAATTTCATCATAATGTATTAATGCAAATCCTAAACATGCCAACCAAAGAATAAAAGTTAACAGTTTTTAAAGAAAACTCACTGAGGCATTTCATCGAACACGTTGTGGGCACAAGTTTGAGCATTAATGGAAAGAGCATAACAAAGATTGTTCACTACCCAATTGCATACCAAGCATCTATAAGATGCATATAATTCTTATAATCATCCAAAGAAGCAAAAAGAATTAACATGCAACAAAAATGTTAAGTGCAAAGTAACATAAAAACCAAACATTCATGAACAAAAATAGCGCAAAACACAACAATGGATGATAAGCAAACAATAATTAAGGAGTAATGAGAGTAAATACTTACTTGGAAGTGAAAATCACACCAAAATTGCAGCACAAAGGTGAGGTGGTGTGTGTGAGTTGTGAAAAACCTAAAATAATGAAGAAAATGTAGAGAAGGAAGAGATTATGGGTAGGAGAGAGAGAAAAATAAAGAGAAAGCAAATGGAGATGGTGATGAGTGAAAATTTTGTGGTCACAGGTTGATCTTTGTGTTGGTGAGGCGTGGGCACGAGTTAGAGGAAATAAAATGAAGATGAAGAAGAGAAGAAGTCGTGGAAGCTTTTATAAAAGGCAGAGGATTGGGGCGTGGCCACGTGAGGTTCATAAGGAGAACTACACGTGGTCACGTGTTGAGGAAAATAGGAGAGCAGCAGTTCTAGCCGTGGCCACGTGATTTTTCCTTTGTAAAACACGTGGTCACGTGTTATATAGGAACTGGGTCAGTAAACAAAGACGTGGCCACGTGATATTTCTCTTGAGAAATACACGTGGTCATGTGTATCAAATAATTTTCTGCACCTCGTCAACCCGTGGTCACGTGTATCAAATAATTTTATGCACCTCGTCAACCCGTGGCCACGTGATGGTATAGAAAGAACCACACATGGTCACGAGTACATGCATTTTCCTTTCGTTTTTGAAACACATACAGACAAAACTCTTCCTTAAATGCAATTTTTCTATTTTAATCTTTGAAAACACGAATTTTTTTCATTAAAAACATGTCCTCTTTTATAAACCTTGACTTACTCACTTCTTTTCATGAATCAAAACACACAAACACTCAAAAACTGCAAAAACACACAAACGTAACTAAAACTTAACTGTAAAAAGAAAAGAGAGAAAAGAGAAAAAGATTAAAAGTTCTGATTTTTTAAAGTCTCCAGCTAGACTTTTCAAACCATTTTTAAGTATCTTGAAGAACTATGGTTGCTTCAGCAACCTCTTGTTGTCCAATTTGGTATGGTTTAAGTCAATGACCATTGACTGTAAATTCATGTCCGTCTTTTAAGCTTTTGATCGTCACTACACCAAAATTACTGCTTGATATCACTTGATATGGTCCAAGCCACTTCGATTTCAGCTTTCCTGGAAACAAACGAAGATGACTATTATAAAAAAGCACTAACATTCCCGGAACAAAATCTTTTACCCTTATATGCTTGTCATGCCATCGTTTGGTCTTTTCTTTATAAAGTGTAGCATTGTTATATGACCATTGTCGAATTTCATTAAGTTCATTGAGCTGCAATTTTCTTCTTTCTCCTGCATTTCTCAAATCAAAGTTAAGAAATTTGGTAGCCCAATATACTTTATGTTCTAATTCGACTGGAAGGTGACATGCTTTTCCAAAAACAATTCTAAAGGGAGACATACCTATAGGAGTTTTAAATGCAGTTCGATAAGCCCATAAAGCCTCATCTAACCTAAGAGACCAATCTTTTCTAGAGTTATTTACTGTTTTTTTAAGATTGATTTCAACTCCCTATTAGATACTTCCACTTGTCCATTGGCTTGAGGGTGGTATGGGATTGTGATTTTGTGTTTAACACCAAATTTCTTAAGTAAGGTCTTAAATTGATGGTTGACAAAATATTTGCCTCCATCACTTATAATAGCTCTAGGTGCTCTGAATCTAGTGAAAATATTCTTCCTAATGAATTCCAGCACAATTTTTGCATCACATGTCCTAGTAGCTATTGCCTCTACCCATTTACTCACATAATCCACAGCTACCAAAATATACTCAAACCCGAATGAATTTGGAAAAGGCCCCATAAAATCAATGCCCCAGACATCAAAGATTTCCACTTCTAGCACATTATTCATAGGCATCTCATCTCTTTTGGATATATTCCCTACTCGTTGGCATCTATCACAAGTAGCTATCAAAGATCTTACATCCTCAAATAAAGTAGGCCAGAAAAAACCTAATTGAAATATCTTTTGAACTGTCTTATTTGGTCCGTGATGACCTCCAACTTCACCTCCATGACATTGGTTCATGATAGCTTCTTGCTCCGATTTCGGTACACATCTTCTTAGTATTTGATCCGGGCATATCTTGATAAGGTATGGATCGTCCCAAAGGTAATGCTTGGCATCCGCTATGAGCTTTTTCTTTTGTTGCCAAGTAAATTCCTTAGGAAGATAGCCACCTGCAAGAAAATTAGCTATATTAACGTACCATGGAACTGAATTCTCATAAGTATAACAAGCACAAATATGTTCATCGGGAAATAAGTCATAAATTTCTCCCTTTTCGACACTAGCATGATCCAATCTAGATAGATGGTCAGCTACAAAATTTTCTGCGCCTTTCTTATCTTTGATTTCAACATCAAATTCTTGAAGGAATAACACCCATCGGATAAGTCTTGGTTTAGAATCCTTCTTTGCAAAAAGATGTCTCAATGCGGCATGGTCCGACCACACCGTAACTTTGAATCCTAAAAGGTAAGACCTGAATTTCTCAAATGAAAAGACTATTGCCAAGAGTTCCTTCTCCGTAGTGGTGTAATTCACTTGGGCTCCGGTGAGTGTATGGCTTGCATAATAGATGGTGTAGAAAATCTTTTCCTTCCGTTGTCCTAAGACTGCTCCAACTGCATAATCACTTGCATCACACATAATTTCAAATGATAAGCTCCAATCGGGTGATGCAATGACCGGTGCACTAACTAATTTTTGCTTTAATAGGTTAAAAGGCTGTAAACACTCAGCATTAAAATTAAATGCAGTATCTTTAAGCAATAAATTAGAAAGTGGTTTGGCAATTTTAGAAAAATTCTTAATAAACCAACGATAAAACCCGGCATGACCAAGGAAACTCCTAATGCCCTTTACACTAGTTGGTGGAGGTAATTTCTCTATCACATCAACTTTTGCTTTGTCGACCTTAATGCCTTTTTCAGAAATTTTATTCCCTAAAACAATGCCTTGTCTAACCATGAAATGACATTTTTCCCAATTTAGCACAAGATTTGTTTCTTAGCACCTTTTCAAAACCAATGCTAGATTATGCAAACAAGATTCAAAATCATGACCATAAATAGTGAAATCATCCATGAAAACTTCCATAAATTTTTCAATAAAGTCATGAAATATGGCCATCATGCATCTTTGAAATGTGGCAGGTGCATTACAAAGACCAAAAGGCATTCTTCTATATGCAAATGTTCCATATGGACATGTGAATGTGGTCTTTTCTTGGTCTTCTGAGGCTATAGGTATTTGTATATACCCTGAATAGCCATCTAAGAAACAATAAAATTTATTTCCTGCTAATCTTTCTAACATTTGGTCAAAAAAAGGCAATGAAAAATGGTCTTTTCTAGTGGCATTGGTTAACCTTCTATAGTCAATACATACCCTCCATCCCGTTACCATGCGTGTGGGAATTAATTCATTATTTTCATTTATTACTACAGTCATTCCCCCCTTTTTAGGCACATATTGAACAGGGCTTACCCAATTACTATCAGAGATAGGATAGATAATACCTGCATCAAGTAGTTTCAATACCTCCTTTTTCACTGCCTCTTGCATTGTTGGATTGAGCCTTCGTTGAGGTTGCACCACCGGTTTAAAGTTGTCCTCCATGGGTATACGATGTGTACAATAGCTTGGGCTAATCCCTTTTAAGTCGGATGTTGCCCAACCAATTGCTCCTTTATGCTTTTTGAGGACTCTAATGAGCATTTCTTCTTCCAAATCTGTCAACAAAGATGAAATAATTACCGGATTAGCATTATCACTTAAAAATACATATTTCAAATGAGATGGAAGTGTTTTAAGTTCAGAATCTCCCTTAGGAGGGGATGGTTCATCCTCCATTTCATTATCTTCACTATGCTCTTATTCCAGAATTTGTATCAACTTTTTCTCCTTTGTATCCAACTCTTCCATTTTCCTTGGATGTATCAAGCAAATTTGAAGCTCATCTTTGAGAATGATTTCCTCTTACTTTGTGTTGGCACATTCTTGAACCTCATCAACAAAATAAATGGATTCTTTAAAATCATACGAGGGGTGTTTTAGAATTTTATTAACATTAAAAACCATTTCCTCCTCGTTAAATCTTAAAGTAACCGTTTGTCCATGAACATCGATTAATGCTTTTGCTGTGTTCAAGAATGGCCTCCCCACAATTAATGGCACTCTTCTATCTTCTTCCATGTCCATCACCACGAAATCAACCGAAAATATGAAATTTCCTACTTTTACCAATAAGTCCTCGATGATTCCTTTTGGCTTCTTCACCGATCTATCCGCCAATTGAAGCATCATTCGGGTTTCCCTTAAATCACCTAGATTCAATTTCCTGCAAATTGAATAAGGCATCAAATTAATACTAGCACCCAAATCACATAAAGCATTTCCAACAAAATTATCTCCTAATTCACAAGGTAATGTAAAACTACCTGGATCTTCTAATTTTTTAGAAATTTTATTGGTTAATATGGCACTACAATTACCGGATAATTGAACCGTTCCTATGCCTTCTAGCTTTTTCTTATTAGTGCATAATTCTTTCATAAATTTAGCATATTTAGGCTTGTGTAATAAAGTTTCAGCAAATGGTAAGTTTATGTAGCTTCTTAAACATGTCCATAAATCTACTCAATTGTTCATTTTGTTTCTCTTTTCTAGCTAGAATAGGAAATGGTAATTGAGATTCGTCAAGAACAGTAGAAACAAGCTTGTCCTTACCTTTGCCCTTCTCAAATGTAGGAGATACTTTTTCAGTATTTTCTGAGTTAGAATTACTTACCTCCGTTGTCGGTTCCACCTTTGAGGAAGAATTCTTACCATGTTCATTATTCTCTAACTCTTTCCCACTCCTTAAAGTGATTGCTTTGGCTTCCTCTTTTAGATTTTGGTCTACATTGGATGGAAATGTCCCTTGAGCACGGTTTGATAAAGAACTAGCAAGTTGCCCCATTTGGTTTTCTAGGTTCCTAATGGATGCCTCTTGGTTTCTCATCCAAATATCTTGCGATTTCCATCTAGCATCTTGACTAGATAAAATTGAGTTTTGGAAATCCATAAAATTTGCAATCATTTCTTCAATATTAGATTTCTTTTCTTGAGGAGGAAGAGGTTGAGGTTTTTGAAAATCGGGTGGTTGGTGGTATGCTTGTGATGGGTATTGATTTGGGTAGTGAGGTGGAGCTTGGTTTTGGTATGGAAGTTGACTATTGTGAGGTTGATTATGATTAAATTGGGGTCTAGGATTAGGGTTAGAAGAAGAACCTTGATTACCTTCCCTCCATGAAAAATTTGGATGGCTTCTCCATCCTGCATTGTAAGTGTTGCTATATGGGTTCAAGGCATTGACTTCTTCTACCATATTTTCAGCATTCTTCATTTCCAAAGGTCCTTGAGTTCCTGCATAAGAATCAACTTCATTAGATAACATAGAAACATTTTTAGCTTTAAGCTCATTTATTTCTTTTAAGTGCCTTTTTTCCATTAATTCTAATTGAGCTTTTAGCATGGCTATTTCATCAATATTATGAACTCCCCGTTTCTTTTGAGTTGCTCTAGAGGTTGCCCATTGAGCATCATTGGTGGCCATCTCATCAAGGAGTAAAAATGCATCCTCGGGAATTTGATTCATAAAACTTCCATTTGAAGCTGCATCTAACAAAGATCTTGTTGATGGATGGGCACTTGCATAGAAAATATGCATTAATTGAAAAATAGGAACTTCATGATGTGGACAACTCTTTAAAAGTCTCCTAAATCTTTCCCATGCTTCGTGGAATGGTTCTTCATAAAATTGCTAGAAGTCACTAATTTGTTTCCTAATGAGAGCAGTCTTAGTAGGTGGGAAGAACTTGCAAAGAAATTTTTCTTGCATTTGTTGCGAAGAATGGATGTATTGATTTGGTAGCATTTGTAGCCAATCCCTAGCTTTTCATATGAGGGTAAATGGGAAGAGTTTCAACCTAATTGCATCAGTTGATACATTAAGAATTTGCACAGTGTCACTCACTTCTAAGAACATATCTAAATGTTGTGCAGGATCCTCTATGTTCGAACCCAAAAATTGGTTTCTTTGTACCATAGTGATGGTAGCGGGTTTAATCTCAAAGGGTTGATGGTGAGGAATCCTAATAGTTCTATGTTCTTTATTTCACCTAGGGATAGCATAATCCCTAATGGTTCTAGGTCTATACCCATTCCCGGGAGCTTGGTGGGGTATGTATTGCTCTTCAATCCTAGGTGGCGGATCATTCATAGGTTCTATTTCTGGGTCATTCATGTTGCCTCTTAACCTTTTAATCCTATGGAATGTCCTTTCAATTTCAGGGTCTAATGGTAGGATTGGGTTTTCTCTCATCATAAATCACTAGTCACCTAAAAAGAAAATAAGAAAATAGATGAAGAAGAGAAGAAAAACACACAAAAATAACTTTAAAATCAAAATAAATAAACAAACGGCAATGTGTCGCCGGCAATGGCGCCAAAAACTTGATCGGATTCTAGTAAGTGTACTAGATCGGCTAGTAATATAGGAAAATAAGATTATGACCCACAATATCGAACCCAAGGGAAACTTGTGTATGTATGTACTATTGTAATTTCAAAGCCAATTTTCTTGTGCAAAAGAGAGAAGAGAAATCCCAAATTTATGATGAGTGAAGAATTAAAACTAAAAACAATAATTTAAAACCAAAGCAAAACAATTTAAAAAGCTAAAGTAAAGGAGAAATCTATTGAAAGCAAGTAAATTGAATGAGTTAAAAATCAATATTAAAGACAACTTTCACTAAAGGACTATCCACCTTAACAAGTATTGCTATGACTTAAATAAAAGAAAACATACAAGTGATTATGGAGAATTCAGTTTAATAAAACCAGATAACTTTATTCAAGATTACCATTCCAAGCATCAAATTTTCTTATTCAAATAAACTTAACACTTAGCATAAAGAACTGAATTAAGTTTCCTAGATGTCTATTAAAGCCTTTCTCAAGAGATTTAATTTTCACCTAATCTTGGTTACACTTTTCTTAATCTTAACTTAATCAAATCAACAGAAAATTATAGCTTATTCAGATTATAATCATGCATTAATCCAACTAAATTAACCTAAGAGCATGCAAGTCATTATTCAACTTAAATCAATTAATTAACCAATGCTTAATCAAGTTAATAATCAACTTCAAATTGAGAAAAGACAAGACTATGTTTAAGAACCAAGAAATAATCAACTTGTATTTAAATTGAAGAACAACTTAAGTCATAACAATACAAGTTCAAGGATTCAAGTATCCTTTAGCAAAAGTTAAAGAAAACTACTCACAAACCATTCTTAAAATTAAAACAACGTTTTTGAAAAAAAAAGTAAACAAAGAACGTAGAAAAACAACTAAGAAAACAAAGCTTAATTCTAAGGATTTTTTTCTTCTGTGTTTTGGACTGCTATTTATAGGCAAAAATTGTAGTAGACTCCTTGTTAAACTCCAGTCACATAATAGGAATCAAATTCTGCTAAAACAAGAAGCTCGAAAATCCTTCGCAATGTGGGAAAACTGGATCATGTGGTCACGCCCTTCAACATGCCTTCTCTACACGTGACCACGGCTCCATTTGTTCTTCCTCCACATGTGGCCACGTGTGGTCCTTCACTGGAATCCACGTGGTCACGTGTCTTCACTTTGTTTCTTCTCTTCTCATCACATGGCCACGGTTCCTCACAAAAACTTCTTCACGTGGCCACGTGTCTTATGCTTCAATGTTTTCATGCGGTCACGTCTCAAGGCTTTAGACTGGAAACTCATCTTCTAGCCTAACTTCTTCATATTTAGACTTATGGCCCTAAACTTTGCACTTTTTACACTTTAAGCCCTTTTATATCAATTTTACCCTGAAAATCACACAAAACACAGAATTAACCTCAAAAATATAAATATTAACAAATTAACACTAAATAGAACCAAAATAACTAAATAACACAACTAAAAACATATCAAAACTATATATAATTCACACTTATCACCTATCTATCCACAATCAAGTCTTTATGTGCAGGAAAATAATCATATCTCATGTATCATTTGATTCATAGTATCCAATTCATCATATGAAATGATAAATCAAACAATAAGATAATATTCTTTAACTATCATGTCACAATCAAAAGCATATGCAGATAATCGATATAACCCAACCATATTCAAGTAAATACTTTCATATATCAATTACTATAACTTTATCTTTATATTACTTATACATTTCATTTCAATATATAATTTACGTATATGTAAATTGAATGTGGTACATTCTCGTGTTTATCATTCATGTAAACTCGTATTCTAAGGTCTACTATGCCTGGTTATAGTAACAACACATGGGGAATAGTCTATTATAGTAGAAAAAGGAGAAAAATAGGCAAATATAGGGGACAAGCGTGTGTTGTCACGCTCGCGGCAGTGGACGACGGCCCAAACAACACTTCCTCTACTCACAAAATCCTGTAGACTGGTTAAGAATATCAACTTGTACCTCAATTTAGGCATACCAAACGACTTTTTATGAAAAAGTTGTCTTCTACAAAGTTTTAGCCCTATGTTTCTAGTTTCTAAAACATCAAAAATCATCTCAATAAGAGCTATAAATATCAAGATATCTCATAAAAACCGAAGACTGTTCCCAGTGATAGGGCAGCAGTCACGACCCGGATTCAAGCAAGTTTTTCTCTATCCTACAGTTTGATTCAAGTTTCGTGTTATTCATAAGAAATGAAGATCTGTGAGTCTAGTTTCATATCAACTGGAATTTCTCCATTTGAGTCACGAAAACTCTAGATATAAGCAATTTTTTCTAGACCGGTCATATGAACCCTAAAACAGTTTTTCCCCTATCTTCAACAAAACTTTCCATTTCAGTTTCCAATCAAATCTAACCTCTATTTTTAATGATATTCACTTAATATAACATCATATATTACTAATATCACCTCATATTCATAATAAACACATCTACAAGTAGGGTTAAGTTCCCATACCTCTTTAAACTTTAACCTTTCAAGCTGTGCCTTTCTCTCTCTCTTCTTTATTTTTCTCCTCCATCCTCTCTATCTTTGCTCTTCATCTCTTCTTGCTCCTAGCTTTAAGTTGCTGTAAAAATCCTTCTCTTCTACCATTTACAACCTTTACCTTCTTTGGAAAGTCATTTTATTTTCATAGAATTTGAGGAGAGGAGAAGAAATCACTAAAGAAGAGAAGAAGAGAAGAAGAACAAAACAAGGATATTCTTGGCCAAGAATGGCCGGCCACCCAAGTAAAACAAATCAAATTTTCCTTCTCTTTTTCATTGCCTCACAATTGTTTATTTCCTATTGGTTGATAACAAAAAATCTAGGCAAAGTTCATGTTAATCCCTCTTTGAATTTTTGTTTCTTAATTTAATATATAACCTTTCACTTATTACATTTCTACCATAAAACTTTTACTTTAACTTTTTAATTATACCATTAATTTACAATTTTCCTTTAATTAATCATATAATTAACCTCTGTCTTATGCAAAATAATCATCTACCTCTCTTAGGATACTATTAGGGGTATTACAATTCTCTCCCCCTAAAAGAATTTCATCCTCGAAATTTATACCTGTACATCAGAGACGGTATCCTATACTCATATAATACTACCATTTCTATACTTTTATCTATACTCATCTATCAATCTCACTTATCTTGTATTCTATACTATCTCTGTTGGCTTTATTGGTTCTCTATTTACTCCACATACACTTCTATACCGTATCATCCTTAAAGTCAATCTATCTCTATCTCTTCATAGCTATAACACTCTCTTGATTTTATCTTTACTTTAATTTTCTTTTCTTATAACTTTATCTCCAAATGAAGATGATCTAATCAGACAATCATATCATTACTATGCTCAACGTATATCTGTCAGTTTCCTTTTTCAGTCGGGGCCAAATACATGTCATATGACGTTGTGTTGTATGAGTGAATGATGCTTCATGTATGCAATGAAGTGCAACTATGCAATGTATATGTTTTGCCCCATTCCCACTGTAACATATTTCATCAATTGCCCGTGACTGTGAAGGAAATACGGACAGGTTTACCGAGCGTAGCATTTAACCTCAATTTTTTTTCCACAATAACTCCACATATTTTTGCATATATATATATATATATATATATATATATATATATATATATATATATATATATATATATATTGTCATATCTTAGCTTAATAATCTATTCTATAGACATAATCTTTGATATATATATATTTAACCTTTATACCCTTTTCATACACCACGAAAAAATATTCTCTATACCTATCATTTACTTTCCAATTCAAAACTAGAATCTCATTTCTATATCATCATATACATATACATATTCCATTATTCAAAATCTATCAATATTCGAATGGCATATTCACTATCATTAAATAAATACTTATCATCATCATATTCACTACTAACTTAATTCATCCTTATCATAAAGTTTTCTTAATAATTTGTAAACTCATGATACTCTACTCTGTTCAGGATTTAGCAATGTTCTAATGTTAAGCGGATGGATACACATGAGGATAAAGGAACATATAACTATACACTGTAAGAAGAATAAGGTCAAGAATGACCAAGCAAAGAAATACTGCAAACCATATACGGTCGAGCAAAACAAGAAACTTAGGGCTATACATATATACATCCGATCGGCCATAAGGTATGAGGGTCATATGTCCGATCGGGCAAAGACGAACCGAAAGTAATATATATATATATATATATCCGATTGGTTAGAGAAAAAACAAAACAAAACCATATACATGTTCGGTCAAAATGAAACTGAATACCATATACCCAATCGGTCAAAGAAGAATTAAATACTATATATATATATATACCCGATCAGATTAGAAAAATAATATTGGAATTCAAACTCAATCGGTAAAGCAATGCTGAAAATCATATCCGATCGGGAAAACAAGAAAGGCCAAATGAAACATAAACGATCGTGCAAAGAAAACAAAGGCCATGCACAGTCGAGTAATGGAAAGGGAAGAACAAATATGTCATGAACGGTCGCACAAGGAAAAGGAGGAGGTTATAAGTGGCCATCCTTTAAGGCTCGGTACTCACTTAACTAATAAATTCGGATATCTCTATTAAGGCCTCTATCACTATTGCTGAGATTTATCTTGAGATACTATAAAAAGATTGAAGTCACTTAGATTTAAATTTCTAAGGTCATTGAGTCCTTTAATCTCCCTTCCCAATGCCTTTCAACCTATACATCTTTAAGCTATACTGGAACAAGATAGGGACAAGTTGCATTAAGCCAACACACCTAACACAAATTTTCTATAACTACTTCTTTCTATACTCTTATTGGCCAGAACCGCCTAAACCAAGGCACTCTGATACCAAAAATGTAAGGACCATACTAGTCCACCCAAACTCTTCATTCTATAAGTTCGTTTACATAGGATAATCTATTTCCTTTATAGTCCTGTTGGTTGTTATTATTATATATACATGCACACCTCAATATACTATGAGAAATTATAAAGTATTACATTTAATATTCTATATAATCAATTAAAATGTTCTCTTAATTTAGTGTTTCTTTAGTACAACATAATAAATACAAGATGAAAATAAATTACAAATATAATTGACTCTCTCCTATCTCTAGAGTTGGCTTTACATTAGCAGCTCTTGTCCCAACAGAAAGCATCTTGACTGTAAGTACCTACACGGATAAACACCCGTGCTAAGCTATAAAGCTTAGTGGGAAACAATACATATATGAACAACCACTCACGGTGATTGTTCTTCAAGCACACAATAAACAATAATAATGGGAAGATATTATAATCAAAATGTAAGAGTTATAATATAACTCAAATAACATAATTAATCATATAATATTACTGTATAAAGATGGATCATAAATAACTGATCAAGTATTTATCAATATTACACATATTGTTTAGATCATACTGTGAAATGCCTGCTAAAGTTCTATGGATGTGGATAACGGGTGCTGTGGATATCCGTAGGTATCAATATATAAATACCCGAAGGTATTGTTTCTATTGATACCCGAAGGTATCAAATCTGTGGACCCATTGGGCCTGAACTATGGTCTCATGTAGAGACAAATTGTGGACTCATAAGAGTCAGACTATAGCAGCTGCAACTATAATCCTATAGGCATGCCTATCTATCCACAACCAAGTCTTTATATGTAGGCAAATAATCATATCTCATGTATCATTTGATTCATAGTATCCAATTCATCATATGGAATGATAAATCAAACAATAAGATAATATTCTTTAACTATCATGTCACAATCAAAAGCATATGCATATAATCGATATAACCCAACCATATTCAAGTAAATACTTTCATATATCAATTACTATAACTTTATCTTTATATTACTTATACATTTCATTTCAATATATAATTTATGTATATGTAAATTGAATGTGGTACATTCTCGTGTTTATCATTCATGTAAACTCGTATTCTAAGGTCTACTATGCCCAGTTATAGTAACAACACATGGAAAATAGTCTATTATAGTAGAAAAAGGAGAAAAATAGGCAAATATAGGGGACAAGCATGTGTTGTCGCGCTCGTGGCAAGTGTCGTGCTCGCGGCAGAGGGCGACGGCCCAAACAACACTTCCTCTACTCACAAAATCCTGTAGACTAGTTAAGAATATCAACTTGTACCTCAATTTAGGTGTACCAAATAACTTTTTATGAAAAAAGTTGTCTTCTAAAAAGTTTTAGCCCTATGTTTCTAGTTTCTAAAACATCAAAAATCATCTCAATAAGAGCTATAAATATCAAGATATTTTTCAAATAAAAACCGAAGACTGTTCCTAGTGATAGGGCAGCAGTCACGACCCGGATTCAAGCAAGTTTTTCTCTATCCTACAGTTTGATTCAGGTTTCGTGTTCTTCATAAGAAATGAAGATCTATGACTCTAGTTTCATATCAACTGGAATTTCTCCATTTAAGTCAAGAAAACTCCAGATATAAGCAATTTTGTCTAGACCGATCATATGAACCCTAAAATAGTTTTTCCCCTATCTTCAACAAAACATCCCATTTCAGTTCCAATCAAATCTAACCTCTATTTTTCATGATATTCACTTAATATAACATCATATATTACTAATATCACCTCATATTCATAATAAACACATCTACAAGTAGGGTTAAGTTCCCATACCTTTTTAAGCTTTAACCTTTCAAGCTTTGCCTTTCTCTCTCTCTTCTTTATTTTTCTCCTCCATCCTCTCTATCTTTGCTCTTCATCTCTTCTTGCTCCTAGCTTTAAGTTGCTGTAAAAATCCTTCTCTTCTACCATTTACAACCTTTACCTTCTTTGGAAAGTCATTTTATTTTCATAGAATTTGAGGAGAGGAGAAGAAATCACTAAAGAAGAGAAGAAGAGAAGAAGAACAAAACAAGGATATTCTTGGCCAATAATGGCCGGCCACCCAAGTAAAAGAAATCAGATTTTCCTTCTCTTTTTCATTGCCTTACAATTGTTTATTTCCTATTGGTTGATAACAAAAAAATCTAGGCAAAGTTCATATTAATCCCTCTTTAAATTTTTGTTTCTTAATTTAATATATAACCTTTCACTTATTACATTTCTACCATAAAAATTTTACTTTGACTTTTCAATTATACCCTTAATTTACAATTTTCCTTTAATTAATCATATAATTAACCTCTGTCTTATGCAAAATAATCATCTACCTCTCTTAGGATACTATTAGGGTTATTATACACATACATCGGTATATATTAGTTCCAATAAGTCATTAGTCCTCTCACCTTTCTTGTTAAAAGGACTTTTTGTCATTTTATCATGCAAACATGGCTCGTATGTGTCATAAGATTCCAAGTCGAATAACCTAAGCACTCCAGGTTTATGGAGTCTTGAAATGCATTTTTCATTTGCATGTCCTAAATGACAATGCCAGAAGTAAGTAGGGTTCAATTCGTTTGATTTAACCCTCTTTGTATTAATGTAGTATATGGATTCTTTATTTTGTAGATCAAGGATATAAAGGCCATTTTGTAACATGGCCTTACCATATGAAATGCCTTGGCGATAAATATGAGCATTGCCATTATCAATAACAAAATCAAATCCATCCAAATACAAAAAAGAAACTGAAATAATGTTTCTGTTCATAGCAGGCACATAATAACAATTTTTCAATACTAAACAAAGTCCGAAAGGTAAAGTGAGTTGATAGTCGCCTATCTCTATGGAAGAAACTCGTGCTCCATTTCCCACACGGAGGTCCACTTCATTCTTTCCAAGAAACTGCCTATATCTTAGACCCTGCACATTTAAACAAATGTGAGAACCACAAACGGTATCCAATACCCAAGTGGTAGAAATAGAAAGGTTAATTTTAACAACAAAAATACCAGAACTAGATGTCTTGGCTCCATTCTTCTTTTGTTCTTCCTTAAAGAGAGCGCAATTTTTCCTCCGATGCCCTATTTTGTTGCAGTAGAAGCATGTGCTCTCGCTTTCTTTGAGCTTTTGCACCTTGGGCTTAGGTTGGACCTGAGGTGCACTCCTATTTGACTTGAGCCGAGCCAGGTCATTCTTGGGTTTTGCCTTTCCCTTTCCCTTTCCCTTGGCGGGTCCCTTTTTAATACCCCCTTGAACCATAAGTACAGGATTGGTCTTTCGAATGTTCTCTTCAGCATTCTTAAGCATCCCATGAACCTCGGTGACTGTCTTGTTCATTGCATGCATGTTATAATTCATAACAAATGGATCATAATCATCAGTCAATGAACCAAAGATCAAGTCAGTGGCCAATTTCTTCGGGACTAGTACCTCAAGTTTCTCAAGAGTATCAAGATACCCTTTCATCTTGAGTACATGGGTACTAACAGGAGTTCTCACAGCCATCTTATAAGAAATTAAGGCCTTTGTTGTCACGAACCTCTCGTGACGAGCTTGCTCTTAAAACATCTCCTTGAGGTGCACCATGATCGCATAAGCCTCTTGGTCCATGAATTGCTTTTGTAAGTCAGGCACCATAGTGGCCAGAATCAAACAGGTCATATCATTGGAGTCGCTCTTCTTGGTCTCAAAAGTTTCCTTTTGAATCGCAAATGCATTCCTACCAGGTTCTTCAGGCAAGGGTGCATCCAAAATATATGACTTTTTCTCTTGCTTAAGAACTATTCTTAAGTTTCAAGACCAGTCTATGAAATTGGTACCATTCAGTTTATCCTTTTTCAGGACTGACCGCAATGAAAAGTTATTGTTTGAAGAAGCCATTTTTAATCTACAATAAAAACTTAGCAAGATTAAATGAGGTTTTATTTATAATCCCATAAACCGAATTAATATCCCTTTAAATAATTTGCGTTAGTGATTTTAATGTGGGCCAAGATCCACTTTTCATAACAACTTATTAGTCAAGCTGAGCTTGTACACCTAACAAGTTAAGTTACTTAGGTAGGAAAACTCCAATCATGTCTCGTACATGACTCTTGGATCAAATGGGCTAACATCTTAAGATGTTATTAGTTGCCTAGGTCCGAGCTTCCCTTTCCATGTTAAGTCCAACCTACATTCACAACCCATGCCTCACAAAGATAATCAGGCGCATCTAGGACTCCTAGTCTACGTGACCGATGATCGATGCCTTGACATGTTTCGAATTAGGAAGGCAACTTTGTGACTTACTATTTTAGGAATTCATTTTATTACGGCTTACATGGCATATGCTTTGTCATCCATTCATAGCATGCATATATATATAATTGCATAAATTAAAGCGTGACAAACATGGGCACAAAAACCTACAACTAAGATTATATACTATTACATAAGAATCTTCGAGTTGGGCTTCTCCACTCCGGTGGGCTTCGTCTTGATTTACAAAGTCTTTAAATAAATTTTATTCTAAGAAATAACTGAAATTTTACAATAATACATAATGGCACGCAGGCCATATTTAATTACAAAAACCTAAGACCCATGAATGCACCATGCATATCCATTCATCACACAAAACAAGCAAATAAATATATATAACATTCGTGGATAAAACAAAGTCCAATTTTAATTAATTTAGCCAAGCCCATTAATGAAAATTATATACTTGAACTTTTAAGAGAATACCCCATGATGGGCCTGGACCAAAGCCCAATGAACTAAATCCTCTTATTGATTAAGTTCTCTTAAAAACCCAAAACACAAACTAGTTAGATTTGTGCCATAAATCAACTCTAGTATAATTTCTAATTTTGCCATTTTTAATTTTTATGTCATACAGCCCATAAACATTAAAAATACATATAATATGTACCAACATGAATTAAAACATAAAATTATGAAGAACATATATCATACATGGCATTCATACTAAAACAAACAAACAATAATGAAACTAGTTGTTTAATGCTTATATAATGCCACAAAAATGCACAAACACTTAAAACGATTTTATGAGCTATTTAATTATTTAAATAAGGTCATAAATATTGAGTTAATATTCTGTACCGATCTAATCTAAATGTGTTTTTTCCATTTTAATCAAAACAAAACAAACAATGTCGATTAAACATGCAACAAACACAAACTAGTCATAGTTTTAAGTGATTTTAAAATTAATCAATTAAATTGTCATGGATCAGAATTAAAACCAATTTTAAAATATGTTCAGACCTGATATTAATCTTTAAAAATTACTTACAAACATGCCAAAATCATTTTTACATTTAATTTTGAAAACTAGTTGTTAAAAAAACACTTATCATGCCAACTAGCACCTAGTTTCAAGATTAACATGTACCATCAGGTATTTATAATTAAATCCGACCATGAACAGCTCTAAGAACATCTTAGGACAGTATATTAACATTTTATAATAATTATAATACCTATCTAATCATTTAAAATCATTTTTATACCAAAACAATGCAAAAAACTCAAAACAGAAAATTTCAGCATTGCATGCTTTTAAAACGAACGATTTTTAATCAAGATTTCATGCATCCAAAGCACTAAAATAAGCATGAACCAGCTCTGATACCACTGAATTAATATCACATGGCATGTATATGAAGATCACGCAGCAAAAAAATAAAAATATAGATCATTCATGCCACACAATAAACGACATAGAATCGAAACATGCAATTTTAGGATTTTGAAACTTACAATCTTAGATGCACTTTAAATCTTGATTTTGATGATGACCAGAAAATAGGATAAACTTATATGCTTCAGGTCTTGATCACCAATGCCAAAGAAATAGCCTTTACGCCACTCCTCTCTATGTTCACACACACAATTACAATGAATGCTTAAAATTGAGAGTGCTAGCTTTATGTGTAAATAATTGGCAATGGTAATGGATTGAAGCTACAAGATCTGATCTTGTTCTTCCTTTAGGTTGTTATTTCTGCCCAAGAACACAAGAGAACAAGAAAGAATCCTTTTCCCTTGTGTCTTTCGGCCAAGAGTGTGAGAGAGAGAAAATCACGCCTAGGGTTTTATTTCTTTAATTCACAAATATATATCATTTGTTTTGGTAAGTGTTAATTCCAAAATTTACTACCTAAAGATAGTGAATTCAGCCTCCATCACTTCCTAAAATCAAGTGACATATATTAATTCAAACTTTTTTAAATTTTAAATTCAAATTAATTTGAAATAAATATAAGACATTTAATCAAAACCATCACTTAATTAGGATATGTACATGTGCCAAAATTCAAATTGAATTTGTCTTTGAATTTCGGCCAATCTCTCTCCTATTTAAGTGTTTTATTTTGATTCAAATTCTATTAGGCTTTAATACTCAATTAACTTAATTAATCCAAGATAATTAATTAATTGAAATTAATCCTTGTGGGCCGAATTTATCTCTCTCATGGACCAAAGGTCCAATAGCAATTTTAATACCCATTACATACATTAATTTGACTTTAATTAAAAGTCCAAATTAATGCCCAATATTTTAATTAAATATTTTAAGCCACATGCTTTATGTACAATCCTATAGGTCCATTTAATATTGGCAATGAATTAATAAATTAATCTAAAGGCTATATATACTCTCTAGTAAGATATTATAGAATTCCAAATTAAATGAAAATCCAAATGGCATTTAGTGACCTAATGCAATTTTGCATAGTCCCTTACCCATAAATATAAGAATTAATATAAGGCATGGAACTAGTCATCCTTATATATATTAATTCCTTTCTTGAGATTCCAATGATATTGAACTCTCAGATAAATAATAATTACTCATTATTTCATCTCGGTATGGCCATACACTTCTCAGTTCACTGATCAAGTGGCCGATGATATTTTCTCTCTTATTGAGAGGGGTAATCCCTTTACTTCTCTCATGCTCTCTAACATGAATCAATGCATACCCAAGAATACCCATACTTGTCACTCTGTTACGAGCACGTTATGTGTATGTAAAAGTACACAGTAATTCATAAAGAGTTTCATAGAGATTTTAGGTCTAAGAACTCTTATGCAAAACTTGCATATGAGAAACACTTATGACTTGTACCATATAGTGTTTTCATGAACGGATCGATTCCAGATACCATATTCTAAATATGTATTTATGATCTCTGATTAACACTCTTGTCCTTATGATCTGTAAGACAGAACTCATCTTATCAGAGAGAGCATACTAGTCTTAATTCATTTGTTATTCCCATAACAATGACTAACTAGGGATATTTAGAATGAAGTCTCATTTGTTTCAAGGTCTTACAACCATGTACCTCACACATGATAACTTAAACTGAAACAACATTCTTGGATAGTTCTATCAATTGATATGCACAGGAATACAATAGATAAAACAAATGCCTCATTTATTAAATTAAATGCTTTATAACAATGTATTGGGGCTAGAGCTTACACTAACAACTGCCACCAATTTTTTTTAAATTACATGTAAAAAATATAAAAATTAGTTTCAACCTCTCTAAAGTTAGACCTAATAAGATTTTTAGCCCATTTAATCTTGCAAACTCAAATAGTTCAAAAAATATAATAATCGTAAATATCGCTTAATTTACTAGTTGCATCTTCACAGAAAATGGATATAAAAATAGATAGATATTTATGTAAGATATTATCCGATGTAAATTAGTGGATAATGTCTGTAATATCCCAAGAGATATATTAGTACTTAATTGTAAATATATTTGGGACGTGATCGGAATTAATATGAAATGTTATTGGCAATTTCGTAAAATTTTCAATTTAAGGGTATATGTGCATTGTTATAAAAGTAGTGGGGTTTGATTAAAAGGTTTAAATTATCTTCATGCCAAATGTAAGAATTGAGGAGAGATGAGGGAGTATGGTGTGAATTTTGCATAGCTTGGCAAGTGGCCCAATGAGGAGTGGACATGTGAAATTCTAGAGAAAGGAAGAAGAGACAAGAATAAAGAGAAAGAAAGAAAAATCTGATTTTTGGGAATTGAGTTGGCCGGCCACCCTTGAAAAGAAACCATTTCAGCCATCTTCTCTCACTAAAGGCTCATTCCATCAAAGAAAAATTCCCAAAATTCAGTCACATAGCTTGGAAAATAGAGAATTTAGTGATATGTTTCTTAAGGTAATAATTGTTCCTCTTGTTTCTCTTATTCTTCTATGAATTTATAGTGATGGGAATTTAATGATTTGAATGGGTGTTTATATGTGAGTGATCTTATGGAAAAGGAAGAGAAAAGTAGAGCAAGAAAAACATGTAGAAGGAAAAGAGAGTTTAAAGGAAGTGATTAGAGCATCAATAAAGGTATGGGAGTTATGTTATTGTTTTATATGTTTGTAGTTGAAATAAATTGCTATATGTGCTCTAGATAATCTATAGTTGATGTTTGAGTGAATAATTGAATGTATAGTGCATGAGAAAGTTGATTTGTGCCTTAGAAAGAGTTGAAATGAAAATCTGTTTTTGGTTCACATGAACCAGTTTTAGTAAAACTGGAATAACTCCCTATATAGAAGTCTGATTTATGTTATTCCAGTTGAAAATAAAATTTAAGACTTATATCTACAACTTTGTAGAAGAAACCGGGACCTAAATCTGTCTCTAGAGTGCCCGAAAATGAGCTTGAAGTGGACAGACCCCTGCTGTCCGTCCCAAGTGAGCAGTCTTCGGTTGTTAGTGAATAAGTTGAGATTTAGAAGTCTGATTTGAGTGATTTTTGATTTTTTGAAAACTAGAGACATAGTGGAACAACTTTGTAGAAGAAAACTTTCCCTAAAAATGATGTTTTCTTAGTCAAAAACGGCCTACAAGTTGAGACAGAAAATCTGTCTTTCAACGATTCTAAGCATCACGGTTACTGTGATTTTCATAGTAACCGTGAGGCAGTCCAGAACCAAAATGCACTCTACCTCACGGTTACTAATCATTTATTAGTAACCGTGACCCCTTTAAAAAGTATAGAATACGGTTATTACTTATTCGGTAATGACCGTGAGGTAGTTTGGCGTAGTCTAGACCCGAGAGTGCAAATAGGTCACGGTTACCATGAATTTGGTAGTAATCGTGACCCTGCCCTGTTTTTCTTGAACTTGATTCTAAAGTCTCAAATTGTTATTGAAACATGTCTAAGCCTTCCTGAATGCTTTTAGAGTGTTTTAAGTGTCAAAATAAGAATAAGAAATGATATGAAATGAGTGTAAAATATAGTAAATTAATGAAGTAGAGTTAAACATATACTAAGTCTTACTGCATAAGAATTTGTACAATAAATGAATATGAGTGAACATGAATGGCATGATTTAGTGAAATAAAGGCAATGAAAGTGATCTGAATATCAAATAATGATAAGTGACAAATAATTTAAGTGTTACATGATCCTTTGTTAGTGTTAGTGTTTTATGATAATGTTAGTGTTTTGCAGTGAATATTGAAGAGTAAGTGAAAAACTGTATTGCGATTGTTAGTGAGTGTATAATTGCTATTGAGTGTGGTTAATGCATGTATTGAATAAAGAGTGACATGTTATTATGTTATATGTATTGCCATGTTACAGTGATTGTAATTGCGACTTCGATAAGAAGTCAATTGTACTATTTACTCCCCACTGAGCCATTGCTCAGCACGGCTGTTTTCCCGTGTAGGTACTCAAGTGTAAGAATGTGCTTTTGCTAGAGTCAACATCTGCAGGCCACTAGAAGGGTAGTGAGTAAAGGTTACTTCAGTCAATGTATTATTGTTGTAAATGTATAATGTAAAAGATTTGAACATGTATGTAATGAACTAAATTTGTATTTGTACTTTAAATGTATAATATACCAGTTGTATAAATGTATTTTGTGCAAGTAATTTAATAAAATAATAAGTATTTTAAATGGTAATAAGAGCGGGCATTACAATGTCATCACAATTATAAAAGATGCTTTATAAAGTTTTTAATTTTATTTGATCTCGTAAAATTTGGCTATAAGAGTTGTAAGTACTCTTAGACAGATTTACAGAAAAAATTGGGTAAAAGTTGTATTAAAAAATTTGATTATTTGAATTAATTTAATAAAATTTGACAATTGAAATTGATTAACCTCGAATTTGATTTCAATTTGAATAGTATTTAATTAAAATTGAATTAGTTGATTGAATTCAATTGAAATTAAGTTTACAAATTTAATTTTAATTAAAATAAAATTCAATTAAAATTCAATTAAAAATCAAATTGATATCAATTATCCAAATTAAACTCAAATTCAATCTTATTTTAATTTTGAAAAAAAAAATAGAATAAAATCATAATAATTACTTTAGCAAATATAAAGATTTTGTTATAAAATTAATTAAAGTAAAGACAGATATAGTATGAATAGAGAATTTTCTTTTATTTGTTGTAGATACCGAATAACCACAATAGGGTATTTATAGGTACAACATAAAAGTAGTAAAATTTTACTGGAACTTGGAGAGGAATGGGTTTGATAGTCATCCATACACTTCATAATTATCACAATACTTCCCTTTGGATGACTATGCACTATAAACATGCCTTGTTAAAACCTTGTTAAGAAAAATTCAGTGGGATAAAAACTTAGCGAAGGAAAAAGAGTACAATATTCATATGTACTTTCCCTCAATAATAGAATGAATCACACTAAATCTTTTAATTGACACATTCCAATATTGTATACATATTTCTTGAAAATTGAACTTGGTAGGACCTTTGTGAACAAATCTGCTAGATTATCACTTGAGCGAACTTTGCAAACATCGATCTATTCTTCTTTCATAAGTTCATGACTATAGAAGAATTTTGGTGAGATATGTTTGGTTCTGTCTCCTTTGATATAGCTACCTTTGAGTTTTGAAATACATATTGCATTATCCTCATATAATTTTATTGGCTTTTCCTCTACCACCAACCCTCTTGTTCTCTTAATATGTTGAGTCATAGTTCTCAACCACACACATTTATGATTGCTTCATAGGTGGCTAATATTTCTGAATGATTTGAGGAAATAACAATGATTGTTTGCTTAATAGATAGCTAAAAAATAGCAGTGCCATCATATGTGAAGACATAACTTGTTTGTGACCGAGTTTTTATGAGGATCTAATAGATATCCAGCATCAACATGCCTACCACTTCTAAAGGAAAATTTTATAAAATCTAATAATATAGTTATAAGTACAATAGGTACATAATCAATGTACTTTTATACCATATTATAAATAAATTATCCATTCTCAAATGGTTTTCTTAACCATTTCTATTCTTTCTCTTGATTATCAATCACTTCTGGTGGTGAAAATAATTATACAATAGTAATATCATTTCTTGAACATACCATTTTTATGACTGTAATTCTATATTGCTTTATTCATTTGAAGGAATGAAACAAATATAATAAAATAATTTCATAACATCTATACAATATAATCGTATAATAGCTATAACAAATGAATTCATTTAGTAACTTAATTTAAATATTTCTCAAAAATTAATTAAAGATAATAAAATTATCCAAATAAAATATATATGATTATATAGAAAACTAAAAATCTTTAAAACAATATGCAATTTTAAGTAATAATTTGACAATTAACATGTAATGCATGATTACATAATGCATCAATAATAATATATGATTATGAAATATATTGTATCTAGTGACTTTACAATCATTGAAGTACTCAATGAAAGATAATTTATAAACATATAATCACATTATAAAAAAATTTCTTTCAATCAAATAGTACTCTATATTTAAGTCAAGATAAAATTTAGTTTATAAAATTCGTTAAACCATTTTGAACTCTTCAAGAGTTTCAGTAATTAAAATCATAAATAAATCATGACAATAGGTAAACTATAATACTTTAAAATTGTATACATAAAATTCAATGCATATATTTGTATTAAATAAAATTTCTTAAAAGTATTTATATGCTTCAAGCATGATAAATCTTTTAGGAATTATATGTAATTTTATTATCAAATAGGCAAATAATATCAATTAGTTACATACTAATATATTACCAATTTGACAAACAGTAAAAACTTATTGCATTCATTATAAGAAAATATATATTTTTACAATCATGCCAATCCATTGCAATAAATATCATAAAATAAATTATATTTTAACTTTTCATTGTTTATTACATAAATATCAATTATACTCGTTTGGCATTATATTTTTCAATATTTTGAATTACAGGTCTAAAAATTCATATTGAATGCAATTAATATTTGTATTTTTCAACATATTTAATTTTAAGATTCTCAATATATTGAAAATATCAACATTAATATTTTTATACAAAAATATTATCGACAGCTTTATCCTTTTCGGTTCTTTTTAATGACAAATGACATATTGAGATCTCTTATTTAATTTCAGGTACCTGAACCACTTCTGGAGTTTAAAAAATTAGTTATCTCATAAGTCTCTTAAAGAGTACCCACTTCCATAATATGACCATATAAATTTATTTGCTCTTTGCCATCTATATATTTTATTTTTATTTGGAACCAAATAATTTACCTTACAAGGCAAATTGTCCTACTAGAATATTGTTCTGAATTGGAGCATTTGCAGCTAATACAAATGAGATTTAATAAATCTCTACACACTAATAAACATATTGACATCATAATTAACTGATCTTTTGAACTTCAAGTTCACAATATGAGGATCTAAAATGTACATGATGTATTTATTTATTTATTTTAGTTGCTTTCTTCCCCTCATATTGGGAAAGTTATTAATCAAAATATAATTTTCAACTAAAATTGCAATTGATGGATTTTATGATATTTATTGGCATAATATATGTAATATTATATATCCATATATAAAAATAGCACTATTGTTCTCATAAAAATATCTAGCAATTATTCAGAGGCATTAAATAAATATTTTTCCTAGACCTTTGAGTATGAATATGTACAACGAGCTTATAACAATCATTTACCCATGACATATGATCACTAGCATTATCAAGAAAATATCTTGATTGCATATTCTGAAAATTATGCACTTAATTTAAATAATCTCACAAATTACAGGTTGTGAGTTAATAATAAATACACATGTGACCATTTTATCGATGTATCTTTCAAAAATTATAAAACATTTGAGTGGTTTACATGGCGGATAGTAGGCCCATATATATTATCTTTATTTATTCCAGAATAAAAGGAATTCATTCCCTATATTAGCTAGTGCTACTTTAGTAATATTTCTTGAGAACAAATAGATTATGAGAATTCCTTAAATTGAATTAAAGAAACTTTTGGTTCTCTAATAAATATATAAATTATCAATAATTTATGCATTATAATCGATACAGGATGGCCAAACCGGTCATGCCAAGTAATCAATTGTTAATTAATAAACTTTAGGTTTACTATTTTTATTATATCAATATTTATATCAATTGATAAACATTAAATTTCTTAATATTAATATCAAATAGTTGGTAAAATTCGGGCTTACTAATATTTGTGATAGTTAATAAACTAAATGTATATTAGTATTTCTATCAATTTCCAACTTTATCATAATCAATAAACTTCAAGTTTACTGATATTAGTATCAATTAATCAATAAACTTCTAGTTTATTGATATTTGAATAATCAGTCAACTGCAGGTTATAATATTTGTATAACAATTAGTAAACGTTATGTTTACTAATATTTGTATTGAAATAAAATCAAATCATCTTTAAAAAAATATTACTTATCTTATACAAAGTGGATCTCGAATATTTCTCTCTCAGTCTCAAAATGATATCCATTTCTGCGAATATCTTTTAAAAATAAATTTTTGCGGGACATATTGAAGAAATATAATAAATTATATCCGAATAATTGCATTATAACTATTTAGGAGCTTTCAAATAATTATATTGCACATAACAAAAATATGCATATAGTAAATTGAAAACCAAAATATGGCTTTACATGAAATATATTCATCATATATATAATACAAGGATTAAAATATAATTAATCAAGGATTAATTTGTAATTATGCAAAATAAATTACTAAAATCATGTTAATGTCCATGGCAATGGAAATGTTATTCTCATTTTTTTTCTTAATAATTTTGTATATTGAAATTTTTTTTTAAATTTATTGTAGGGTACAAGTACTCAACCCTTAATCAATCTCATTAACTCATGAGAATTAAAATAATTCAAAGTTTACGAATTAAATCTACTTACCATTTAATCTTGTAAATTATAATTCTAGATTTCTTCGAGCCGGATTGTCGTAAACTACTGACTTTCAACAATCAATAGAGACTATCGTGTTGATAACGTGTTATAAAAGTAATTAAAGTAAAGATAGATATAGTATGAATAAAAAATTTTCTTTTATTTGTTGTAGATACTAAATAACCACAATTGGGTATTTATAGGTACAACATAAAAATAGTAGAATTCTAGTACAACATAGAGAGTGATAAGTTTAATAGTCATCTATACACTTCATAATTATTACAATAGATTTTTATTATTATTTTTTAATTAATTATTTATGTAGATCAATTTATATTAAAATAATTTTAAAAATTAATTAAAAATAAAAATATATATATTTTGTGCAAAATGAATAAAGTATACTCAGTTTAAGTAAAATTGAACAGAGTTTGAATAAAGTACATTCAGTTTGAAAAAAAGTGAATAAAGTATACCAAACTGAATAAAGGATCAAACCGGATATAGTTGCTTTTCAAATACAATATTTACTTAAGTTCACAACAATTAACTCTATGTCTTATGCCCAAAGGATTGAAAACACGTGACATCTCTTTTTCCTTGCACGTGTCTCCTCTCATTTTGTTCGCCATCTCTTTTTGCAATTTTCAATGGAAAGCCACTAGCTTTTCAATCTACCTGATAAAGCTAGAAGAGCTGGTAGTCGAAAGGCCGGTCGGACAGTTGGACCTGCAAGAAGGAGTGTCCGATCGAACCCAGACGTTAGCACTCCAAAGCTTAAGTTAGTGGCTTTAGAGTGAGAATGTTTAAAAAGAGAGAGAAAGTCTCAGGATTTCAATACCTGGAGCCATCGTGTTTAGGCCATTTATAGGAGTCATTTGGAGGGGTACTTGAGTACCTTAGGGGGTTATAACCAGCAGTTAGGGTAGGTGAGCAGCGATGTGATAGGGAGTAGATGGAGAGTATGGGGGTTGATATGTGTCAGTGGGCCTGAGAGGACAGGCTGTCCCATCAGTCCGATCGGACATCATGCTTTCCTGGGTTATCTTCCAGCTCACGCTTTACCTTTTGCTAGTGGACTTGGGCCGTCCCAAATGTTATTAGGCTACATTAATTGGGCCTTTAGAAATGTATTTTTCATAGTTATCACTTATCCCCCCTCCAACGGATCCAATCGGGCGAGGTATTATTCCATTCTTTGGCGGGATTTTTGAAATTTTGGGAGAAGCCCAATTTGAGGAGTTACATCCATCAATTTGGATAACCATTATGCATTTAATGCCTGCACATGCGCCAAGGGCGGCGCTTCATTCTTCGTCATGCATTTAACACTGGCTCACGAGTCGAGGGCGACGCTTCACTCTCCGCTATGCAATTTGTTGATTGGAGACATGTGACAATTATTCAGCAGAGAAGTGATTGGAGAATTCTAGAAGCTTGGAGCCTATAAATAGATGGCTTCTGGGGTGATTTTACCTTATTTTTCAGCCATCCTTGGCAAAAGCACAAAACTCTTACCATGCCTTTTCAACGAGATTAACCAAGTAATTCATTATCTTATAATATTGCCTGCCTCTTCTTCCTTCTTTATCAGAGATGGCTTTAAGCGACATAAAGTCCATAGATTGGTGTTTTCTTAAGGCTTATGAAGACCATGGGATCATAGCTCGATCTTTGAAACTCACGGAGGAGAAAGTGATTGAAATCCCTTTTACGATATGACCTTCCTGCAAAGGTGTCTGCAATGGTTCGCCCAAATTCCATGGTGAAGAATGGAGAAACGCTTGGAAGTGAGAGTAGTAAACCATTTGCTTGCCATTTGTGGCATGGTTGCAGTGGCGATATATCATGAGTTTGTCCCTTGTTATGGGAAGTCAAAACGACTTTCCAGGCCATGCCCCTTTCAGCACGCTTCAATTTTATACTATGATCTTGGCCAGATTCTATACACTTTCTCATTACTTCGTTGCCAACTGGCCAATTGGAATCAATGTAAGAAAAATCATCATCATCAAGGCTGTCTACACGTCCGATTTTGTTCAGTATTAGCCTCAAAATCTACATTATTGTCAGATCGTTGCCTCTGACTAATCGGGCTCCGATAAAGTTTCCAAAACATAGTTTTTTTTTGTAAGAACTCTTCATATATGAAAGTCGATTTGTCTTTTGATTACGTCTTTATGCTTTAATTCTCATTTTAAGCGAAATTTTTCATGAAAATAACTGATGAGAAAAACATTACCGACAATATATGAAGATCCCATGTGGAAAACGCATAACTTTGATTAAGGAGAATACTTCATGAATTTTGTCACGCTTTTCCAACATTTGTAGTTCGTAACTCTTTATGACTATTTAATCTGATCAGGTTAAACTTGTCATTCAAATGCGAATTGTTACTTAAATTATCGTGCCAAGCACGTTAGGCAACTTCATTGGTTTTTAATTAGAATATCAGTCGATCGGCTATTACGGGAGTCATCCGTGTCGAATGATCTTTTCGATCTATGGTGGGAGACAAAACTCCATTCTCACTCCCAGCTAAGTGCTTTCATAGCTCAGAGATAGAGCACCACATATTGTCCTCTTTAGGCGGTGGCCCGCACAGGGGACTTACCCTCAAGGATTTATTTCTCTCAAGGAGAAGGCCTATGGCCTTTAACCTCATTCTGAAGATTCTGTGATTTCGCACTTTGAGGGAGACAATTGACTCAATCGTCATCCTTTGCATTTTGGGCTCGAGATGGACATCAAACCTAGTGAGTGATCTAGTAGAAGTTAAATGGAGACGTCTTGTATCTTTGGTTCGGGAATCACATTGAGCCTAGCAGATAAACTTATTCAGGAGGAACGTTTTCGTATGCTCGGGATGAACATCGAGCCTGACGAATAGGTTGATGAAAATTTGAATGAGCGTGCCTCGTATCTCGAGCTTGGGGGTGAACATTCGAGCTTTAGCAGAGGGACTTATTTCATAAATGAATGTATTTCAACTTTCATATTTTTGGGTGTGTCAAGCCTAGCAAACTTTGATGACACGGGCCGATCGATCAAAGCCCTTAGTTGTTTTGTGGAGATTGTCTTTTTAGGAGATATTTTAGTCGATTATAGGCGATAGATTGCTCTCCAGTCGATCGATATGAGATCTTGTCTCATATTCCTGATACTAGGAGATTCGATTGGACTTGGATTACTCATCAATCGGGATTTCAGTCGATTGGAGTAAGATAAACAACCTGCAAACAAAAACAAAGTCTAAAAACAAACAAACGAAATGTACCTTTTTCCAAAGATGAAGAAAAAATAGGAAATATTCTCTTTGTTGGATGTCAATCATTTCATGATTATACTCAGTAATTCTTGGGCATTTCGATACTTCAACTTATAGGAACGACCGGCCCTACGAGGATTCCAAGTTTACAAGTACTTTGGAGACTTCGTAGGGGGTTTTCCTAATTTGATGTAGGCTTCCCATTTTCGGCGTTTCTTGCGCCTACACCTGTCTTTTTTTAACATTAGATTAACCATGTTAGGAGATCTTTTTAGAGGAAGTTTTCAAATTGGCCTGAATCCGATAAGTTATGCCTGTTCATATCAACTATTATGCATTTATTGTCGATGCACATGTCAAGGGCGATGCCTCTTTTCTCAGAACCATCATGATGGCTCAGAGATGCGTGGCAGTTATTCGATTTTTGAGACATTTAGAGAGTTCTAAAATTTTTTGCGGCTATAAATAGGCTATTCTTATATGCCTTTTTCCATGATTCTTAGCAGAACTTTGCCGAATTCTCTTTGCAAAGTCCATTTTTTATCCTTTCTATTCGAAAATTTTTTGGGCTCCATACTTCGAGGATCTGAAGATTTCAGCATTTCTCACAAGGATATCAAATTACCCAAGTAAGTGGGCAATTCCTACCGTTTAATTTCTTCATCTCTCGTAGCATCATTACATTACATGGAGATCGATGATGAAGACATGGAAAACCATATAATTCTGATTGGTACTTTGATTGGATCCTCAGACTCTGATATCGACATTGACGGAGATCATAATCGTTAAAGCTAAATGCTTATTGATCATCATGCATTGCATGTTTATGAAGTTTACATTAACTGGAGAGAGTACTTATCTTTTACTTCTACGATGCAGCTACAGGTGTGATGGCCAAGGGAGACAATATTGTTAAATGGCTGGCTGACCGAGCTAAAGCAAAAATAGAAGCAGATCGTGCCGCTAGGGAAGAGAGGAAATCGAAAAAGAGAAGACTTGTGTCCTTTTCAAGAGCGTAGGCTTCCATGCCTTCCACCAGTGCTTCAGTCTTCTATCTCCCTCATCCTTTTCCGATGCCTATCGTTGATTAGCCTTTATCAGGGGGTCAGTGCCCCTTATCACGTCTTTTATCAAAGGAAGAAACTGATGCAAAAGAGGAGCGTCCCGTACTACCTCGAACGGGGTCAGTTAAAATCAATATGGCCCCGGGAGGTGAAACTGCACAAAGGAGAGTTGAAAAGGGAGATAAGGGAGAAACTATTAAGTTAGTGGCTGCTGCGGGCGCTAGGGTCGCTGCCAAAGGCAAGGAGCCACTTCAAGACGAGTCTAGTAGGAGCTTTACTTCGAGAATTGCTGAAAGGCGCACCACATCACTAGGAGAAGTTCTAAAAGGTCATTTTGGCGATGGCTGGTCTGTTGAAAACAGGGCAGTCGCAAGCTTTTTGTGCCGAGGCATGCTCCAAGAGGATGATTTTAAGGCAATGGGAGATCCCAACATACTGCCCCAAGAACGCAGCCTTTTTCAACGACAAAGCCTGGACGTATATTTTTTTTCAAAATGTTTGTTCTTAAACAAACATTCATTTTGCAGTCCATTATCCTTTTGATTGCTCAACCTTTCTTCTCTCACTTATCTAATTTTCAGTTGATAAAAAGGGATTTGCGCTTGCACAGCATAGCTGACCTTTGTAAAAAGAAATGGGAAGATTCCAATCGGGCTAGGAAGGAAGCGGAGGCCCAATACGATTCGGCGAGAAAGGAGTCTTTGCTTGCTTGATCGAAAGATCAAAAGCTGACAGAGGAGTTCGTCCGTCTCTTTTAGGATCTGAAAGTTCGACAGCAAGAGGTGGACAATCTCAAAGGTGATATGGCCCGTCTATTTTTTGAATGTTCCAAGGCCCAATCCGAGCGTGATGTTCCATATGGGGAGCGAGATTCATTGCAGGCTGCCCTAGAGGAGGAGGTGTGATATGCTTTTTCTAAAAGCTTAATACCAAAAGTATACGGTGTACCGATTATAGTACTTCAAATATCGATCTCACGAGGAATGTTGATTAATATTGTACACTATTACTACTTAATTTTAATCTTATTTACAATGATCATTAATTTATAAATTAAAACTATTATTAACACTACACTATACTAAATTAAATATTTTTCTACTTTAATGATAATCCGAGAAGACTATGAATAAGATGAATATAACATATACATAATTATGGAATTTGATCTTTATCTCTTATTTATAATTCAATCTTTATCATGCAAGCCAAGTTGGAATAATGTTCTATGTCGCAGCTCTCACATCTAGACTAGATTATGCCTTAAACATGCATTTATGGTTCTAAATCGCAGCTATCGCATCTAGACAAGAATTACATAAACACACATTCAAAGAATAAAAACCAACCTATAACAACTATCTTCACATGTGATCTCTCAAACTATGCTTTGATAATGATTTTCCTATTAACTTTCAATAAGACGTTGCTCTCGCTAACTCCCTTATTTATGACCATTATGATGATTTTCAGAGAAGGAATGCACATCTAAGGTCGTCTTCCTTAACTTATAATGATACTAATAAAGTTTTAATAGCAACTACTACATATAAAGATAAATGAAAGAGAAATTATTAAATATGAATAACAACATTCAAGTTCCTAAAAAGAATTCATAATAATAACAAAGAAGAAGTAAAGATTAGAAATAAAAGAAGGGGATCTCTCAACTCTTCATCCTTCCACCAAGTGTAGTCTTCTCCCTTGTATTTGCCTTCTCTTCAAGCCATAAAACTAAAACCTACAACTATATTCTCTAATTACACTTTCAAAATAAAATAAAAATAATAGATCTCTCTAAATTCTATATCTTCCTTGAAATAACTTCCAGGGTATATATAATTTTCCAAGCATCAAGTCCCTTCAAGTGCCCCTCCATATGGTTGCAACCCTTGATGAAACTTGGTGACTTTTCAAATGACTCTTCAAGATCAACCGCATTTAATCGCCTCTTATCGCGCTCGCGACAGGACATGCCTCTTTCTTTGCACCTTTTTTTCCTTATATCTTGCCCTAGACCCACATCCCTTGTTGCGCTCGCGACACTCGTCGCCCTCGCGACACTCGTCGCACTCGCGACACTTGTCGCGCATCTGTTGCGCTCGTAACAAGGCTTCTTCTTCACATTTTCTCCCCTTCTCCTACATACACAAAACTTGACAAAAACATTAAACACTCCTAATTCTAACACAATTTAATATAACAAAATATTATTTTGATAACAAAACATGGATTAAATATGAGCTATTTAGGCTCATATCAGACCCCCACACTTAAACTTTTGCTTGTCCCCAAGCAAAATTTAACAAACAAGTAAACAACTCAATCATATAATTTTAGAGCTCACATTTATATTTGGCAAATATTTTAAAACACCATGCAGAAACGCTCATCTTTTCACAAATTTAGCCCAAGTTTGCAAAGTCTCAAACAAAATCATTCACCATTAAACTTAAACAACCATACACATTTGGAAAATTATGAAGTAGCAAAGCACAAGAATATATAAACTTAAGAACTTGAATATCTTAATATATGTAAATATTATTTCACACCAAATATTGCCTAAAGTAGTTCTCACTCAAACATTATATTCTTAAAGAACTTAATCACTCAATGTGTTTTATGGGTAAGTGTTTCTCTCATTTTCTAAACATGCCATTGCCTACCATAAGCTTGTAAGTAGTAAACATTTCCACTACTAGTATAAAATGATACATGAAATCAAAAGGGTCTTACAAGGGTAGTAACTTGGCTTAGGTTAAGGTAGGATAATTTTTGGTTTAAGTAGCTTAAATTGTGAATAGAAACAATATTACCATATCATAAGAAACTTGTTTAAGAACCTAAGCATCGCATGATGTAATTTACTTCTCATATTCCCTTCTCAATTGCACACTACTACTAGTTTCTCTTGTTTTTTCTTTCTTTCTTTCTTTCTTTCTTTCTTTCTTTTTTTCTTCATTCTATTTACTTTTATTATTATTATTATTAGTTTTCTCTTTTTCTTTAGAAACTAGCCTTATTCTAATATTGATCCTAGAGAAGAAGGGAAATTATCTCTCATTTTAAATACCATCATGCTTATATTAACAATATATATCTCCTAAAGATATAACAATTTATTTCTCTTCACAAAAAGGGTAACACAAAGAAATAGGTTTTTTGTTTAGTAAAGGATATTGGTTAAATATATGTTGCTCAACAAAAATAGGTTTAAGGCTCAAAATTGGCTACCTAAAGTCAAAAAGTTAAGTTTTTAAAGCAAGCCAAAATGGTGTAATCTAAATGCCCTTATCATTTTTCATGCACATCTCATACTAAATGTAATCTCAAAGTTTACCAAGAACAAATTTTAGAGGAAATGGCATATTAAGGCTCTCATACAACAAAAATATCAATGTATAAGGCTCAAAAGCTCACTTAAGCTATAAGTCAAATTACCTTAAGCAATAAATTAGCAAAAATAATCTATTTACACATTTGAAAAGATACTCAACCTAAAAAGAACCTACACTAAAGTGCTTTGCCAAGTTATAACCTTCATTATGTACATTAATTTGTCAAAGTAAAATGAAAATGATTAGCCTAAAAATTTGCCTAACTAGACTAAAAATGATAGAAATTCAAGTTAAAGCATGTAATTAAATCCAAATAGGTGCCAAATACATAAACTCCAAAAATTAAATTCACAACATAATATACAAATAAATAAATATGCAAACAATAAACAAAAATATGAATAGAAACAAAACATACATACCCGCCCCACACACTTAAAAGACACAATATCCTCAATGTATGAGAAAATAAACACAGGCTATCACATAATATAAAGAAACAAAAATATACACATAAAACAAACAAAATCACAGAAAATGTAAAAGAGAGGGAGAAAACAAACTCAGAAAGTTTCACTAGGAGAACTTGGCGGGGAGAGAGAGAATTTCACATTTCGCTGCAAAAGCATCCTCCCTACAATGTCACACTCGCAACAGACCTCGCGCTCGTGACAATGAAGAAAAATCATTAGTTTTGTAATTTATTTTTTTTTCAAAAATTTATAATGAAAAACTAAGTAAAATAACCTGTAGAACCAAAAATAAATTATGTTAATATACTAAATCAACTAAAAACAACACAAAACAAAACTAATTAAATATTGTAATCTAAAATCATAAATCAAGATTCATAATGATAATAAATTTAATCAAGCATTCCCCGGCAACGGTGCCAAAAACTTGATATGCTTTTTTTAGATGCTTAATACCGCAAGTATACGGTGTACCGATTATAGTACTTCAGATATCGATCCCACGAGGAATGTTGATTAATATTGTACACTATTACTACTTAATTTTAATCTTGTTTACAATGATCATTAATTTACAAATTAAAATTATTATTAACACTACACTATACTAAATTAAATATTTTTCTACTTTAATGATAATCCGAGAAGACTTATGAATAAGATGAATATAGCATATACATAATTATGGAATTTGATCTTTTTCTCTTATTTATAATTCAATCTTTATCATGCAAGCCAAGTTGGAATAATGTTCTATGTCGCAGCTCTCGCATCTAGACTAGATTATACCTTAAACATGCATTTGTGGTTTTAAATCGCAGCTCTCGCATCTAGACAAGAATTACATAAACACACATTCAAAGAATAAAAACTAACCTATAATAACTATCTCCATATGTGATCTCTTAAACTATGCTTTGATAATGAATTTCCTATTAACTTTCAATAAGACGTTGCTCTCGCTAACTCCCTTATTTATGACCATTATGATGATTTTTAAAGAAGGAATTACACATCTAAGGTCGTCTTCCTTAACTTATAATGATACTAATAAATTTTTAATAGCAAATACTACATATAAAGATAAATGAAAGAGAAATTATTAAATATGAATAACAACATTCAAGTTCCTAAAAAGAATTCATAATAATAACAAAGAAGTAAAGATTAGAAATAAAAGAAGGGGATCTCTCAACCCTTCTTCCTTCCACCAAGTGTAGTCTTCTCCCTTGTATTTGCCTTCTCTTCAAGCCATAAAACTAAAACCTACAACTATATTCTCTAATTATACTTTCAAAATAAAAAAAAATAATAGATCTCTCTAAATTCTATATCTTCTTTGAAATAACTTCCAGGGTATATATAATTTTCCAAGCATCAAGTCCCTTCAAGTGCCCCTCCATATGGTTGCAACCCTTGATGAAACTTGGTGACTTTTCAAATGACTCTTCAAGATCAACCGCATTTAATCACCTCCTGTCGTGCTCGCGACATCTCATCTTTTGCCCTAGACCAGTGTCCCTTGTCATGCTCGCAACACTCGTCGTCCTCACGACACTTGTCGCGCTCGCGACAAGGCTTTTTCTTCACATTTTCTCCCTTTTCTCCTACATACACAAAACTTGAGAAAAAATATTAAACACACCTAATTCTAACATAATTTAATATAACAAAATATTATTTTGATAACAAAATATGGATTAAATATGAGCTATTTAGGCTCATATCAAGGTGGCACGGAGAAAGAAGCTTGAGGAAGGGCTTTTTGCCTAAAAAAGAGATATAATGGATCAACTAAGACAGTTACAGAATCCCTCAAGAATCTGCATCTTTTTGATCGAACACCGATACGGAGATTAGTTTCGATGTTGCAACCTTCTTTCTGACAGAGAATACCTCCGAGAAAACAGCTAAATCTTCTTAATATCCAGCTAAAGCTACTGCAGGGTCATTTTTTGGTGTAGAAATAGTAAATATAAAAGCATAGCTTTTTGCTGTAATGATTTTTCCCCCACTTTGTAAGAATTGTTCATATATAATAGTGGAGCTTCCTTTCGGTCGTATCTATAGACTGCAATTCTTATTTCAATCATTATTCATCATAATATAAAGCGAGGGAAAAAATTAAATTAACTAGGAAAAATCGTGTAAGTCATTTATGAAGAACGTATGAAACCATCTAAGGAAAAATAATCCTTGAACATTGGTTTGCCTTTTCAATCATTGCGGTATACAATTCTATTAATAGTTGCTCAATACAATTGAATGTTCAAACGAACTGTTCAGTCAATGATTGTGACCCAAATTTATTACATCAAGCGCAACAGACGGCATTTCATCGTATCAGCTTTTTCGCATCTTGGGTTCAGGATAGGCATGGAATCTAGCAAATTAATTGATGGAGACTGAATGGGTGCAAGTGTCCTTCCAATCCGGAGCTCAGGATAAGCATCAAACCATCATAGATAGGTTGTGCCAAACAGGAAATTTTCATTCTAAAAACTCAAGGGAGTTATTCCCTTGCAGGGAGTTACCTATTTGGATCGAGGTATTTTTACCCGACCAAAATTAGAATGGCGATGCCGATCATAAGGATGGACGTCGAACCTAGTAACCAGGTCAATAGAGATCGAATTAAAGCATCCCGCAACTTGGATTCAAGAATAGTGTCCAACCTAGCAGACGAATTTTATGATAAGGGGGAGCTTTCTTATTTCACACTCGGGAAGGACATTGAGCCTAACAATGGAGTTATGACTGCTCGGGAGGGTTTATAGGCACTATGGCCTTTATCCCCCATTCCTTTAGGCCTCTTCGTGGGCTTTTAATGAGCCGACCCTATGGTCAATTTTATTTTGGGTATTATCGCTAGTCTCCCTTCACGCAATTTTTATCTTTGAGATCGAAGGCTCAATAATCTTGGGAGTTACCCGCTTATGATTTGTATCCTGCAAATAATTTTTTGCAATTTTATTGTACAGATAATTTTATAAATACTTACTAATCTATTTTACGATTGCTTATGTTGTCTAAGAGATTTTCAAAGTCGTTGTTGGCAATGAATGAGAATTTCTCAAGGCATCTTCACATCTTTTCAATCCAATCTGTTCTTGACAGTGGCGCTAATAATCATCCAATTTGTTCTTGGGGATGGATGTTTTTCCGACCCGCTCTTGGCGGTGGCATTAATACCATCCGATCCGCTCTTGGGGATGGATGTTTTTCTGATTCGCTATTGGCAGTGGGGTTAATGCCATTCGATCCGCTCCTGGGAATGGATGTTCTTCTGATCTGCTCTTGGCGGTGGCATTAATACCATCTGATCCGCTCCTGGGGATGGATGTTCTTCTGATCCGCTCTTGACGGTGGCGTTAATACCATCCGATCCGCTCCTGGAGATGGATGTTCTTCTGATCCGCTCTTGGCGATGGCGTTAATATCATCTGATCCGCTCCTGAGGATGGATGTTCTTCTGATATGCTCTTAGCGGTGGCAAAGTAACAGTTGATTGGGGTGAGGTCTATGGGCCTTTAAGGCCTTTATCTCAAGCTCCTGACAGCAAAATGATTCGATCCGAAAAACCGATTTGCTGGATAATTAATAAGTTTACTCAAATGATAAGTATTAAATTTGCGAATTTTGGATACGTACCTATTTTTTTAGTTATTTTTACTTTGTGGAGACACTTATTTTGCGCGTGTCATGATGTTGACATTTTCAACAGCATTTTGCATGTTATAGCCTCCCCTTCATTTTTTTATTGTTGTCACTTGAAAATATATCTTTAAATGGAAAAATAAGTAATGCTAAGATAAATTGGTATTCCAGCATTTGTTATAGGGGAATGAGAGAACATTCAAATTTAATACAGATGCCTTTTAAAAGCTCAAATTGTAACAATTGCACCTGATTTGCCATTGCTTGCTGATCTCTTCGATTCATCCCTGTTGATTTGGTTTTTCACGCTGGTAGTTTTGTTTGAACCAGTCACCTCCTTTCTCTAGCTGGACGACTTACAGGAGCTTTTTTGCTCATCGTTTCGAGCATCCAGTCAGCGTGACATAGCTTACGACTTTTGTCGTGCCCTCCACTGCTTCTCTTCCTGCTTGGCCATTTTGAGTCGATTAGTTTTTCCATGTTTTCTTTTGGTACTCAATGGCATTTGGAAGGAATCGGCATCAACGGGGGTGGAAGTCCTAGCCGATTGACTATTGCGGCGGTCTGGTTTTTTCCATTTGTCTTCATTTCCTCTCTTTGAAATCCTCAAGAAGACCAACCATTTTGGCTTCCCTTCTGTTCGATCGAAAGCAGGGGTTTTATTGAATGGCTGACCATTTAGATATCACAATCTGTCCATTATGTTAGTTTTCCCAATTTTGTTGGATCTGAGAGCATCATCTAGCTAGACGCGTTGCCTGACCCTATCCATTAGGTCGGGAAAACTACTTGGTGGCCTTGCTATCAGTGATTCAGCAAATGGATGATCCGCGATGCCTTTTTCCAAAGCATTTGATGCCAGCTCCACGCTTAAATCCCCTGTTTCCGACATTGCAGCTTGAAAACGAACGATTTAATCTCTGAGACTTTTATTTGTTCTTTGGTAAAGGCTGCACAGGTGACTGATCAACTTTGATACACGTGTTCGCGTATGGAATCACGTCACGAACAATTCCTTGACTTGCTTGAAAGAAGTGATTAACGCACGAGGGAGTCCGAGGAACCATTTTAAAGCGTCCCCTCCTAGGGTAGTTGGGAAAACTTTACAGGTAATCCTTTTATCAAAGGTATGGCCCTGCACTTTAGTTAAAAATTCTGCAAGGTGAATGGCAGGATCAATTTTACCTGTATATTTGCTCATCGCGACATCTCTCTATCTGGGAGGCAGCTCAAACTCCATAATTTCCCTGCAGAAGGGGGAGGTGTTGCTGCAAGCATTTCCCTCAGACATCCCTCTCATTGGCTCCGCCAATCCAAACCTTTCAAGCTTTTGTTTAAACCATTCATCCTCATTGTTCATCGTCGCAGGAGTGAACTCTTCTTTTGTCCTCTGGAAGTAATGGTGACTAGGCGCACATCTTCCCTACTCATCAAAAGATGGAGCGTACGATCTACTGGGGATATGAGGAGCATCTCTGTTCGAAAACATCGCTTCCTTCCCCTTATCGTGTCTATTCATGATTCTAGTACTTGTGTTTCCCCCATTATGAGCGTTTGGCTCTCTCAGGGAAATCCCTCTCACTACAAGAAAATCCTGAAATAGCAACGGAATATATTTCGTTGCTAATTTAGCAATGGAAACATTATTCCGTTGCTATTTAGCAACGGAAAATATTTTTCCGTTGCTAAAATTGGTTGAACTTTATAAAATTAGCAACGAAAAAATATTTGGTTAGCTTCCGTTGCTAAAAGTGGAAGGAATTTCTGGCGCCATTATTTAGCAACGAAATTTTTATTCCGTTGCTAATTAAGGCGGCAACAAATGGCGGGACGAAAAATAGCAACAAAATTTAATTTTCGTTGCTAATTTAGCAACCGAAATATAATTCCGTTGCTATTTAGCAACGAAAATACAATTCCGTTGCTAAATAGCAACGGAATTATAATTCGGTTGCTAAATTAGCAACGAAAATATAATTCCGTTGCTAAATTTCACTTTGAAAGAAAAATAGCAATCGAATGATATTCGGTTGCTATTTAGCAACCGAATTTTGTTTCGGTTGCTAAAATAGCAACCGAATTAATATTTTGTTGCTAAATAGCAACCGAATTTAATTCGGTTGTAAAAATAGCAACGAAATAATGATTCGGTTGTTAAATTTATTCTAAATATTTACATATTTGCCATCGATTATAAATACCAAATTAAAAACCCTAGGCTCTCATTCTTTCATTTCTTTCCCTCTCCTGCCGCCGACTCCTCTTCTCCCTCTCACCACCAAAACCAGCTCTTGGATTCGTTAATCGCGTCAAGGGTTTCTTCACCTCCTCCACCACCATCCACCTCCTCCACCGTCTCCTCTTTTCCTAGAAGTAGAAGGTGCGCTGTTGCTAACAGAAGAACGGTGAAACTTTCTAAGTTGGAATCACTCCCGAATAGAAGGTAAAGAAATAATTTTATAAGTTTTTTTCCTTATTTGTTTGTTTCACTATATATATTTCTCAATATATATTGTTTATGTTTTAGATCTGTAGCGATCTTATATTTTTCATGTTTCATTTTTTGTGATTTGAGAAATGATTGATCTCGTGTTAGTGACGTCGGACCAGGCTTCATTCCCCCCAATCGTTACTTCCTTAATCGATCTTGATCTATAAAAAAGGTGAGATCTTTTTAAGGTTTAGGTTAATCTTCAATGATTCAATTGATTTTGGGATGTTTTTTTGCACATGGTTTTGCTTTTAGTCACTGGAAAAATTAAGGTCGTTGGGCATGCAATGGTTTTTGGAGTTATCTAATCTAACAGGTGTCCTCCTTTTTTTATTTTTTATTTTTATTTTTATTTTTTATTTTGTCCCTCCGAAGGGGATGGGTTGGGTAACATTTTGTATTTATCTTGGTAGGTCAGTAGGTCTTCCATTCATATAAACCTTAAGATCTGACATCGAAGCTGTTAATAGATATAGAAGTATGATGGATTTATTTTAGAAGACTGATGGAATATATTGCCTGATTACTTTAGAAAAATATCTGTTTTAATGCAATTTTGTTCAGTTGATTGCTTATGTGCGTTTGGGTGCCTTTTTCTTTAACTTATTATTATTATTATTATTATTATTATTATTATTATTATTTACCTGATGCTGCCGCTACTCACCATTTATTGTATGTGTTAATCAATTATTTAGTTGTTTTCAATTGTAAATGTATGAAGGTTGGACAATTCTTTTATATTTGAAATATTAAATTTCTTTTTTGGTTTATGACAAATTGCCTGCAGGAACTTGAGATAGAAAAAGGTTCGGTTAAATCAATGCAGTTGCCAGCTGGAGGTTTAACTGAGTTAGATAATAATCATATGAACCTTATCAACAATCTTCGTCAAAAGTGGTACAAGGGGCAATATGTCATTGTAATTGATGATCAGGTGAGCTTAATCAATTACGCTTTGATTTTAGGATTTCCAGGTTTTCAGTTATTTAATTTTTGCAACAAATGCATGATAACCTGAGGATGATCCAAACTAATGACTATCTGTTACTAAAAGGTGGGAATCTAATGTGGTGCATAGGTTAACTCGGTTTTTTCTTTATATTTTGCATGATTTGCATATGCTTGTAAGCATACATAATCATATAGTTTGGTTGTGCACTATAATATCATGCCAAATATTTGTTGTTCGTGTTGTCTGATGAATTTTTCGTTTCTCCTAAATACCAACTTGTCTTTTGCTGCCTTGTCGTATTACTTAATGCGCAGGTTTTTTTGCTTTTTTTTTTTGGGTTGTTACCATGCATATTCATTCTTTCACAACCTTTAGGTATTCTATTTGTTTGTTGCTTTCTTAATGGCTGTTGAATCTATTCTTTTATGATTTCTTGCCAAAAGAGAAGTCAGTTGGGATTTCATATGAATACCAGTGGGTATTATGTCTGCAGGATCGAATTATGAAGGTGATCTCATTTATTACATCTTTTTCATCCAATGAGTGTTGGCCTTTTCTGATTGTCACAAGCTCGGCTGCTTTTTGTTAATGGGATGAAGAGTTCTTTCATTTGGCTCCATCTATCAATGTTGTGGTTTACCATGGAAGCAAAGATGCGCGGAGAGACATTAGGACAGTCGAACTTCATGCAGGAGGAGCTGTAATGTTTGATGTACTTATAACCTCTCCAGAAGTTATTGCAGAGGTATGTCTTTGCAATTTTAATGATTTCTGATGTGGAAATTGCAGAAAATTTTAACTGATATTTTGACCTTAGAATCAGATGGCCTCTTGTTGGGTAAATTATTCTACAACTTGTCCTATGTTGAGATACCTTCTGGTTGGGTGCATCACTTGAAATTATTGTCAATTTTCATTGTTTTCACAAAATTTGAGGTTTTTGCAATGTAGACATTGAATTTTAGTTTTGTTGTAATGAAGGTAATTATCTTGTTTCAGCTAAATTCTGGCCAAGAGTTTACCGGAGATCTGATATGACATGCAAGTGAGGATACTATAACTATACATCAATGTGTAGATGTTAAAGAAAATTGGATAAACCCATCATTAATTTCTCTTCCCTATATGAAACGTGGCCTTAAATTGAAGGTCACAATAGGTTACCAATGAATTTTTATTCTTTTTAATTTTTTATCACAATCTGATGAAACACTTCATTGCAATAAAATATAAGTTTGGTTGCCACATAAATTGAAGCTTTTTCTTACCATAAGGACAGCTGGTACTAAGTTCAATCACCATTAGAATACCTAACCACCTTTTCATCATGAAAATTTGGCATTTTGAGAATATGTGCTGCATGGAGCAGTAAATGTTGAAAGATAGGATGACCGATGGAAGGGGACAGCTGTAGTGATGGAATAGCGACGAAAAAATCGTCACAAATTTTTTTATACTGGTTGCTGAATTTAGCAACGGAATTCAACTCGGTTGCTAATTTAGCAACGGAAAAAAAAAATATCCGTTGCTAAAATTAGCAACGGATTTTGAATTCGATTGCTAAATTTAGCAACGAAATTTGATTTCGGTTGCTAATTTTGACCAATTTACCAAATTTTAGTGGTTAGATTTAGCAACGGAATTTAATTTCCGTTGCTAAATTTAGCAACGGAATTTAATCTCCGTTGCTAAATTTAGCAACGGAATAAACATTCCGTTGCTAAAAATACCAACCGCCGAATTAGCAATCGAATTTTTCGTTGCTAATTTCCGTTACTATTTTTGATTAGCAACGAAGAATTGACATTTTCCGTTGCTATTTTCCGTTGCTAAATTGTAATTTTCTTGTAGTGTCTATTCCTTCTTCTTTCGAAGTCTTCGGCCATTAAATCCATTTCTTGATCGCCTTCGAAAGTTTTGGGCATTTTTTTTATTTTCAAGGCTTGGACTACGCTCTCAGTGAGGTGATCAAGTACAGCGCGCATGTCACCTACAGTAATAGGGGCATTCTCTTGTATTCGTACAACGAGATCATTGAGATTTAGGAGGGGGTCACCTCCGACTGGCGATCTGAAAGATCTTTCTCTTAGCCTTGAAGGTTCAGATCTGTCCTGGTTGTTGCAACTACG
Source organism: Excoecaria agallocha (assembly GCA_037975025.1). NCBI lineage: Eukaryota > Viridiplantae > Streptophyta > Magnoliopsida > Malpighiales > Euphorbiaceae > Excoecaria > Excoecaria agallocha. The sequence goes on from CM075820.1 coordinate 22,192,534, forward strand.
CTCTCCATGAGCTGCATGTTCATAAGATCTTGAATTCGCCATAGCTCTCAATGAAAGCACCAAATGATAAAGCTTAAAATATCTTTATCTTGTGAGAAAAAGAGCTGGCAGTCGAAAGGGCGGTTGAACAGTTGGACCTGCAAGAAGAAGTATCCGATCAAACCCAAGCATTAACACTCCAAAGCTTAAGTTAGTGACTTTAGAGTGAGAATATTTAAAAGGAGAGAGAAAGTCTCAGGATTTTAATACCTAGAGCCATCGTGTTTAGGCCATTTATAGGAGTCATTTGGAGGGGTACTTGAGTACCTTAAGGGGCGATAACCAGCAGTTAGGGTAGGTTAGCGATGATAATCAGCAGTTAGGGTAGGTGAGCAGCGATGTGATAGGGAGTAGATGGAGAGTATGGGCGTCGGCATGTGTCAGTGGGCCTGAGATGATAAGCTGTCCCATCAGTCTGATCGGATATCATGCTTCCCTATGTTATCTTCTAGCTCATGCTTTACCTTTTACTAGTAGACTTGGGCCGTCCCAAATGTTATTAGGCTACATTAATTGGGCCTTTAGAAATATATTTTCCATAGTTATCACTATCCATTCGCACAAATGAATTTCTATTGGTATAAGATTTAAATTTCTTATCCAGTTTGGATAAATTTGAATTTTTCTATTATACTTTTCAATTAAAGCAATTTTATCTTTTAAATTGTAAAATTGAAATAGGTGGATAATTTTCAAATGATATATTAATTTTGACTTTATTTTATTTTTTTTATTAAAACACGAGAAATCATACACAAAATATTATATTTATACACAATAAATATGTTATACGATATTGAAATAGCTAAAAATATACAAATTTGCTCTCAATTTTTCTAAAAAATTAATTAATTTTATTTAAAAAATTAATTTTTCCTATTAAATAGCAAAATTAAAGTAAATCTGTCTATCTAGTGAAATTTGAAGTATGATTATTTTTCATCCGCTAAATGATAAACTCGAGCATTAACAACAAGGTTAATTAAAAAATTTAAAAATTGATCGTTTAAGGAAATAGCCTTTGAGAATTCCTATCAAATTGGAGCAAATTCAGTTAAAATCTTTAACCTATGATAATTTCAAATTTTATTTTTGAAAAGAAGAGGTACCATTCATGTGCCAAAAAAATTAAATTAATATTGTAATAGTGATAATCAAAGTTTATTGGTTGATCAATTCTTTTATAGGTTCAATTGACTATATATATATATATATATATATATAATTTATTTTCAACTCATTTTTATTTGGAATAAATTATTATAGTATTCAATTAAAATCGAATTAGCATATTAAATTCAATTAAAATTAAGTTTACAAAAATAATTTTAATTAAAATAAGATTGAATTTGAGATTAATTTGAATAATTAAATACAGTTTATTCAGTTTGGGTAAAAGTAAATACAATATATTCAATTTAGTAAACTAAATTCAGTTTATTTTTTAGGTAAAAGTGAATTCAGTATATTAAATTTGGCAAAAGTAAATTGAATGTGTTTAATTTGGAAAAAAAATAAATACAATGTATCCAGTTTGGGTAAAATAAAAATAAACAATTAGAGAAAAATAAAATTGAAATAGCTTGTATCCACTTTAGCCAAAAGTGAATACCACATATAAATATATAGTAGAAAACGTCTACTACTTTTTTTATTTTTCAACTAATAAGAGCCTAATTAATGAATAAGACTTAAAAAATTTTTGTTTTCCTAAAAAAAAAATTGAGAAATTCAATAAAAATAACCACTCTTTATTTAAATGAATGGCTAAGTGACTTAAAAGTATGTTAGTCAAGCTAAAAAATATATTTTTTTCAATGGTACATTTGAATCACTCAATTTGAGTAATTTAACAAAATCCTTTATTTTTTTCGTATATAACGTAACGCATGACATAATTAATTTGTTCCATGAATTTTTTTTAATAGATTTGATTTAGATGAAAATTTTTCTTGAAAATATAGATAACATGTATAGAAATGCTATGTACCTAAGTTATTTTTGTAAATAAATTATCAGGACGAACCGTCAATTATGCTATATATTTCCGACTTTAAAACAATATTCTGGCTCTATAAAAAATTATAAAAATGATAATTTTTTTAATTGATAAAAATTTACAGAAGCTTTCAAAAGTATGGTTATATATTAAAAGATGAAAAACTAAAGTTGCGTGGAATCAACTCATCCGCCCGAAATAATTAATATTCATAGTTTTTTTTTAATAATTTTCTCCTTTGATAATGAAAAGGAAAATGATTTGATTAAAATAATAAAAGTTCTAAAATTGGTGGTTGTGTCGTAAATAAAATTGTAAGTTAACAATGAGAAGGGTAGGTATGATTGCGGAGCGAAACAAGAGCAAAGAGTGCCTTCTCACCTACTGCCCTGTGCAAAGGCAGAGCGGGGGCGGGACGAAAATCGATAGTATTATGAGAAAAAAAATTTTTTTTGTCCCTATCCTCGCAGGAAACCCTATTTTCGTGAGAATTTCCTTCCCCACATTAAAAATATTTTTATTTTAAAAAAAATTAATTATAACTAAAATATAATATTTAATAATTAATTGTAATTGAAATATAATATTTAATAATTAAAAATATAAATTCAATTACAAATTAAACTAATATAAATTTTAATCATTGATAAAATTAAAATTAAATATAATTTAAACTTAAATTATATAAATATAATTAAATTTAGTAATTAAATTTCGGGGTGGAGATCATAATTTCCGTCCCCATTCCGAATTTTAAATCGAAAAATATTTTTTCTTCGTCTTCATATCTATGGAGAAATTTTTTGCGAATTTTTCATTTCATTCGAGGCGATTTTTCACTGAAAACAGGAATTTTTCGCCACGTGATATCTCTAGAGAAGGGGAAGTATGGTTTTCAATTACAATTGGATTTTTTCCCCCTTCCTGTTAGATTCAGGTAAAACCATTACTTTGAAAACTTCTTCATTTGGCTACTTTCTCTCTCCCTCTCTCAATTTTTCTTTTCTTTCTTTCTACATCAAGCAAATTCAATACCTGCCTTTCTTCTTTCTTGGGTTTCTTTTATTTCTCATCGATTACTCACACACCATCTCTTTGCTCTTACTCTCAAATGGATTCATAAATCTTTTTCTTTCCTATTTCTATCTGTTTAAATTTGTTTCTTTTTTCTGATTCTATGGTAAAGATCACTACTTTTTCATCTGGGTTCTCCGTTGGGAAATGTTAAATAAAGGACTGGTAGAGAAGAAAGTTGGATCTTTCTGGGAGTTGATGCAGTTTCTTGGAGATTTGTGTGCAAAATTGAGACGGGTTTTTGGTAAATCGAATTATCAATGGCAGGAGAAGATTCAATTGAGCTTAAATTCAGGCCGGCAGATGGTGCAGATATTGGGCCGACCAAATATAGTCCAGCAACCACAGTGACAACTCTCAAAGAAAAGATAATCGCACAGTGGCCAAAAGGTTTAAAAGTTCTTTATTGGTTTTTTTATGTTTCTTGAATTGATATGGGGTTTGACTTCCATTATTTCCAAAATTTGGATATTTATCTGAAGGTTGCATCCCTGTTATTTATGACTGATTATCGGTAACTTCATTAGGTGAGGTCCTTAATTCTAATAATTGGCTTGATTTTTTTTCCCAAGCAATTTCATTAGTTTGGTGGCCTTAGTCTTGCTTTTTTTGATTTTTTAGCAAATCATTTACCTTATTCTATTTGCATTTTGTGGGATGAAAGCTGAGCCTGTCTAAATTAGATAACTGAAGTGCTAAGTTGTTTGGGTTCTGACGATGCATTAAATATTGCCTTCAAATATTGTCTTAGTTCTAGCCGAAATATTGATTTTTTTTTACCAACTGAATTGGCTTTTATTGTTGTTACTTGTGCCTTTTCAAGCTATTTGTAGCTGATAACCATCATATCCCAACGCTGGTATACCTGCTTATATATTCAGAATGAGAATGGGACAATACTGAGTTTTGATATTTGGATTTTGGCTTTCACTATTACAAAGGTGTAGATTTTATTTTATCATGATGTGGTTGCATTTTGTTCCGGTTAAATGTGAAGTTCCTTTTAGCTGATATATTGCAATTGACTTGCAAAAAAACAGCGATTAAAAGAGAAGAAAAGGAAAAAAAGCTGCCTCGTGCCAAATCCTTAGATACTATTTGATTTAATGATTAAAAATTGTTGGTGTGTAACTTATTTTCATTTTCTAATAAGTTGCCTTTTATGGGCAGGCAAAGAAAATGGCCCAAAGACTGTAAATGACTTGAAACTCATTCATGGCGGCAAGATACTGGAAAACAATAAGACGCTTGCTGATTCCAGACTTTCAGTCGGGGAGCTTCCAGGAGGTGTAATCACTATGCATGTTGTTCTCCGGCCTCCCTTGCCAGAAAAAAATAGTGGTAATCAACGTATCATTTTTAAGATGGTGTGACATAAGTTATAACCTTTTATTGGATACATGTGCTCAAAATAAATCTGCTCAGATTGTGGTGTTAAATTAAAATCCCTGATAATTATACAATATTCTTAACTGGTAATCGTTTAACTACCTAATAACTTATGCATTGTGTTAGTTCTTTATGTTCATAATGTCAAGTCATTATATTTGGTTGAACCAATTGATCAAGGAGGGAAACAGGTTTAGGTTCAAGGTATATCTATGGTTGGATTATGTTAATTGATCATATTTATGGGCCTCCTTAGGTTTTTTTTCTTATGTTTTTACAGCCTTGTGTTTTTCCTTCTCATATCCTTGTTCTGCAGTTCTTATCTTGCAAATCACAATGCTTATTAAATATGACTTAAAGAATATTATGTTTCTGGTGGATGTCCAAATACACAGCACAGCTGAATCCTTTTCATCATCTTCTTCTTCTTCTCTTGTTTTTCCTTTTCTTTTGATATCATTATTTAAGGAAGGGGGATTATTACCAGAATATTGATCTAGCGGAATGATGCCATCTGGATTTAAAATTTTTATACAGTTTTTCATGGGTGTACATTCTGTGTGTGCCTAAAATAAAAATGAAAATGAAAAGTGGAGTCAAAGCCCAAAGAACTAACACTTGATTTCTTTTCTCAGACAAAGTGCGGAAAAGTTCTACAAAGACACCTGGGTGTTCATGCTCAATCTTGTAGTTGCAAGTAAGCAATGTTGCCAAGGCTTCTCAAGCTGGTGTTGTTTCCTAGTTAGACAGTTAATTTGATGATAGTTGAGATGCAGTTCAAAAATCATTCCTGGTGCCAGAACTCTGTTGGGTGAAAAGCATTGCCTGTGTTTCAAAGATAGCTTTTTCCTAGTTGCCTCAAACAGAATGATGAAGATATGTGACTGAGCTTGCCCTGTTGCATTTGACTTTAATTTCCTCCGTAAATTACTCCGTTAGTTGTGAAGGCAACAAGGAATTAATGTCAATGGATTAGAGGTTTGTTTGATCGAGATGGTCTGTTCTACCAGCAGAGTGGAAAAAAATAGAATAAAAAGTGGAAAATAGAAAAAGAAAAACTAATGGGAATTACAGAAAGAATGATTGTTTTGTTTACATCTATTGTAATTAGAATATCTACATGTTGGTATAGCAAATAATTTTTTATATTTTCGGCAAAGTTTGTATCGTCTTCTTTTTCAATCTGATTCGTCACTCTTCCTGCTTGTGACAGACTATTGATTTCAGTTTGAGATTAATCAATTATGCAACCTTTCCTCATAATTAACATCACCCTTGAAGGGAGAAAAGAAATGGAAAAGAAGACAGAAAAAGAAAAATTGATGAAGGAAAACTACTTTTCTCGCTTGTTGCTTTGATTAAACAAAATAGTGCTTTCAAAAATTTGATTTGCTATACAGTATAATGAATTACAACACTGAGACCAAAATGTCATAATGTTACAGGGATCTCTACCTTGTGATACTAACTGGGACAAACACCCAGAAAATACAGTTTTATTTACACCAAGTACACCTGCTCCTAAGCTTGAGCCATCCTTACAAGCCTTGATATATTTTAAAAATTGCGCTTGCCCTAACTTGCTACCCATGAATATCTGCCACAAGTCTAATAATTACTTGAAGAGCCAATGCGAGATGTAATTTATTACCCGGTAAAAGGGATTTCTGAGACTAAGGAAACAAGAACAAACAGAAGCTTGCGCAGGGGCTACAAAGAGTGGTCCCCGAGTGAGGCTGATGAGGACCGGTTCAAGTGTTAAGCCTTCTTGGATGCTCGAACATTCTTGAGCGTCATCATGAGTTTCTGTCTCTCTCCTTCAACCTCTGCAAATTGAAGACTTAGCTGAGAGTAGCGGTCGTGCATCTCTTTCAATTCAGTATCCACAGTTGCATATCTTCCCTTCAGTTCCAACATGTCTTTAATCAGCTCATTGATGTCTCTAAAGCTTTTGAATACTGCTTCCTCATCACTGTGTTGTTTCAAGAAAGAACTGGACCAGAAGAGTTTCATATTTGTTAGCTGTTTCATCTGCTTAGTTAAGATCCCAAGTTATGTCCCAAAAGTTTGAGACGATTGCGCAAATATTATATAATTTATAATGGAAGGCTTCACGTATTTGAGCAGTTCTATCTGTAACTTGTTCAATGATTTCATACATATCGTTACCAAATTCAAACATCACAATGAAACGAGTTCAAGGCAAATCGACACATTGCTACAGGATGTGAAATGTCCATTAAAAGCTACACATGTAATAGCTCCTTATTGCTATTGAACCAAGCACACAGCAACTCAGAAGGCATAACCTGAAAGGGGCTACTAAATCTATGGACATGAAAGAAGTAAATGCCAGGTTAGTGAGATCTCCATTTATGAGGACGTGAAAATGTACAAAAGAAATGGCAAAGCTAGGGGGAAAAAAAAGAGAGAGAGAATGAAAGGGCAATACATTAACAGCGGTATACTGATTTCAGAAAATAACATCAACAACAATAATAATAATGCCTAACAAGTGTTAAACTTTGCATGAAAATGACAATAATTAACATGTCAAAACTGTTGACCAGTCCTTGACTAGAGTATTCTAAATAGAGGCTTCCATACTCTTATATGATGATCGGTGAGACGTGCAACAGATGCAAGATTTATTGAAAACATTCCTAGCAGTGGAGGAAAGACAGAAAGAAATTATTTGTCCAAAGTGGCAGAGTGAGAAGAGAAATGAAATATGAATGTGCAAGCAGACACATAGAAACTCTAGGCACAAAGTATGAGTCTAATCAACCTTGTCTTAACTGTGTGATTATGGATAAGTGATGCAGAATTCAAGAAGCAGAAGTATTAAATGTCAGTCCATCACTAATACAAGCATTTGCAACTGATACAAGATATATTCTCCTCTATGGATAGGCATAATGGCAAGCAAGACATAGATGCGTGCACATACTGATGGGACAGAATTTTCTGTGCTGCCATTAATGGAAATGGCATGCAAGTTTGCAAGGTTTTGTTACAGCCATAGTTGATAGCCTACCTCTGAAAATGGATGCTTGACCTCTTCTTTGCTTGCAGTGCTTCAGCGAGCTCAAGTTCTAGTGCAAGCACCCTTTCTAATGCATTGCCACTCCCTGAGAATTCATTAAACAAGGGGAACATGCTTCCTAGTTCTTCATTTGCCTGCAAAAACAACACTAAGAGTCCATATTAGGGGAACTAATATGTAATTGGAGTAAACTGATGCGAATTTATTTACCTTTTGCAACTGCAAAAATTCTCTCTGCAATGTAGGAAATTTTTGGTCAAAACCATCATCCTGTAGAAGTGAATTCTCATTTTTCATTCTCTCCAACTACATAGAGATTGAAAACAAATAATGGTTTGGCATTAGATACCATACTTGTAAAATTTGAAATGCATTGCACTTTTTCCATATTGTGCCAAACTAAACAGATGATAATCCATTTGCTACTTGCCCTAAGAATACAAATATGCATACCTCATAACTTAAGTTGTCCAAACTAGTCTTTAAGCTTTCAGCTCTGAAGTGATCATTTATAAGAGCTAACTGCTTCATGTCACTGTGCAGCAACATCATTTGATTCGGGGGTAGGGGACTCTGAATTCCATTCCCACTGATAGATACAAGAACATCCTGAAAATAATTATATAGATAAATGCTTAAAGACCAATCTCATGTAAAGAATGTGTTAAGCGAAAATAGATGAATATGCACAGGTTCAAGATTGAGCATAAAAATGGATGCATATGCACAGGTACATGATTGAACATATTCTCTTTGATTTTAGGTGTAGGTATAAGGGAGTACAATTCCAACCTAAGAAATTAGAAACTAAATACAATATACGGTAATTGATTAGCTGCATAATCAAATGCTCTTCCCACTACATAATGAAAACTTAAGATGATATAAATTGAACTAATTGTATAGCAGATCTCATATATTACACTAATGTGATTAACATCTAAAACCAAATAGCAAAAACAAGAAATAACTGTTGAAAGAAAAAACTATTTGGAACTGATGACATAGAAAAGTTTTATGTACCTGCTCAGGTTGCACATTCATGACAATGCTTGTATGATCGACCTCATTAATGGGAACTGAGCATGGATGTCCAGCTTCTTGGCAATCCCTTGAACTATCTTTTTCCAAGCTTTCAAGACAAGCATCCATAGTCAAACAACCTGAAGAAACCACATCTACACTTTTTCGTCCATAGCTTGCACTTGTGATGGAAACATCATTTCCTTCATCAATATTGATAGCTGACTTGGAATTCGCTAGCAATTCTTTCATGTGAATAAGTTCAGCTGCAATTTTAGACTTTTCCTCGTAGCATTCTTGTAAAGAAGTTTCAAGTTTTTGTTTTTCTTCCTTACAGCACTCCAGACTTATTAATGAGCATTCCATTTCAGCCTTCATTAAATCATAAGCCTTTGTTCTCTCACGCTTGTCAGACAGCGCTGACTGGAGCTCGGCCTCTAATTCCAAAATTTTCATGCCCAGTTCTTCATTTTTCTTCAGATGACATGCTTCAGATTTCTTCCTATTCTCAATCTCATTAATGGCATCTTGCAGTTTCCACAACATTTCTTCACTGTGACTTCTGGAGATGGACAGCTGGTGTTTTAGTTCTTGAAGCTTTGTTTCATACTGCTCTTTGATAAATGCTATTCTTAATGACTCTTGCATTGCAACTGGCGATGCCTCAGTTTCCTTTTTTTCACGAGCCTGCGTCCACTCAGCATCAGCCTTGTCTTTAAGCTCCTTCAAATGGATAGACAAGTTTCTGAACTCTTCTGTCTTCAAAGTCTGTTCAGCGAGTCTCTGGGTAACCTCATTGTACTGTTTCTTTAGTTCATCATGATATCCTTCCGTAGCATTTATCTGAGCTTGCTGTTCATCCAACTGGGCTTTGAGTACTAAAACGCTGACTTCTAATTCTTCCTTGGAGAGAACCAGTTTATCAATCGCCTCTTCAGAATTTACTAACATGAGCTTCAGCCTTTCAACCTCCAGAGAATGCCGACTTTTATCACAATGATGAACCTGATCCCTGTATACCTCCAGCTCAGCTGTTGCAACTCTGTTTGCCTCAAGAAGTAAACTGTTATCAGCAACAGACACCTCTAACTCAGATCTAACGGAATTGAGACTTGTCAACAACTTTCCATTCTCTTCAATGTAATGTGCTTCACTAGCAAAACAGTTCAGATTTGTTTCTATATCAGTCTGCTTCTTCTGAAGTTCTAAAAGGTTTAGAAGCAGCTGTTCAGCCATACTCTCATACTGAGTTTTTGAGAAAATAAACCTAATATCTGTGGCTATTAAATATTCAAGTAATTCACATATCTCAGCTTCAAGACCAGAAACAGAAGAACATTTTATGCGTGCAACTTTTAGACTCTGCTCATAGTCAGACAAAAGATTGCAAACTCTCAATTTCTCAGATTCTAGATCTGACACTGATTTCCTAAGATGGAGCAAATGACACTCCTTCTCATTTAACTGGGAAACATAATCTGTCATTTTACTCTCTAAACTCTCCCTCAGGCATTTCTCGCCATACAATTGATTATGCAGAGATTGGAAACTTTCTCTCAGACCGTTCAGCTTTATCGAAAGTTGGGCAGACTCGTCAGTTTTCTCATGTGAAGACACCATCAAAGTCTCATTTTCATTGTGCAAAGATTTGAAAGTATCTAGCAAAATGTTCAGCTCTGACTGAAGCTTTTCAGTTTCGTCAGATTTTTCCTGTGAACAAGCCATCAAAATCTGCTTTTCCTCATGCACGGTCTGCAAACTCTCTCTCAAACTCTGTAGTTCTGATGCAAGCTTGGAAGCTTCCTCGGTTTTACCCTGTGCAGATGCTATCAAAGCTCTTTTTTCATCCTGCAGAGATTGCAAACTTGCCTTCAGTTGGTTTTGCTCCAATTGAAGAACTGAAAGTTCATCCATTTTTTCCTGTGAAGATGCAGCTAGAGCCTGTTTTTCCTCATGCAGGATAATATAACTTTCTTTCAAACTGTTAAGATCCAGTACAAGTTGGGCAGATTTCTCATTTTTTCCCTGTAATGATGTCACCAAACCTTGTTTTTCATCTTGCAAAGCGTGCAAACTCTCTTTCAAAAGGTTTAACTCTGACACAAGCTTGGAAGATTCCTCCATTTTATCTTGTGATGATGCAATCAAAGCTTTGTTTTCATTTTGCACTGACTGCAAACTTTCTTTCAAACCCTTAAGCTCTAATGCAAGTTCGGCAGATTCTTCAGCTTTAGCCTGTGATGCGACTTTCAAATTTTGGTTTTCATGATCGAGAACCTGCAAATTTCCTTTCAAACTGTTCAATTCCAGTGCAAGCTGGGCCGCCTCTGCAGCTTTATCCTGTGAAGAAATTAACAAAGCTTGGTTTTCATTGTGCAGAGACTGCAAGCTTTCTTTTAAGCTGTTTATCTCTTCAAGAAGCTGAGCAGACTCCTCTGTTTTATCCCGTGAACATACCATCAATGCCCCGTTTTCGTCCTGCAGAGATTGCAAAGTTTCTTTCAAGCTCTGGAGTTCTGATGCAAGTTTGCTAGATTGCTCATCTTTAGCCTGTAAGGACACCATTAAAGCGTGATTTTCTTTTGTAAATTCTTCTTCTGTCACATTCTCTAACACTGAGATACCATGAGCAAGATCCTTGTTCTGAGAAATAAGCTCTTGTAGCTGAACTTCAAAATGATCAAGATCTGAGAAAAGCTCACTTTGCTGCCGAGTATATTTTTCTTCAAACTCAGAACTAGGCTTGACTTTGTTAGCTAAAGCCTCAAGGTCTAACTGAAGTTTCTGAAGCAACATGTTAGACACATCCAATTTATCCACCGTATTTCGCATTTCGTGTTCCAGCTTCTCTTTCATCAATCCTATCTCTGACTCAGCTGCAGCAACAGATACTTTCGCAGCATCTCTTTCGTGCTTCAAAGATTTCTTCTCTTCTACAAGTTGGAGAATCTTTTCACATGCATTATGCTGAAGCTCTTCCAATTGCAACAGACCTGTTAAGTCCCTGGATTGCAAAACCTGACGGTCAGGCTCACTAATATAAGGCACTACACCGTTAATTTTGGCATTTGGTGACAATGAATTCAGTAATTTATATTGCAGGAAGTTGACAAAATTGTGTACATTTTGTTTCCCCAAAGCCAGCTCATCAAACTTGGTTTTGATAGCTTGCAACTCATCCTGCAAAGAGAAGGTTTCATTCTGAAGAATCCCAATTTCTAGGGTTTTTCTCTCCAATAAGCATGTCAATTCTGTGTTTTCTGCTGCACAGGCCTCATATTTGTGCTCATAACCCCTGCATAGCATCACAAGAGACTCCCATTCTGCGATCTTCTCCACAAGAAGATGATTTTCATAGGCCATATTTTGTAACTTGACTTCAAAATTTTGGTTTTGTAGAGCCAAATCAGTACACTTGGCTATGCAACTAGTGTTGTGCTCATTCAGAGAGTGATTTTCATATGTTGCAGTCTGCAGCTTTTCCATCAGTAACTCCTTAGATTCAGCTGAAAGATCTAGCTGTTGCTCAAGCTCACTCACTTTCTTTTTCAGGACTTTAACATCTTCGTTTGCACCAAACAAGGTTTCCTGGAGCACCTTCGAAAGCACATCCAAGTAGATATTCACAAAATGCATCTCACAAACTTCTTCCTCAACCTTCCGGTACAGACCTTCCTGTAATTGCAGCGATCTTTTCAAGTCATCCAAATGAATATCCCCAACCAACTGCTGTTTCCTCATCCCAACAGCTTGATTTTGAAACTGCAAAAGTTTGTTTGCATATTCCCCTGAATCAAATTTATAATTGCTTGGTTGTGAAGGATCTACAAAGGCTTGCCTGATAAGGTTCTCATTTGTCTCATGCATAGACAAAATCTGAAAAGAAAGCAGTTCAAGGTCCTTCTGTAACTGGTCAACAGCGATAGAATAGTTCAAACGAGCCCTTCTCAGAGCTACTTCTGCAGTTACAGCCCTGTGTTCAAGCTCCTTAGTGAGGGAATCGATATCATGCTTCTCTTTGGTACGTCTTAGTATCTGGTCATTCAGGTCTTGATGCATGGACTCCATTTCAGCCTTGGTGGATGACACTGTATACAAGCAAGTTGAGTGCTCATTTCTTAAATTTTGCAACTCGAGCAGCACCTGCCGTTGGTTTTCCTCAAGTTCCTGGACAAGGGCTTCATAGTAGCATTCCATCTGGTCCATTTTCTTTGCCAGGCTCTCCCGTTCTGCTTTTGACTCATCCAACTCCCTGAGAAGTTCAAACATTTTGCCCTTCATAGCATTTGTAGTATCTAAAGAATCAGATTCATGAGAAATCAGGCCAGGTATGTTAAGGCAATGAAGCATGCCAATCTCTGGTTGATATATATCCACACCAAATCCCGTCCCCATTGCAAACTGGCCATTTTTATGTGAATTTATATCTTGAATCTCCTTCACACTTGCTCCTTCAGCAGGTATCAAGTTGAGACTGGAAACTGCAAGTTTAGTCCCTTGTTTAAGATTCTGCAAGATGCCAAGCAATGTTTCTATGTCTGAGTGAAGGAATCTGTAGTCCCTCTCATTGTAGCCAAAGCAAGCCTTATTTTGAAGCTCTCTTATCTTATCCTCCATGGCTAAAAGTCCCTTTAGCAATCTGAGCAGTGTATCTTGAAGCATTTGATCCTGGTCTCCCCCAACCGCTGCTGCTCTGCTACTAATTGGAGGGTACACTTTAGACACCTTTAGCTGTTCCAGATCATCTTTTAACTCTGAACACTCTGATCTCAGAGCACAGACCTCTTTTACCAGCTCCTTTCCAGAAAAAATCTCAGCAGCAAGTTGCTCAGCAAACTGTTGTGCTTGGTGACCTATTTCGTTGGCATGACTCTGCAATGAGCATACCTCCAACTTCAGCTCATGAATAGATGACTCAGCTGCTCCTAAGCTTCCTCTAAGCCGACTATTCTCCTCATAGGCAGCTGCCAAGTCATTATCCATGGAACAGTCTGAACTCCAGCCATGAACCCAATCGTTTGTCCCCTGTGCTGAAAACCGTGGATCAGAAGGATCTGTTTTCTCAAGCTGAGGGCTTTGACCGATGGAAATTCCAGCTAGATCACCAGAGACAATACTCCTTAGGCTATCAATTTCATGGGTACTGGAGGTTTCTTGCTTCTCAGCATATAAACTTTCTGAAGTATTGGAAGAGCCATCAAATCCAATAGCTGAACCTGTATATTCTTCATCTTGGCCCACCTCTTCCTCAAGTGAAGCAAGATCCCTGGATTTTTCTACAAAGCTAACCCTGGTGTTTACCTGTAATGTGGCCCAAAATATATATATATATAGATGAAATCATGAACGAGTGAGAGAAATTGAATATATGTATATCTATATATTAGAAATAGTGCCTCTTGATTGCAGAGAAAAACTAGTGTCCGCAAAACTTGGTCAATTCATGTTAAAATCACATCCTGTCATTTAATTAAAATGTCTTACAATACTTGCACTCTTACTATCACTACTTATGGAAGCAAGAAATCGAGTATTTTGGCTACAGTGATAAAGAAGGCATCCCTGCAATGTCACAGCTTTTTCTTAATTGTTCACGGGAGAGAATACTGCTCCCTTTATGCCCCCCACTCCAGCCGGGGAGTTTTGGCATGCTTCCTCAGCCTTTAGCAAATGGTTATTCAGTTTCGCATGAGAAAAATTAAAACTATATAAATCCTACACTAGCATAATATGTCTGTTTAACAACTTTGGAAAGATAACCAGTTCCAAAGAACGGCAAAAAAAAAAAAAAAAGCATCCATTCTTCATTGGAAAAAGCAAAGGCTTCAACTACAGCTTTAAGGCACACTTATGAGTCATAAGACACCATCCATTGCCTTTGCCAAAACAACATAACAGAGGGCAGATAAATTTCAGTATGTCAGTGTCGAACTTTTATCATAATCATGAGTCTCCCAGATCTAAAATTCATCAAATACTGTTAAAATGGTTCTTGGTAACCAATTCAGTAAATGGAATAGAAATTTGAACTTGTAATTTGAAGGAAAGAAAAATTGGAAAGCAATATTTCACACATTACAGTTAAACAAATGAATATGAGAAGCATGAATTCATGCAAGCACACATGGCATTAAAACTATATTTATCAAAAGCTAATATCTACAGCAAAGTTAACATAACTCAGCATAAGTGGAGAAAAGGTTAGCTATTGTGCAACTAGGAAGGCATGTCCAAACAAAAAACATGGACAAACCTTATTTATCTGATCCCTTACAGTCTCTTCTGAAGAAGATACTTTTCGACCAGAAGATTCATCAGGACTATTATGGTCAGTTTGCAGTCCCCTTTCTCTAAGTTCTCTCTGCTGCTCAAACTCTCTGAAAGCAATTATAGGCAATAAGGGTATTGAAATGGATAATACAAGATGTTCACAAGTCTAAAGTAATACCTGAAACCAGTTTTTGAAGTAAGCAGCTGCACGGTTACCTGGGCACAGATGACAAATGTTGAGATACATATGGGAGTAACATCATATAAATTACAATAGTTAACAGATTATTATTGACAACAAGCAAAACCAAAATCTCCTATGATATTTTATTAGTTATCTACACATCTAGTGGCATTGATAAACTAACTTTCCAAAGAATTATGTGAGGAAAACAGGAGATGCTGAAATTCTCACATGCAAAATAGTGCCAGAATCGCAACCATGCAGAGGCAGAGCAATGACAGAAGGTTTTAGTGCATCAGCATAATCAGCAAGGTTGATGGTAGCCTCACCAAGTATGCTGGAACGTGATGTTCCCTGATGCCCATTAATGAAGTTCCAGTCAGAGACAGTTACCTCGCTGAGTATTAGATTACATAAAAGAACAATCTGCTGCAAAGGTAAAGGGACAATGTAAAAAAGTATTTACAGAACCCAGAGCTGAGATATTACCATTGCCACAACTAGCTTATAGAGCTTTTCATCATACTGTTTTGTTTTAAGATCTTGGAGAAGTCTGGTAGTCTCATATATGGGATCTGCCCACTTACAGGTCCCATTTCTCACATTGGCTTTGGTTGTCTTTGCTGTTGCTTTTCCAGAATCAGCAGGAAAGAAAGAAATAAAAAGTTTATCCCACCCTGATTGTGGAATCTGTATCACATATAAATATGAAATTCAGTCATCGCAGAGATCATAGAATCATAATACTAGCCATGTTTACCAACTATATTTATAATCAAGAGAGAGTATGTACTTAAGCCATTTCAAAATCATGATAACGCTTTAATATTCATGCTTCAGCATTTTGTAAAACATCAAAACTACATCCTCTGTTGCATGTAAGATTTGATGAGAAGACAAATACATTTAATACATGAAACCAATGCAGAGAACTTTTCCACTTCCCTTCATATGACCTTCTACTAGAAAAGGGAAAAAGGGAAAAAGGAAAAGGAAAAACATGAGGGAAGCATACACAGGAATAAAATTTAAACAAAAATGATTGAAAATAGAAATGGCGAAACAGGGGAAGTTCAGCAATTTTTCATACTCGGAGGTCTCCCAGCAAGAAAATAGAACTGATGTTCTCATACAGCACCTACAATAATTTGTTTTCAGCTACTTCTTGCCACAACAATTTGTTGAACATTAAATCTAGCTTATTATTGCAAAGCAAAAGTTGCAACGCTCCTTGTTGAAATCCTAGCTTCAATTTGTCTTACAATTTGTGTAAATACACAGAGAGAAATCCCTTTGTGATAACAAGCCAATAAGATAAGTTTAGAAATGAAATGACATCAATAAAGAATCTGATGGAGTTGTTTAAGCAAGTTAAATAATCGTATACTCCCAGTCTATTGTCAATGTAATGCTCAGCCATATAAATGTTTCAGCATATTTACGAGCACACTTACATGCGTTGCATGGAATTGCAGCCGGAAGACCACTTTTACTTTTGTTTTCTCAAACTTCCATTTATTGATCCTCGACATTACTGAAAATCAATTGTTCATCAGCTGCAGAACAATTTGGAAAACCGTAAGATCTTCCACAATCACTAGTTAAAGAAGTAATGATGCTTGAGATGCCATGAATTCCAGCTGGAAGCAACAGTGAAAAAAAGTGCATTGCTATTTGTAGATTTGTGATGATCTCCTAAGACTCCAGCAAGAACTTTAGTTGAGAAAATTTACATTCACTAATTTCAAAACTGAGAATAAAGTGAAGAAAGAAATTGGAGTGAACTAAAATATGAATATCAGATATAATTACTGATAAAGTAAAGCCATTTCATTTGGAAAATCAAACGGTAGTATTAGCCATTAATAGCCAATCATCTCAACGCAGCAGCATAAGCACCAGTAAACCACACATAAATAAACATGTAATTGCTACCACACATGCAGTAACCAGTCTAAGCTAATTTGGCAACAAAGGGTAAATGGAGGAGAACTTTAAAATAAACTTTCACATATGAAAGTGCCAACTATAGTATCTAACCCAATTACGACTGAGCTATCAGCGAACAGTAAATATAGAAAAAGAGTTAAACCAAAATTGCAAACACGTAATCTTTGAGCCAGCTATTATACGGATCTCTCTAACCAGAGAGCATCATATAAGATCCAATCCCTAATATTCCATTGTATTAATCCATTTTTCTCATAAACCAAACAGAATATTCAGAATGCAGGTCAAAATTTATGCTAAAAGAGACAAAAGAACCAAAATAAAATAAACTAATTAATTTTATACCAACTCCAATACAGCAAGAATCTTCCTAAAACGCCAAACCCAGAAACGAAATCAAAATGCCACTAGTGAAAACACCTCGATCCAAAACCTACAAGAACACAGTGATTTTCAAATTTTCAACTTTATAAAACGACAAAAAAAAGCACCCTCTTCACAGGGAAGAGGTCAAAAAAAAAAAAGGGGGACTGACACAAAAGAGCAAAGAATAAAAAATAATCCAAAAAACCAAATGTCGAGCTAACTGTAGAAAAAAAAATGCAACCTATAAAGTCTATTACACGAAAGCTCTTAAAAAAATAAATTTCAACGAACAAATCAATAAGTAAAGGCAAAAGAACAGTAGGCATTCACCAGATTGAAAGTTGGGAATTCAAAAATACTAAGAAAACGCCAAAACAAACAAACAAATTGGGATCCCAGAAAATGCAAGGAAGTATAACCGAGAAATCCATGAAAAGAATCGAGATTTAGATCACGGTTTGTTCATATTAAGAAAAAAAAAAAGAACATTACTTTACTGTAAAATACAAATAAGAAAATGAAGTTAGGTACCAATTGACGGATCTGCAGGTGCTTAAGGTGGAAGCGAGAGCAGGGAATCTTTACAGAGAAGGTTCACTTTGTCTGTCTGACTTCACAAAGAGAGAGACATTAGAGGAAGTGTTGTGCGTGCTTTTGGGTTTTGGAGGTAGTTGGGATTTGAAGGAGAGAGTGACGTCTAATAACGTAACTAAGGAGTAAATTAAAGGAAAATTTTGAATTAATCAGAGAATGAGATTGAAAAATAATTAACAAGTTAGATGGATGTGAGATTGAAGGTGAAATATCCGCTATCAGAATGGGGATTTTTAATCATATACTCAAAGAAGAAGGAAAGACAATAATAATAATAATGCTGTTAAAGAAAAAGAGACATCCCGCCAAAGCATGGAAGCCTGTTATTGTCAGCTTGTCATCGTTGATTAATTATGTTATTATTATATAAATTAATGGATTTTTTATTTTGCTTTACTGTGCTGCCGAAATTATCAAAATAACCTTTTGGGTTATTTTTAAAAATAAAAAATTGTTTTGTTTTCTGGGGGAATATTACTGGGTGCAGGACCACCAGTGGGGGTATTTGTACTACGCAGTAGAGTGACAAATCAAAGGTTTCCACTTCAGAAATTTTTGACATTTTCTAAATTTCATTTGGATTTTTGTCAATTTTAGTAGACATTATGTTTTTATTAATTTGTCCATTGTGAAAAATAATTTATTAAATTGAAATAATAGTTTTATTGTATAGAGAGTGTATTTAAAAAATTATATTTAAATATGCCAATAATAAATTTGATTTAATCCGTGTATAAATTTATAAATTTAGTTCAAATAAATCTGCTCACTCCTTCGTTTTTTAGCATTTACATCAACAAAAGTTGGGGATAGAATTCGAATTCGACCAATGACAAATACATTACGCAACAAAAATTATATAGGATAATTAGTAGATTTTTGTTTTCTTTTTGGTAGAAGAAAATTGTAAACGAAAATAGGAGAATAAGATTTTATACAAAAAACGTTTTAAAGTTTTCAAATATGTTAAATTCAAACATTGTTTAGTTGATGTTTATTAATTTAAAAAAAAAAAAGTGAACGCATCAATTGTGAGTACAATAATGTCCAATTGTAAAATTACAAAATTTTTGAAATTGTATTTAACTGTGGCCCTTAAAAAATAAAAAATCAAAATTATATTGAAAAGTGAAAATTTTTGTATTTAATTGTATTGAAAATTTGGTCAAATTCAATTTGGTGTTTTGGTTATTTTGAAACAATTCAATTTAATGCAACACAATTTTGAAATTCCGCATGTATACAATAAAAATAAACAATGTTAATTTATACATGAAAAATTTTTAAAAAATGTACTGAATTTAGTTAATACAAAAATTTAAATGATATGCAAACACTATAATTTCTAAAATTAATTATAAATTTTTACTTAAAGGCCTATGTATTAACAAGACGTAACATTTTTGCTTCTCAATGAAAAAATAATTTAAATTAAGACCAATAAATCCCAAAAAAAATATGGTAAACAATCTACAAATGCAAGTTTTTAACAAGGCCTAATATGTAATTTGCCCTCCAAACTTGCATACTTTTTGTCATCCCGCCCCCTATAGCTACTTGTTTACCATTTTGACGCTTGATGTTGATTATTTTAAAAACTATAAACACCTTATGCTAGTTGGCATTAATAGAGGGCTCCAGTTCGCTGATGTGGCTTTAGCGGGTGTAGGTCGTGCATTATATGATGCGTGAAAGGGGACTTTACTGTTGCTCAACGGTAAAATCAAAGAGGAAATAAAAATGGTTTTCGTTCCTCTCTCTATTCAGCCATCTTCTTTCCCAATTCTCTAAATTCTTTCTTCTCAACAGTAAAATCTCTGCATTGGCTTGTTTGCTTCTTTCAGCTCTTGTTTGAAATCTCAATTAATCTAAGAAACGACGAAAGTTGGGGAGATTGTAATGGAGAATATACCTAAATGTCATTGTCACCAATCGGCTGAGTTGCACAGTTCGTGGACGTAGCTCAATCCAAGGAGGAGGTTTTTTGGTTGCCAAAGATTTGGGGTTCTTATTTATTTATTTATTTATTTATTGGCTTTTTTATTGAAAAGTGCATTGATTTGTCATGATTGCTTTGATTCATGGTTGTGATTTTCCATCCCCTTTTTGATTCGTTGTGATGGGTTTTTTGTGTTCGTATGAACCCAACGTCTGCAAGTTCTTCTTATGGTTTGATGAACCAATTTCAGGGCATTACAAACATATAATTTTAGGGTTTTTTCAAATAGTGCGAGAAATGGAGCAAGAAGTTAATAATAGGAGGAAAATAAACAGGAGAAAGGGAAATTATTTTTTTTTCGTTATATACTGATAGTGCTACTGGCATTTTTATTTGAAATACTGATTTAAGTGTAATTGTGTATAAGAATTTAGAATTTTTTATGCAATTATGTAATTTACTTTGGATTTGTATCAGCTGTAGAATTTTGATTAATGCAGTTCTCCATACTTAATATTGACCTATTATGTTACTTTGGCATTTTTATTTGGACTACTTAAAATTGCCCTGTTATGTTACTAATAAATTTAACTGCATTAAAATTTCAACTACATAAGGACAATTCTCTATCAACAATAGCAACTGGAAAAATATTCATAACATTAATCCTAATCCAACACTTCAATTCCATAATAACAATTCCAGAAGTACAATTTAATTACTACACTGCTTTAGTAAATCCAGTTATCAACAAAATGATAAGTCATAGATTGTCTACAAAATAGAAACTACAATACATTCTAATAAATTTTAATTTTGTTGAGAAGCATTTTGAAAGCAAAATGGCTGGCGAAAAGTTGCAGGGACTTGTGATTCTTGTTATGATGATTCAGCAGCCATCCTCCTTGTCATTTTGGCTTGTGAACTTTGCTCCCTTAATTGCATTTAGGTTACTGCATTCATGTCTGTCCACTTCAGTCCCGAAGGCTTGAACCCTAGGTCAACATTTGTTTCAATAGCATCCTTCAAGGTAAGAGGTGAGTATACAACTCTCTCAATGTTTTCAAACTGTATAAAAAATGAAGATGACATTATTGGCCTGAAAACAATAAAGAAATAAAGCTAGAAAAATAACACTTACCCTTTGTAGAATAACACTTAAATAATCATAAACTATTCTATATTTGTATGATGCTCTTGGTATGTTTTTACCAACACTATTATTCACAAATCTGTTAAAGTTGTTAGCCTTGCCCTCCCATGTTCTCTACCCCTAATTGCTATTAGGTGTTCAGCTGACTATTTCCCATTAAGTAGCACATCAGCACCAATTGGCCTCTATGGCCCATCATCATTAGGCTGATTTGTAAATCCCCTATGACCTCTTGTCTTTTGAATCTGGTTAAGTAACATATAATTGATCAATAGTTGTTATTGTAATTAAAAAAATAATTACGTTATATTCTTAATGTTGGATTAGGTTAAGTTGATGGTTTTGGCAATGGTTGGGTTTCTGCTGCTAAATGTTGATGGCTCTCTGTTGTTGGAGGAGGTTGAGTTACTGCTCTTAGTATTTGTTAGCTCTCTGCATGAAAATTTTGATTGCTACCTTAATCATTTGCTAGCTGAGGTACTCCTTGTTTCTGTTAAAACAATCTAAAACAAAAAAGCAAGACTTACTAACATATTAATTTTCTTGAAAATTTTTTAAACAATCCCAATAATTATTAAGAATACTCATGTGTTTTATGCATCCTTTCTTGTTGTGACCCCTGGTAGCACAATGTGAACATGTCAATATTGAAATTTTCTTTGAAATTTTGCTAAACTTTTTATTAGGTTCATCTACTGCCTTTCTCCTATTTTTTTAGGCCTTCATGGCATTACAGTTACCTCAGGAAGTTCAATAGTTGGATTCTGAGTGGATGGCCATAGTTTCATATTTGTGATGGGCTGTATGTAGCTATTGTATTCTTTAAGGTATGTGTCCTTCCTATACCAATGTTCTACAAAATTAGTAGGTTCCCACTTTCTGTCAAAATTGTATAAATAGCATGCTTGCAAGGAATACCCTTGAGCTGCCATAATCTACAAAAACATGTCATTTTTTTAACATCAACAATGTGCCTATAAACCCCATTAATTATCTCAAATCCAGCATCACCATTCCAAATCAGCTGACACTTTCCAACATCTTGTCCTGCTTTCTGAATAGCTTCAATTGTCATTGGTGAAACATCATATATCCACTTATTAGCAAAATCTCGCATTTCTACCATCCTACCCATAAGCTTATACCTAATCTCCTCTAGCATTGTAATGATTGATTTAGGCTTAGGACCCACAATCCAACTATTAAATATCTCACACATATTATTCTTTACCACATCATATTTGCTCACTGGACTAAAATATGCCCTACACCATGTTTCCTTATTATAACACAAGAAATCCTCCACAATACCAGTCCCTAACTTGCTTAACTCATAAATTTTGTCATAAAGACCTACCTTAAAACTTGATCTTGAACAAGCCCATAATTTTTTCCTTCTTTCTTTACCTCTCTATTTCTACTTCCAGTTGCTCTGTATGTGCCCTGCACACATTCTCTTCTCAGCATTTGGTAGCAATTCTATAACTGCTTATACTAGTCCCTATAATTTACAATTAATATCATAAATTTTTTCAACCAACTTAATGCTTAATTAAAAAAATTTAATTGAATAAATATTTCAACTAACATACCTCTTGCATGTTACTCCTCACCATTAATCCAGTTCTAGTATCAATCAGATATATGCCACGCACCAAACATTTGTTGAATCGGCTCCAAATGTCCTTTGATTCCTTGTCCACTATAGCCCATGCAATTGGGTACATTTGATGATTTCCATCTTTATTAACACATGAAAGTAGTTACCCCTTGGTCAGTCCCTTAAGAAATGCACTATCTAGTCCTATTATTAGCCTGCATCCATTCAACCATCCCTTCTTCAGTGCCTTTAAACATACATACATACCCATATAAACCTTTTTGCCTGGTATTGTTTTGTTTGATGTTTTGATCACAATGGATGAACCAGGATTGGTTGTCCTGATCATATTAGCATAATCATACAACCTTGCAAACTTTACTTTATAGTCTCCTATAAATTCCCCAATCATCATATACTTAGCTTCTGCACACATAGTTTTACCAACATAAACTGAATAGTTCTCATGCAACAACTACTACAGCTACCATAACTTGATATTAGACTGATTGATTATCTTCTCCTTATACTTTTTTGCTATAAACTTTGAATTACAAGCCTTGTTTCTATTAGACCTATAACATGTATGAAATGGATAATAAGTCTTGACAATAAAGTCACCAGATCTCCCCTCTATACTGCCTAAAATGTGCCATTCACATTTGGGCTTTAAGCATATTGTCTTTACTCTACTCTTCACATTTGGCCTTAGTTTTAAGTTCACTCCTCTCTCAACAATATAATCCTGTAAAGCAATCTTAAACTGTCTTGCATTTTCAAATATCATTCCTAATACAAATACTACAAGAAAATACTCAATTATCAACCGAAAATAGCAGCAAAAAATTGTTGATTTTCCATTGCTAATCAAAATTAGCAATGAAAGGAGTGGTGGCATATTTGACCATTACTATTTTTTAGCAACGAAATTAAATTTAGTAACAGAAGTTACTATTTTCGTTGCCAATTTTAGCAACCTAAATTACTATTTCTGTTGCTAAATTCACCAAATAATAAAAAAATTCACGACGTTGCCATCTGTCGCTATTCTGTTGCTAAAAATTATTGCAGATTTTTAATTAATTTATAGCTAAAATGACAATGACAATTGTAATTTTTATGTTCAACCATGTCAAAGAAAAGCATATTTGAGCCAATTTCAAATAGATAAACTATAGTTACAAAAGTGCAATAATGAGAGACAGAGGAAGAGAAGAGCTAACTTAAAATAAATAAAGGAAAAGAAAATTCAAGACCTAAAAATGCATTCAAGACACAATTACACTTAAGTACTTAACCCTTAATTTTAATCAACATTTCAACCCAAGGGTGCACAAAGATCTATCAATTTAGCAACCATGAGTAGACAAGTTATCCAACTGAGCAGTTAATTGGACATTCATGGTAAATGAATAATACAAAGTATCAGACCTACAGATACAAAACAAGCTTAGAAATATAGATTAAAAAGTCAAAATAATTGGTATATATATATATATATATATATATATATATATATATATATATATATATATATATGATTACCTAAAGCTGATGCCCTTTTAGCTTCAACACTTGGCCGATCGCTATATATGCAATATGAGAAAATTGCATTTTAAAATGTGTGTGTGTGTGTGTGTATTTATAGAGTGGTAATTAAATTGTTTATAAAAAAAGAAAAAAAATCTCACGAACCTTTGGCAAGTTCATTAAGAAGCCTTTTAGAGTCTTGAAAGAAAATAGAGATAACTTCAGCCACAAAATATGGATTACTTTCATCTTGAAGCTGTTGAAGTTGGTTAAATTGCTCATCCAAGAATCCCTAATTTCAACCATAATTTAATTAACTCCATCATCATATATACATATATATAAAGAAATTAAACTAATTAAGCTATTATTATTATTATTATTATTATTATTATTATTATTATTATTATTATTATTATTATTATTATTATACTCACCTCATGAAATAGTGAAGCTGTGTAGTAAACTAATTATCTTTACAATTGAACTAAGCCTTCCATTTTTCTTTTTCTCCTTAACAAAAACTCCTTTTTCAATATTTGCAATTGGTATAACAGTTAAGCCCATGTTTTTTGACTACTACTTGATCTTAGTATAGCAAGTCTTGAACATGTTGCTATGCATTGATATATAACGATATATAATTTCAACAAAAACAACATTAGCACCTTCAGCATTAAAGAATGCCAAACCCCTATTTCTGCTCTTGCTATGCATTGAAATCTATAAACAATAGCCAAAACAAACATACGTGTATGACAAGCTATGCTTTGCGGTACCTACATGGAATTTATAAAGTACAAATAATTACTCCATTGCCATCACAAAATAACTAAAGATTACACTTAGTGATAGTAACAAATCCACTATTTCAATCGGTCAACTTGATTAGTTGCATGTAGGTAATACCAGATTCAAATCAAAGGCACAATGCCAAGAATCATTTTTTTTATAAGCTAAAATAATTTTAACAATTAAACAAATCCAGTGTTATAGGGCTAATTTTTGAGATAGGCAAATTGTGGAAATTATATTTACCTAGAACTCTCATTTCTGCAACTACTCTGGAGTAGCTTCAAGCTAGTGTTGTAGGTATAATTTGTAAGCCTTTTCATCATTAGACAAACCCTTTCCAACCTACAAAACACAATTAAAACAATCATTCAAATTAGTATCTTTGTATTAAAATATAGACAAATTAGTTTTAATGCCATAAGGGAAAAAAATCCATTTCAATGAAAAATCTAATTAACAAGGTAATTGATGGGCTTAATTACCTTGGCAGCCCTTATAGTAGCCCTTCCCCACTTAGACATAGCAGTTTCATGTTTCTCTATGTTAAAGAATGATATGGAACTCCTTTTCAAAACTACAAAATCTAAAGCTTTCCACCTACAACACTCAAATTTATTAATTTCAATAAATATTAAAAGATACTAATTAAATTACCCAAAAAAAAGAAAAAGAATTAAGAATTAACAATTTCAAAAGGCAAATTAATGACTAGAGCTCTTCAACTACAACAGCACAATCAACAAGGTTCCTTCTTGTGCTATAGCTCTTATAGACTTTCTAAACCATAGTTGCAGCAGCATCAAGCTTAGTAATAGGTTTTGGAGAAAAGAACACAACTGGTTTGAATTACAATTGTGGGTTTTGGTTGGTATATATATATATATATATATATATATATATATATATAAGAGCAGCCAGTTTGAAAAATCAAAGTTGAAGTGTCAAAAGGGTCAGTACTAATTTTCCATTTGCTTGAAAATGTGTGAGTGGAAGAAAAAAAATGAGCTTCAAGGAAGACACACAAAAGGATTTCAGAAATTATCAATTTAAAGCTAAAGCAAGCAAATAACCCAATGCAAAACAAGAATACCGAATGCATTTGCAAGCAGCCTTTAAGGCGTATTTTGATGCATTAATCCCATCAACATGCCAATCTAAAGTTCATGTCCATACAAAGCCTACAGGTGAAATACTTACTCCTAATGCAACCATCTTTTTTAACATTACATAAAACAACAAAATAACATGGTTTATGCATAAGAAAACAGAGGAAAAAATAATTATATCTCAACAATTTGATTCAACAAATGTATTAAACATTAAAACTATACAATAATAATCTATAAATTGCATATCTATAAATTGTCAATTCATTAAAATAACAATCCATTCAAACAGATCTAGCTCGTTCATTAAAATAACAATTTAGACATTAAAATTACATTGCCAATTCATTAAAACAGATGGAAATTGTAAAATTACCCTAACAATTTTGCACCGGTCGAGGGTGAGGGAGGCAGAAGGGAGATACAGGCTAGGGAGAGGTGAGCTAAAGGCAAGGAAAGGAGGGGGGAGTAAGAGGCAAGGCATGGGGAGGGAAAGGGAAGCGAAATGCAAGGGAGAGGGGAAGAAGAGGGGGCGAGAAGCGAAGGAAAGGGGCAGGAGAAACGGCTGAGGTGATGATGAAGGTCGGAAGGAGAGACGGCAGTTGACATTGATAAGAAAAGGAGAATGAGATGGTGAGGAAAAAGGGAGGGAGATGGGAGCAACAAGGGATGGAAAGAGGACAAAGAGGCGACTGGATGTAATTTTAGGGTTCACAATAAAACTAATAAAACGTAAAAACTTAACTTTAACTAATAAAAATAAAAAATTTAGCATTCCGCTGCTAATGAAAATTTACCAACGAAATTCTATTTCGGTTGCTAAATTAAAAACGAAATTCTATTTCGTTAGCTAAATTCCGTCATAAAATTTTGGCACTAGTAGTTCCCTCCATTTTTAGCAACGAAAAACAACGATTTTCCATTTTTGTTGCTAAAGTACAAATTTTCCGCCAAAATGAGCAACATAATTTTATTTCTATTGCTAATTAGCAACGAAATTTGATTTTCGTTGCTAATTACCAATGGAAATAAATTTCGTTGCTATTTAATAATTTTTTATAGTGAAATAAACTAACTCTACAAGTAGGATCATAATAAACCATACTTTTGAATCCCCTAGGTGGCAACTCCCTCCCTTCATCTACACTCCCATTCCCTTGATTATCATTGCATTCACTGCCAGGATCAGTACTATCAAAAAAATTCTCATCCCTTACTACCTTACTAGTATATTTTCTCTTTCTATCTTTGTGTATTTTTTCAAATCCTGCATCAACTCCAATAGGACCTTGTGGTATCTCATCAATGTTAACTATTGTAGTTTTCTGTTTACTAGCCCTTGCATCCAATTTGGCCCTTCTAGCTTGCAGCACTTCATTATCTAAATTAGATGCCTCCTCTTTAAACACCTTATCCTCATCAAACAGGTCTTCATCACCGGTGAGTCTTCAAACTCTTCATCATCGTATTCTATATCTTCAGAATCAGATCCTAAGTTGAAAAAAGAATTCTGCTCATTTCCATCACCTTTACATTCTACTCCAACCTCACTCTCTGCCCTTCTTACTTTAGTTTCCCTAACCTTACTTTTGCCCCTCTTTTCAGCTGCAACTTTCTTTCCCTTATTAGTGGTTGTTATTCTGTTATTACCTACTTTAGTTGCCCTAAAGCTATAAGCTAAATTTTTCTCACTTTGTCTTATGGGGTCCACACTTACAAAATTTATCCCTATCTTCATTTTCATCGTATAATACTGTCGTGTCCACTATGTGTACAAAGCGTACATCCACCCTATCATCTTTCTTTAGTTTAATTATCATCTTTCTTTAATTTACTTGCTAATTCTAAAATATCACTATCATCCTTAACAATATGAAATAGAGTGCTTTTGTTCACAGTGCAAGGAAAGGCAGTTACATTGTTATAACTTATCGTATTTGTCCATTTGTGGAATCTTATACTATGCATTTTGTTCATATCTATTTTGAAATTTTCAAAGTGAAGTTTTCATGTACATACCTCATTACAAGGTCCTCGGTGAGATTCTCCCATGGTGAAAGAAAATATTTACTATAACACCTGCCATTTCAATTATCTACACCCAAAATAGAACCACAAAAAAAAGAAGATTTCCATCAACAATGTGCAATTTTCGATTTTACACTCAAACCCTAAATTTATTCCATAATTAACAAAAATATCATCCAAACAATGCATTAAAAAATTAAATTTTTACCTTACTGTTTGTCTTCGATTCCGTGATACTAAGTGAATAACTCGATTTCTAACTTCGGATAAACAATGCTTGCATCGATTTGCTGGGGTTCATCATCATTCACCCATCATTTGTTTTTTGTTTAATTTGATTTCGGGAAACAAAGAAGATTTACAAAGAGAAACAGGTTGAAGATCGAAGAACGAAAAGGGAATTGACCGATTAGGGTAAAAAAATCAAATACCCACCATTATTTTCACATTTTAGGATAAAGAAAGGTGTCGCGAGTTTATTCGATATAAATGACATAGAGGCCACGTAGATCGCGTACAATATGCGAGCTCAACAAATATACACAAGGTGTTTATAGTTTTTAAAATAATCAACATCAGGTGTCAAAATGGTAAACAAGTAATTACAGGGACGGGATGGCAAAAGTATGCAAGTTTGGGGGGCAAATCATATATTAGGCCTTTTAACAATGATTAGAAAAATAATAAAATTAATTAAAAAGTCTAATTAATTTATTCATAAAATAGCTAAATATAACTATATATGAATTAAATGTTATTAGAAAATTAATTTATGATATAATTATAAAACATATGTTACAAAAATTATATACCTAATAATCCACTCATATTATTCAAAATAAAATATATTTTATTTTCAAATATGTTAATTTAATTCAGTTCAATACAATTTGATACAATTAGTTCAATTCTCAATCTAATTATAGCTAAAAATCAAAATTATATTAAATAAAAATTAACAATTCAATTTAAATCGATCATAACCAATAAGTCAAACAGTAGAGTTCAATTTTCAAATTTTTTATTCAGTGTTTTTGTCTGATTTAATATTTTTAAACTCTATGCTCACTTTTACTAGGTAGATAGATTTAACTTTAAATTCAAGCACAGGGAGAAATTATTATTGAATAATTATTACATTAATTTTAAAATTTAAGCTCTCGGTATTGGGGTGGAAGGATTTAAAACTAAGTTAAAGGCAATTTACCACCGGATCAAATAGCTGCTTGAATAATTCAAGAAACAAAGAACTGTGGTATGGAAAATATCTATATAGGAGATGATACGGGGTCTACTTCCCCCTTCAAAAATTGGCTTCTCTCACACCAATTTTCCATTTGCACACGACTTTGCTTTGTCATGCTCCAAGTTTTTTCTACTTTCATATCATATTATTATATCCTTCTCAATCACAGCTAAGCCACTATCCCTTTTATGCTTTCATATCATATCATATTATTATATCCTTCTCAATCACAGCTAAGCCACTACCCCTTTTATTCCGTGATTTTCCATTTCTTATCACGTGTTACCCATTATTACATTAAAGGTACCGGAATTGAAAAATGACCCTTCAAAATATATATATATATATATATATATATATATATATATATATATATATATATATATATATATATATATATATATATATATATATAATACATTTTAACGGTTTGATATTTCATATGGTGATCTCATGGGTCCTACTTAATTTTCTAAGTGCAATCCCATCAATTAAGAAAGTTTGCTTGACGAGAGAATCATTCAACTACTCCACTTTAATTATTTTCGAAATTTTGTTATTACTCATAATTGTTTCTCTTGACCTTATTTCCGATTATAATCACAATGAAATAAATTAATTAAAAAACTTAGGACATCATCAAATGGAAACAAAATAATAAACATTAAATAATATCATTAGTGTATAGTTTTCATTTTTATTATTTTTTTTGGATATTATTATTGATTTTTCATATAGTTAATTATCTCAAAATTATCTCTGATGATCCACACTCATTCGAAATTAAACTTTTTCTGGTTATATATATATATATAATTCAATTTTATCTAATAAAACAGTACATTGATTTAATTTGATTTTCATTTTTTTAACTATAGTTTGCAAATTCTAATTTTTCAGTCAAATGTTTACTTTCTTTTTGCACAAAAATATAGAGGAAATTGCATGATTTACCACGTTTTTAATTTTTTTTTAAAATGCTGAATTTTTTTATATGCTATCATTTTTATATTTTTACACTTTTAACTTTAAAAAATGTCACTTTTTAGATATATATTTTTTATTTTGCTTTTATATGGGAAAAGACTACCTTAATCACTTCTCCGACGCCGTTTTCTTTCAAGACGGAGCTTCTCTCAAGCACCTTCTTTTTCTCTCCTCCAACTCTCCCTCTCTTCTCTCTTTCACATATGCTTCGCTATCAGAAGCCACAACTACTGCTCAACTTTCAATCACCGGGCAACATGAACTCTGATTTTATCCTCCTAACTTTTTCTATACTCACAAATTACGTAGTTTAAATCATTTCAAGTGTTGCTCTTCAATTAATGGATTTTCTATAACTAAAGATGATAGTGTAGAAGAGTTTGCAGATGAGTAAAGGGGAGACAATGTTTAATTGCATGAGAGAATTCATAAATTTTTTGAGTTTCTTCTTTCAATTTTACCTGGTGGAAATTGGTGGAGCTTCCGTCAATTGTCAATTACATACTATAATCTGGCATATCATCTTTCTACTACATTATCACACCTAACACTATTGCATTATAGTCTTCAGAGGATAGATCAACTACCAACTAATCCAAGCCTCCCCAGTTCAACAACAAAGTCATAAGGCACGAGTCCCTTTAGCTCTGGTCCATTAAGCCTGTTATTTTAAAAATTACCACAATACCAGAAAGTAATTGGTTATAGAAGATAATAAACATGATGAACAAAGGTTTTGAAACATCTTCATGTTTCTTGAATGTTCTCGGCACATTAATTTCAATGCGAATAAACTTACACCTAGAAAAACAAACAACAATAGTTTCTAGTTCATAATGCATGATTCATATCAACTTCAACTACAACAATTCACTGGCTGTAGCCTTTTAATTCTGTATGGTTAGATTATGTTGGATTTGACTTTTATTAGAGCACCAGATTCTTAATAAACCTATTCTTAATTTTGAACCAGATTTTATTAGAATATATATGCTCTGATATTATGTAAACATTACTTGATTACAAGAATTAAGCTATATTTAGCATTTGAATGCTTTAATTTCTTTCTAAGTATGATACTTAAATGACGATTTAAAAAAAAAAAAGGAAAAGAGGCGTACATAAGCCTTATAAAATAATTGTTAGAGTGTAATAGTAGAAATTGTTTATTAGTTTTGATTGATTATTTCCTGCAAATAATTGACTTGTGTTGCAGCCAGCTAAACTAAGTGGCATGTGGGTGCACATATATAATATAGCTGTAGCTGAGGAAGTTTGTAGGAATTAAAAAAAAACTCTGCATTTTATATTTGTTAGAAACTAAAAAGCCAATAGCTTTGCCAAATATATAAAAGACTATAAGCACTAATGCCAAAAAAGCAAAAGCGCATTTGACCTTATATTATTTTTCTTATAGCCATATTAGCTTTGCCAAATATGGAGTTTGGAATTTGAGCTTCAACACACTTTATCAATCAAGTGTAGCTTCTTTTTCTAATTGTCAAAGTTCTGTAATAAGTTTAAGATAAATTGTGTTCTGTTTTTCAATTTAGTTGGCAAAAATTGAATATGGTATATTAAGTTTTTATTAAACTCAATACAATGTATTGAGTTTTAACAAAACTCAATACACTATATATAGTTTGAACAAAAACTGAATATAGTGTATTAGGTTTGTCAAATGTGAATAAAATGTAATTAAATTGCTTATATATTCATATTTTTTTAGCTTTAAGAAAAAATTGAATATATTGTATTATATTCTATTAAACTCAATATATTGTATTTAGTTTAGGCAAAAACTAAATATTTTATATTAAGTTTTTCAAAAATGAATTTAATGTAATTAAATTGCTTATATAATTTCAAACCAAAATTGAATATAATGTATTAGGTTTTATTAAACTCAATACAATGTATTGAGTTTTGGCAAAACTCAATGCACTATATTAAGTTTGAGAAAAAAAACTGAATATAGTGTATTAGGTTTGTCAAAAGTGAATAAAATGTAATTAAATTGCTTATATATTCAAATATTTTAGTTTTAAGCAAAAAATGAATATAGTGTATTAGATTTTATTAAACTCAATACAGTGTGTTGAGTTTTGTAGTTTGAGCAAAAACTGAATATAGTGTATTAGGTTTGTCAAAAGTTAATTCAATATAATTAAATTGCTTATATATTCATATTTTTTAGTTTTAAGCAAAAATTGAATATAATGCATTAGGATTTATTAAACTCAATACAGTGTATTGAGTTTTAACAAAATATTATATTTAGTTTTAGTAAAAACTGAATGTAGTGTATTAGGTTTGTCAAAAATTAATTTAATGTAATTAAATTGCTTATATATTCATATTTTTTAGCTTTAAGCAAAAATTGAATATATTGTATTACGTTTTATTAAACTCAATACAGTGTATTGAGTTTTGACAAAACTCAATACACTATATTTAGTTTGAGCAAAAACTTAATATAGTATATTATGTTTGTCAAAAGTAAATAAGATGTAATTGAATTGCTTATATATTCATATTTTTTTAGTTTTAAGCGAAAATTGAATATAGTTTATTAAGTTTTATTAAATTCAATACAATATATTGAGTTTTGGCAAAACTTAATACACTACATTTAGTTTAAGAAAAAATTGAATATAGTGTATTAGGTTTGTCAAAAGTGAATAGAATATGATTAAATTGCTTATATATTTATATTTTTTAACTTTAAGCAAAAATTAAATATAGTGTATTAGGTTGTAAGTTTCAAAGAATTTTAACTCAAATATATGGTAATAGATAGAAACATACAGATTACAATATATATCATCACGTGTTGAAAGATAACTGCTATTTTCATTCAATTTCATAATCAATGACATCTGAATTATAACTTTTATAGAATTAGCTGCTACTACCAGCTATTACTAAACTCTCTCTTTCTCTATAACTAACTTGAAATGTAAAATGAAATACAACTAAGGAGAATTATATTGTTCTCTCACTTGATGTTAGTCACCCTAACAAAATGCAAACTGAACGAAAATTGAATTGCTTATATATTCATATTTTTTTAGTTTTAAGTGAAAATTGAATATAGTTTTTTAAGTTTTATTAAATTCAATACAGTATATTGAGTTTTGGCAAAACTTAATACACTACATTTAGTTACAGAAAAAATTGAATATAGTGTATTAGATTTGTCAAAAGTGAATACAATATGATTAAATTGCTTATATATTTATATTTTTTTAACTTTAAGTAAAAATTAAATATAGTGTATTAGGTTTTAAGTTTAGAAGAATTTTAACTCAAATATATGGTAATAGATAAAAACATACAGATTACAATATCTATCATCACATGTTGAGAGATAACTGTTGTTTTCATTCAATTTCATACTCAACGCCATCTGAATTATAACTTTTATAGAATTAGCCACTACTACCAGTTATTACTAAACTCTCTCTTTCTCTATAACTAACTTGAAATGTAAAATGAAATACAGCTAAGGAGAATTATATTGTTCTCTCACTTGATGTTAGTCACCCTAACAAAATGCAAACAAGGAAATGACAAATAACCAACAAATAATAATAATAGGAGCCTAAACAACTCCTTTTTTTCTGTAGTTGCTACCCATCAACTTCGATTCCTTCACTCCTTATTAAGCCTGCGTGATCTGCGTCCTATTCTTATGAACTGAAGACTTCTTCCTTTTTATTAGGTGTTGATGCCTTGACATCATGAGTTGTCATGTATGCCTCATCTTCTCTAATTGGTGTGGCCATTGGCCCTTTCAACCCTACTTTATTACGTCGAACGGACTCCCTAATATAATGTTCTTCCCACTCAATTGGAACCTGTAGTAAAGACCTTTTGTGATTGAATAAAGATAACAATAAATAACCAACCAATTACACCTATACAAATGAAAATGTTATATAATCTTGCAAAGGAAATTTAAAAATAAAATGAAATAAAATATTAACTGCAAAATAACCTTTTTTATATTGGTGCAAACACTATGCCTTTTTTATTAATTAATAATTTTGGAATCAATAGAACATTAGTGTCAGATCAAATTTTAATGGTAAGGTTCCTAAGTATGTATAACTTAGGATCAAGTACTCAGAAAAAGAAAAAAAAGAAGAAAGAAATCGATAATTATTATATCTTAATGTGGAAAACAACATCTATCGATTTTGACATTGACAACAATTAAATACTCAGAGGACATGGATGGATAAAATATGAAAACAAAATTGCATAATCATCAACTCAACTCATGTGCCAAAACTAATCTCTTTCTTACAATAGCTTACAATTAATTACTGGAATATCAACTTAAGTGCCCAAACCAATCCCTTCTTTACAACTACTGGAATATGCACTCACTAGCTATCATTTATGGTAAGTCTCCCAGGTTCCAGCACAGAGTTCAAATCCTAAAACCTGCCATTATTGTACATTTATCCTGTCAAAATATAAGTATTCATTTTTTTCGATTAAAAACCATGCAATTTTTGTCAACATTTCAAATTTAGCGACATGATAGTCAAACACTATTCAATAAGATGCAAATATAAAATTGTTACCTAACCTTATTAGGTTACACTAAATTCTCTCTGTTGTATATTAAAATTGTAAGATTAATTGCAGTCACTAATGTATTATAAATCAAAATGCTTTCTTCAGAACCTAATAAAAAGCCATAGAATAAGTAAAGAATGTTATACAATAAGAAGCATGCTTGTCGTTTAATATCTCCCTCCGTGATCGTTTAATTTCTCCCTCCGCAATTTCTCACGACAAGCTTTGGTTGCTGGCTTGTTGCAATAGTCACTACATCCCCTTTGTATTATTAGCATAAAATTATTATGAGGCATAGTAAAATAAGAAGTCAAGAATTCATAGCAAGCAAAGGATAATTGAAAAAGTTAGACCAATGCATTTATTGAGCACAAATACAACTCCAAGTATACATCACGTACTATGAACAATTGTTTTCCAGGTACTGGAATCAACTTAATTAAAAAAGAAATTGAGATTTACAAGCTAAATACGGAGTTCAAAGAAAAAAAGTGAGAAACCACGGATCAAAAAAGGTCTAGTGATTGAAATTTCTCCCATTTTATAATCATTTAACAAATCAGGAGTAAATTTTATCAACCATTTCCACATTTATAGATATAGTCCACAATCCATCAACAGCACATGAACCAAATAGTCACCAAAACCAAACAGTCACTGGTTATGCTAGAATATCAAAAGCAATATGAGAAGACAAAAAATTTGACTGAATTTGAAAACAAAGGAAGTGAGAGAAAGAGAATACTTGTTTGACAGTCTCGGCAATCTTAGGGCTAATACCATCGTCGGGAAAGAGAGTGGCCTTGATTGGTGAAGAAGAGGAGGAGAAAGCCCTAGCTGTCGAAGCCAGTAAGGAGAAATCAGGGCTAGATTTGGCAGCTGAAGCGGAGAGGATCTATGAAGAGTGAGTGAGAAACCATGATTTCTCAATCGAGTTCATTTTTGATAGAAAAGTAAATAGAATACAAATGTAGACCAGTAAAAATAGAAATGTGGGGGTGTTTTTGAAAGTTAAAGTTTAAAAAATAAAAATTATGAAAAAAAAATTTAATTAGTATTTAAAAAAATTGAAAAATATTAAAGTGCAAATATGATATATGCATATTTTTAGGATATCTATGAAGAAATCCCAAAAATATATATATGGCCCAATGGTTAATGGGCCATTCATCTTTTTAATTTATGATGAAATAGCACCATATACCCCTTTTTCTAGTTAGTTTTAAAAAATACCCCCTTATTTAAAAGTCAACAATTGCAAATAACATTTAGCATACATTATTTTGTAAAATTACAAATATAGTCCAAAACTATTAAAAGCTGCCATAGAATGGCAAAATCGATATTAGATAAATTAAATAATAAATATATATAATTAATTAAACAATTAGAAACGGTAGAAAATACAAACATGGCTAGTAGAAATATAATACAAGACATAATATATCAATTAAGTTCAAATGCACAAGAAATAAAAAAATCTATTAAAACAAATAGAAAGTGTAGAAAAATTAAAATTAATAAAATATCGAATATTAAGCGAATTTAAAATAGAAATTAGATTATTAAATAAATTAAGTCAAATAGAAAAATTACTAGAATATGTGGTTATTAAAATGGGATATAATGGATAAATATAATAGAAGAAATAAAAAATATGGATGGATATACATATGATGAACAAATTTTACAAATAAATAATAACTTAAAAATTATAAATTATTGTGATAATTATAAAGTGTATGGATGACTATCAAACTCATCCCTCTTCATGTTTTAGTAGGATTTTACTACTTCTATTTTGTACCTATAAATGCCCAATTATGGTTATTCAATATTTACAACAAATAAAAGAAAATTTTCTATTCATACTATATTTGTCTTTACTTTAATTAGTTTTATAACACGTTATTAGCATGATAGCCTCTATTGATTATTGGAAGTTTATGGTTTACAACAACCTGGCTCGAAGGAATCAAAAATTCTAACTTACAAGATTTAACTGTAAATTATCTCAAAAATATTTTTATATTATTTTATAAATTTATAATGTCAATTGTTATATATTAAGTAGAAGTGAAGGATTTTGTGCTGTATTTGACGTTTGCATATAAAACTATAATTTAATCTTAATATAAGAGGGCTTAAATGGT
The DNA here is from genome assembly GCA_037975025.1 of Excoecaria agallocha. Taxonomy (NCBI): domain Eukaryota; kingdom Viridiplantae; phylum Streptophyta; class Magnoliopsida; order Malpighiales; family Euphorbiaceae; genus Excoecaria; species Excoecaria agallocha. The sequence continues at coordinate 22,229,595 of CM075820.1, forward strand.
TTCCTATTCAATTATATTGATTTGTTATAACAAACCATATTAAGATTAAATTATTACTTTTACTAGCATTGAATTGAGGCGGGCTGCCTTTGCTATTAAATTAGCAATTCTATTACCCTACTAATTTCTCATTGCCAACTGCTACACTCGCGTCTTGAATTTTAACACTCGGTTTTGATGATTATTTGTTGGTTTTAAATGTATTCTTAGTTATATTATTATTATTATTATTATTATTATTATTATTATTATTATTATTATTATTTGCTCTCAATACCGTAAATCAAATATACCATCTTTTGACATCTTTAATTGAAAACAAGTATTATAAATGGTTGGCCATAATTATGCCTATATCAAATCAATGACATTTTGCATAAAGTCATGTATGTTTAAATTAATTATGTGTGATTTAATTTTATTTATTAATTTTTTACAATTTATTTATAGCCTAATTTTAAATTTCTCTTTTTAAGTGTAGTGTGTTTATAATATCAAATCTTATGAAACTTGAGTTTATTGCTCTTGATATTTCTGAAAGAAATTATTTGTCATGGGTACTTGATGCCGAAATTCATTTAAATGCTATGAATCTTGGAGATTCCATAAAAGAAGGAAATGAAGCATCCCTGCAGGATCATGCAAAAGCAATTATATTTCTTTGGCATCATTTACATGAAGAATTGAAAACTGAATACCTCACTGTTAAAGACCAATTAATTATTTGAAATAATTTAAAGGAGAGGTATGAACACCAAAAAACAGTGATCCTCCATAAAGCTAGATATGATTGGATACACTTATGTTTGCAAGATTTTAAAAATGTGAGTGAGTATAATTCAACTCTATTTAAAATTAACTCTCAATTGAAATTATGTGGAGAGAAAATTACTGATGAGGATATGTTGAAAAAAATATATTTAACTTTTCACGCCTCAAATATGCTCCTGCAGCTGCAATATTGAGAGCATAGGTTTAAAAAATATTCTAAATTAATTTATTATTTGCTTGTGGCTAAGCAAAATAATGAGCTTTTATTGAAAAACCACCAATCTCACCCAACTGGTTCATCTTCATTCCCTGAAGTTAATTTTGATGTCTATGATTTTTTTGAGGATGACAAAATTGACCACTTGATTGGAGATGGAAATGTCCATTAAGATTAGATTGATTTTTGGAACAATTTCATGTTTATTTAGGTTTATTATTTTCAAACTTAATGTTTTGAATTTTACTAGTAATAAGAGTTCAAGTTTATTTTGTTATACGTGTTTCTTGTTTATCATTCTTAAAAAAATATATATTTTTTTGTGTGTTAATAGATAATACAAAATAAACTTGATGTCATGGAAGCAGACATATATTTAGTGGATAGTGGTACAACTCACACAATTCTTCGTGATAAAAAATATTTTATGCAATTAACATTAGCTGAAATTAATGTTAATACGATTTCTGGTTCTGCAAATGTAATTGAAGGCCTCGGAAGAGTCCAAATTATACTTTCAAATGGAACAAAATTATATATTGATGATGCGTTGTATTCAAGTAGATCCCGAAGAAATCTACTAAGTTTTAAAGATATACGTCGTAATGGATATCATATTGAAACTACAAGCGATGAAAATGTTGAATATCTATATATTACATCCACAAAATTGAACCAAAAGTTCATATTAGAGAAACTTTCAAGTTTCTCAATAGGATTGTATTTCACAAAAATAAAAATGGTTGAATCAAACTATATGCACCAGAAGTGCTCAGATCTTAAAATATTTATACTTTGGTATGACCGCCTTGGTCATTCCGATTCAATCATGATGCGATGTATTATTGAGAATACAAATGGACATGGATTAAAAGATCAAAAAATACTTTTATTAAATGATTACTTTTGTAGTTCTTATGCTCAAGGTAAATTGATCGTGAGACCCTCACTATTTAAATTACCTTTGGAGTCTCCTGTTTTTTAAGAAAGGATACAAGGAGATATTTGTGGCTCAATTCATCCATTTAGTGGACCATTTCGATATTTTATGGTTTTGATTGATGCTTCAACTAGATGGTCACATGTGTGTTTATTATCTTCTCGTAATGTTGCTTTTGCTAAATTTTTAGCTCAAATTGTAAAGCTTAGGTCAACTTTTTCTGACCATCACATTAAATTAGTTCGTTTAGATAATGCAGGTGAATTTACTTCAAAAGCATTTGTATGTCAATAGGAATTGATGTTCAACATTCCATTGCACATGTTCACACTCAAAATGATTTAGCTGAATCTTTCATTAAACGTTTATAATTAATTGCTAGACCTATACTCATAAAATCAAAACTTCCTACATCTGTTTGGGGATATGTTATAACTCATGCTGCATCTTTAGTTCGTATTCAACCATCTGCATACAACAAGTTTTTACCTTTACAACTTATTTTTGATCAACAACCTAACATATCTCAAATTAGAACTTTTGGTTGTGTTGTATATGTTCCCATTGCTCCCCCTCAATGAACTAAAATGGGCCCTCAACGACGTTTAGGTATCTATATAGGTTTTGATTTCCCTTCTATTATCAGATATCTTGAACCTTTAATTGATGACCTTTTTCGAGCAAGATTTTTAGATTGTCAATTTGATGAATTGGTTTTTCCACCATTAGGGGAAGATAAAAAAGGGGGCCAAAAGCTCAAGAAATCAATTGGAACACATCAACTTTGTCCAAATTTGATACACGCACAAATCAATATGAACTTGAAGTTCAAAGAATAATTCATTTATATAATGCTGCAAATCAGCTGCCTCATATCTTTACAGACACCCAAAAGGTCACCAAATCATACATTCCAGCTGCAAATATCCCTGCACGATTAAATGTCCCCGTAGGATATCTTGAGGGTATAATAAAAAATGAGTCTAGTTCACGCTAGAAGCATGGTAGACCTATTAGTGCAAAAGATATTATTCCTCGAAAGAAGAGAGAAATAAAAAATCATTCAACCGATCCTCCTAAAGAGGCCAGGAACAACTCAAATTCACAACTACATATTTCTAGAGAAGCGACCCTAGAAGTGATTTCGGTACCGATAAATTATGAGATCTCACTAAAAACTGAAAATATATTAGAAAGAGATGAAATTGTTATTGATAATGTATTTGCGTATGCAATTACTTCTGAAATAGCAAATGTGATGAGCCTGAGCCTAAAACTATAGAAGAATGTCGACAAAGAATTGATTGTCCAAAATGAAAAAAGGCAATTCAGGCTGATCTAGATTCTTTAGCTAAACAAAAAAGATTTGGACCAGTAGTCCTAGCACCAGAAGATGTCAAACCAGTTGGATATAAATGGGTCTTTGTACGTAAGAAAAATGAGCTGAATGAAGTTGTAAGATACAAGGTTAGACTTATGGCTCAAGGTTTCTCACAAAGGCTAGGCATAGATTATAAAGAGATGTACTCTTTAGTTATGGATGCAATTACATTTAGATTTTTTATTAGCTTAGCAGTCTCTGAAGGACTTGACATACATCTAATGGATGTAGTTACAACTTACTTATATGGGTCATTAGATAATGATATTTATATGAAAATCCCTAAAGGATTCAAGATGTCTGAAACATATAATCCAAAGTCTTGACAAATGTATTTTATTAAACTTCAAATATCTTTGTATGGCTTAAAGCAATCTGGATGCATATGGTACAATGGTTTAAGTGAATATTTAGTGAAAAATGGATATGAAAACAATTTTATTTGCCCATGTGTTTTCATTAAAAAAATAAATTCTAGATTTACTATAGTTGCAGTTTATGTTGATGATTTGAACATAGTAGGAACTCCAGAAGAAATCTCTAATACTGCAAATTATTTAAAAAAAGGAATTTAAAATGAAAGATCTCGGAAGGATAAAATTTTGTCTTAGATTTTAAGTTGAATATCTATCAAATGGGATTCTTTTACATCAATCATCTTATATAGAGAAAATTTTGAAATAATTTTATATAGATAAATCTTATCCATTGAGTACTCCAATGATTGTTCATACTCTCACTACAAGAAAATTAACAAATAGCAACGAAAATTAGCAACCGAATTTGTTGAATTTTCGTTGCTAATTTTTATTAGCAACTGAAAATAGCAACGGAACATTCGTTTGCAAATTTGGCAATTGGTATTTTTAGCAACAGAATTATTTTTCGTTGCTATTTTTACCAACGAAATTAGGATTTTTGTTGCTATATTTAGCAACCGAAATAAATTTTCGTTGCTATGTTTAGCAACCGAAATCAGTTTTCGTTGCTATTTCTAGCAACCAAATTGAAGTTTCGGTTGCTAAATTCAGCCAAAATTATATAAAAAAATTGCGATGGAATTTTCGTCGCTATTCCATCACTAAATTATTGTTGATTTTGATGAGAGGTTTAAGGGACTCTTCATGCTTTGCAAATTCAAAAATTTCCATCAGAAAACAGCCACAGCTGAAAGAAAGTTGAATAATGTTTCACAGTTAGATCAATATTGCAATCAGAAAATAGCCACAACTGAAAGAAAGTTGAATGATGTTCCAATTCAAACCAATAAATGAATGCACGGCGTCAATGAAATGCTAAAGCAGAGCAATAGGGAGAAATTATATTAGAATTTTAACCTCTTTACATCAACCTTTATGAGAAAAAATTTAATAGTTAGATATGTTTATTGCTAAATTCCTTTAATTTAATTGTGATTTGCATCATTATACTAATATTACATTCAGTTTGGGAAAATGAAGAATTTGATCTAGTACATGAGATAGATGAATATTTAGCAACATTAATGCAGAGATATATATACAGCTGCACTTTGAGAAATGTTTAGTTCATATTGCTATTTTTTTAAGGGAAAAAAGATTTTATAGTGAATTTTACTAATTTTGAGACAAATTTCTTGCCACTTGGTGTGTATATATATATATATATATATATTTATTTATTTATTTATTTATTTATTTATTTATGCGATAACTTTTCATTGTCTTGGTGTATATTCCACAAGACTGTCAATCTGCCTAAGGAGCATAACCATCTAATCCCATTTTTTTGTGGAATTTTTTATGTTAAGAAAAGTTATTGAGATTTGGCTATTGTTTTTCATGTTTGACTTATATATTCTAGAGCACATGCATGTATACATTGATAACTCGTTCCTATTTAGGTTTCTAATCATTAGAAACATAACTTGCAATTTTACATGAATGGAAGCTTTACATGAATGGAATAATATATTTTCTACAACAATGTTGTCGCCAATAGCTTTACATGAATGAAATAGTATATTTTCTTAATTAGCGACAACATTATTGTCACAAATTAGCTACAACATTGTTGTAGCTACTTTGCGACAACAAAGTTGTTGCCAATAGATCAAATTATATTTTTTCAATTTAATTATTTTATTATATAACTTAAAATAATTGATCACAATTGATATTATTGAAAATAAATATAATAATTAGTTTAATTTAGTCAGTTAAATTTATTAAAATAAATGGTTTAATTAAATGTAAATAAAATTTAAAAATTAAAAATCAAAATTATATAAAAATAGTTAAAAGTAAAATATGAAATAATATATTTCCTTAATTAGCGACAACATTGTTGTCGCAAATTAGCTACAACAATATTATCGCCAATAAATCTATATGAATATAATAGTATATTTTCTTAATTAGCGATAATATTGTTGTCGCTAATCAGCGACAAAGTTGTCGCTGATTGGCGACAACAGTGTTATCGCCAATAGCTTTACATGAATGGAATAATATATTTCCTTAATTAGCGACAACATTGTTGTTGCAAATTAGCTGCAACTTTGTTGTCGCCAATTAGTTACAATAATGTTGTCGTTGATTAGCTACAACAATGTTGTCGCTAATAGCTCTACATGAATGGAATAGAATATTTCCTTAATTAGCGATAACATTGTTATCGCAAATTAGTTACAACTTTGTTCTCGCTAATTAGCGACAACAATGCTGTCGCCAATATATCTAATTATTTTTTTAATTTAATTATTTTATTATATAACTTAAAATAATTGATCACATTTGATATTATTGAAAATAAATATAATAATTAGTTTAATTTAGTCAGTTAAATTTATTAAAATAAATGATTTAATTAAATATAAATAAAATTTAAAAATTAAAATTATATAAAAATAGTTAAAAGTAAAATATGAAATAATATATTTCCTTAATTAGCGACAACATTGTTGTCGCAAATTAGCTACAATGTCGTTGTCGCTGATTAGCAACAACAATGTTATCGCCAATAGCTTTACATGAATGGAATAGTATATTTCCTTAATTAGCGATAACATTGTTGTCGCAAATTAGCTATAACTTTATTGTCGTCAATTAGCTACAACAATATTATCGCTGATTAGCTATAACAATGTTATCGCTAATAGCTCTACATGAATGGAATATTATATTTCCTTAATTAGCGATAACATTGTTGTCACAAATTAGTTATAATTTTGTTCTCGCTAATTAGCGACAACAATGCTGTCGCCAATATATCTAATTATTTTTTTCAATTTAATTATTTTATTATATAACTTAAAATAATTGATCACAATTGATATTATTGAAAAAAATATAATAATTAGTTTAATTTAGTTAGTTAAATTTATTAAAATAAATGGTTTAATTAAATTTAAACGAAATTTAAATATTAAAAATCAAAATTATATAAAAATTGGAAAACGTAAAATATGAAATATGATGTACTCATTTTTGTAAGCTAATTAAAATAATAATTTTAATTCTCGCCAATATAACTATATCAACAAACATATGAATATTTTACTGAATTGGCGACAACAATAGCTACAACTATGTTGTCGCCAATAAATTTATATGAGTGAAATAGTATATTTTACAAAATTAGCAACAATATTGTTGTCGCCAATTAGCTACAACAATGTTGTTCTTGATTAACTACAACAATATTGTCGACAATAGATTTATATGAATGCAATAGTATATTTTGCAAAATTAGCGACAACAATTAGCTACAACGTTGTTCTCGCTAATTAGCTACAATAATATTGTCGCTAATTGACCTATATGAATTAAATAGTATATTTTGCTAAATTAACGACAACATTAGCTACAATACTATTCTCGCTAATTGGCGACAAAAAGTTGCTACAACAATACTGTCGCCAATAGAGCTATATAAACAGAATTATATGTTTTGTTAAATTAGCGACAACATCGTTGTCGCAAATTTAGCTACAACAATGTTATCGCTAATTAGCGACAACGATGTTCTCGCTAAATCAGCTTTTGTCCTCACAATTTCTTGCGCCAAAATTTTGGCGCGTGATATTAGCAACAACAATATTTTGTTCTCGCTAATTTGTCGCAATATTTATTTTTCCACCAACTCTTTTAATATTTGCGGCGAAATTCATTTTTTATCGAAAAGTTGTCGCTATATGGCGCATTTAGCAACAAATTTTATTGTTGTCGCTAATTTTCGTCGATATTCTATATTTTTTTTATAGTGATCAAAATCTTGATCTTTGTTTGTTTATGGTATTAGTTTTCAATTCTATTTCTTAAAAGGATTTGCATGCTAAAGAAATGGTGAAAGGAAATAATACTTTTAAAATGAAATTGTTAAATCTTTTCTTCTGAATGGATAGGATAAGAAAATAAATAACTAAAATACAAAATAGAATTAATAATATAATACAATAAAAAATTGAATTAAAAAGACAATTAAGACGAGAAAATAAAAATAAAAGATTTGTAGAAATATATAACTTAACTCCAAATTATAATTTATATGAAAGAATAGAAAGTTTAGAATACATGATAAAAGTTAATAACTCAAGAATAAGCCTTTTGAGAAATAAAAGAAATAGAATACCTTTGGGATAAACAATTATGAGCATAAACAATTTTATCAACTATTTTAATTCTAAAGATCTAAGTGAGGAAAGATATATCAGAGAAATAATAAGAGATATGCATAGTTTAAAAGAAAATATAAATTTAACTTTTCATCAAAACCTAGAGATAATTGGAACTTCTCCCTTTAACAACGAATTAAAAAATCAAATTATAGACAATCTATATAGCGATAATCATGCTAAAAATACAGTAGTAACAGAAATAATGGATACTTGTGAAGAAATTATTAGAATAATAAGAAGAAATTAAGAAATTAAAATCCATAACGAACTCCGCACTACACTATTATTAGAACCTATGGACTATTATAAAAAATTAAGTTTAGTAATAACAGAAAATTGTGATAACTTAGTAAAATTAATCTGTAAAATTAAAGGAAAACTAGAATATTATCAAGATAAAATAAGAAATATGGAAAATGAATGTAGACTTATGGAATTAAACAGTACATTTGAAGAATATAAAATACCTAGGTTACAAAAAATAAGAGAAAAGTTAATAAATATAAACGACACTTTAGAAAAAGATTTAGAAAAAAATAGAACAGAAATAAATTCAGTAAATTCAACATTAAATGAATAATAAATACGAAATAAATATTGAAATTGAAAAGAAAGAAGAATATATAACTCATCCAATAAAAAGAATAAATTATTTAAAAAAGATAAAAGTAAATAAAATTATTAATAAATGAATTAAAATTTAATAAAATAGAGCTACAAAATTTATATTCAAAATGACAAGTACATCTGAAAAATTTGGAGAATATTTGAGTTTATTAAATTTATCTACTATAGAAAGCATTAATAAAATAATAGAAGAAATGAATGACCAAATAAGAGCACTTTATGATAATAAAAATGAATATCAAACTCAAGAAGACATTTTAAAAAATTTTAAACAAGCATCATATAGAGAAATGCTAAGAAAAGAAAGACTAATAAAAACTATAAGTTATACGTTAATTAACATAAGAAATAACCTTAGAAGAGCTTCTTAAGAAACTAGAGGTATCAAAAGAAAAGTTTTTCAAAATCAAGTAATTTATCTTTTAGTGAAAGTGGTAATTTAAAAAATGGAAAAGGAAGGATGGGTAGAAATGAAAAAATCCCTTAATTCATTTGCCAATAAGAAGCCCAACATAAAAGCTTAGTATCAATGGAAAGTGCCCGTAAAAGTGATTGGACATGGGATCCATGCAGATTCAAGATAAGGAAATAAGCTGCGGGTGATAAAATTAAAATTATATTAAATTATAAAGAAGAACAGGAGAGAAGAAAAATAAACAAAAGAGTAGAATAATGGAAGGGAAGTGAATGACTCAATGGTTCTTATGTTAGGCACCCAATGTCACCCAGCATTATTCCAAGAATTTATTGTAAATTTCCTTTTAATAAAGGATTTGCTCTTTTGGATCCTTCGGCCCCCTTATGCCTATACCTTTAAATATCTTTTATGTCATTACCGTCATTATTTTATATGATGTTCCCTGTGCAGCTTTCTCATGGTGTAAACTTCTGCAAGAGTAATCCCTCCATAACTAAAAGTTGCCATGTCCTTTAATATCTAATTACAAAAGATGGAAGGTAATGACGACGAAGAAGACGAAATGAGTATGAGAATTTTGAAAAAATAGTAAGAGTGGGATAATGAATTTATTGGCTTCTATTATATGTGAACTTGGACTTGGTTTCGGCTTCATGGGCTTGCTTAATTTCCAATAAATTATGTACGTGGGCAAATTTGACTTTTCCTCCAAGTAATTACTGTTTGATTATTTCTGTCAAATATATATATATACTGTTTTATTATAGGCCAACGGTCTTATCCAATTTTTTTTCACCAATAAATTTCAATTCATTAATATTGGCTGTGTGTAATAACATATTATTTCGTTTCTCTTATATAGATATACCTTTTTTTTATTTGTCCTAAATTATAGTCCATTTTTTATATTACAATTAGTAGCTTAATTTTTTAATTTATTTATATTAATAAAAATATAAAAAAATTATATAATTTCAAAAAATTTAACTACATTTAAATATATGAATGGGGGAGTAGAGGGTATTAATTTGATACTTATAAGCAACGTTTTTAATTTTATAGGTAATTACCTAGCTAGATATTAGTGAATATTACGCTAAGTTTATAATTCTTTTCACAAATATATATGTTGCACTCATATCTTATTTCTGCATAGACTATAGTGATTCGGTGGAATATAAGTAGAGCAACTTTTTGATAGGGTGAAATGCGTAAGCAAAGCCGTGGCATGTTTGGGCGGCAAGGGTACTATGGTTCCCGCGAGGTGGCTTTAATTGACTTTTTCAAAAGTTAACTTTCTATGAAATTGATATATCTTTTTTTTTTTTTGTAAGAAAAAAGCGAAAAAGGAAAGAAAAGAGGAATTTTCTTGAACACCAAGATTGAGATGAGGTATGTGCTGCCGTCATTGGTCTGCTCTGGTCCGGTCTGGTCAGGGCGGGCTAGCTGAATTGACTGGAGAAGCATCATTGGAAAATGAACAAGCATTGATAATTGATTTCCACATTCCTATAATGTACCAGAAAATATCATTCTTTCTTTCATTATTTGTAAATTTATTCTAAATTATTATTTTTCAAAAAAAAAAATGAAAGCTGTAAAACTACAAAGCTATTTTTATCATTTAAAACCCTCTATTATAATTTGTTTTAAAGGAGGGTTTATGGAATACTATTAGGACATATTTGATATAAAGTATTATAATAGGTAATATATTGATTACTTTATTTGTTCATTTATTTTTTTATTATATATTATAATTATAAATACATATATAATTTCAATATATCGAAATATGTATTTCTTAATTTTTAATATTTTATAATATTTTTCATTACATTGCTTATAATTTTTTTTAAATGTAAATTGTACTGCTATTACCACCATTTCTATCGATAACGTAATGCTTTCAAAATCATAATTTGTATGATTAGCATTTTTCGGTGAGGAGTAGAGATATCAGAGTAAATAATACTGCTTGAGATATCAAAGTGAAAAATTAATTTTTGGATAAACTCAAAAAATTGACTTTTAGATCCGTAATTTAATTTTAGGCTCTAAAATATACCGAAATGAATCCGTTTCGGGTTGACATTTTAAAAAAAATCTAAATAATATTTTTAAAATAATTTTGGTAAAAATTTGACAACAAAATAAATTGAATGAATTATAAGAATATAGAAATATATTAGTATTTACATTACATTACATTACATTACATTACTAATGTAATTAAATTTTTTAATATTATCAAAATTACATTTTATTTCTTAATCCATTATATTATCCAATACATTACAACCCATTGCCTCTAACCAAACATAGCCTTAGTGTTGAGTTAGTGATTAAGTATACAGAAAAATAATTGATTTGTCTCACATTTAAAAATTATAAGAATAATTATCAAAAACATAAAATAATAATTACAAGAATAAATATGTGTTGATAAATACTTATTGTATTTTTTTTTTGAATTAAAGTGATTAATGAAAATTTTGGAGTGAAATAAAATTTGACTATAAATTAAAGATGGACATCTGGACTCAATAATTAATTAATATTTGATAATTATAATATGTTACACTCTCCATTCCTAATAATACCCAAAAAAATTAAAACTAAAAGGCCCATTACTAGAAAGCCCACGAAAGCCTCACCAAATTCAGTTGGCTATGTAACACCCTTACTGTAACAGTCTTATCGGATAGGCAATAAGTCAGAAATTTATTATTATTATTTATTTATTATTTTTTTAACACTTAATTCCTTTAACTTGATAGCCTTCATGCATATATAACTTTCATTAATCATTAGCCTATAATTGTCAGAAAAATCACTATGCATTTAATAAAATTTTTGCAATATAACGGCTATATTCTTAACTAGCCTCCTGAAAAGCAGACATTTGCACAGCCTCTCAGAGGCACAACAGTTTCAATCCAATCATAATAACCCACAATTACTATCAAACAACACATACATTCCATCCATTTTCTGCAATTTTTCATCCAAATACTACTATACATAATACACAGTACGATCATTGTTACAATATTATCCTTACAAAACAAAACATAATAAGTGTATATATACATGCCACACAAAAATATCCTTCTAACTCTGCAGCTCCAATTTTCCTGCTGTGTACCTAAGCTCCAACCTATCTGTACCTGCACGCAGTAAATCCTACGTGCTGATCATTAAACATGTCTAGTGGTGACTAAAAATCATAGCATTTTCCTAATATATAAATATTTTTAATAATTTTGGTTTAAATGATTTATTATCGATTTTTCTTATTTGAAAGCAATATTTATTTATGAACGACTAATGTCCCGTTTAATTTATAAACTCTCTTATATTTTCAATTTAGTCCTTGAACTTCTTATTTATTACAAAAATGCTCTTTTACACTATTAATTACTAGTTTGCCCTTTTTATTCCTTATTTTCTTATCTTACCTTATTAATTAACTTATAAGTTACTGATTAATCCTTCATTTAACCCTTTGCATGTAAAATTATATTTTAGTCCTTTAACTTTGTACGGTTGACTTTTTACCCAATTAATTGACCAAATTACCATTTTACCCTTATTACTTATTTCCTTTTTCCCTTTTACTTATTACTTTCATCTTTTAAGAGAATTACCATTTTATCCCTAAACTTTTAAACTCTCTTCATTTTAGTCCTTTTTCATATTAAACTTCCGTTTTAGCTTCTCTTTTATACTTTTAACATTTTCTCATCAATATGCCCTTAGTACAGACCCCGTAGAAAACTTTCAGACCGGATATGCGGGACGTGAACCCAACAGGATCACAATAGAATGAGAAATGACCTCCAGAATCATTCCTCATATAAATATGAACATATGACAGTACGTATGATAAATATACTATGGAGATCAGTGATCCCACCATAGTAAAGCAAGTCGTCATGACTTGCACCGCGATATATATATCCCTATGGCCAGCCAATTATATCCTGAACTAGGTTTTACTGTCTGACTCTTTCTAAGGGCACATATTTTCTTAATTTTCCTTTTATTAGCTACTTTTTCATTCTTTTTCTTACTTTTCATTCCTTGTCAATACCGTATCAATACTTTATAATTACAGTCAATCTTATTTACACATACTACGAAATATTTTACAGTAGTTTATCATATAATCAACAAATTATGCCATAATTCATTCAAATTTCACATTTTTCAACTAATACCTAATTAATATTTATTCTGAAAATATTCATTTAATTCTCATAAATTCTATAAAAATTTATAACTATTTATTTACATTAATATTAACATTAGAAAGCCTAAAATCATTAAAATCACTCACATTTACATTAGTTTCTTATGAATCTTCATTCGGCCTATACTACATGTCTATCATATCATTGGTTTTAACTTCATTTAAAGTCTCTAATAGGCATATATAACTCCTAAATGCTTGAATATAACATTACTTTCAATTATATCCCAATACATATAATTTTTCTTAAGAAACCTAAAGGAAATTCACTAATTTAATAGGGAAATAAAAGGATTAATTAGCCATACACCTTTTTCTATGGATTATCCTTGCCTAGACTTCCTTTTCCTTTCCTTTAACTTGAGAAATTTGCTCCTCTTCTTGGATTCCTTCACAAACCGAATTTTCCATCTAATATAACTCAATTATTTTGACCCCAAATGCTAAATTTAACAGCAAAAATGAACTCTAGGCACCCAAAACTAGTAGTAGGCACCTAAAAACCAATTAAAAATCAATAATTTCACACACCTAACTTTGACACCAAAACTTTAACCCTTGATTTCCTTCCTTGAATCAAAGAATAGAGCTTGCTAGGATACTCTAGAGAGGTTAAAATCACTTTATTAGGCTTTTATTTGGTGAGAATTAATGAAGAATTGAAAGAAAAAGAGAGGAAATTGGGAGAGTGGGAATTCGGCCACTTATGAAGGAGAAGAAGACACATGCTTTTGTTGGAGATTTTTGGAGAAAGTCAGATTATATAGGTCTTATAAATGGGCTATGGGCTGGGCCTTAAATGGGTTTGAACTATTTAATTATTTAGGCCTAATAATTACCCAATATTAGCCCTAATTAATTTCTCCCACTTTCCAACTTCAATTCTCTTCAAATTTGATTCCATTATTTATATCACATTAAAAATAGGTTATACCTAAAATTTCAGCCCAATCGGAGTTCGTTTTGGGTCTGATTCAATTTTATCGATCCAAATAAATTGAATTGGTCCGATTCAAAAATACCAGTGTGGCCGAAAAATTCACTTTTTGTTACCAAAATATTCTATACATTATTTTAAGCATAAATGTAATTTTTAAAAATTTTTAGACTTCATTTGATATTTTTAGTAGCTAAAACGATCAAAAATTCAATTAAAAATCCTAAATCTTAATTTTCTCGGTTTTCATTTTTTTGGCTTTCGGAGGCCTATTTGACCTTAAATTGACTTCAAATTTCAACCTTGGACTACCCGTGACTAGTACTTTCTAATAGTCCAATAAAATAATTTTCACTTCCCGGTGTGAATTTCAGTCCGGAGATACTATTTACTGTCGGAAAGTACTATTCACGATCAGTCCGAAGTTGAGGCCATTATAATTCTCCCCTACTACAAATAAATTTTGTCCTTGAAATTTACCTGATTCAAAAAGCAGAGGATATTGCTGTGTCATGGTCGCTTTCGGTTCCCAAGTAGTTTCTTCCACATTGTGATGGTGCCATAAGACCTTTACTAATGGGACCTGCTTGTTTCTTAGCTGTTTAATCGCCCTAGCTAGAATCTTCACCGGTCTTTCTTCATAAGTCATATCAGACTGTACTTGAATATCTGCTGGTGTAATAACATGGCTAGGGTCAGATCTTTACCTTCTGAGCATGGATACATGGAACGCATCGTGAATCTTTTCTAGCTCCGAAGGTAGCTTCAATCGATAAGCTACTGGACCTACTCGCTGAAGTACCTCGTAGGGACCAATAAACCTTGGACTTAACTTCCCTTTCTTACCAAATCTCAAGATTTTCTTCCATGGAGATACTTTCAGGAAAACTTTATCTCCAACTTGAAACTCAATGTCTTTTCTCTTTAGATCTGCATAGGATTTCTGTCGATCCATAGCTTCTTTCAATCGGCCTTTGATAATTCGTACCTTTTCTTCTGAATCACGAATCAAATCCGACCCGATCAACTTCTTTTCATTCAAATCTGTCCAACATAGAGGAGTCTTGCATTTTCTTCCATATAAAGCCTCTAAAGGAGCCATCTTAATACTGGATTGATAACTATTGTTGTAAGTAAATTCTGTAAGAGGCAGATATTTTTCCCAACTGCTACCAAACTCTAGTACACAACATCGTAGCATATCCTCTAGAGTCTGAATTACCCTCTCTGACTGACCATCTGACTGGGGGTGGAAAGCTGTACTAAAGTGGAGTCTCGTACCCAAAGCTTCTTGTAGACTATTCCAGAAATGAGAGGTAAACCTGAGATCCCTATCTGAAATGATAGATGATGGTACTCCATGAAGTCTCACTATCTCATTAATATAGATTTCTGTCAGTCTGGTCAAAGGATAATCCATCCGAATTGGCAAGAAATGAGCAAATTTGGTGAGTCGATCAATAATCACGCAAATAGCATCATGTTTCTTTTGAGTGATAGGCAATCCTGTAACAAAATCCATAGTAACTCTGTCCCATTTCCACTCGGGGTATCAAAATAGGATGGAGTAATCCAGAAGGGACCTGGTGTTCAGCCTTTACTTGCTGACATATTAAGCATTTACTCATAAATTCTGTCACATCATGCTTCATTCCTGGCCACCAATAATAAGATTTCAAATCCTGGTACATCTTGTTACCTCCAGGATGCATAGCATAACTACTGTGGTGTGCTTCTGTAAGGATGTTTTTCTTCAGTTATTCCTGATCTGGAACACAAAGTCTTTTCTTGTAACAAAGGCTTCCATCTTCATTTAGAGAATAGTCTCCTTCATCGCCATTCTTTACCTTACTTATAATAGTTTTCAATTGATCATCTTCTTTTTGAGCCATTTTCGGTTGGTAAGGTGAACGAAGTAGTCCTTATAAGGCTATGGATACCTTACCCTCGTGGATGCATTTTGGGTAATTCACCCAGGAACAAAATCGTGAGGGCCTCGGCCCAAAGTGGAAAATATTCATGAGCGGCTATCTGGGGACGTTACAGATGGTATCAGAGTCGGTTCCGGATCGGTGTGCCAGCGTAATACTGGGCCCCCAAGCCAACGATGATGCTGGGCCTATTTAGGTGGGGTGGATTGTAATATCCCACATCGGTTGGTAAGGTGAACGAAGTAGTCCTTATAAGGCTATGGATACCTTACCCTCGTGGACACATTTTGGGTAATTCACCCAGGAACAAAACCGTGAGGGCCTCGGTTCAAAGCGGACAATATTCACGAGCGGCTATCTGGGGACGTTATAGGCTAAACACGGGAAACTAGGTCGTCTAATTGGACGTGACCTTTCCCTGCTACAATGAGGCCGTCTAACATATGCCTCCCTCAAATCACCATTACCTATACAATAGGTCATTTCTGCTTCAGAGTAGCCCAACTATTCAAGAATACTATTCAGGCTTCCTCAAACTCTATAAATAACAAATTCATTCTATAAATATATACACTATCTCTTTCTAAGTTAAATGAATACTCTCACTTTAAAATCTTTTCTCTCTATTGCCAACTTAAGTATCGGAGTGCTAACGCTCAGAAAAACTTAGCAAGCACTCTTTGTAGGGCCTATATTTTTTAATCCGATCAAAATCTGCTCTCCTAACTGCAGAACCTTTCACTCTTTCCCATACGAAAGTCTCTCCCCCTCTATGAAAATTTATGATTTATCATTTGGTATTTTCGTTAAGAGTCGATGGCTAAGCAAAAGCATCCAACTTCCACACCTATAGAGAAATACGAATTCACAACTATGGAGAGAACGCACCATGAAAGTCTCTGAAACTAAATTAAAGATAGTGTATGGTAAAAGAAAAAATCGGGATTGAAAGAAAATAAAATATCATGTGCCAGGTTCGAAAGGAAGCAAAACATCTTCCTTTTGAGATGTCACACAACAGGTATAGGAGACTTTCAGAAGTAGCCTACTAGAAAAAATACTGGAAGGGATAAAACAACAATCCCTTCTATTGTCTCCAAATAAGCCAAAGGGAAGAGTAGAAATATAGAAAAGCAAGATCAAGAATAGTCATCCTACTACATGGAAAGGGGAAAAGCACAAAGCAACACATTCTCCCATCTACTTCAAAAAAAGCAGCACATAGAGGGAAAAATCATTAACAGGCTGCTAGTTAGAATTTCCCTCGCCAGTTCCCACCTTTCAATAAAAACAGAGTAGGGAAAGGAAGCTAGAAGACTTAATCCGATTGAACTTAAAGAATGGGAGAAATTCATACGAATATATGCTCTTTTGCATGACCGAACAAAATAGAGGCTAAAAAGGAGGAAGTCAAACTGGAAAAGGAAATGCCAAGTCTGAAGAAGAACGAAAAAATATGATCCAAGTCCAAAGGAAAATGAAATGTCTTTCCTTTGAGATATTGCATGGGTGCTGCCATGATGAGGGCAAAGAGATACTGCAAGACGACCCTTTTTCCTGTTAGGAGAAAGAGGAAGCATCAGATAGGAAAGGAAAGACCCCCTCCAAGAAGATGATAATGAACTAGCACTCGCCAATCAATCCCAATCAAAATGATTGATGAATCCCAGAAGAAGTCATTCTATGGATGAAGACAATTAGGGTACGATCACGAAAGCCTCACCAAATCCAGTTGGCTAAACACGGGAAACTAGGCCGTCCAATTGGATGTGACCTTTCCTTGCTACAATGAGGCCGTCTAACATATGCCTTCGTCAAATTACCATTACCTATACAATAGGCCATTTTTGCTTCAGAGTAGCCCAACTATTCAAGAATACTATTCAGGCTTCCTCAAACTCTATAAATAACAGATTCATTCTATAAATATATACACTATCTCTTTCTAAGTTATATGAATACTCTCATTTTAAAGTCTTTTCTCTCTATTGCCAACTTAAGTATCGGAGTGCTAACACTCAGAAAAACTTAGCAAGCACTCTTTGTAGGGCCTATATTTTTTAATCCGATCAAAATTCGCTCTCCTAACCGTAGAACCTTTCACTCTTTACCATACAGAAGTCTCTCCCCTTCTATGAAAATTTATGATTTATCATTTGGTATTTTCGTTAAGAGTCGATGGCTAAGCAAAAGCATCCAACTTCCACACCTATAGAGAAATATGAATTCACAACTATGGAGAGAAAGCACCATGAAAGTCTCCGGGACTAAATGAAAGACAGTGTATGGTAAAAGAAAAACTCGGGATTGAAAGAAAATAAAATATCATGTGTCAGGTTTGAAAGGAAGCAAAACATCTTCCTTTTGAGATGTCACACAATAGGTACAAGAGACTTTCAGAAGTAGCCTACTAGAAAAAATACTGAAAGGGATGAAACAACAGTCCCTTCTCTTATCTCCAAATAAACCAAAGGGAAGAGTAAGAAATATAGAAAAACAAGATCAAGAATAGTGATCCTACTACATGGAAAGGGGAAAAGCACAAAGCAACACATTCTTCCATCTACTTCAAGAAAAGCAGCACATAGAGGGAAAAATCATTAACAAGCTGCTAGTTAGAATTTCCCTCGCCAGTTCCCACCTTTCAATAAAAACAGAGTAGGGAAAGGAAGCTAGAAGACTTAATCCGATTGAACTTAAAGAAAGGGAGAAATTCATACGAATATATGCTCTTTTCCATTACCGAACAAAATAGAGGCTAAAAAGGAGGAAGTCAAACTGGAAAAGGAAATGCCAAGTCTGAAGAAGAACGAAAAAATATGATCCAAGTCTAAAGGAAAATGAAATGTCTTTCCTTTGAGATATTGCATGGGTGCTGCCATAATGAGGGCAAAGAGATACCGCAAGAAGACCCTTTTTCCTGTTAGGAGAAAGAGGAAGCATCAGATAGGAAAGGAAAGACCCCCTCCAAGAAGATGACAATGAACTAGCACCCGCCAATCAATCCCAATCAAAATGATTGATGAATCCCAGAAGAAATCATTATATGGATGAAGACAATTAGGGTACGATCAACCGTCTTCAGGAAAATTAAAAGGTGAAGAATGCCCTAATGGCATTTCTCTCCTAGAAAAGTAATTAAAAAATCCAAACGAGCTAATTGTAATAACATATTCGATAAAGGGACAATCAGTAAACTTTAACTAAAGATAGCTTCAGTCATGAAAATTTAATCAAATAAATCATTATAATCCTGATCGAAAGATTGATGAAATAATATCTTTATCTTGATTGAAAGATCGATGAAAATTTGTTATTATTTCGATCAAAAGATTGATGAAAATATTATTAAATTCGATCAAAAAATAACAAATAAAATTATTTAAATTTGATTCATTTCTTCACTTCGCTTGATCAACAATCTCCCAATCGATATAATACCGATATATATTGCAACTAATAAAGGTGATGAGCATGAAAATAAAGGCAAAGATATGGAAAATAAGTTTATTAAAGTCCTTTCCAAAACATTACATTTGAAGCTTAAAAAAAGAAAAACATAATCCTATGTCTACCGTTGATTGCCACTATTCTTCCTAAACCTTCAAGATGTTGCAAATATCTCTCGCTCGTGGCACATCGGAACCTGGGAAGCAAAAGAAGATTAGCCTTGGCTTGAAAAGATAAGGACAAAGGAAGCAACAAAAAATAAAGAACATATCACGTGATATTATAGGTGATGCCATGGTAGGGAGTCGCCCAACCATTCATTTGTCTTCCTAAAATGGCAAAGCAGGGCAAGAAGCAATCAGGGAGTTCCATAGGAGAAGTAAGCGTAAAACGAATAAAAAAGAATACAACAAAGAAAAAGGAGCACCGACTCTATTTATAAAAGTTTAGAAGCACACATAGCAATCCCAATAAATAAGTAGTCAAAGAAAATAAGTAGCTGTAGTTAAAGCTCAAAAATCAAAGCCATAAATTGCATTCAATTAATGGAATTTTCCAAGAGGCGCGGTAAAAAAGGCAACAGTTTGAAAAGCAACGATTGGACATCTAAGCAGACACAAAAAGTCATCAGTAAGGACACAAAACTTTGACCGACCAATCAAAATGAAAGGCATGGGCTTCGGCAAAATCGATCGAAACAATCTACATCTTCACAACATAAGTTAAAATACCACTCAAATTATAATATTTCTTCACTTATAGTTTTTCACATAATTCTTTACTTATAGTTTTTAGTAGTATATCATAAGACAAATAAAAGAACAAGATAAGAGAATTATGCAACACAAAAATCATATGAAAGATGAAGTTCATTAAAATTTTACAGAATACAGAGTACATGGACAAAAAATATTTCTGCTCGAAAAAAGAAAACAATAACAATCAGTCCATAACTTCACTACAATAGGACCATCCCTTATTTGAGTAAACTCCCTTCCGTCAGGACAACATCTGGAAAATAGAGAAGAAAATACAGACATGTATCCTCTACCATGATCAAAAGAAAGTCCAAGGCTAAGAAAAAAAAACAATAAGAATAGGAGGTCGTATGACCCGCTATCGTGAGTCATATACTGCTAGAAAAAAGCCTAATATTTCATTCATCTTCCTAAAATGGAAAGAAAAAATAAGAAAAGTTAAGGAACAATCAGGTGGTTCTATAGGAAATGCCTCAAAAAAAGATGCAACAAGAAAAAGGGAGAGCTTTAAAAAGAAGAGAAAAATGCCCCCTTTTATAGTAATTTTCGTTTACAGAAAACTGATATTGGGAAGCCACATGGCTTTACTATTTAATGCAGGAATAAATATGCAATAATAAAAGTGTGGAAGATGCAATAATAAATTGGTCAAACATTAAACCAATGAATGAGTGACACTCGGCAACTCTAGAAGAATGGGAAAGAAGCAAGAAAAAGGGAAAATTTGCCCTTTTGAGTGGGTTGGCTGGCCACTTTTGGCCAAGGAATTTCAGCATTTTCTTATTCTCCCTATGCCACTCTTTTGTTCATAGTTTAGCCTAAAAAGGGTTTGTGTATCCTAGCTTAAAGTGAGGTAAGTTTTATGAGATTTTGGTTCAAGTTTAATCCTTTATTTGTTCTAAACATGAGGAGCTGAAATCATAGATGGGATTTGGATATTGATGTGTATTTATGACATGTTTAGTTGGAGAAACCAGCAAAGGCAAAGGAAAAGAGAAGGAGCAATTCTAAAAGAGTAAACTTGAATTAATTTTGAAGGCATGACAATTTCTACTTCATTTGCATGCATCCAAGTTGTTTTAGGGTTAGAAATGCATTTTAATAGAACTATATTTGATGTTGGAGTTAATAGATGTTGAATAGATGCATGAAAAGATTGATTTATGTCTTAAAATATGACATAATGAAAATCAGCTTAAGGTTCAATTGAACCAGTTTTAGTGTAAAGGGTATAAATTCCTCCGTAGATGTCTAAATAAGATGATTCTAGTTTGAAATTAAAGATAAGATATAGATCTAAGATTTTGTAGAAGACACCGACATCTTAATCTATCCCTAAGATGCTCAAAATTTAGCTTATAATTGAATTATATCTGCTGCCATGCCATTGGGAGAAATCTATGATATTTTGTGAATATCTTAAGATCTAGAAGTCATAGTTAAGTGATTTTTAATGTTTTGAAAAATAGAGACATAGAGGAACAACTTTGTAGAAGACCACTTTACTCGAAAATGTTGTTTACTAAGTCTAAAATGGTATAAAATTTGAACCTAAAAATCTGCTTTTAGGATTCTTAGTACAAAATGGACCTCACAGTCACAATCAATTGGTAACCACTTTGTAATCGTGAGCCCTTCCAGAACTGAATTTGCACCTATCTCGCAGTCACCATAAATTATTAGCCACCGTGACCCTGCCATATTTTCCCCTATACTTGATTTTTAGGCCTCAAATTGTCACTAAAGCATACTCGAACCTTCTCAAACACATTTAGAGTGTTTTAAACATCGAAATAAGGATAATATGTGACATAAAATAAGTGTAGAGCATAATAAATTAGTGAAGTAAAGTTAAATAGTAGGCCTTAAAATATAAGAATTTGTACAAGTAATGAACATGAGTTCACATAATAAGTGGTATGCATAGTATTACATGTTACATGACAAATGATAATCAGGTTAATGTGTATTTTAAGTAACTGAAGTGTAAGAGAGTACAATTGTTTAGTGACCTTGTTGCATGCTCTATTGTATGTATTATCTATATGGTTCTAAATATATCGAATGTGATATTCTTGAGTGATTAAAGACTTATTGAGCAGAAATTTTATATAATAGTGGATAGATAGGCATGCCTATAAGGGGATACTGATTGTAGCTACTAGTGTTGACACCGAAAGGTGTCCAGTATTTCGATACCTATTGGTATCGAGTGACTCGAGGCTATTATATCTCAAGTGTTTGATACTGCTCACCAATATCTAGTGTTTGTACCCGTTATCCACTATCAATGGGAATTTAGGCAAATGGAAATGATTAACTGATAATTATTGATAAGTGAATAATAGGGGCAATGCCTTGGAATTTCAGTGTAATACTAATGTCTCTTAGCTATATTATTAGTGTGATTGATAAATGGTAATGCAATACTTTTAATGCATAGACCGCTATTATAAGTATATGCATTGTGACACGGAAAGACATGCTATTAGTTTATGCACATTAGCATACTATATTATTTATAGTTAAGATTTCGTAAAGAAGTCAATTGCATTGTTTTACTCTACTGAGCTATCACTCAGCACGGGTGCTTTTCCCGTGTATGTTTATGGGTGTAGATTAGAAGTGCCGGGTTTTGAGGCAACATCTACATGCCATTAGGAGCAAAACTTGAAGATTATTTTGGTATACGGTCATTTTGTATTGTAAACATAAATGATATGCAATTTATGCAGTGAACAAGTGTTGTAAATAGTTTATAACATCATAAGTTTATATATATATTCAAAATGAGAACTTGTATGTAACTGAGTAAGATAATACTACACATGAAAAAGCATGATTATAAAGGTATAATGAACTTGTAATTGAAAAATAATCTAGCAGGATGAGTTTATTGAGATTAACAACACTCTTATATTCCTTCTAGGAGTATAAGGGTGTCACATTCGATCTCTCTTAAGAACGATTGAACTGTTCGAAAGGGGACAAATGATAATACCCTAAAAAATTAAAACTAAAAGGCCCATCACTAGATGCCCATAACTAGAAGGCCCACGAAAGCCTCACCAAAACCAGTTGGCTAAACATGGAAAACAAGGCCGTCCGATCGGATGTGACCTTTCTCTGCTACAATGAGGTCGTCTGATACACGATTCCGTCAAATCACCATTACCTATACAATAGGTCATACTTGCTTCCAAGTACGCCAACTATTCAAGAACACTGTTCAGGCTTTCTTGAACTCTATAAATAGTAGGTTCATTCTATAAATATATACATTATCTCTCTCTACGTTAAATGCATACTCTCTCTTTACTAGTTTTTCTCCCTATTGCTAACTTAAGTATTCGAGTGTTAAAACCCGAAACAATCGGGCATGCACCTTTTGCAGGGCTTATCTTTTTCAATCCGATCGGAATCCGCTCTCCTAACTGTCGAACCTCTCACTCTTTCCTATATGATAATCTCTCTGTTCTATGAAAATTTATGATTTATCAATTCCCTTCCCTTTTAGGTGTCCACTTTAAATTTTATTTTATTTATAAATAAGTATTTACTTAAAAAGATTAATATTCTAAATCAACAATTAAAAGAGAATAGAGCAAATATATAATTGCTGGTAATTTTGAATTTTAAGTAATTAAAGATCGAAAATCGAGACCTATCTTAAAAAAATAAATTTCTAACCATCTAAATCAATCAATGTTGATTAATAATATTTCATATAAAAATATAAATTAATTAAATACTCCAAAAACAGTTTATGTTTATATATATTGTCTTAACAAATTAAACAGCTATTCTTTTGCATTAAAAAAAAAAATCTTTAAATGCATTATTGGGAAAAAAGATATGGCTTTGTTGCCTGATTTTCTTTTTTTAGGCTTTATAATTTTTTTTTGAAAGAATAATTTTGTTAACAACAACTTATAATGTGACAATTAATTCCTTTAACAATTATGCTATCAAAATCTAAAAATACTTACTTAAATCGAATTTTTAAATTAAATTATTAAGAAAACGACACGTTGAATAGAAAAAATAGTGGGTACTAATTTATGAAAAAATTTAAACCGTCTCTTGATTTTATAATTCCGCAATTATTTTACAACAATTATAATTTCTAACCATCATTCTTTTTTGGGTGTCCAACCTAGAAATACGCTTTTGATTTTGTGTCTGAAGTAGTACAGGAATTTCCAAAATCATGAAATAGTACAGGAATTTCCTTCTTTTTTTCCCCCAATATCTTTCTCAAATCATGACATTAATTACTTTCTAATTCCATTATTTTTCCTTTTTTTTACTATTTTTTTACGAACTCCAAATCTCAAGGTCTCCCAAAAGCGATCTGAAAAATTGAGATTTTTGGAAAGAATATTTTGCCCTTTAAAATTGAGATAGAGCAAATATTTAAGTAAGAATCTTGCACATCTCTAGCTCATTTTTACAATCTTAAAAAAACATATGCAATAAAAAAAGTAAAAAAAAAAACGTATGTATATATATTATATTTAATTAAACAGCTACTCTATAATCAGTTAATCGCTATACATAATTAATTATTTGATGGAGCTTAACGTGATTACAATAACCAAATTCATTAAAAAAAAAAAAGAAAAAAAACGGCTACGTGGGATAGATGAAATCATGCAAAATCATCCCTTTAGCTTTAATAACTTTCAACTCTTGGCTGCAGCATGATGATCTTGATCATGATCTACTGATACCGATCTGGCTGGATGAATTTTCTTAAATATTGATGAAAAACAAGAACTCTGCTTTTTTAATTCATAACTAAACCCCTCTTCTCTATCTCTTTTTTCTTCCATTTTCTTGAATTTCTCTCTGTGCAATTTTCTCTGCACGTATGCTTCTGCTAGACAAAATCCAGAAGTCGACATAGCTACTATAATATGTTAGAATGTATAATTGGACTTGAAGAGACTGAATGGGTCATATTTATAGGGCCTAGTGCCTTGGAAAGCAAGGAAATTAATTACAGCAAGGTGATTAGCGGAATAATTAAATTAATTTTATATATTTTGAGTTGACAAACTACTGGGACCGTGGCTCATGAGGCTAGGAAATGGTCAGGAAATGAAAGGGCATGTCTTTTTTTTCTACAAACGTGCAGCAGTAATATTGGATTAGAGGTTATATTACACTATAAAATTCCTTGGTGGAAGTTGATGTATGGAATTTTTAATTTTCTATCGAATAAATGACGAAATAGATTATCAATAATTATGTCGTATTATCTACATTTTTGTCGCTGTTCGTGGCCGTCTTTGGTCTTAGTTGTGTCAATAGTAGTTTTCATCCAAAGAAAAGATTATCATCCACTTTTTTTTTTTTTAATTGTTTAAATGATACTGATAGAGAAATATCTATCATTTAAAATAAAATAGTAGAAATAATTAAAAAAAATGTGAAGTTCTAATTTCAAATTTTTGTTGAATCATTGCAATATATTAATAAAATATCATAGGTTTTAAATTCGAATTTTAAATATATAGTATTTCTAAATATTTAAAATAGATTTATTTGTCTTATTTATAAATTTAGTCGGTGTGAATCTGAACTAATCAAACTTACGAGTACCGGATATTTATATAAAAAACAAATTTTATAAAATCGAGAAATATACCGAGTCAGCATTCACCAAGTTCATTCATATTTCAAAAAAAAAAAAGAAAAGATAAAAGATAAACATAATTATAATTGACATTTTTGTTCATATGATAGATTATTATTAATTATGTGAGAAAAAGAAGAAAGCAACCGAATGGATTATTTGCACAAAACTTTAATTAATTAGGTAATAATAGGCAAGGCGAAGAAAGCTAATTAGATGTGAAGAAATTTTGGAGCCTAATTGAAGCTTGTAGTATGGTGTCTCTGTGTCCAAAAGCACTAACTCTGATAAAACCTTCACCTCCAGGCCCAAATCCCCGGCCTGGAACTGTAACAATATCAGTTTTCTCAAGAATTTCATTGAATAAATCCCAAGAACTCATTCCTGGAACATGAACCCATATATATGGTGCATTTTTCCCTCCATAAACTTCCAATCCAATTGATGTAAATGCTTCTACTAGTATTTTCGCATTCTCCTTGTAGTACTCAACCACTTCTGTTACTGCCTGAAACAAAAATTCTTTAATTTAATTACTCGTCTTTACCCACCCACACACACATATATATAATTGCACTGCTTCATCACTAACATTATTGTTCCATAACTTCATTTTGTAAATTAAAAATAAAAAAAGTGTGCTAAAAATGAGTTTAAGAGGCAGTGTTGTAAATTAGTAATAATAATTCCATAATCGATTAGAGGTGTGCAACATTCAACCAAATTTTAATATATTTAATTCGCTTGGTTCGATTTTTGGTTTCTTCCTATTGATAAGATCGATCTATTTGGCAGTGCTGATTAAATTTCCCTTTCATGCTCAATCGGTTCAGTATTTTTTTACTGCCAATCTAATTTATACAGTTTAATTTGTTTCCACACGAACGGCGGAATGCTTTAGTGATATTTGAACTGGTATGTACCTGATAACCATCGTTAGAAAGGCAGGCTAGTCCTCCAGCCTGAACCAGATTCGATGCACCATTAAAGCAAGTGCAGACAATCCTGTCAAAATCTTTTATGACAGGAAATCCATTGAAATACAACAACTCTTCAGGAACAACAGTCCATCCAAGCCTAACACCTGTGAACCCAGCAAATTTCGAAAACGAGGAAACTTCAATAGCCACCTGTCTCAGGAAAATTCAAAATCAGAGAGGATTCAGGTTCAAATCTCAGAGAACCAAAACAGTTTAGACTAACTAAATTATTTACCTCTTTGGCACCAGGAATTTCAAAGATTGTTTTTGGGCTATCATCAGAGATATAAGCAGAGTAAGCAGAATCGTAAACAATAATGGAGCCATTAAGCTTCGCAAAATTAACCAGTTGCTCTAATTGCTGCCGGGACGCAGCATTACCAGTTGGATTGTTTGGAGAGCAGAAGAAAATAATATCAGTTCTTGAAGTAGTTGACAAGTCAGGAAAAAACCCATTATCCAATCCACAGTCCATGTACACAATTTTCTCATACTTTCCATTTTTCTCTTCTAAATTTCCAGCTTGACCAACAATTACACTCAAATCTATATAACCCTGTTTCCACCATGTTTATATATATAAGTTAATCTTGAAAATCTTTTCAAGATATAAATAATAAAGAAGTTCTCAGACATAATATTACCGGAAAAGATGGATCTTGAACAGCCACTGTCACATTAGAACCAAGAAGCATCTGCCGTGGAGAGATGATTAATTAATCATTAATTAGTGGCTAATACTTTACCTTTTTTAAAATTCGAAAAAAATTGAGTAATTTTTACCTGGAGGCGAGCAATGTCGCTCTGAGCTCCATCAGATATAAAAATCTCATGGCCTTTGATTCCTGTGTCTTTGTAAAATCTCTCTGCAATTGCCTTCCTTAATTCCTGTGTTTTAAGAGATTTCAATTTTTAGAATTCTAATAATTAAGAATAAAATAATAGGTAGTAATTAATTTTCAGTGCTCAACCGTGTTGCCTTGCTCAGCTCCATAACCCTTGTAACCTTCAATAGTTGATAAGGCCTGTGCATGCTGCATCGCATAAATTAATTCATTATAACAAATATTCAAAATAAATAAATGAAGGAAATATTCTTTTCAATAAGTCAACATTGGAAATATAATTCTAGACAAAGTTTCTTTTCGCAGAAAAATCCGAGGTTTATGTGATTCAAATGATAATATTATATTATTATTTGATTTCTATCTTGTAAGTTGTAGAAGTCCAACACTCTGCGGAAAAACACATACTGACCTGATATTATTTTTATAGTTATGAAAAATATTGGCAAAAAATACAAAATAAATAAAATAATGGAAGGTTGTGACCTGAGCCATGGCGGATGTTATAATGTCTGGTATGGGGTGGGTGGTGTCACCGATGCCAAGTCTTATCAACCCTGCACTTGGTTTCTTTTCTATGTGTTCATACTCCCTCTTTGATATCTGTTTATTGAAAAAAAAAATACCGATTAATTAAATTATCATGTTCTGTTCATATATAACAAACTAATAAAAATAGGATTATACCTCAGGAAATAAATATCCACTTCGAAGATTCTCCAAATTCGCATTGCGAGGGACTTGTGTGCAATGACCTAGCAGTAGCACCATTCAATTAATTAATCATCACTGATTAAGTCCTAAATTAATTTTTCAACTAATTAATCAATGAAAAATCACAACAGTAGAAAGATTGACTCACCAGATGATATCTTATCATTGTTGGCCCTGGAACCATAAAACGTGAAATAATTAAAGCAAAATAAATGGACATAATTAATTTTAGTAAAAACTAAAATAAACATATAACATAAAATAAACATATAACTAGTCATTGTTATATATTGAGAGAAAAGAAAACATCATCTCTTTTGTTATATATATTTTTTTCTTTTCTCTCAATATATAACAATGACTAGTTATTTTCTTAGCAGTGGAGAAATAGCACATAGGAATGCTACGTATATATATACACGTAACTTATAAAATAGTGTGTGTGAAAATGGGATAAATCAGAATTTTCCAGCCTGCTTCCTAGAAATAAAGTTACATGAATTTTAAAACATAATATGTCCTTTTTTTTCTTTTCTATGACCCTCCGAATTTTTCAAGTTTGTGAGATTGACTAATACAAAATTATGAGCTGTTAGATTCATAATTCACACAGTTTTTCAACCAGCATACGTAAGCTCCATATGTGAAGTAAAAATATGTCTATTTTAATTTCATTGGGTAACATTTTTGTCAATTATTATTTCTAATTCTTACATATAAAAAATTTTAATCAAGAATAATTATTTGTAAAGTAACATTATGATTTTTCTTTTTCCACACGATACTACTATAGTAAGGGAAATCATAAATTTTCCACTCCAAAATGTCATCTATGATTTTCCCTTAAACATATACTGCTGTTTCTTAGTCATTTACGCATATGGAAATTATGTATGCTGAATAAGCTCATGCGACGTTAACACCAGCTCCTGTACTTCCTCCTAATAAAAATATAGAAATTATAAATTATAGCAAAAAAAAATAAAAAATTCACAACAATAAAGTCAATAAAGTTTTTTTGGTGTCTACTGTAAAAGTTTTTATAGTTGAGAAATTTTGTTTTGTGAACATAACATTATATTTTTATGAGTATCGAATTAATCAATCCGTGAATAAAGGGTTAAAAAAACCAACTTCATTTCATTTCAGTGGTCGAACTCTTATGTTTCTTTAATTTGATCTCATAAAGCATGCATATGCGTTCCAAATACCGGATAGTCACGTAAAGAAACATGGAGGGTTTTCTTATTAAAATAATAATTTTCGAAACTATTTTTATTTAATCATTAAATTTTGCTTTTTTTTTTTTTTGTGGTGATCAAGTGCGCGTTATTAAGTATCAACACTTATAAATCATTGAATTTGCATGCAAATTATTCTAAATAGTTTTGGTAGTCATGGGAATGATAATGCTATTAGTTGGATTTATCAACAAATGCATCTCACGTTTGTATAATTCAAACCATTCTGAGCCATTTGACTATTTTGCGGGTTTTAACTTTTAAGGAAAAAATAAATAAAAAAATAACGTTCCTACATCAAATATGGACAGATCAGAAGAGAAATTAAAAGTTGGCCCCACGGGCTGCTGCAAGAAATTCAAGCATCATTAATTGTACGTATTTTGTGGTGTATAATCGACATTTTTATAGCTAAACAATTCTCTGTATTCATCCAAATTGGACAAATTAAGTCCAATTTTGAAACGTCCATCTCGCATAGAAACATAACAATGGCTGCAATTTTAAATATATTCAAAGAGAACCGCACCACCTCCAAATTTTTAGTAAATTATAGTTATAAGTGAAGTAACTGCGAATTGACAACTCAAAATATCAGTCACACAACAAAATTTCATTTCGAAAATTTAAAACAAAATTCAAGACTGTAATTACATGTAAATTAGTTTTAAAATAATACAAATTATTTTGAAAATAATAATAAATTTGTAACTATTTAATCTGACTTTTTAATTTATTTAAAAAAAAATGTTAACTCTTTGAATTAGCGCATGCTTTAAATCACAGTCGCGGGTTCAAATTACGTGGGTAAATGGTACATGGACACTCGACAGTCGGTACTCATGAAGATTGATTGACAATAAAAGGGGATGGGAATAATTCGCCTAATCCAAACACTTGAAAAGGGATTACCAAGATCCATTTTCCACATATTAATCCAAAACGGCACCATCAACCATTGATAAGTCAATCCATTAGGGAAACAAAAAGCCATGTATTTCCATAATCACCTGATTTCTCCACTACTAAATAAAATTTCTACTGATTTAGACATTTCTTTTAAGTCGTAACCATTAATTACTCTTATCACGTGTCAAACCACATTATTTATCAAAATAAATTTGATATCACTCGTGTTTTTCACTAGAATATTCTGATTCTCTTTTTTTTTTTTGGTAATCTTACGCTAATAATTCATAGCTAGAAACTAAATAATATTGTGCATTGGCTTACTAATTCTGTTTCAGTACGTAACAATTGAAATTCATAAATGACCGTGAAACGAAAAATGATATAAAAGCATTATTAACTAAAATTTCGTTTGCAATAAAAATGAATTAGCAATTGATTTAATTAATAAAATGAGTTGGTCATAAAAGTTGTAAAAATAAAATTTTTTTCCTATGTTAACAATTAAATGTTTGAATTAGTTATAAGAAATATATATATCAAACCGTAGGGCGTTTTAGATTATGAATTTTTTATACTAAATATAAGCAGCAGAAGCAAGACGAAGAATCCAAAAATTAATTCCTCTATATTTCGTGTATTACAAGTTACAAAAATAGAGTAGAACAGAGTATCTATATACACGGCTAAAGAAACTTATTAACTAACCATGGTTAAGAATAACTAACTAAATAACCATGGTTACAAGACTAAAACAAACTATAGGTAAAAAATAATTACAGTTAAAATAAGTAAAAAAGAGATAAGAGAAAAGAAGTAAAAGTGAAGAAATAGAGGAAACATAAACAGAAGCCACATGCGTGGCCACGCATGAAATGAGCATAGAAGATACGTGGTCGTGCATGGAGACAAAAGCCACATGCGTGACCGTGCAGGAAATAAGCATAAAAGATACATGGCCGTGCACTCAATATACTCTTCATCCCCCCCCCTCAAGTTGAACTTTAGTGAACATCACGCAAATTCAACTTGGAGTAAAATTTAGAAAACAAAAAAGAACTAAGAGGTTGGTAAACAAATCGGCCACTTGAGAAGTAGTAGAAATGTGAAGAGGATTAATAAACCCGTCTTTAAACTTGTTTCGAACAACATGGCAGTCAATTTCGATGTGCTTCGTATGTTAATGGAAGACAGGATTAGAAGTAATATGGATAGCATATTTGCTGTCATAGAAAAAAGAAATAGGACAGGGAACCGAAATATGGAAATCAGCAAGAAGATAGCTTATCCATTGGAGTTCACACACAGTAGATGCCATTGCACAATATTCCGCCTCCGTTGAACTCCATGAGATTGTGTTATGCTTTTTAGTCTTCCATGAAATAGGACAGGAACCCAGAAAAACACAAAACCCGGTAAGAGACTTGTGAGTTTCTGGACAAGTAGCCCAGTCAGCATCAGAGTATGCCGATAAAGTAAAATCATACTGTGTAGGAAAAAACAAACCCAAAGAAGGTTGTTTCTTGAGATACTTAAGAACATACAAAGCATGACGGTGATGAACTTCCCGTGGTGATTGTAAATGTTGGCTAAGTTGCTGCACCGAATAGGTAATATCAGGTCTTGTGAATCCAAGATACAACAAACGACCAACAAGACTCCGATATGCAGTAGAATCAGCCAAGAGAGGACTAGAAGAATCACATAGTGAAGCACCTTTGGGAAAAGGAACATTTTTAGGTTTAGAACCTAAGAGACCAGCAGAAGCTAACAAGTCAAGAACATATTTACGTTGATTGAGAAAAATACCATCTGCTGTACGAATAATTTTGAGTCCCAAGAAATACTTTGCCAAGCCAAGATCCTTAATAGTAAACTTGTTATCAAGAGCAGATTTTAGGTGGTGTATCTCGGCTTCATCACTACCACTAATCAACAAATCATCAACATATACCAAAACCAATAATGAAGCAGTCTTCGAATGCCTAGTAAAAAGACAATTATCATTGAAAGACTGAAGAAAACCATACCCCAGCAAAAAAATAGTCAATTTAGCATTCCGTTGTCGTGAAGCTTGCTTTAAAGCATAAAGAGACCATTTCAACTTGCAGACTTGACCTTTCTGAGCCTTGAGATATCCTTCAGGGGGAATCATATACACTTCCTCCTCAATGAAACCATGCAAGAAAGCATTATTGATGTCTATTTGATGAAGAGACCAGTTTTAGCAGCTACAATAGCAAGAAAAACTCTCACTATAACCACCTTAGCAACAGGAGAAAAACTATCGGTGAAATCCTCCCTATACACCTGATTGTCTCCTTTCGCTACAAGTCGTGCCTTGTGCTTATTAATGGAACCATTAGAGTTAAGCTTCAATTTGAAAACCCACTTACTACCAATAGTTTTCTTCCCACTGGGTAACTCGATGAACAACCAAGTGTTATTTTTCTCAAGAGCTGCAAATTCATCCTCCATTGCTTGAACCCATTAAGGAACTGTTTTAGCTTCACAATAACTTTTTGGCTCATAATGATCAGCAACATTAGCTAAAAAATCAGTATAATCAGCAAGAATATGAGGATTAACAGAAAAAGGAAAGGTACATGGAATATGAGGTGACGAAAAACTAGCTTGAGGAGTAATGGAAACATGATTTACATCATAATCCTAGAGCCAAGTTGGTGTTTTTCGTACCTGTGTGCTTCGTCTATCAACAACAACTGGAAGAACTGATTCATCCAAAGAAGTCTCCATTGCGTGAAGATTGATGACCATCACTTGTTGGAAAACCAGAGGCAGCAACTGGAGATGGAGGTCCAGTAACTATAGCAGGTGAAAAATCAAAATCAGCAACCTGTGGTATAGAAACATCTGAAAAACCAGAAGAAGAAAACCCCTGTTCATAAGGGAACACTGCTTCATGAAAAACAACATCCTTAGAAGTAGAGACCTGCATATTTTCTAACTGACAAACTTTAAAACCTTTTGTCCCTGGAACATACCCTAAAAACACACATTTACTTGCCCGAGCTGCAAACTTATCCCTCCTTGGCATTATATGTTTCATGTAACAAAGGCATCCAAACAACTTCAAGTTGGTGAAATCAGGTGGCTTGTGAAATAATACTTCATAAGGACTCTTCCAATCTAACACCGCAATAGGGAGCCTGTTGATCAAATAAGTGGCATGAAGAATTGCTTCTCCCCAAAAAACAACAGGTAAACGCACTTGTAACAACAAGGCTCTAGCAATTTGCAAGAGATATCGATGCTTCCTTTCCACCCTACCATTCTGCTGAGGACTGTAAATACAAGTCCTCTGATGAATAATTCCAAATTCATCGAAAACATGTTGACAAGCACATCCTAAGAACTCCCCACCATTATCTATTCTAACAGTTTTAACTACTGCCCCAAATTGATTCTTAACCATTTTTATAAATTTAGAAATGGTAAAGCTGGCGTGATCCTTGGACTGCATGAGAAAAGTCCATGTGCATTTACTACAATCTTCCAAACAGTTAAGAAATAAAAAGTGCCAAATAAAGATTGTTGCTTATAAGGGCCCCAAACATCAATATGCAGCAATTCAAATAATACTACACTGTGACTTTCAATAGCTGGAAAAACAACACGAGTCTGTTTTGACTGAGCACACACATCACAAGCAACATTGGAAGAATGATCTATATTCTTCAAGAAACTAAGCTTTTTTACAACTAGTAAAAAGGGATGCCCAAATCTTTTATGCCAAAGAAAATCATTACAAATAGTTTTGGTAGCAAAACACATATCAATCTGATGTTTACTATCATCAAGTAAAGTAACATATCTTCATATATTATTCTTATCAAAAGAACAATTATCAAGATAGTAAAGACTTCTACCAACCTTGCCAATTGCCAGTATCTTCTTAATCTTCAGGCCCTGTAAAATGCAGAATGTAGGGTAGAAAATAAATGCCAAGGAATTAACCCTTAGAAGTCGATTTACTAGCAGCAAGTTGTGCTTGAAAGAAGGAATGTATAATACATTTCTCAAGACAATTTCCCTTCCAAGTCTTATCTCTCCCATCATATTCACTTTCTTAAATGAACCATCCGGTAAAATGACTTTTCTGATCGTACACACAGGTTTAAGATTAGAAAAAATACTCTTATTTCCAGAAATATGACTACTGGCTCCTGTGTCAACTATCCAGCAAACACTCTTCAAGCATTCATTTTCTACAGATAAAGAAGAAGAATTACCTGCAAACTCTTGAGTAAAATTGACAAAGTCCTCTTGAACCTGTTTGCCTTTCAACATCTTTGACAGCTCCTGCTGAATCAATTCTCTCATACTCACGTTGTTGATGGTGCATTCTTCAAATGCATCTGTTGGATCCAGAGGTGACTCTGCCATATTTGCTTGAACAGGCTTGTTTTCTTTCTTTTTCTGTTGTTTTTTTAGCTCCATATACCAGTCTGGATAGCCATGGATCTTGAAGCAGGTGTCCTTTGTGTGTCCATCCATCTTACAAAAACTACAATACTTATCTTCCTTCTTGTAATCCTTTCGTTGTTTTCCAGAAGATTTCAGCCCTTTCTGATTGTTGTTCAAAACAGCAGCATTAGCCATTAAAGCACTACTGTCATTTGTCTCATTGTAAGCATCTGATATTTGTCTCTGCTTCTCCACGTTCATAAGCATAGAATAAACCTTATTGATATTTGGATAAGGATCCATCATAAGCACTTGATTCTTGATATGATTATAGGATTCATTTAATCCCATTAAAAATTGAATAATCTTGGCATTCTCATTCAACTGCAAAACTCTGTCTGAAACATTGCAAGTGCATTTTCCACAAGTGCATTGTGGAACTGGAACGATACACTGTAGTTCATCCCACAACTTGCACAAATTCGTAAAATGCATTGAAAGACTGTTATTACCTTGAGCAATTGTACCAATTTCTCTCCAGATCTGATATTCTTGTGGACCAGTGGAATCGTTTCACCAATTTATCCCAAAGATCTTTTGCAGATGAGACATATAAAAAAGCTTCATGCAATTCTTTTGTAAGAGAGTTAAGAATCCAAGATTCTACCATAACATTTGCACTCAACCATTCTTCATACTCATCTGAATCTTCAACAAGCATTTTTACTTTTCCCGTAATAAAACCTAGCTTGTGTTTAGCAGCTAAGGCTTTCTTCATTGAAGTGCTCCTATCTTCTTCAGTCTTGACAGCATTAGATTTCTCTCCAGCCTTGGCCTCTAGCGGATCCTCTATCTTCCCTTTGCCCTTTAGCTGAACAGCAAGCAGCTTCTCTATCAAAACCTCTTCAAGCACTTTCTTGTCCCAAACTGAATGGTGCAAAGGAATCTCTTCATCCTAGAAACACTTAACTGGCTTGATAATCCCTTACTTCCAGTCAAAGACATCATTGAATAGCTCAAATCCTGGCACTAGCTCACCCCCTATCAACTAAGGTTCATTCTCTTCATAATAAAGGCAAAGACCTAAAGTTAGCATAAAGCTCTAGGAGATATAGGGAAGCCCTATCTCTGTTTCCTTCCCTTTACCCTTCTGACTGGGATTAGTAAAGCCTAACCCCTTTTTGTCCTTCTGACCCTTAGCAGCTATAGCAGTCTGAGGCCCTTGGGAGTTCTTGCATAAACCAGCACCTAGCAGAAAATTCATATTCTTCATCATGTTAACCACTTGAGGGCAATCAACATAGCTACTCCCACCTTTTTTTATCAATGATGGTAGATAAGTGGAACGCACTGAAAGGCTATTTAACTATCTCCAACATAGACACTTGATTCTCCTTTGCAACTTTAATAGTGACCACCTGACCATTATGAGGGATCTTGATCATCTGATGGACTATGGAAGGCACCCTACCCAACTTATAAAACTATGGCCTTTCTAATAGCACAGAGAAATTGGCTGAAATAGGCAGTACCACAAATCTAGCCTCAGTCTCAATAGGCCCCATCTTTACTAAAGCTTTAAAGGTCCCAGCAGCTTGTCTCTTGGAATTGTCATAAGCAGAGATGGTCAAGTCAGATTTATTCAACATGTTTTCATTTAACCCAAAAGCTGAAATTGCCACTAAGAGACATATATTGATGGAAGAGCCATTGTCTACCATCACACAGGTCGTGTCCTTGCCATTCACGTAGGCCCTGATATAAAGAAGGCGATTATGATTCCTTCCTTTAGAAGGCAGGACAACATCAGAGTACGCAATATTTTCTCTTATCCCTCCCTTAACCAAATCCAACATCTCAGAGGGTGAGATGGTAGTGGAAATAGTAGATTCACTCAAGGCTTTTACCAACTTCTGCCTATGTGAGGGAAATCACTGCAATAGGGGCTGGTTGCCTTTTAATTTCTGGGGCCACTCTCCCATTTCTTATGACCACCTTAACCTTTCTCTCTTCTGTTATCTCCTCTTCAATTTCACTAGCTGAACTTCAGATGTCAATGGGCACCAAAGCCTCTTCATCCTCACTCTCTGTGGGGATATCTGAACAATCAATCATTGCAACTAGCCGATTTTCTTTACTTGGCTCTGTTACTTTAAGGGTGGAACAAGTAATGGCCACGAACTCATCTCCATACTGGTCTCTCATGACGTACCATTTAGGTGGACTAGACACAATCATAAACATTGAAGGTGGCACAACATTGTAACCAACTTTTTCTTCTTGTCTCTCTTTTCAGGATTTGAAATCTGCTTGCTATTTATTAGATCTTAAATCTTAATCCTCAGGGTGCAACAATAGTTAGTCAGGTGCCCAGTATACTAATGGTATGCACAGCAATGATCCTCACTATGATGGGGCAGCCTTTGGGGGCAATGGCTAGAGCTTTCCTTCTTTGCTCAAATGATCCAACACCCAGGATAGTGACTTATCCAAATTGGAATAATGTCTCTGACTAGCTTTTGTGGTGGACACTTCTGCAGTCTTTCCAGTTCTATTCGACCCACTACTGTTCCCACTGCCTTGTTATTACTGAAATTCCTCCTAGC
The DNA here is from genome assembly GCA_037975025.1 of Excoecaria agallocha. Classification (NCBI taxonomy): domain Eukaryota; kingdom Viridiplantae; phylum Streptophyta; class Magnoliopsida; order Malpighiales; family Euphorbiaceae; genus Excoecaria; species Excoecaria agallocha. The sequence continues at coordinate 22,267,301 of CM075820.1, forward strand.
ACCCTCATTGTTTGCCCTTCTGGCTAGGTACTCTTCTTGAGCTTTTATGGCCATGTAATACCCATAATATACAGACCTAATGATTCAGTGCGATATGCCAAAACTTTTTTTTTTACCAATTAACCTCTTAATTACAAATTCTCAGACAAAATATCTGTTCCCAAATCAAGTTTGCCGCTGACCTATAACTGTCCAATTTTATAAAAATTCGGCAATATAACGTCTTAAATATTCGTTAAACCAACCTAAAAATTCAAATAATTCGCAGCCCTTCAGGGGCATAACAATTCATAAATAACCTATACATGCATTCCCGATCTTTACATCCATACATATTGAATAAAATCCATCTCATGACTTATTTCATACATACACATATAACAATATACAATCCTGATAAATAATTTTTCACTACTTTACTACAATCTTTATCACATATATATACATGCCAGGATTAAACTTCTAAACTATATCACCCATTTCTCAAAATTGCTCCTTCATTTACTATTGCTCGAAGCACTCTTCAGTACCTGCACGCAGTAAATACTATGTGTTGAGCATTAAACATGCTTAGTGGTGACTATGAATTGAAGAATTTCATAACAAGCATAATCGCAGTAATAATACTAAATTTCATTCATTTCTTATCAAAACACTTTTTAATATCTTTAACATTATTTTTAAGGAATTACTAAAATTTTGTTAGATTTTTCACTTGTAATGGCCCAAATATCAGGCTAGTCAGAAATAGTACTTTCCGCCAGTGAATAGTGACATCGGGGTGAATAGTACCTCCATAAGTCGAAAAATATTTTATTGGACCATTGGAAAGAGCAAGTTAGCTGAAATCTAAATATATAATTTGGACTGAAAATGAGGTCAAATAGACCAATAAAAGTCAAAAATAAGAAAAAAGTTACGATTCTAGTTAAAATGATGCTTGTGTCAACTGAGAGCTTATCTAAAATTTTAAAAATAACAAACGATCTTTAAAAATTACCATATTTTCCATATCTACGTTAAATTTGATGTAGAATCATATGGTAATAAAATAATTAATGTTATGACAACTTTGAAAATTGAAATATCGGACTGGTAAAAATGCATCAGACCAAAAAATAATCTCCGAATGACTCAAAAATATTCATGAATTCTATTGAATATATTTTGATAATTTTAGAAGTATTTTTAATGATATTTGACCTCAAGAAATAAGAGAAAAATAATTATTTCGGTTTAAATAGTAATCGGTCAACTATAATTTAACCAGGGCTTTAAAAATAGTAAATGATCCTCAAAAATTGTAGGAATTTTTTGTTAAGCCTTTTATGAGATGTAAAAGCATTTGGTGGAAAAAAATTAATTTTTCAGTAACATCAAAAATTTATTAATCGTACTGGTTGGACTGAACCGGACTGGAAACGGACTCCGATTGAGCTAAAATTTTTCATGGAGGCTCAATATATTATTTTAAGAATTATGAAATTAATTTTGAGTGAAATTGAGCTTTTAAAGTAAGATAAATAATTTATGGAGGCTTATTGGGCTTAATAGGGCAATTGGGCTTGAGTTAGGCCCAACCAACTTGGTTGGACCAGGCCCAGCCCAATTAATCCCTATAAAAGACCAAAAAAATCAGCCATTTCCAGATTCATCTCCAGCCTTCACGTTGCTTCTATTCTCCTTCTTGGCCGACCACTTTTCTTCCATTTTCATGGAAGTTCTTCATCTCTTTCTTCCACTTCCACCAAATCAAGCCCTCTCAAGTCAATTCCAGCCTCTTAACTAGCTTATGGAGGCCTCAAGAAGCCAAATAAACTGCTGGAAGTGCAAGAAAGAGAGAGAGAAAGTTGGTGTCCCAAAAGTGAGGTATGTAAGAATGGAAGTTTTAATTTGATTTAAGAGTTTGTATAGGTAGATTTAAGATTGTAAAGTAATATTTTGTAGTTATATTGAGCAAAGAAAGCAAGAAAATGATGGATTCTTGCCTTGAAATTTCAGCCATAATAGGAAAATATTGAAGGAATTAAAGCTTTTAAAGGAGAAAATGGAGGAAGTAAGGACCAAGGTGTGAAGGAGATAAATTTGAGGTTAGTGGATACATTATCCCTCAATTTCCATAATTTTTACATGAAATTTTGCTTATGTATGTGAGTGATTATGTGTGATTATGTATGGAAAAATTGAAAATAATGATATATATGTGAAATTGGTAGCTTAAATTGATGTGTAGTGTATTTAAAGAAAAAAATAATAATTAGAATGCTCAAATGGTGGGTTGGACGAATGGTATATGTGTGTGTGTGAGAGTTATTTTGGTTAAATGATGAAGAAAATATGCATATTGGAAGTAGGTATAATTTTATTGTTAAATTAATTTAATGGGAATTTGTGGAAATTCATATAATATTTTTAAGTTATATTTTATTTTATGTTATATTAAAAATATTGAATTTTATTGAGAAAAATTGAAATTATTGCATAAATAGCCAAAATACAAGCCAAGTAATTAATTGGAATACAAAGGAAATAAAAAGAATGGAAAATAATATAGTAAAGTGGAAAAAGGGACTTAAATGAAAAGAATTAAAAGTTTAGGGGCAAAGGTGAAATATTGAAGAACAAATGAGTTTAAATGAATTAAAATTTAATTGGAAAAGAAACTGATAATTGAAATAAGAATTTAGGTATAAAAATAAGTTTAGGGATTATGAGAAATTGAATGACTAAACAATAATTTAGCCATTTTAAGGAATTTATAAATTTTATATGAATAAATGAGAATTATAATATTGAATATGTTCAATGAAAAAATATTGAATTATAGGAATATAATTAAATAAAATGAAGAAATAAATATAATAAAAGTGAAAAGTGTGCGTATAAAATTTTAAGAAATTTATGTACAATATTAAAATATTTTTTCAAATAAATTATGTAATATATATAAGTGAAAGTTATTGATTTATGAATGGATAATTTAGTAAAAGGGTAGAAAGTGGTAGATTAATATGAATTAATTTACTATATTTAGAAAAAAAAGTCAATGAAAAGGTCATTTGATGAAAATTCTGAAAATGAAAAAGTTTATGAAGACATGAAAATAAGTGAAATCGAGTAAAAGTATATCCAGTAATGTCCTTAGAAATAACCAGGCAGTAAAAACTAGTCCAGGATATAATTGGCCAGCCATAGAAATATCTCTGTACCGCGATGCAAGTCATGACGACTTGCAATGCTATGGATTGGATCTTTGATCACCATGGCTTCTCTGTTTCTGTTCTCTGCTCTGTGAGAATTGGCCCTCTAGGGGTCATTTCTCTATCTCTGTTGTGGTTCTGAGGGATCCACGTCCCATGTATCCGGTTTGAGGTTTTTTGCCGGGTCCAAAACTAGGGGCATAATGAAAGGAAAATGGTAATTTGATCAACTAACTGTGTAAAAAAAAAGAAGTCAGCTTTGTAAAATAAAATGACTAAAATGTAATTTTACATGAAAAGTCAAAACAAATATTAATTGGTAATTTTATAAGCCAATTAATAGATTAAAATGAGAGAATAAGAAATTAAAGGGCATTTTGGTAATTAAAGGTAGAAAAAGGATAAATTTGAAATAAATGAAAAGTTAAAGGACTAAACTGAAAAATTAAGTAAAGTTTTAAATTCAATTGAAAAATGAATTTTTAATAGTATATTATGCTTATTAAGACTTTTAAATGAATTTAAAATAAATGTTATGGCATAGAGAAAACACATATGAATACGTATGTATATGTATATGTATGTATGTATGTATGTATGTATGGCATGTGTATATATGTACACGTATGTGAACGAATGTGTGTGTAGGTATGTATACGTATGTGAATGTATGTATGTATACGTATGTGGATGTATATATGTATATGTTTGTAAACGTATGTATATAGTACGTATGTATGTATGCTCACGCAAATGAATGTATGTATGAATAAATTCAATCAAGTGCGTATGTGTGTTTATGCGGGTTTTTTTTATGGAAAGTTTGGGATAGTATCCACCGCTGAGCATTTCGATGCTCAGCGCGTAGTTTGTTGACTACGCGCAGGTTATGAAGACGATAGGATTTCATTGACTGGTAAGGTGGGAGTAGACAAGTCCAAGAAAAGGAACAAAATAGGAATTAGTTTTGGCATGTATATGTAGGTACGAAAAATATAGTTACTGTGCAAGTATATGTTTATAATATAAGAAATTTATTTGTTAATTATTGAGACACAGTTATGCGATTAATGATTATATTTTAAGTATCTATGCACAAGCATGTTTATCGGTACTGTTAGGAAAAAAAATTCCACTGTTTTATGTATGATTTGATATTCGATTACCGCATACACTGTACGATGGTATAACGGTGTTACATCACTTCAGTCCTAAACCTTTCAACTATTTACTAAAATATCCTTTTTGCAATTTAATTATAAAGTTATCATTACTTTTTTTTTATTTTTGCTCTTTATTTGCTTTTGGTATATATAGCAATTTATTGGGCTTGACTTTGACTTTTCAGGTAGAATTTCTTTTCTAATCATTTGGATATCATTATCAGTTCATTTGATATTTTACACTATCAATTGCCACTAATATGGCAAATTTCCAATTTAATTTTCAATTTCTTCCAGTTACTTAAATAATTACCCTTTTACATTTTTATTACGATTTTGCTATTGATTCTTTTATTTTCACTTTGACTTTATCAATTATTTACTAAAATACAATTATTAATACTTTTAACATTCAATACCAAGTAATCTCATTATTTTGGTAAACTTTCCAATTAAATCTTTACTCCTTCATTTTATTACATAATGTCCTTTTTACATATTTTTATTGCAAAATTGCCACATTGACATTTTTAATTGCAAGGTTGTCATTAACCTACTCATTTTTTACTTTTTATTTGTCCGATTCTTGTTGGAACTTTTTATGCAATATTTTATTTTTGGTCTTTAATTTCTCAGTTAATTATAAAATTACCATTTTTGGATTTTAATTATGATATTAGCACTATTTCACTAATTTTTATTTTCCACTTCTAAATTATTAATTGGCATACCATATACCAATTGGTTATCATTTTGACTTTTTTTTCATATGAAATTTCACTTTAGTCCCTTTTTCCTTATGATTTTGAATAACCTTTCATTTAGTCCATAATTTTTCATTTATTTTCAAAATTGCCCTTTGTACTTAATATTTACAAAATTACCATTATCTTCACTAGTTTTCATTTCTAACCTATTAATTTGCATATAATTTACTAATTGGTCATCCTTTTAACCTTTTTATGTAGAATTACATTTTAATCCATATATTATACAAAAATCCATTTTTAAACTATTCGATCATTAATTTATCATTTTACTCTTGTAAATCATTTTCTTATCACTTTTCCTCATTAAGTACAATCTTCGGAAAAATTTCAATTTTGACCCAAAACTTTTTATTTCTTTCAATTAGGCCATTTTTTCACTTTTAACTTCAACTTTAGCTTTCTTTTTGCATTTTTAACTTATTCTCATTACAATGTCCCTAATATAATCTCAACAAAAATTTTTCAGATAAGATATACAGGACGTGAACCCTACAGGGCCACCAAACAAACTAAAAAATGATCCCAAATGACCAAATCTCACAGATCAGATATCAGAACAGACAAATCGCCATAACTTGCACTGCAATATAGGGTGTCCCTATGGCTAGCCAATTATATTCTGAGCAAGACTTTCACTGCTTGACTATTATTAAGGGCAAAAATCACTTACTTCCAAAATAATTTTTCAGTATTCAACAATTGTAATTACTTTTAAATATTTTTCAAATTTTTAAAAAATTTTAATTATTTTTTTCAAAACAGTACCTTTTATTAGCCAATTTTCTTTTTTGTACTTTGACTGTTCAATAGTTTTGTCTTTTTCATTTTTCTGACAATCACTTTTTCAATGCTTTACATGTAGTTTGTGAATTATGTCGTCATAATTCACCACTTTTTAATTAATTTATGAAGTATTCCTTAATAATTCAATATTTTCATTTTATGCTTCAATTCACATTTCAGACTTTTAATAGTTTTTTACTTTTTCTGTCCAGTAATATGGTCGTTCAGAGTTTTTAATTCCTTTATACGATTTGTGAATTATCTTACAATAATTCACCATTTCTTATCAGGTCTTGAATTATTTCTCAATAATTCAATATGGTCATTTTACACACTAAATATTTTACTGTTCTCCTTACATCAATATACTAGCCGATCAATCTTTTCATCATTTTTGGATAAATTATGAATGATATCAATATAATTCAATAAATTTCATAAATTCTATAGAAATTCATGAGTACATATTTTACTTATTTAATGAATTATTTCACCAAAATTCATCAAATTTACATTGTACATAATCAATTATTTATCTCAAAAATATTCAAATAATTTTCATAAATTCTCTAAAAATTCATAGACATGTTAATTTATGTTTATTATCATTTTAAAGTATAAATTATCGAAAATAACCAAAATACACTTTGTTTTTCCTTAAGCATCAATTTGACCACTAAAAGAATACCACCTTATAAAATCATTCCAATCAATTTAAGCCTATAAATAGGCTTATTTAAGGTCCAATTGCATTACTATAAAGCCAACTTCAATTATTCATGCAATTTCATAATTTTTTTCTAAGTTACATAAAGGAAAAGTATGCTAAATTAAGGGAAATAGTTAGATTTCATAGTCACTTACCTTTCTCACATGCTTTAACTTTCTTAGGCTTCCTTTTTCATGCCTTAAACCTTAGAGAATCATCCATCACCATGAACTTCCATAAGAAGCCAAAATTCCTATCCAAAAAACACTAAGATATCAATGCTTTTAGCTCAATTTGACCTCAAAATGGACTCTAGGCACTTAAAAACCCTTGTAGAACCTTTAAACAAAATTAAAACCTTGAATTTTACATACCTTAATTTGATCCCTAAGCCTTTCTCACTTGATTTTTCTTACTTTGTTTTCTCAAATCAAAGGATAGAGGCCATTATAATGATCTAAAGGGATATAATTAACTTTTTAAGCTTGAATTTGGTGTGAATTTTAAATGGAATGAAAGAAATTTGGGGGAGAAAGGGACACGGAAAAATTCGGCCAAGAAGAGGAAGAAAGAGAGGCTGAAAATTGCTGAAACTTTACAAAATTTTTTACCTTTTATACCTCCTCTCATGGGCCAAATTTTGGGCTAAGCTAATGGGCCTAACTCATTAATCCAAAAGCCCATTAACTACCCATTAAAAGACATAATTAATTTCTCACTTTTCCACTCCAAATCACTTCAATTTTGATTCCATCATTCTTATCACACCAAAAATGGGTTGTACGCAAAATTTCAGCCCAATCAAAGTCCATTATTTGTCTGATTCAATCACATTGGTTCGATTCGATAACTACAGGTATCATCGAAAAATTTACTTTTTATCACCAAAATAATCTACATAAAATTTTATTAAGATCTAAAAATTCTGGCAATTTTTGGAGTTCATTTGCTATTTTTAAAAATTCGATCAAATTTAGATCAATCTTTTTACCATAGAAGTTGATTCGCTATCTTTTTTCGTATTGTTGACTTTTGAAAGCTTATTTGACCTCGGTTTCACTTTAAATTTTAATCATGGACTCACCATGACCAATATTTTTTTATGGCCAAATAAAATATTTTTCACTTTCGGGTGTACTTTTCAATTCGGATATACTATTCACTATCGAAAAATACTATTAACGATTGATCCCGCGTTCAGGCCATTACAGGCCATGTCTTTCAATGACTCCCAGTCTTTTAGGCCCTTCATTTTCAAGCCATTTTTAGATACAGGCTTGTATTCCCAAAAAATAATATGATTTGATTAGCTATGTCAAGCTTCCTCTTCATCTCCATCACCCTATTCCTTGACCTGGTGAGGTACTCATGAAAGGCTTCATTATGCTTTTGCTGAAGTAGCTTGAGGTCTTTCAGGGTAACCTCTATTCTGGTGCTGTAGTCATAATGCTTAAAGAACTCCTCAGTCAGTAGATCCCAATCCTTCTTAGTGTGCCTATCCAACCCATGATATCAATCAATCGCAGGCCTTGTCAAACTCAGACAAAAATATTCTACCTTCTACTTCCTGATCAGTGTGGTCCCCTTCATGATTAGTGTATACTACTTTACATGGGCCAAAGGGTTTTAAGTGTAATAAACCTTGGTAAATCAGGCATCTTGGCGTAATGGCCCATCTCCATCCAAGTCCTTATACTCAGGGTTCATTCCCCTGCCAGTAGATAACAGCTTAAACATGACCTTAATTTTATCTTCTATCTTTTTAAAGGTTGGATCCTCAGCATTAGGACCTTTAATCCTCATGTTCATCACTGGAGGGATATATTCTTCATCTTCCCCTTCAATGAAATTATCTTCAGGATTATGCCTCCTTTCTTTTCTTGGTAGGTCTTGAAGCATAACAGCATCAGCTACAATAGCGTTCCCAACATACATTGGCTCTGTTGTCTCACGAACGGGTGCTGCAAGCCGAATTTTGACATTTGGTGCTACAAAATCCACCATTCCACCAATCATGGCCATAATCCTTTCTTTAAAATCCCAAAACCTCTTATCTAACCTCTGATCTAAATCATCAGGCACTGTTAAAGGCCCAATAAGGGTAACATTCAACCTTTCCCTCAAGAATAAAAACCTTGCTATTGTGTTATCAGTCACTTTCCCAATTTCGTTCACCCTTTTGGTCTTATTCAACTTATCATCTGCCATTTCTGATCATGTTTCTTAACTGTTTCCTGACAACTGAATAAAACCCAACTCAGAATTGACCTTTAAATTTAAAATCAATTTTAGCAACCTAGATGTAAATCTTTAGACCAGGTGACTGTTGGACCCTCTGGACCACATAGATGAGTCTATGATGGCTGTTGCGACCCTAACAAGTGTACTAGATCGACAAGTAATAAAGTGCGGTATAGTTAAGACCCGCAAATATCGAACCCAAGGAAAATGTGTGTGAAAATTGTAATGTCCCTCAATATACCCTAGTAGAATTAACACTAATTAATTATTAGTGTCCATGTTTAATTAAGTATAAATGTATAAAAAAGGACCTAGTTTCATAGTTAAAGAGTAGGATGTGGGGTATTACTAGAAATAAAGGAAAGTTAAGGACTAAATAACAACTTTTGCTTAAAGGTGACATTTGGACCAATTGAAATAAAAAGTGAAGAGGATATTTTAGAGAGGGAGGACCGGCCACCTCATAGTCTTCTTCCTCCATCTTTATCCTCTCAAGCTCTAAAATCTCTCTCTAAAATCTTTGGGTTTTTGACAAAAAGAACAAAGGTTTACTTGAGTTTAGTGGTAAGACAACTTGTTTATTCTTTGATGTGTATGATTCATGGAATAGCTTGATGGATTTTCATAGAAGTGTTTTATGTTTATAGAAGGGAAATCAAGCAAGAGAAAGGGGAAAGAGGCTACTCAAGGTTGAAGGAAACTTGGAGCTTAACAAGGTATGGGAACTTAGATTTCGTATGTGTGTATATTTTATGATTTGTCTGAGAGAGATCTTGAGTGTCTCTCTCTCTTGTGTTTTATGGATGATTTCAAGCTTAGAAGGGTTTAGAATTGAAAAACATACAAGTTTTGGTTGGAAACATGGAAATCTATTTTAAAGATCATTTGACCAGTTTGTATACTTTTGCTCATATCTTGAGCTATAGTTATCTAAATGATAAAATTCTAGTTGGTATAGATACTAGACTTACATGTCTTGATTTTGTTAGAAGAAACCAAAATTTGATTTTCACTGCATGATAGTGAAAATGGGTATTGAAATCTGATTGGGATGGTTATTTCAGCTTCATGAATAGTCTATGGTTTTTCTTAAATATCTAAAGATTTATAGGTCCTATTGAAGAGGTTTTTAGTGTTTTGGAAACTAGAAAATTAAGCCTAAAACTTTGTAGAAGATAGTATTTTCAAAAAAAGCCATTTGGTATGTTGAAATTGAGATGTAATTGGAGTTTGAAATTGATTTACGGGATTTTCGGGCAACAAGTGTTAAAGTTTTTTAAGTCATCATTTTGTGTCGCGAGCGCAACATCAAACCATTGCTTTGTATCGCGAGCGCGACTTTTGCCGCGAGCACGATATCAAGGAATACTCTTTTTGGTAATTGCTTACTGTCGCAAGCGCGATTAATACTGTGGGTGCGACACTCGTCGCAAGCGCGACTATTGTTGCGAGCGCGACAACAAGCATTTGTTTTCAATCTTTGATACTTGTATTTTCTGGCTCCAAATGAGATTTAAACTTGCCTAAGCCCTTCCTAAGCTTATGAATCATCCTAAATTTTAAGGATATAGTAATATATTCCTTTTTAATTAAAAAGTTTTATTTAAAGATAGAAGTTTAAGATTTTATTATTCAAATTCAAAATATAGAAGGTATGTGTTTACCTTAATAAAACCATAGTACAATGATTACTCTTTATGCTATGAAAGTAATAATGCATAGTATTATAGTACTTCACCTTTGTTGGTGTGAAAATTTAAATTATAGTAATGTGATTTCACAATATGAGACATGATTTATATTGCCTGCATATATAGACTTGGTTGTGGATAGATAGACATGCCTATAGGGTTACAGTCGCAGCTGCTATAGTCTGACTCTTATGATTCCACAGTTCATCTCTAAATGAGACCATAGTTTTGACCCAATGGGTCCATAAACTTAATACCTTCGGGTATTCACATATTTGATACCTTATGGTATCTACAGCACCCGTTATCCACTCCCACAGGAAATTTGAGCAGGCAAAATTAATAAGATAAATGAAAGGCATATATAGTTACAATTTTACCTTACATGATTTAATGAATTTACAATTCCCTTCATTATGATTCTTGGTTTCTTTACCTTATTAATTAAGCATGCCATTTGTGTTTTACTATTGTTACATGTTTAGTGATTAACGCGGTGAGTGGTTATCATTATATTAGTTGTTCCCCATTAAGTTTTATAGCTTAGCACGGGTGTTTATCCGTGTAGGTTCGCAGGGTAGAACTCTTGTTCATGGACAAAGCTAACAATCTTCCAAGTCAACATCGAAATAAGAGTAGCATTTTGATGTATAAAAATTAACTTTTGCATCTCTTTTGGTTACATCCAATATACTTGTATTTAAAGGCATGTAATTACTAAGTTATGTAAAGAATAGTAAACAACATGAGAAGTATCACCCTCCACCAAACATGAATAGTATAATATAAAGTATGTATGCTCATATATGCATCGGTAATAGATACCTCATATGATTAACAGGACTAAATGAATGTAATTAGTAACAGTAATCCGGATTATCTAGTATACTCATTACATTTTTGGTATCAGAGTGCCTTGGGTTAGGCGGTTCTGGCCTATAGGAATTTAAAGGTTATTGGTTATAGAATTCTTGTTGATGTTGGCTAATTGTGGCTGTCCCTGTGTTTCTTTGATATAGTTATAGATGGAAGGACATCGTGAAGTGGTAGATGAGTCGACTGAGAGTAATTTACCGGGTCAATCGAATCCTTCCCAGCCGGAATCTTCTGCATCCACTAGAGGTGGTGTAGCTGCTGCTGAGTTTGGGGAAGCCTTGTGGAAGATTTCCAATGATATGGCTCAGATTTTGCAAAGGATGACTGCACCAAAGGCTCCTATTTTTGAGATTAGGAAGCATGGTGCGGAAGAATTTCTAGGCTCTACTTGGGATGAATCTGAGAAAGCAGAGTTATGGCTTGAAAGGTTGGAGCGGGTGTTTGCAGAAATTCAATGCCTAGTTAATCAAAAGGTGACTTGTGCTGTGTCCTTGCTTCAAGGAGCAACCTATGATTGGTGAAAATTAGTTCAGACATAACCTCAGCTACCTGATTCCCTCTCTTGGGAATTCTTTATGGCAGAGTTTAAAAAGAGGTATGTGACTGAAGCATACAAAGATGAAAAGTTGAAGCAGTTTCTGAATCAAAAGCAAAAAAGTATATCAGTAGCTGCATATGAGGCAGAATTCAGTCGCTTGAGTAAGTATGTACCAAAACTGATGTTGACTGAGACTTTCAAGTGTCGCCAGTTCGAAGATGGATTAAATGACCAGATTCGGGATCACTTGATAAGACCTATTTCTTTACACCCTGTGGATTATCATTAGCTAGTTCAAGCAGCTATCCGAGTTGAGAAAGAAGAAAATGCAAAAAGAGAAAGAGAACAAAGAATAAGAAGTTTCCCTAGAGGTGGTTCTTCATCAGGAAAAAGACCAAGAATGACTCAAGAAGAACAACCAATGGAGTTTGGTACTCGCTCTGCATCTAGAGGTAGACGATAGGGGACTTTATCTCCAGCCGGATCTGGTAGAGGTACTGTATCAGGGCAGAGCAGAGGTCAAGCTCCAGAATGTTCTTATTATTTTAGACGACATTGGGGCACTTGTAGAATGCTCATAGGTGGTTGCTTCAAATGTGGCAGCACGGAGCATTTTATGGCAAATTATCCTCTGACGTAGGATCAAGCCTCTAATCAACAGAGTAATCGAGGAGCTTCTAATGCACCCTCTTCAGGTAGAGGCCGTGGTAGGGGCAGAGGTGGATCGGGCCAATTTAGAGCCCAGTCTAGAAATGTTTCAGAGACAGTGGATCGACCTTTTTCTCTGACACCTCCTATTAGAGCTTATGCGATGAAAGGTCGAGAAGATGCTGATGCTCCTGAGATCATAGCTGGTACAATCTTCCTCTTTGATATTGATGTGCATGTGCTTATAGACCCGGGATCTACACATTCATATATTTGTAATAGGGAGCTGGGTAGAAATGTATCTGTTGTAGACCATCTGAACCATGATATATGTGTAATCAGTCCTTTGGGCCATAGTATACATGTAAATGAAGTTTATAGAAATTGTCCTATTAGAATTCAAGAGAGAGAGTTCCCAGCTGACCTTATTGTTTTACCTTTTCATGAATTTGATGTAATCCTGGGTATGGATTGGTTGTCTAGATATCATGCCATAGTGAATTGTAAAGCTAAAACAGTAGTTGTTAAGAATGATGGGGAAGTAAAGACATTGATTCAGGGTATTAAGTCAAAACCCTTAACCAATGTTATCTCTGCTATTAAAGCGAAAAGATTCCTTAGAAAAGGATGTGAAGCATATCTGGCTTTGGTTCTTGATTCTAAAAGAGAGATAGTTAATCTTCAAGATGTTCCGATGATTAATGAGTTTCCTGATGTTTTTCCTGAGGAACTTTCGGGTTTACCACCAGAGAGAGAAGTTGAGTTATCTATCGAGACTTTACCTGAAACTGCTCCTATCTCTAGAGCACCTTACAAAATGGCACCAATAGAACTAAAGGAGTTAAAGGTGCAGTTACAAGAGTTGTTAGATAAAGGCTTCATTAAGCCCAGTATGTCACCTTGGGGCGTACCGGTGTTGTTTGTTAAGAAGAAGGATGGCACTCTGAGGATGTGCATTGATTACAGACAGCTTAACAAGGTAATAGTGAAGAACAAGTACCTTTTGCCTCGAATTAAGGATCTCTTTGATCAGTTACGGCTGGAGTGTTTTCTAAAATTGATCTGAGGTCGGGATACTATCAACTTCGGGTCAAGGATATGGATGTGCAGAAGACTGCTTTTAGAACTCGATATGGTCATTACGAATTTTTAGTAATGCCTTTCGAGTTGACTAATGCACCTGCAACTTTTATGGATCTGATGAATAGGGTGTTTAGACCCTATTTAAATCAGTTTGTCGTAGTATTTATCGATGACATCCTGGTCTATTCTCGTAATGAAACAGAACATGCAGAACATTTGAGAATAGTGTTGCAGACTTTGAGAGAACAATAGCTATATGCCAAGTTAAGCAAATGTGAGTTCTGGCTTAAAGAAGTTTCTTTCCTTGGGCACGTGGTGTCTTCAGAAGGCATCAGGGTAGACCCTAGAAAGATTGAGGCTATAGTGAATTGGAGACCACCTAGGAATGTGCCAGAAGTTTGAAGTTTCTTGGGCTTAGCCGGCTATTATATGCTGTTTGTGAAAGGCTTTTCCGTTATTGCCTCTCCACTCACTAAATTACTTCGAAAAGAAGCTAAATTTGAATGGACAGACCGTTGCCAAGCCAGTTTTGATCAGTTAAAGAAAATGTTAACTGAAGCTCCGATTCTTACCTAACTAATAAAGGGTAAGGAATATGCTATGCATAGTGATGCATCTAGGAGTGGACTAGGATGTGTGTTGATGCAAGAGGGTAAAGTAGTAGCTTATGCATAGAGACAGTTAAAGCTTCATGAACAGAACTATCCGACTCATGATTTGGAATTGGCCGCCATAGTGTTTGCTTTAAAGATATGGCGGCATTACCTTTATGGTGAAAAGTGTAGAATCTATACAGATCATAAGAGTCTTAAATACTTGCTTACTCAGCGAGATCTCAATTTAAGACAGCGCAGATGGCTAGAATTGTTCAAGGATTATGATTGTATAGTTGACTATCACCTAGGAAAAGCAAACGTGGTAGCTGATGCTTTGAGCCGAAAAATGATAGCAACCTTATTATTACAAGATTATAAATAGAGGTTTACATCCGATGGAGCTTTATTAGCTCAATTGCGAGCTCGCCCTAATCTCAGACAGGCAGTAATAGATGCACAAACAGATGATGTAAAGCTGCAACAATTGGCTAAATTAGTTCATGTAGGGGGTCCGATAGAATATTCAATTGGGATTGATGGTGGTCTATACTATTGGAATCGATTGTGTGTGCCAGATGTTAAAGAATTGAAGAAGGCTTTATTGCAAGAAGCTCATAGTACTGTATTCACCATGCATCCCGATGGCAATAAAATGTATAGAGATTTAAAACAGTTTTATTGGTGGCCAGGAATGAAGAAAGTTGTAACGGAGTACGTCTCCAAGTGCCTGTCGTGTCAGCAAGTAAAAGCAGAGCATCAACTTCCTTCGGGATTGTTGAATCCTCTTCCTATTCCTCAGTGGAAGTGGGACAATGTCACTATGGACTTTATTACAGGTTTACCCACTACTCAAAAGAAGCATGATGCAGTGTGGGTCATAGTAGACAGATTGACAAAAGTGGCTCACTTTATACCGATTTGAACCAACTATTCGATGGACAGGTTAGTTGAGTTGTATATAGACCAGATTGTTAGACTGCATGGGGTGCCAATCTCAATTATTTCAGATCGGGATCCGAGATTCACTTCCAGATTTTGGAAAAGTTTACAACAAGCCTTGGGCATAAAGCTCTTTCTTAGTACTGCTTTTCATCCTCAAACGGATGGGCAGTCAGAGAGAACCATACAGGTGTTAGAGGACATGTTAAGAGGCTGTGTTTTAGATTTTTCTGGAAGTTGGGATAAATATGTGACTTTAATGGAGTTTGCATACAACAATGGCTATCAAACTAGTATTGGTATGCCACCATATGAAGCTCTCTACGGTCGAAAATGTAGAACTCCTTCCTGTTGGACGGAGTTGGCTGAAAGCAAGTTGACAGGTCCTGACATTGTTAGAGATACCGAAGAAAAGATTCAACTTGTCAAGCAATGATTGAAAGAAGCTAGTGATAGACAGAAATCGTATGCAGATCTAAAATGAAAGGATATTGAATATCAAGTTGGTGATAAAGTGTACCTAAAGGTGTCCCCATGGAGAAAAGTACTACGATTCGGAAAGAAAGGAAAACTCAGTCCCCGGTTTATTGGTCCTTACAGAATCTTGGAACGAATTGGACTGGTAGCATATCGACTAGATTTGCCCAATGAACTATCAAAGTTGCATAATGTTTTTCATGTTTCGATGCTCCGACGATATTGATCTGATGAATCGCACATCATACCAGTGCAAGATATCAGTGACGGATCTGATTATACATATGATGAAAAGCCTAAACAGATTCTAGCCAAAGAAGTTAAGCAGTTGAGGAACAAAGAAATCCCCCTAGTCAAAGTGTTATGGCAACACCATGGCGTACAAGAAGCGATTTGGGAACCTGAAATAGCTATGCAGGCTCGATACCATAGCTCTTCAATACAGGTATAAATTTCGAGGACAAAATTCTTTTAGGGGGAGAGAGTTGTAATGTCCCTCAATATACTCTAGTAGAATTAACACTAATTAATTATTAGTGTCCATGTTTAATTAAGTATAAATGTATAAAGAAAGACCTAATTGCATAGTTAAAGAGTAGGATGTGGGGTATTACTAGAAATAAAGGAAAGTTAAGGACTAAATAACAACTTTTGCTTAAAGGTGACATTTGGACCAATTGAAATCAAAAGTGAAGAGGATATTTTAGAGAGGGAGGGCCAGCCACCTCATAGTCTTCTTCCTCCATCTTTATCCTCTTAAGCTCTAAACTCTCTCTCTCTCTCTCTCTCTCTCTCTCTCTCAAATGCTCTCTCTAGAATCTTTGGATTTTTGACAAAAAGAAGAAAGGTTTGCTTGAGTTTAGTGGTAAGACAACTTGTTTATTCTTTGATGTGCATGATTCATGGAATAGCTTGATGGATTTTCATAGAAGTGTTTTATGTTTATAGAAGGGGAATCAAGCAAGAGAAAGGGGAAAGAGGCTACTCAAGGTTGAAGGAAACTTGAAGCTTAACAAGGTATGGGAACTTAGATTTCATATGTGTGTATATTTTATGATTTGTCTGAGAGAGATCTTGAGTGTCTCTCTCTCTTGTGTTTTATGGATGATTTCAAGCTTAGAAGGATTTAGAATTGAAAAACATACAAGTTTTGGTTGGAAACATGGAAATCTGTTTTAAAGATCATTTAACCAGTTTGCATACTTTTGCTCATATCTTGAGCTATAGTTATCTAAATGATAAAATTCTAGTTGGTATAGAAACTATACTTACATGTCTTGATTTTGTTAGAAGAAACCAAAATTTGATTTTCACTGCATGATAGTGAAAATCGGTATTGAAATCTGATTGGGATGGTTATTTTGGCTTCAAATTTATAGGTCCTATTGAAGAGGTTTTTAGTGTTTTGAAAACTATAAAATTAAGCCTAAAACTTTGTAGAAGATAGTGTTTTCAGAAAAAGCCATTTGGTATGTTGAAATTGAGATGTAATTGGAGTTTGAAATTGATTTACAGGATTTTCGGGCAACAAGTGTTGAAGTTTTTTAAGCCGTCGTTTTGTGTCACAAGCGCGACATCAAACCGTCACTTTATGTCACGAGCGCGATATCAAGAAATACTCTTTTTGGCAATTGTTACTGTCACAAGTGCGATTAATACCGCGAGCGCGACAACAAACATTTGTTTTCTATCTTTGATACTTGTATTTTCTAGCTCCAAATGAGATCTAAACTTGCCTAAGCCCTTCCTAAGCTTATGAATCATCCTAAATTGTAAGGATATAGTAATATATTCCTTTTTAATTAAAAAGGTTTATTTAAAGATAGAGGTTCAAGATTTTATTATTCAAATTCAAAATATAAAAGGTATGTATTTACCTTAATAAAACCATAGTACAATGATTACTCTTTATGCTATGAAAGTAACAATGCATAGTATTATAGTACTTCACCTTTGTTTGTGTGAAAATTTAAATTATAGTAATGTGATTTCACAATATGAGACATGATTTATATTGCCTGCATATATAGACTTGGTTGTGGATAGATAGGCATGCCTATATGGTTACAGTCGCAGCTACTATAGTCTGACTCTTATGAGTCCACAGTTCGTCTCTAAATGAGACCATAGTTTTGACCCAATGGGTCCACAGATTTAATACCTTCGGGTATTCACAGATTTGATACCTTTGGTATCTACAGCATCCATTATCCACTCTCATAGGAAATTTGAGTAGGCAAAATTGATAAGATAAATGAAAGGCATATATAGTTACAATTTTACCTTACATGATTTAATGAATTTACAATTCCCTTCATTATGATTCTTGGTTTCTTTACCTTATTAATTAAGCATTCCATTTGTGTTTTACTATTGTTGCATGTTTAGTGATTAACGCGGTGAGTGGTTATCATTATATTAGTTGTTCCCCACTAAGCTTTATAGCTTAGCACGGGTGTTTATCCGTCTAGGTTCGCAGGGTAGAACTCTTGTTCATGGACAAAGCCAACAATCTTCCAAGTCAACATCGAAATAAGAGTAGCATTTTGATGTATAAAAATTAACTTTTGCATCTCTTTTGGTTACATCCAATATACTTGTATTTAAAGGCATGTAATTACTAAGTTATGTAAAGAATAGCAAACAACATGAGAAGTATCACCCTCCACCAAACATGACTAGTATAATATGAAGTATGTATGCTCATATATGCATCGGTAATAGATACCTCATATGATTAACGGGATTAAATGAATGTAATTAGTAACAGTAATCCGGATTATCTAGTATAGTCATTACAAAAATTGTGGAAATTAATTATATGCTAAAGAATTCCCAATTTAGTATGTATGAGTTGTTAATTTTTATAGTGCAAACTTTAAAAGCTAAAATATGCAATGAAGGGAAATTTAATTCTAATAACAGAGAATTGAGTATGTATTTAATTCAGAAAAATTAACAAGTATGAAAATATATAGATATTAAAATGTTGCTTAGGTACACTCATCCACCCTATACCCACTATAAATTAATTTTATCTTAAAGAATACATGAATGAATTCGGGATAATTCTCTTAACCCAAGCTTCCCATTCTGAATCCAACTATTCTAGTTGCTAAACTTTTCATTCCGGAGCCAGCCCAACAACTAGCCTATGCACGGGTCTAACATCGTAAGTTTGGGTTGCCTTCCTATTCCGAAGCCGAACAACCTAAATCTCATCCATTTCACTCCATACTCTAGTCCTAAAATCATGATTACTGCATATTTAGAATCCCATTCCGAAGTCGTCTAAAACAATACAACATTCATGAAAGAAAAACCGAGCAAGATTATTCATAGACTTCAATCCACTAGACTCAATACACATTCAAAGATATATGATGAACATCATTCATCCATGTATGAAATTAACTCAATAGATTGAAAATCCATGAAATATAAATAAGTAACAGTGAAATGGACCATTGATTCATGTAAAAATCAAAATATGTTCAATATTCACATTGTGAATAGGAGATTTAAAGCTTCTCCAAGCGACAAAGATAACTACTCACTATCCATAATGTAAAAAATAAACAAAGTAAGAGTGAAAACTATAAAACCCATTTGAAACTGAAGATTTGAAGTTGATGAAGCTCTTTCTCTTCTTCTCCAAATAGCACCTTGATTGTAAGTTGAAATCTTCATAACTAGAAGCTAAAACTATGACTATCTTTGTGTTCTTAAAGTAAAACTACACTAAAAGAGTGATTTTTACAAGTAAAACTCAAAATCTAAGTATGAAAACCCACAAAATATGAAAAACTGTGTTTTCTACTCTACCTAAACACTCTAAGCACAAAACCCTAGAAAAGATTCTCCTTAAGCAAAAAATTTTGCAACTTTTATACAGCTGTCCAAGAGGCCACGGCTGGGATACTTTTGTCTCAGCCGCAACAGAAGGAAAGGGCACGGCTGGGACAATTTGTCTTAGCCGTGGCAAGCTTCTGGATCAAAAGTGTGTTTGCTGGCTGCCATGGCCACGGTTGGAATAGTTTGTCTCAGACGTGACCTTCAATGAAATGGTGCGCTTTAACTCCTGGATTGGCCACAGTTGGGACACTCTGTCTCAGCCGCGGCCATTAGTGAATCGGTGAGTTTTGCCATCTGCATTGGACATGGCTGGGACAGTTTGTCTCAGCCGTGCCTTAGCAAAATTTCCTGCATAAAGTGAAATTTAAGACCATTAATCACCCAAAAACTTTAAATTAATCAAAATAGCTAAAATAAACATAAAAAAACAATATTTAAGCCTTAAAACACTAAAAGCATGCAAGATGGGACACTAAAACGCACAAAATTATCCAGAAAATAAACACCAAAAACAAGATTATCAATGGCCGTAAAAATTAAATGTTAGGAGTGATGCATGGTAAATGGTGCATAAGCATGGTGTATACATGATGCAATGAAAGCTTTCGTTAGGCATCAATCACAACCACACACTAATATAACAGTAGCCTTCCAACCTTATTAGTTCCACACAGGAGGTTATACATCTCTTTTTAGGTGGGCTTAGCCCATAGGTCAACAGGGTACCCAATAGACACATATGGTGCACGATAAAAAACTGATAGCATAACCTCTCTAATTGAAAGCGCAGGCATATAGGTTTTGATGATTATGTATTTTGACTAACTCATACAGATCAGATTGGGCTCGTCGAGGCATGGCAGCCTTTGATTATACCCTCCTTATTTGTTTGAGTTTGGTTAATACATAAAGGTCCACATAACAAACAAATATTATTATGGTTATACAACCTAGGGGAAGTTGCTATTGTCATTACATGGGCTTAAGTCAAGGGTGATGATGTTAGTGTAAGCCCTAGCCCCAATGCATTGTAACGAAACACTTGAAATTAATAAAATGAGGCATTAGTTTTATCTTTTGTATTCCTGTGCATATCAATTGATAAAACTATCCAAGAATGTCGTTTCGGTTTAAGTTATCATGTGTGAGGCACATGGATTGTAAGACCTTGAAATAAATGAGACATCATTCTAAATATCCCTAGTCAGTCATTGTTATGGGAATAACAATGAATTAAGACTAGTATGCTCTCTCTGATCTTATGAGTTCTGTCTTACGGATCATTAGGACAAGAGTGTCAATCAGAGATCATAGATACATGTTAAAGAACATGGTATCTGGATTCGATCCATTCGTGAGAACACTACATGGTACAAGTCATAAGTGTTTCTCATATGCAAGTTTTGCATCAGAGTTCTTAGACCTAAAATCTCTATGAAACTCTTTATGAATTACTATGTACTTTGACATACACCTAACGTGCTCGTAACAGAGTGACAAGTATGGGTATGCTTGGGTATGCATTGATTTATGTTAGAGAGCATGAGAGAAGTGAAGGGATTACCCCTCTCGATAAGAGAGAAAATATCATCGGCCACTTGATCAGTGAACTGAGAAGTGTATGGCCATACCGAGATGAAATAATGAGTAATCATTATTTATCTGAGAGTTCAGTATCACTGGAATATCAAGAAAGGAATTAATATATATAAGGATGACTAGTTCCATGCCTTATATTAATTCTGATATTTAAGGGTAAGGGATTATGCAAAATTGCATTAGGTCACTAAATGCCATTTGCATTTTCGTTTAATTTGGAATGCTATAATATCTTGCTAGAGAATATATATAGCCTTTGAATTAATTTTTATTAATTCATTGCCAATATTAAATGGACCTATAGGATCGCACATAAAGCACTGGGCTTAAAATTGTATTGGAAATTAATTTAGACTTTTATTTAAAGTCAAATTAATGCATGCAATGGGTGAACATATTTTTTACTGTTAACAATTGGTCACGAGAGAAATTTACTGGCATGTGTTAGGTTTAATTTCAATTGATTAATTATCTATGTATAATTAAGTTAATTGAGTATTAAATCCTAAATTATATTTAATCAAAATATAATACTTGAGAGGGAATTAAAGTAACCAAAGTTTAAACTAGGAATCCTAGTTAAATTTGGCAACTAATTACCTTAGTTAAGTAAGTTTGTTTTGATTAACTAAATGATGCCATTTGAATTTAAATTCTAATAGAATTTAAATTAAAATATATATCTCTTAATTATTAAGTGTTAGTGGCTGAAATTGCTACCTAATTTAAGGCACTCACACATGACTAAAGTAAGTGATATATATTAAATGAATTAAAGGAATAATGGTGGGTGCCACTTTTATTCTTCTTCTCTCTTTTGGCCATGAGACTATTAGTGGGATTGGTAGAGATTTGTTTTTCTCTCAATTCTCTCATGGAAGGTGACTAAGATAGAAACAAAAGAAGAAAGAACAAGAAGAGTTCTTGTGTTTTTCAAACAATTCCATTGCCTAATACACAAATATAGAGCTAGCACTCTTGATTTTAAGCTATCTTTGCAAGTGTGTGTGAACATAGAGAGGAGTGGCATAAAGGCTGTTCCTTTGGCATTGGTGGTGAAGATCTAAGGTAAATAAATTCATCTTAGTTGCTGGTCATCATCAAAATCAAGTCTTGAAGTGCATCTAAAGTTGTAAGTTTCAAAACTCTAAAATTGCATGTTTTCGATTCTAGTTTATGGATTACGTGGTATGTATGATCGATTTTATTATTTTTCCGCTGCGTGATCATCATATACATATCATGTTATATTCCATCAGTGGTATCAGAGCCTAAACATGCTTATTTTAGTGCTTTAGATGCATGAAATATTTAATCAAAAATCGTTTTCCTAAATACATACAATGCTGAAATTTTCTGTTTTGAGTTTTTTGCATTGTTTTGGTGTAAAAACGATTTTAATTGATTAGATAGGTATTATAATTAATATGACATGTTAATATACTGTCCTAAGATGTTATTAGGGCTGGTAATGGTCGGATTTAATTATTTATACCTGATGGTACATGTTAATTATGAAACTAGGTGCTAGTTGGCATGTAAATTGCTATTTTTAACAACTAGTTTTCAAAATTAAATGTAAAAACGTTTTTGGGATGTTTGTAAGTGATTTTTAAAGATTAAATATCAGGTCTGGACATGTTTTAAATTTGGTTTTAATTCTGGTCCATGACAATTTAATTGATTAATTTTAAAATCACTTAAAACTATATCTAGTTTGTGTTTGTTACATGTTTAATCAACATTGTTTGTTATGTTTTGATTAAAATGGTAAAAACACATTTAGATTAAAATGGTACAGAATATTAAATCAATGTTTATGGAATTATTTAGATTATTAAATGACTCATAAAATTGATTTAAATGTTTGTGCATTTTATGGCATTACATAAGCATTAAACAACTAGTTTTTGTTGTTTGTTTGTTTTTGCATGAATGCCGTGTACTATATATGTGTTCTTCATGATTTTATTTTTAATTCATGTTAGCACATATTATATGCATTTTTAATGTTTATGGGCTGTATGACATAAAATTAAAAATGGCTAAATTGGAAATTATGCTAGAGTTGATTTATAGCACAAATCTAACTAGTTTGTGTTTTGGGCTTTTAAGAGAACTTATTCAATAAGAGGATTTAGTCCATTGGGCTTCGGCCCAGGCCCATCACGGGGTCATCTCTTAAAGCTTCAAGTACACAATTTCCATTAATGGGCTTGGCTAAATCTAATTAAAATTGGACTTTGTTTGATCCATGAATGCTATGTATATTTATTTGCTTGTTTGGTGTGATGAATGGATATGCATGGTGCATTCATGGGCCCTGGGTTTTTGTAATTAAATATGGCCTGCGAGCCATTATATTTTATTGTAAAAGTTTCATTTATTTCTTAGAATAGAATTTATTTGAAGACTTTGTAAATCAAGACGAAGCCCACCGGAGTGGAGAAGCCCAACTCGAAGATTCTTATGTAATAGTATAGAATCTTAGTTGTAAGTTTTTGGGCCCATGTTTGTCACGCTTTACTTTATGCAATTATATATATATGCATGCTATGTATGGATGACAAAGCGTATGCCATGTAAGCCGTAATAAAATGAATCCCTAAAAAAATAGTAAGTCACAAAGTTGCCTTCCTAATTCGAAACATGTCAAGGCATCGATCATCGGTCACGTAGACTAGGAGTCCTAGATGCGCCCGATTATCTTTGTGAGGCATGGGTTGTGAATGTAGGTTGGACTTATCATGAAAAGGGATGCCCGGACCTAGGCAACTAATAAATGGGTTGTGCTATAACATCCTAAGATGTTAGCCCATTTGATCCAAGAGTCATGTACGAGACATGATTGGAGTTTTCCTACCTAAGTAACTTAACTTGTTAGGTGTACAAGCTCAGCTTGACTAATAAGTTGTTGAGAAAAGTGGATCTTGGCCCACATTAAATCACTAACGCGAATTATTTAAAGGGATATTAATTCGGTTTGTGGGATCATTAATAAGACCTCATTTAATCTTGCTAAATTTTATTGTAGATTGAAAATGGCATCTTCATACAACAATTTCTCATTGCGATCGGTCCTTGAAAAGGACAAATTGAATAGCACCAATTTCATAAACTGGTCTCGAAACTTAAGAATAGTTCTTAAGCAAGAGAAGAAGTCGTATGTTTTGGATGCACCCTTGCCTGATGAACCAGGAAGGAACGCCTCTGCTGTTCAAAAGGAAACTTTTGAGACCAAGAAGAGCGACTCCAATGATGTGACCTGTCTGATGCTGGCCACTATGGTGCCTGAATTGCAAAAGCAATTTATGGACCAAGAGGCTTATGCGATCATGGTGCACCTCAAGGAGATGTTCCAAGAGCAAGCTCGTCACGAGAGGTTCGTGACAACAAAGGCATTAATTTCTTGCAAGATGGCTGAGGGTACACCTGTTAGTACCCATGTACTCAAAATGAAAGGGTATCTTGATACTCTTGAGAAGCTTGAGGTACTAGTGCCAAAGGAATTGGCCACTGACTTGATCTTAGGATCATTGCCTGCTGCTTATGATCCATTTGTGATGAATTATAACATGCATGCAATGAACAAGTCAGTCACTGAGCTTCATGGGATGCTTAAGAATGCTGAAGAAAACATTCGAAAGACCAATCCCGTACTAATGGTTCAAAAGGGAATTAAGAAGGGACAAGCTAAGGGAAAGGGAAAGGGAAAGGCAAAACCCAAGTCAAGTGGGAGTGCACCTCAGGCCCAATCCAAGCCCAAGGCGCCAAAACTCAAAGAGAGTGAGAGCACTTGCTTCCATTGCAACTAGATAGGGCATTGGAGGAAGAATTGCGCTCTCTTTAAGGAAGAACAAAAGAAGAATGGAGCCAAGGCGTCCAGTTCTAGTATTTTTGTTGTTGAAGTTAACCTTTCTATTTCTACCACTTGGGTATTGGATACCGGTTGTGGTTCTCACATTTGTTCAAATGTGCAGGGGTTAAGAAATAGGCGGTTACTTGGGAAGAATGAAGTGGACCTCCGTGTGGGGAATGGAGCACGAGTTGCTGCCATGGAGATAGGCGACTATCACCTCACTTTACCTTTCGGACTTTGTATTGTTTTGAATAATTGTTATTATGTGCCTGCTATGAGCAGAAACATTATTTCAGTTTCATGTTTGGATAATGATGAATTTGATTTTGTTATTGAAAATCGCAATGCTCATATTCGTCGCCAAGGCATTTCTTATGGCAATGCCATGTTGCAAAATGGCCTTTATATCCTTGATTTGCAAAACAAAGAGTCCATATACAACATTAATACAAAGAGGGTTAAATCAAACGAATTGAACCCTACTTACTTCTGGCATTGTCGCTTAGGACATGCAAACGAAAAACGCATTTCAAGACTCCACAAAACTGGAGTGCTTGGGTCATTCGACTTAGAGTCTTATGATACATGCGAGCCATGTTTGCATGGAAAAATGACAAAGAGTCCTTTTAATAAAAATGGCGAGAGGACTAATGGCTTATTGGAACTAATACATTCCGATGTATGTGGACCTTTAAGTACACATGCTAGAGGTGGTTTTAGCTACTTCGTGACATTCACAGATGACTTCAGTAGATATGGCTATGTCTATCTGATGAAGTACAAGTCTGAAACTTTTGAGAAATTCAAAGAGTTTAAGAATGAAGTAAAAAACCAACTTGGCAAAAGTATAAAAGCCATTCGATCAGATCGAGGTGGCGAATACTTAAGCCAAGAGTTTGACAATCATCTAAAGGAGTGTGGTATTATTTCACAGCTCACTCCTCCTGGAACACCTCAATGGAATGGTGTGTCCGAAAGGAGAAATCGAACTCTGTTGGACATGGTTCGATCTATGATGAGTCAAGCTAATCTTCCTATCTCTTTTTGGGGTTATGCATTAGAAACTACTGCGTTTCTATTGAACCGTACTCCAACTAAAGCAGTTGAGAAGACACCATACGAGGTATGGACTGGGAAAGAACCCAATATGTCTTTTCTCAGGATTTAGGGCTGTGAAGCACATGTTAAGAAATTAACATCTGAAAAACTAGAGTCCAAATCCACTGTCTGCTTGTTTGTGGGTTATCCTAAAGAAACAAAGGGATACTACTTTTACTCACAAGCCGAGAACAAAGTATTTGTTGCTCGCAAGGCTGTTTTCTTGGAAAAGGAGTTCTTTCTCAAGAAAGACAGTGGGAGTAAAGTAGAACTTGGAGAAATTCAAGCACCACAAACTCCTATAGAGGATGGTTTGGAAATGGGATCAAGTTCACAACCAGTTGTGGAACAAGAACCCATTACACAAGAACCTAGAAGGTCCGGTAGGGTACGTCAGGAGATTGAGAGATATGGATTTCTAATCACTGACAGTGACACTATTGAGTTAGTAGATCGTGAGGATCCTACTACCTACCGAGAAGCTATTGAAAGCCCAGACTCGGATAATTGGCTTGAAGCCATGAAATCCGAGATGCAATCAATGTACGATAACCAGGTTTGGACCTTGGTTGATCCACCAGAAGGTGCTAAGGTAATTGAATGCAAGTGGTTATTCAAACTAAAAGATGATAAGACCTACAAAGGTAGACTAGTAGCAAAAGGTTTTCGACAAACTCATGGTATAGACTATGACGAGACCTTTTTCGCCTGTAGTCATGCTCAAGTCCATTAGGATCTTGCTTGCCATAGCTGCATATCATGATTATGAGATATGGCAAATGGATGTCAAAACTGCTTTCCTTAACGGAAATTTACTTGAGGATGTGTATATGACACAACCTGAAGGTTTTGTCAATCCCAAGCATCCTAAGAAGGTATGCAAGCTTCAAAAATCCATTTATGGATTAAAGCAAGCATCCCGAAGTTGGAATCTTCGCTTTGATGAGGCAGTCAAAGAATTTGACTTCATCAAGAACGAAGATGAGCCTTGTGTGTACAAGAAGGTTAGTGGGAGCATAGTAGTGTTTCTGGTCCTATATGTGGACGACATCCTTCTCATTGGGAATGATATTCCAACATTGCAAAAGGTTAAGCAATGGTTGGGAAAATGTTTCTCAATAAAAGACTTAGGTGAAGCCGAGACAATACTTGGTATTCGAATCTATAGAGATAGATCGAATCGGCTTTTGGGACTAAGTCAAGAAAAGTACATAGACAAAGTACTAAAGCATTTTAGTATGGGAGACTCAAAGAAAGGATATATACCTTTGGCTTTGGGAGTTCCTTTGACTAAAGAACAGTGCCCTAAAACCAAAGAGGAAAGGGACAACATGAGTAGAATCCCATATGCATCTGCTATTGGATCTATCATGTACGCTATGTTATGTACTAGGTTGGATGTTGCTCATGCACTGAGTATAACCAGTAGGTTTCAGCAAGACCCTGGTGAGAAGCACTGGTCTGCTGTAAAAAGGATCCTGAAGTACCTGCGAAGGACTAAGGATCACTTCTTGGTGTATGGTGGTCAAGAAGAGCTCGTCATACAAGGTTATGCCGATGCTGCTTTTCAGACCAGCACTCAGGATTCTAGATCGCAATCTGGGTTTGTTTTTGTTTTGAACGGTGGTGCTGTCAGCTGGAGAAGCTCGAAGCAAGAAACCGTTGCCGACTCAACTACAGAATCTGAGTATATTGCAGCAAGTGAGGCTGCAAAAGAGGCTGTTTGGATTAAAAATTTCATTAATGGATTAGGAGTGCTCCCAAGCATCCTAGATCCATTAGAAATTTTCTGTGACAATAACGGGGCCATTGCACAGGCCAAGGAGCCCCGGTCACACCAGAAATCCAAACACATACTCAGAAGGTACCACTTGATCAGAGAGATCATTAATCGTGGGGACGTCAAGGTTAGCAAGATATCAAGTGAAGACAATGTAGCAGATCCTTTGACGAAACAGTTACGTCCAAATCTGCACGAAGCTCATTTGAGAGCGTTCGGTCTTAGGGCTATGCCCAATTGGGACTAGTGCTAGTGGGAGATTGTTAGTGTAAGCCCTAGCCCCAATGCATTGTAACGAAACACTTGAAATTAATAAAATGAGGCATTAGTTTTATCTTTTGTATTCCTGTGCATATCAATTGATAAAACTATCCAAGAATGTCATTTCGGTTTAAGTTATCATGTGTGAGGCACATGGATTGTAAGACCTTGAAATAAATGAGACATCATTCTAAATATCCCTAGTCAGTCATTGTTATGGGAATAACAATGAATTAAGACTAGTATGCTCTCTCTGATCTTATGAGTTCTGTCTTACGGATCATTAGGACAAGAGTGTCAATCAGAGATCATAGATACATGTTAAAGAACATGGTATCTGGATTCGATCCATTCGTGAGAACACTACATGGTACAAGTCATAAGTGTTTCTCATATGCAAGTTTTGCATCAGAGTTCTTAGACCTAAAATCTCTATGAAACTCTTTATGAATTACTATGTACTTTGACATACACCTAACGTGCTCGTAACAGAGTGACAAGTATGGGTATGCTTGGGTATGCATTGATTTATGTTAGAGAGCATGAGAGAAGTGAAGGGATTACCCCTCTCGATAAGAGAGAAAATATCATCGGCCACTTGATCAGTGAACTGAGAAGTGTATGGCCATACCGAGATGAAATAATGAGTAATCATTATTTATCTGAGAGTTCAGTATCACTGGAATATCAAGAAAGGAATTAATATATATAAGGATGACTAGTTCCATGCCTTATATTAATTCTGATATTTAAGGGTAAGGGATTATGCAAAATTGCATTAGGTCACTAAATGCCATTTGCATTTTCGTTTAATTTGGAATGCTATAATATCTTGCTAGAGAATATATATAGCCTTTGAATTAATTTTTATTAATTCATTGCCAATATTAAATGGACCTATAGGATCGCACATAAAGCACTGGGCTTAAAATTGTATTGGAAATTAATTTAGACTTTTATTTAAAGTCAAATTAATGCATGCAATGGGTGAACAGATTTTTTACTGTTAACAATTGGTCACGAGAGAAATTTACTGGCATGTGTTAGGTTTAATTTCAATTGATTAATTATCTATGTATAATTAAGTTAATTGAGTATTAAATCCTAAATTATATTTAATCAAAATATAATACTTGAGAGGGAATTAAAGTAACCAAAGTTTAAACTAGGAATCCTAGTTAAATTTGGCAACTAATTACCTTAGTTAAGTAAGTTTGTTTTGATTAACTAAATGATGCCATTTGAATTTAAATTCTAATAGAATTTAAATTAAAATATATATCTCTTAATTATTAAGTGTTAGTGGTTGAAATTGCTACCTAATTTAAGGCACTCACACATGACTAAAGTAAGTGATATATATTAAATGAATTAAAGGAATAATGGTGGGTGCCACTTTTATTCTTCTTCTCTCTTTTGGCCATGAGACTATTAGTGGGATTGGTAGAGATTTGTTTTTCTCTCAATTCTCTCATGGAAGGTGACTAAGATAGAAACAAAAGAAGAAAGAACAAGAAGAGTTCTTGTGTTTTTCAAACAATTCCATTGCCTAATACACAAATATAGAGCTAGCACTCTTGATTTTAAGCTATCTTTGCAAGTGTGTGTGAACATAGAGAGGAGTGGCATAAAGGCTGTTCCTTTGGCATTGGTGGTGAAGATCTAAGGTAAATAAATTCATCTTAGTTGCTGGTCATCATCAAAATCAAGTCTTGAAGTGCATCTAAAGTTGTAAGTTTCAAAACTCTAAAATTGCATGTTTTCGATTCTAGTTTATGGATTACGTGGTATGTATGATCGATTTTATTATTTTTCCGCTGCGTGATCATCATATACATATCATGTTATATTCCATCAGATGAAACTTTAAAGCTACCTAAACATGGTCCCTGCCAATAGATCTAGCTCATAATAAGCATAATAACTGATGGGTCATCATTTTATATACCATTTAATACTAGACTTGGACTAGTGGGTCTCCTTGACACCTCCTTACATTGAGTGAACATAGGGCATGTTTCAGGATAGCACCGGGGCTAAAAAGGGATGCCTAACTTAATTCTAAGTCTCTAAAATGTATGCAAGAAATGCAATTTAGAAAGGAGATAGAATTAATAAGAAAAAACCCAATTATAAAGAACTACCCAAGATGCTTTTAGGAGTAAGGTCTCTTTAGTCCCCAGTGGAGTCACCATTGTGATGCGCGTTGGAGCCATCTCTCATTTTTGGGTTCACTCTCAAAGGCCAGCTTTTAGGGCTCGAAAATGGATGAGACTCACTTTAACTCATAAATTAGCTACTTCTCAATAAAAAGGGATCAAGCCTAAATTATTATTGGTAGTCAACCCATGAAGGTGTCTACTAATAGACCCAAAAGAGGTAAGTGTCATAGAGTTGCCACCTAACAGTACATTGAGAAATAATTCTGGACCTTTTAATTTCCAAATAGAGATTGGTGTTTGGGACATCACTCTTATTAGGTGTTATTATAATTGAGTTTTAAGTTTAATCCCCTCTCCTCTTTCACACGATAATTAAGTGAACATTCCAAGCAAACATGAAAAGTGATAAATAAACACATCAACTACTTAAATTATTACAGAAGCAAATCGTCCAACAAACAATAATAAAATAACATATATAAATTGAGGTATTCATTTAAGTTAGGAATATTGGTTTCCTCATGCATATTTTACAAAAATCTACATTTTGTCCTTCTTGTTTGGCTTTGGATAAAATCAGACATTGGCCCAAGTTTTGAAGAAAAACCCAATTTATTTAAGTAGAAATCATTTTATATGCCTTTTCCTTTTAACATGCACCAAAAAAGCCTTTTATTACTAATTATTACATCCTCAAAATAAAAATACATCCAAAAATATTAAATAAATGAATAAGCATAAAATAAATAAATAAAACTAGGATAATAAAATAAATAAAATGATGAAAGGAAATATTAAATGAAGTAATCGAATAAGCTGATGGTGATCATCCAAATGGGAGCACGGTTCCTAGTGCAAATAACCTTATAAAATCCTATAAAGATGAAAGAATTTACACACTTATAAAAAATACCTAAAAGGTAAATAAATTAGCATATTACCAATAAAAAACAGCAAAGATAATCATTTAATTGTACAATACATAATAGAATTGCATACAAAATTGAATAATCATGCAGAATGATGGGGATTCATTTGAATCCTTAGTCTCACTAGATTGCATATAGTATGAGTAGGGTATCGTTCCAAAGGGAACGGGGTAAATTTTATATTGATGTAACAATAAGTAAATGGATAGGTAACGATTTTAATTGGAATCATGCAATTATTGTAAATACGAAACTACTTAAAATATATTAAGTTAATTTTGGATAATAGATTACTTAAAAGATGGGATAAACATACATTATAACCAAATAGACAAGTTCATCTTTGAATTAATTATCAATTGTATGAATGGTATGAATGGAGAATTTAGCCAAGATTCTTTAAAGCAATTCTCATTGTCAATAAAGATGTTCTTACTTAGAGTCTATAAGCATTCTCATGTCATTATAGAGATAAATAAAAACTATAAAGTTCTATGCCAATTCTTTAACCCCTCAAAGTGAATTCCTTATCTCTAAGTGAATTCAATGCTTCAAGTAAATTTATTTGTTTTTCCATCAAAGAATTCCAATTCTCATTGTGAATTAAATGACTAATATGCTAATTATGGTGATCAAGCATAATAAGCAAATTGAAGCACTCAAATAAACTTAAATCATACTTCATACATAAGGAGAATAAACATTCATAAAACAAAGATAAGCAAATGAAAAACAAATTGAATTAAGTAGTTATAATGTACCAAAAGAATTAGTCAAATACAAATTTACAATAAAGATGAAATAAGAGAAAAGAAAACATCACTCCCCAGGGTTTACTTTCTATTTAAATCTTCTGATATATCTCTTATTCCTTTGGCTTTGTTCTTTGGTCATCCTTTGAAAACTAAGTAAAAAGAAAAATCCAAAAGCAACTAAAAATGTTCTTAAGTAAACAGTCAAAGAATTCTTTAATTTTTCATCCCCCTCCTCTAGAGTTTTTCTTCCATCTATATAGAGCTTGACTCTACAAATATGTCCCTTAATAAGTCACGGAAGGTTGCTCTGAAAGGACATAATGTTTGGCTGAAAATTCGGGAGCAACAGTCATGACGTTTGAGAAATAGTTTTCTTGTCCGACTCGTGAACACCCTCACGAGTCGTGAACTCCTTCAAATCTTCTGAACTCGTGAGCCTCCTTCCTAGTCGTGATCTCCTTCATGACTCGTGAACTAGATGCCGAGTCGTGAGCCTTTCTCCTCTGCCTCACTCGTGAATCTACAGTTCGTCTCGTGATCTTTTGTCCGAGTCGTGAGCTCTTGTCCGAGTCGTGAGCCCTTTCACGACTCTTGATCTTCTTCTTCGAAACTTCACCAGATTCTTCAATTCCTTCACACTTCACCGACTTTTTCCTAAAAACAAACATAAACACATAAATTGGACATAAACATATAAAAATACATATAATATTACATACTTAACTACATAAATAAGAGAAAAATACATACTAAAAGATAGACATTTTGCATGATATCAAATTCCCCCACACTTAAACCTTGCTTGTCCCCAAGCAAGAGAAAAGTGAGAAAATTTAATATCAAGTTAAACTAAGTAAGTTAAATTATAAAGCATTGCTCAATTTTTACTTAAGATAAGATTGAGATGAAATCAAATACCTTAACACTCAAAATATTAGTACATCAAGACTTACAACATGCATTCTAAATTATCAAGTCACCTAAGTTTACTAAATCCAACATCAAGATAATAAAGTCTCAAAACTAACCATGCTCAAGAGAGAATAATGATCATAAAGCTTAAGAGTTTAAGACTATAGTTGCCTTTTTGGACAAGATTTAAGCATTCATACCTTTAAACCCATCTCATGGCATTTTTAGACTGTAATTTTTTTCTACTTTCTTTTTTTTTCAAGCATGGGTATACTTTTAGACTTTATCCCATGAAAAGCATAGTTAGCAAGAGAATGCAGTAATAGGTGCATTTTACGCTCCATCCCATACTCTTTTAAAATTTTGGATATGCATCTTGCTTTATTTTCATTTTTATTTTTTTTTCATTTCCATTAGTCCTCATCCATTATTGAAAGGCCTAAAGGTAAGTATTATGGCTATAGTTTCCATGAGACAACAAAATCCTAAAATTTTAAACTAAATGAGCATATTCTAACCTTCAAGCATAGTTAGTAAAGAGACTAAACAATCTAAATTGTTGAAAGAAGTAAAAAGAAATAACTTAAAAACATAAAACACATGCCAAAAATCTTGAATAACTAATCAAATGAGTATAAAAGGTAAATTAATCTTCATAACAACCTATATTTCATACAATATGAGCAATACTTATAACAAAACTTACTATAAAAGTTAGTCTAAATAAAGAAAAAGATAAACAAACAACAAAACACACAAGTGCTCCCCCACACTTAGAACACACATTGTCCTCAATGTGGAGAAACAAAACAAACACACAAATAAAAAGAAAATTAAAAATAAACAAAAGCATAGAGGAAAGAAAACTCCCCTCAAATTCATGGTGAAGGTGGAGGCGAAACAACCACATAGCCCGATTGGGCAATGAAAGCGTCCACCTTGTGCTCAAGGCGGCGTTGACTATGAACCAATTGACTTGTGGTTTGTTCCAATAAAGCCAATTGACTTTGGATGGCAGATTGATTGTGTAGCAATTGATTGAACATGGAAGTGGTGATATTCGAAGAAGATCCAACAGTTGGTGTGAAAACAGGTGAATGACTAGGTGTACCCTCCATAGGATCATCACTAGGCCCTTGCTCCATTGGTCTTGGCTCTTCCGAAGTGCTTTCCATAGCAGCCACCTGTGGAGTAGAAGTACTAGGAAATTCCTTCTAACAAGAACGATATATAAGTGGTATGTATTGAAATGAATGGTTAACCGCTTCTCCTCTTACAAACAATTATTTTGAAAAATACAAGCAAGGAAGTACAGTGTCATAAGTGCATAAATCAATATCAATACCCCTAGCAATAGCAGCAATAACATGTCCATGTGTAATAGGGGACTCCGGTCGACTAACATAATTCAACAATTGTTTGAAAATCCAATAAAACCAACAAATAGACTTACAGTTATACACACACCACATCAAGAAAAGTTCATGACTTGAAACTCTATTAAATTCAAGCTTGTTGAAAACAACAGAGGCAAGAATCTTATGCAAAATCCAATATTTTAAATCTAAAATGAATATGGATTTGGCCTCTCTAGCCCTATAAAGTGTAGTTAATCCAGTAAGAAAGTTCCAAAAATTATTTGGTCTATAACTCTTGGGAGGAGTACATAATCCACTTGGTTTAAAACCAAAAATACGATGCATCATGAAATAAGTAAGAGTATGATCAACACCATTCAAGCGGAAGTCTACAAGCCTAGGATTATCAGCATTTTCTTTGAAATTTGTGTAAAACTCCAAAACTAAATCAGTGTAGAACTGCTCATGCATATTAACAAAACGCAAGAGTTCACATTGAGATAACATCTCATTTACTTCATCAAGAACACCCACTTGTTCAAGCAAAGAGTTGGGAAAATACTTACATTGAGTGATTGCTCTATCTTTAAGAACAAGGAATCTATTACCTTCATGGATTGAGGAAAGAGGGAATGGTGAACCAAAGTCTGTCTGCAAACTCTGAAGTTGGGCGTCATCTCCTCCCTGCTGACCCCTTGATGCGGAAATGTTCTTGGTTCTCACCATCGTTGTTAAAGAGAAAAGAAACAGGAAAAGAAATGTGCAAAAATAGTAATGGAGGAAGAGAAAGGTAAGAGAAACACACAGAGATGGAGGAATAGAAGAGAAAAACAAAAAAATGAAAAGAGAAGGGGAATAGAGTTCGTATAGAGTGAAATGCACGAGTGAAATAAGAGAAAAGAAATGTGTAAAGAAAGAAAGAAATAACTGCAATACTTATTTAGAAGAATGAGGGAAAAAACGAAACGGTGTGTTAATTTGCAAACCCTAGGATTTGAATTTATAACCGTTCCCCCCATGTAATTGAAGTTAATTAAGGGTAGTTAAGGGGTATTTAATTCATATAAAAACTGCTAAGACACCTAATTAAACAAAATAAAAGTGAAATAAAGAAATAAAAATGAATTAAAAATAAAAACAGGAAAGTAAAAATCACGACTCAGTATGCTTGGAATAGTAGATCACGAGTCGGCACCATCATCATGACTCGTGAAGAAAAATAGAGAGACAAGAATTATACATGATCACGAGTCGGTATGCTGCTCACGACTCGTGAGGTATATGGCAATTGGTGTTGAGGAAGAAATATTCACGAGTCGGTATGACATTCACGACTCGTGAGCTGTTCTCTTCTGTACTACACGTGATCCTCTTCACGACTAGTGATTCTGCTCACGACTGAATAAATAAAGCCACTGGAATACTCGTGAAGATGTTCACGAGTCGAACTGCACTCGTGAACATGACAGTGCTTCATGTTTTTCTGCAAAATCATACCAACCTCGATCCAAAAGTTAAAATCACAAAAGAAAAATAAATCAATTAATATGAAAACTATAAAAACATAAAACTTAACCAAAAACAAACCACAAAACAAATAAATCCAAACTAAAAGAGCTAATTATATACAAAAATATTATGATTGTGGAAAAGAGAAATTTAACAAAGAAACTTTGTGAGTAGGAACCAATGCATCACCAATGAAATAAGACTTCAATCTATGTCCATTAACCTTAAAAACCTCCCCTTTATCATTAGCAATATCAACAGCCCCATAAGAAAAAACTTGAACAACTTTGAAAGGTCCCGACCATCTAGACTTTAATTTTCCAAGAAATAGCTTCAATTGAGAATTATACAACAAAATCATGTCACCAACTTGAAATTATTTCTTTGATATATGTTTATCATGCCATGATTTAGTTCTTTCCTGATATAACTTGGCATTTTCATAAGCATTCATACGAAGCTCCTCTAATTCTTGTAATTGAAGCAATCTCTTTCTACCAACTTGTTGCATGTCAAAATTTAACACCCTAGTTGCCCAATATGCTTTATGCTCAATCTCAACTGGCAAATGACAAGACTTACCATAAACCAATTGATAAGGTGTAAGACCTATAGGAGTTTTAAAAGCTATTCTATATGCCCAAAGAGCATCATCTAACTTAAGTGCCCAATCTTTTCTTGATCTAGAACAGTTTTCTCTAAAATCCACTTAAGCTCTCTATTACTAATCTCAACTTGTCCACTAGTTTGGGGGTGATAAGGTGTAGCAATTTTATGAGTTACATTATATTTTCTCAATAATTGCTCTATAACTTTATTACAAAAATGAGACCCACCATCACTAATAATGGCCCTAGGTGTTCCAAATCTAGGAAATATAACTTTCTTAAGCATCTTCTTAACCACCTTGGCATCATTAGCAATGGTTGGAATTGCTTCCACCCATTTAGATACATAATCTACCATAACCAAAATATACCTATTTCCTAAGGAACTAGGAAATGGTCCTATAAAGTCCATACCCCAAACATCAAACAATTCAACTTCCAAAATACCATGTAAAGGCATTTCATTCCTCCTAGACAAATTTCCCATTCTTTGGCACTTATCACAACTAAGTACAAAGTCTTTGACATCCTTAAACAAAGTAGGCTACCAAAAACCAGCTTGCAAAACCTTGGAAGCTGTCTTAGAAACCCTAAAGTGACCCCCTACAGAATAGGAATGACAATGAGCCAACACCTCACCAACTTCTTCATGAGGAATACACCTCCTAATCAACCCATCAGCACATCTCCTATATAATAAAGGCTCTTCCCAATAGTAAAACTTCACATCATGAAAGAATTTCTTCCTTTGCCTATAATCTAAACCATAAGGAAGCATACCACTTACTAAATAGTTTGCTATATCGGCAAACCATGGAACTTCCTTAGAAACCACACTAAAAAGATGTTCTCCATGAAAAGATTCATTAATAGGTACCCCATCATCATTATCTTGCAAAACACATTGGGTTAACCTAGATAAATGGTCAGCAACTAAATTCTCCTTTCCCTTTTTATCCCTTATCTCCCAATCAAACTCTTGTAGCATTAATATCCATCTTAACAATCTAGGCTTAGCATCTTTCTTACTCAAAAGGTACTTAGGGGCAGCATGATCAGAATAAACAATGACTTTTTGCCCTACAAGATAAGACCTAAATTTATCAAAAGCATATACAATAGCCAAGAGTTATTTTTCAGTTGTAAAGTAGTTAATTTGGGCATTATCTAGTAACTTGCTAGCATAATAAATAACAGATGGCTTCCCATCAATTCTTTGTCCTAAAACAGCCCCTACCGCATAATTACTAGCATCATACATCAATTCAAAAGGTTGCTCCCAATTTGGTGGTTGCAACACCGGTGAAGTGACAAGAGCATGCTTAAGAGTTTCAAAAGATTTAAGACATGCCTCATCAAAATGAAAATCAACATCTTTACCTAGCAACGTGCATAAGGGTTTAGCTATCTTAGAAAAATCTTTGATAAACCTACTATAAAAACCAGCATGACCTAGAAAGCTTCTAACATCTCTAACATTTTTAGGAGGAGGCAAATTAGCAATTATTTCAATTTTAGCTCTATCAACTTCAATCCCCCTATTAGAAACTAAATGTCCTAAGACAATGCCCTCTTGAGCCATAAAATGATACTTCTCCCAATTTAAAACCAAACCATGTTCCATACATCTATCAAGCACCGTAGAAAGATTAGATAAACAATCCTCATAAGTAGTGCCATACACACTAAAGTCATCAATGAAAACTTCTACACATTGATCAATAAGATCACTAAAGATAGAAAACATGCATCTTTGAAAAGTGGCTGGTGCATTACACAAACCAAAAGGCATTCGCCTAAATGCAAAAGTTCCATATGGGCATGTAAAAGTTGTCTTAGATTGGTCATGTGGATGAATTGGTATTTGATAGAAACCACTCAACCCATCTAAGTAACAAAAATAAGAAAAATTAGCCAATCTTTCTATAACTTGATAAATAAAAGTAAAGGAAAATGGTCCTTTCTTGTAGCCTTATTTAACTTCCTATAGTCCACACACATACGCCAACCCGTGATAATCCTAGTAGGAATTAAATCATTATTATCATTACGAATTACAGTTAAGCCATCCTTTTTAGGGACAACTTGAATTGGACTCACCCACTTGCTATCACTTATAGAATAAATTATGCCATTATCAAGCAATTTAATTATTTCCTTCCTCACAACCTCTTTAAGAGTTGGATTAAGCCTTCTTTGACCTTCAATGGAGGGCTTAGAATCCTCCTCTAACAAAATCCTATGCATGCAAACTTTAGGGGCAATTCCTTTTAAATCACTAATAGAATATCTCATGGCATTTCGATGAGCAAGTAAAATATCATGTAAAGCATTCACATTATGCTTATCAATTGAAGAATTAACAATGAATGGTAATTGAAACTTTGAATCTAAAAATGCATACCTTAAGCTTGTTGGTAACGGCTTGAGTTCAAGTTTAACTTCCTCTTTAGATGTCTTTGATGGCATATCCTCATCCTTTCTCAAAGACTCAAACTTTGATAATCTTCCTTGGAAAGGATATGAGGCAACTTGCAAAACCTCATCACAAATTTCATTTAAACAATAAGGTGCAATAGGGTTTTGACTTAAATAATCATTCACAACACTATCAATACACTCATCAAGAATATCATAAGCATCAATTCTATTTACCACCTCCATTGGTGAAGATTTAACCATCCCAAAAACATTAAATTCAATTATTTCACCATTAACTTCAAGAGATATTTTACCATTTTTCATATCAAAAACAGCCCCAGCAGTAATTAAGAAAGGCCTACCAAACAAAATGGGAATTTTAGGATCCTCATCCATTTCTAGCACAACAAAATCAGCAAGAATCACAAATTTACCCACTTTGGTAGGAATATTTTCTAATATACCTATAGGGTGTGAAATAGATTTATTCGCCATTGATAAGCACATATTGGTAGGCTTTAATTCACCTAAATCAAGCTTTTTATAAATGGAATAAGGCATAAGGCTAACACTAGCACCCATATCACATAGAGCCTTATCAAAATATGTACTACCTATAACACAAGGAACCGTGAAACAACCAGGATCCTTTAGCTTAGGTGGGTATTTAGAATACATAACCTTAGATTCTTCTACCAAAGAAACATACCCATATTCTTCAAGTTTACCTTATGACTCACAATTTCTTTTAAAAATTTTGCCCATGAAGGCATATCCTTAATTGCATCCACAAAGGGTATAGTTATAGTAAGTTCCTTTAAATAATTCAAAAACTTGCCAAATTGCTTAGCAAGATTTCTTCTAATGAGTCTTTGAGGGAATGGCAAAACATTCAAATTAACTTTAGGGTCATCGTCCCTAGATAAGGTTATCTTTTCCTTAGATTCATTAGGCTTATGCATTACATCATCATTTTTACTTGCATCCAAAACATGATCATCATGCACAATAAGACTCTCATTACCTTTTTTATTACTCTCAATCTTTTTACCACTCCTTAACATAATAGATTGAACCGATTCATGAGGCAAAAACTCATGTTGACTTGGTAGCTTGCCTAAAGGTTTAACACTAGAAGTAGCTTGTTGAGCCAATTGGGTTTCAAGTATCTTATTATGAGTGACAAGTTGATCAATTTTAGTGTTAATTTGCCTAAATTATTCCTCATTTTGCTTGTTAGTAGTCATTTGATGATTAACAAATAGCTCCATCAAACTCTCTAAATGGGATTTAGGTTGTTGGGGGTTAAAAGATAGCTTATTTGGAAAACGTGAAAGGTTAGGTAATTTGCTCATATGATTGTTATTATTAGGAGGGTTCAATTGGGCATTTTGGTTAGACCAAGAAAAACCAAGATGGTTTCTCCATTGTGGGTTGTAATAATTAGAATTTTGACCCATCCTTTGGTTATAGTTCCCTTGAACAAAACTTACATCCTCACTAGACCCCTCACTACAATTAGCATACATATGAGGTCCACCACATCTCTCACAAACATGACTAACATTTTCAACATTGGAATGAGAATTACTTACCATTTTTGTCAAAGCCTCTACCTTAGCCGTCAAGAGATTAATGGAATCCAATTCCAAAAACCCCTTAGCCTTCGCCATAGTGGGTTATTCTCCCATGTAGCCTTGTGAGGCTAACTCTTCCAACAAAGTTTCAGCTTCCTTAACAATCTTCTCTAACCATTTACCACCTGAAGCAGCATTAACAATATTTCTATTTTCCTCCATTAACCCATTGTAAAAGATTTGAGGAATCATCCAATCCGGCAAGCCATAATGAGGACATTGCCTTTGAAATTCCTTAAACCTTTCCTAAGAGGTATAAATGGTTTCATTAGGCAATTGTTTAAATGTAGATATTTGATTTCTAAATTTTGCCGTTTTATGACGTGGAAAATACTTATAAAGAAAAGCTTGTTTTAATTGGTCCCAAGTAGTAATTGTCTCACTAGGTATACTAGCAAGCCAAATTTGGGCCTTTTCTTTCAAAGAAAATGGAAATAACCTAAGTCTAATTGCATCATTACTCACTCCATTAATTTTAAATGTAGCACACACATTAAGAAAAGCAAGGATATGAGCATAAGGGTCTTCCCCTTGCAAACCTCCAAATTGGTTATTTTGCACCATTTGAATGACAGCCGACTTAATCTCGAAATTGTATTAGCAATAGCCAGTGCCGCTATTCCTCCAAAACTCTCCGAAATATTGGGCATTGCAAAATCACCAAGCGTTCTCCTTTCTTCG
This sequence comes from Excoecaria agallocha, assembly GCA_037975025.1. Taxonomy (NCBI): domain Eukaryota; kingdom Viridiplantae; phylum Streptophyta; class Magnoliopsida; order Malpighiales; family Euphorbiaceae; genus Excoecaria; species Excoecaria agallocha. The sequence goes on from CM075820.1 coordinate 22,308,439, forward strand.
CCCGCCATAATTGGAAAATTATGACCTTCCTCCAATTTAACATTTTGTTCTCCTTCTACTTGCAATCTAAGTTCCTCTTGTTGCTTCCTTCTAAGTTTCCTACAAGAATTAAGAATACTTTTAGTCTAATATCATAACAAAAACTCTAATTCCAAAACAAATGAACACAATATAAGAATTCATACATCTAATAACTAATATATATCATACAATCCTAAAATATCTACTCTTTTGTATCAATCAATAAAATTTCATTTTGAACCGTTCCTCGGCAACGGCGCCAAAATCTGATGGGAATTTATTTGAACCCTTAGTCTCACTAGACTGCGTATAGTATGAGTAGGATATCGTTCCAAAGGGAACGGGGTAAATTTTATATTGATGTAACAACAAGTAAATGGATAGGTAACGATTTTAATTGGAATCATGCAATTATTGTAAATACGAAACTACTTAAAATATATTAAGTTAATTTTGGATAATAGATTACTTAAAAGATGGGATAAACATACATTATAACCAAATAGACAAGTTCATCTTTGAATTAATTATCAATTGTATGAATGGTATGAATGGAGAATTTAGCCAAGATTCTTTAAAGCAATTCTCATTGTCAATAAAGATGTTCTTACTTAGAGTCTATAAGCATTCTCATGTCATTATAGAGATAAATAAAAACTATGAAGTTCTATGCCAATTCTTTAACCCCTCAAAGTGAATTCCTTATCTCTAAGTGAATTCAATGCTTCAAGTAAATTTATTTGTTTTTCCATCAAAGAATTCCAATTCTCATTGTGAATTAAATGACTAACATGCTAATTATGGTGATCAAGCATAATAAGCAAATTGAAGCACTCAAATAAACTTAAATCATACTTCATACATAAGGAGAATAAACATTCATAAACAAAGATAAGCAAATGAAAAACAAATTGAATTAAGTAGTTATAATGTACCAAAAGAACTAGTCAAATACAAATTTACAATAAAGATGAAATAAGAGAAAAGACAACATCACTCCCCAGGGTTTACTTTCTATTTAAACCTTATGATATATCTCTTATTCCTTTAACTTTGTTCTTTGGTCATCCTTTGAAAACTAAGTAAAAAGAAAAATCCAAAAGCAAATAAAAATGTTCTTAAGTAAACAGTCAAAGAATTCTTTAATTTTTCATCCCCCTCCTCTAGAGTTTTTCTTCCATCTATATAGAGCTTGACTCTACAGATATGTCCCTTAATAAGTCATGGAAGTTTGCTCTGAAAGGACATAATGTTTGGCTGAAAATTTGGGTGCAACAGTCATGATGTTTGAGAAACAGTTTTCTTGTCCGACTCGTGAACACCCTCACGAGTCGTGAACTCCTTCAAATCTTCTGAACTCGTGAGCCTCCTTTCTAGTCGTGATCTCCTTCATCACTCGTGAACCAGATGCCGAGTCTTGAGCCTTTCTCCTCTGCCTCACTTGTGAATCTACAGTCTATCTCGTGATCTCTTGTCCGAGTCGTGAGCCCTTTCACGACTTATGATCTTCTTCTTCGAAACTTCACCAGATTCTTTAATTCCTTCACACTTCACCAAATTTTTCCTAAAAACAAACATAAACACATAAATTGGACATAAACATATAAAAATACATATAATATTACATACTTAACTACATAAATAAGAGAAAAACACATACTAAAAGATAGACATTTTGCATGATATCACAGAATAATGCCCAAATATCATAAAAATCAAGCAATCATCTAAATATCATAAATACAAATAATATATAACAAAATGCCCAAAAAACAGCCATAACCGCCCCTAAAAATGTGAGGGAGGCCTACAACTATGCGAGGGACGGGACAAGAGGAAACTCCTATGATGTCCCATCTATCGCACTGATAGATGGGCGTTCGTCGAGGTTTCTTCCCGTCCGTCACCCGCTGAGCATAATAGAATGCAGGTTTTTATGTAAAAATCACAAAAAAAATACATTTTAACCCTAAATATGTTACTAGGTCTTAAATCATGTGACTAGAGCCTAGAATATTATCCTGAAAAGATATTCTGACTCTGAAATTCTTGTAATCCATATCTCAACTCCGATTTCTTCTTTGTTTTTCAAAAAATCCAATAAATTTCGTGTGAGTTTGTGTGTTTGGATCAAATAGACTGTTAAAGAACAATAAAACCTTAGAGTGAGACAGAAATTGATTTTATTCTTCCCTAAAATTTACTTTGTATAGAAGTGATTCTCCCTTTTTGAAACCTTAGAATTTTCCCTCTTATACTTAGGTTAGAGTTGGAGTTAGATTCCAACTCCAACTTCCCAAATCTGGAGAAATCTCCCAAAAAATCTGGACTCAAATCCTTTGAAAAATACTTATCCCTTTTTTTGAAATTTAGAAACGTGGAAAATTTGAAAACGACTCACAGGTGAATGTCCCTCAAGAAAAAGTCCCAGAATTACCAAAATACCGCTGATCTGACCTGGATAAGAGAGATAAGGCCAGAGACGACCATCCTTCATGTGACATATATCATTTGTCACCTCTGAAGGCTAAAATTAGGGTTTTTCATGCACTTTTGTTAAAACACTTGAAAATATTTAGAAAATCATAAAAATCTTTGAGAAAAATGTGAGAAATTCACAATCAAAGCTTCGAGATCAAAATCTTCTGTCAATAATATACTATTTTTTCATCATCGGATAACCCTAATCTAAGTTGCCTCGGGTCACGGTGTCTACAAGTATGTCTAATCTTCTCTAGTTGAGAGAATGCTTCATTCATCTATGGTTAGTGTTAGCCTTACACCATTATATGATTGTGGTGGAGATGATGGGGATATCATTGAGCTCCATGGCCAGGACAAAATATCATTACAAATTGGCTTAGTAAGGAACAAATATATTTACAGAAGTTGATGTAAATTGACTATATCAATCCTCAATTACACTTACTTCATATCATTTATCCATCTCCTCTCCTGATTGGTCTCAATGCTCTTTTATTTTTGACATTTATGACTGAAACTCATTTGAGTTTTCATAGTGTTTTTAACTTTTCAATCAGAGTTGCTACATTTATGAAGGGATTCAAATTCAATAGATGTTGTAGATGCTAACTAAACTAAGGAAATGGTAATTGGCCTTTTTAACTTTTGTAAAATTACTTGTGGCTTGTAAGAAAGCCCCTTTATTTATTTTTAATGCTTGTTATATAATATAAATTAAGGCTGAAAAAAAAAGCAAAAAATCGTTAAATTTAAAATTGAGTCTAAATTGGTCCATGTAATTAACTAGTAAATATTTAATTTTTCAACGGTTAACCATCTCCATTTGGTGGTCAATGTAGTTAGTTAAGTGGTTAATAGATTGACTTTTAATTTTGAAAAATATATATTAACATATTAAATTTGAAAAATAAACACAAATTGATTGATCTGTCTATCTCTAAGAGAAATTTAATTTATTTTTATTTTCTTGCTATTATGAGCACATAAAAAAATCAAATTTCTTTGGATATAAAGATAATTAAATAGTTTGTACCTGCATGGTATTATGATTTTAATTTACATTCACATTATAGTTAATAATTATTTTTCTTTTCAAAACATTAATTATTAGTTTGTTATTCTTCACAACTGCAATAGAGGATATTTAGTTTTATTATATTTAATTATTAAAACAATTATTGTTGAATTTTTTTTAAAGAAAAACACCAAATTAGCATTAAATGTGAATAGAGCTTACATCTTCCAAAATAAATTGAGAAACACAAGGGGGAAACTCCTCAATCCAAATAGTTGTAGAAGGAGAGTTTAGACAGTGCTTTGCTAAGCAGTAAGCTACTTTGTTACCAATTCTAAGGGTGAAAAACCAACAACATGTGGAGAAATCCTTACTCAAACATTGAAAGTCCACTAGAAGACCCCTAAAGCCTTTTCGAATGTCCATGTTCTCTTTCAAGCAATCTATAGCATATTTGCAGTCCAATTCGCAACCAAAGAAGAGAAACCCAGGTCTTTAGCAATAGAGAAACCAAACAACAAGGCCATAGCCTAAGATGTATATGGATTCTAAACCCCTATCACAGTTCATTGTACGCAAGCCAAAACCTATCCTTGATCATCTCTAAACACCATACCAAGGCCTACTAAGTCAGTACCTACCGTTCCAACATCAGCGTTTAACTTCATAGCATCTAACACAGAAAGATGCCACCCTATACTGGTTTTATGAAAAGGGTCCCTCACTCAATATAAACATCTATAACAGCTATAATTTCCTCCATAAAGCCTCTTATTGAGAATAGAATTTGCAAACAATCCAATGTCACTGCATCATGAAATAGTTTGTTCCTTGCAAACCACAATTGATAACAAATGAAGGAAAACAATATGATTTTCTCCACAGGTAAGCACTCTGAAATCTCTAACACCCACCATTTGAAATTAGCAGCTGAAATTCTCAGTATTTGATCCAACCTTGCAGAATCCCAAATTTGTCTCACAAATTGACACTTTTTGAAGACATGAAGCATTAATTTCGATCTATTACATCACTGACAGTTGGGTAAGGCCTTATTAATACACTATTGCAAAATCTCTTTTACTGGTAAGACATTCAATGATGCATGCCATAAGATATTACTAATTTTTAGAGGTACCTTTATGCTCTACGGACGCTTCCAAAATTCAAGTCTAGATTGCCTAACCCTAAACTATCATGATCCTCTTCTTATATATGTAGAGCATGCCTGTAATCGTGCTTTTTACCACATATTGACCTAAAGTATGGTAGAACTAAACTGTTTATCCGCATTACCTACCAAATCTACGAGGATCATTTTAATTTTGTCCATATCAACAGGAAGCATTAGTTGATTGATAAGATCCTATCTCCACATTTTGCTCTTATAATCAATAAGAAAAGCTACTTTCGCATCCCTAAATACCTTATCATAGGGTGATATGTGACCGGTGTCTAGCAAGTGTACTAGATCGGCTAGTAATATAGGAAAATAAGATTATGACCCAAAATATCGAACCCAAGGGAAACTTGTGTTTGTATGTGCTATTTCAATTTTAAAACCAATTTTGTGTGTAAAGAGAGAAGAGAAATTCCAAAGTTGTGATAATTTGAAAACAAGAATTTAAAACTAAGTTAAAACAATTGAAAAAGCTAAAATAAGTAAGAGATCTTTTGAAAGCAAGTAAATTGAATGAGTTAAAAATCAATGATAAAGACAACTTTCACTAAAAGACTATCCACCTTAACTAATATTGCTATAACTTAATTTAAAAGAAAACATACAAGTGATTATGGAAAATTCAGTTTAATAAACCCATACAACTTTATTCAAGATTATCATTCCAAGCATTAAAACTCTCTTATTCATAACAATTCAATACTTAGCATAAAGAACTAAATTAAGTCTCCTAGATGTCTATTAAAGCCTTTCTCAAGAGATTTAACTTTCACCTATTCTTGGTTACCCTTTTCTTAATCTTAACTTACTCAAATTAACACACAATTATAGCTTATTCAGATTATAACCATGCATTAATCCAACTAAATTAACCTAAGAGCATGCAAATCATTAATCAACTTAAACCAATTAATTAACCAATTCTTAATCAAGTTAATAATCAACTTAAAATTGAGCAAAGACAAGACTATTTTTAAGAACCAAGAAATAATCAACTTGTATTAAAATTGAAGAACAAACTCAAGTCATAACAATACAAGTCAAGGATTCAAGTATCCTTTAGCAAAAGTAAAGAAAACTACTCACAAACCATTCTTAAAACTAAAAACAATGTTTTGGAAAAAACTGTAAAAACAAAGAACGTAAAAACTGTAAAAACTAAGAAAACAAGCTTAATTCTAAGGCTTGATAATGAAGATTGATGATCCTCTTCTGTGTTTTTGGACTGCTATTTATAGGCAAGATTTGTAGTAGAATCCATGTTAAACTGTAGTCCTAAAATAGGAATCAAAGTCTGCTAAACAGGAAGCTCGTAAATCCTTCGTGACATGGGAGAGTTGATCACGTGGCCACGCCTTCTTTGCCTTCTTCTTCATACGTGGGCATGTCCCATGTAAGTCTTCTTCCACACGTGGCCACGTGTGGTCCTTCACTAGGAATCCACGTTGTCACGTGATCTTCACAAAATCTTTCACTTTTCATTCACATGGCCACGGCTTAACATACTTTCTTCTTTACGTGGCCACGTGATGAATCCTTCAATGAACTCACGTGGTCACAGCTCAAGGCTTTGGACTGGACAATGGTTTTCTCGCCTAATTTCTGCATATTTGCACTTTTAGCCCAAAACTTTGCCCTTTTTATACTTTAAGCCCTTTTATGTCAAATTAAACCTGAAAATCAAACAAAACACAGAATTAACCTCAAAAACATAAATATTAACAAATTAACTCTGAATTAACCTAAATCAAACCAAAATAACTAAATAACTTAACTAAAAACATATCAAAAACCATATATATTTCACACTTATCAAATACCCCACACTTAAACCTTGCTTGCCCTCAAGCAAATTAGAAAAAACCCTCCTTCAAAACCATCAAACTTGTATAAAGATATGCAATTTTAAAACCAAACTTAGCATTTTAACAAGAGCACTCAACATAACTCTAAATAGATTAACTTCAACAAGAGAATATAAACCAGTTTCCTTGAGTGTGTGCAAGACCAAATCATTTTAAACAATTTTGAAAATCAAAACATCAACGCAACTAGGTAATGAAGTATAAAATATATGAATGCATAAGCGTACAATCGGTTTCGTACTTGAAACTCTAGAAACACAATAGGCCTCTCCTTTAGCACCGGAACCCGTAGGTCATCTCCGCTAAACAACTCAAAACAAGCTTAAAATCACATAGGTCTTACAAAGGGTGTAATGGGGCTAAGGGTATGTTTATCAAAGAATGGATAAAAGATAATCAAAATGAATATAGCCACTCTAAGACCAAATAGATTACAAACACCCCAATAACTTAAGTAATACAAATTTTGCTCATCCTTGCCTTGATTCCAAACTTTCTTTATGCTCTTTCACCAAGAAGTCAATATTTTTCCATTTTTCCTTTCCTTGTACTACCCCACACTTATATTTTTTCATATTTGCTAGTTTCTTTTTTTTTAACTAGCCTTTACAAGCTAACCTCAAGGTAATACAAGGTATATTTTCAATTGACTTCATCAATAACTTTGTTAAGACTTTCTTACTACACCCAAATGAAAATTTACTCTTTCACTCATCCCTTTAATCCTAAAGTGGCTAACTCCATAGGTGAGATAAAAGCTTTTTAGGTTATATGGTTAAAACTTTAGGTATAACAAGAAAATATTAATGGTACGCATTAAGCATACCCTTATAAGCTCAAAATGGTTAATCAAAGGATAATTTCATCAAGGTAGGACACAAGTCTTTTTAAAAGAGTTTATCAAGAAAATTGTTGCCTAGATCATTTTCTAAGATGCTTGAGTTGTTTATATGCTTTGAAGGGTGATGAGGAAGGTTCTAGTGTTCTAAATTTTCTTACTTTACTACTTTATTGCATTGATTTTTTCTAAGTTAAAAACTGGTCTAAGTGCTTTTAAGAATTTGGAAACTAACAAATATTTATCAAGTTGAAGATTAACCCATCCAAAGGCATATTAAACAACATAAATGTTCTCTTGCTAAGCAAAGGTCTAAAACATGCATATTCTATATCCAAGTTCAAAGTGTTCCAAGTTTTGAAGATAACTAGGGCAAACTAAGTTCTCATGCAAACTAAGTGAAAAAGGTGAACTACATACATCTTTATTATGTTTTACAAACTCAAACTAACATAAACATAATAAAAGAAAACAAAACACAAAAAAATAGAATTTTGATTCATGAAAAAGAAAAATAAAGTTGAAGAAAAACTTCCTGAAAGGAGGCTACCCCCTCCTTAAAACATTGTTGTCCACAGCAAATGATGATCTAATACGGTGGAGGTGGTGGTGGAGGAAACCGCTGCCAAAAGTGATGAATAAAATGCTCAACTCTCCGATTTCCTTCCATGACCATATCATGAAGTATATCTAATCTCCCTTGCATCTGATCGAGCCTCATTTGTTGAGCATCCAACCAACCACTCAATTGATTAAATGGTGCTTCTCATTTTGGTGTTGTGGGTTCATTTATGGGAGACGGGACTGCTGTGGCAACATGCTCTTCTTCTGGCTCATTTGGCTGTTCCTCTTGCTCCATAATTCTAATATGATTCTCTCTCAAATACTCCTCTCGTGTTGCCCAATGTCCTCGGGGCTTAGGTATCAGAATCTTCATCCTTTTCAACATTCTATTATCAATACAAGGCAAATCTCCTGGAAGTGGCTCGCCAATAACCTGATGATTAACTGCACCTGCCAAAACTGTAGCTATCCATCCAATAGAGATATTATCAATGTTACCTGGCATTTTCTGTAAATCCTTAATTCGACTAGCTATGATGCCTGCTCCATTAATTGCAATGCCATCCATCATACATCTTAAAACCATTGCTTGAGAGACACTAATAGTACTGGCATTCTTCAAATTGTTATACATAGTTTTTGCCAAAAATCGATGAATTATTCTCAAAGCATGAGTTCTTAGAGTGTTCACCACCCAATTTCATACTAAGCATCTATTACATGCACATATGAATCATAAACATCCAAAGAAGCGAAAAGAATGAACATGCAAACAATATGTGAAGTGCAAATTAACCTAAAAACTAAGCTTTTATTGAACAAATATGCACAAAACACAACCATTGATGCCAAACAAATGATAATTAAGGAGTAGAGGAAGTAAATACTTACTTGGAAATGAGAAATTCACCAAAAATGTAGCACAAGGTGGAGATAGTGTGTGAGATCTAGAAAAACCTAAAATAGTGAAGAAAATGTGGAGAAGGAAGAAATTATGGGTAGGAGAGAGAAAAATGGAAGAGGAAACAAATGGAGATGGTGATGATTGGTGGTGAGTAAAAATCCTGTGGTCACGGGTTAAATTGTGGTGGTGAGGCGTGGGCACGGAGAGAGTGAAATGAAATGAAAATGAAGAAGAAGTGAAGAAACGTGAAGTGCTTATAAAAGAGGGGAACTTTGGACGTGGCCACGTGAATTTCAGTGAAGACATACACGTGGTCACGTGTGAGAACACAAAATTGGACAGTGGATTTAGACGTGGCCACGTGAAATTCCATGAAGAAAGACCCGTGGTCACGTGTGTGCAAGTGAAGTGGGATAGGTGAGTAATGCGTGGCCACGTGAGGTTCAATGAAGAACTACACGTGGTCACGTGTAAAGATGCAAAATGATACAGAGGACTTGGGCGTGGTCACGTGTAATTCTTCATGGAATTTCATGTGGGCATGTGTAATTTCGGGAACCAGCATTTTAGCGACCCGTGGCCACGTGATGGCAAAAGGAAAGCCACACGTGGTCACGTTTTTTCAATGTTTTCTGCCTTTCTTCTTTGACATACACCCATATAATTGATCTTCCTTAAATGCATTTTTTCATTAAAACATCAAAAAAAATTTCAGGAAAATCATGTCTCCATTTTGAAACCTTGATTTACTCACTCTTTTCATGAATCAAAACACTTAAACACACAAACATGCAGAAATCAAAATACTTAAACACACAAACATGCAGAAAACACAAATTTTGACTGAAAATATAAAAGAGATAGAAAGGTAGAGTTCTGAGTTTTTGGAGTCTCCAGCTAGACTCTCCAAACCGATTTTTAAGTATCTTTAAGAACCATGGTTGCTTCAGCAACCTCTTGTTGTCCGATTTGGTATGGTTTAAGTCGATGTCCATTGACTGTAAATTCACGTCCATCTTTTAAGCTTTTGATCTTCACTACACCAAGATTATTGCTTGTCATCACTTGATATGGTCCAAGCCACTTTGATTTCAGCTTTCCTGGAAACAAACGAAGACGACTATTATAAAGAAGCACTAACATTCCCGGGACAAAATCTTTTACCCTTAGATGCTTGTCATGCCATCGTTTGGTCTTTTCTTTATAAAGTGCAGCATTATTATATGACCATTATCGAATTTCATCAAGTTTATTGAGCTGCAATTTTCTTCTTTCTCCTGCATTTCTCAAATCAAAGTTAAGAAATTTGGTAGCCTAATATGCTTTATGTTCCAATTCGACTGGAAGGTGACATGCCTTTCCAAAAACAATTCTAAAGGGAGACATACCTATAGGAGTTTTAAATGCAGTTCGATAAGCCCATAAAGCCTCATCTAACCTAAGAGACCAATCTTTTCTAAAATTATTTACTGTCTTTTCTAAGATTGACTTTAACTCCCTATTAGATACTTCCACTTGGCCATTGGCTTGAGGGTGGTATGGGGTTGTGACTTTGTGCTTAACACCAAATTTCTTAAGTAAGGTCTTGAATTGATGGTTGACAAAGTGTTTGCCCCCATCACTTATAATAGCTCTAGGTGCTCCGAATCTAGTGAAGATATTTTTTCTAATGAATTCCAACACAATTTTTGCATCACATGTTCTAGTAGCTATTGCCTCTACCCATTTACTCACATAATCCACAGCTACCAATATATACTCAAAACCAAATGAATTTGGAAAAGGACCCATAAAATCAATGCCCCAAACATCAAATATTTCTACTTCTAGCACATTGTTCATAGGCATCTCATCTCTCTTGGATATGTTTCCTACTCTTTGACATTTATCACAAGCGGCTATGAAAGATTTTACATCCTCAAATAAAGTAGGCCAGAAAAAACCTGATTGGAGTATCTTTTGAACTGTTCTATTTGGTCCATGATGACCTCCAACTTCACCCCCATGGCATTGGTGCATGATAGCTCTTTGTTCTGATTTCGGTACACACCTTCTCAATACTTGATCCGGACATATCTTGACAAGGTATGGATCATCCCAAAGGTAATGCTTGGCATCCACTATGAGCTTTTTCTTCTGTTGCCAAGTAAATTCCTTAGGGAGATAGCCACCTGCAAGAAAATTGGCTATATTAGCGTACTATGGAACTGAATTTTCATAAGTAAAACAAGCACAAATATGTTCATCAGGAAATAAATCAGGAATTTCTTCCTTTTCGATGTTAGCATGATCCAATCTAGACAGATGGTCAGCTACAAAATTTTCTGCTCCTTTCTTATCCTTGATTTCGATATCAAAATCTTGAAGTAGTAACACCCATCGGATAAGTCTTGGTTTGGAATCCTTCTTGGCAAAAAGATGTCTTAATGTAGCGTGATCCGACCAAACTGTGATTTTAGATCCTAAAAGGTAAGATCGGAATTTCTCAAATGAAAAGACTATTGCCAAGAGTTCCTTCTCCGTAGTGGTGTAATTAACTTGGGCTCCAGTAAGTGTATGGCTCGCATAGTAAATGGTGTAGAAAATCCTCTCCTTCCGCTGTCCTAAAATCGCTCCAACTACGTAATCACTTGCATCACACATAATTTCGAACGGTAAGCTCCAATCGGGTGATGCAATGACCGGTGCACTAACTAATTTTTGCTTCAATAGGTTAAAAGCCTGCAAACACTCAGCATCAAAGTTAAATGCAGCATCTTAAAGCAATAAATTAGAGAGTGGCTTGGCAATTTTAGAGAAATCCTTAATAAATCGACGATAAAACCCAGCATGACCAAGGAAACTCCTAATGCCTTTTATACTAGTTGGTGGAGATAATTTATCTATCACATCAATTTTTGCTTTATCTACTTCAATGCCTTTTTCAAAAATTTTATGCCCTAAGACAATGCCTTCTCTAACCATGAAATGACATTTTTCCCAATTTAGCACAAGATTAGTTTCTTGACATCTTTTTAAAACCATTGCTAGATTATGCAAACAAGAATCAAAATCATGCCCATAAATGGTGAAATCATCCATAAAAATTTCCATAAATTTTTCAATAAAGTCATGAAATATGGCCATCATGCATCGTTGAAATGTGGCAGGTGCATTACAAAGACCAAAAGGCATTCTCCTATATGCAAATGTTCCATATGGACCTGTGAATGTGGTATTTTCTTGATCTTCCAGGACTATAGGTATTTGCATATACCCCAAATATCCATCTAGAAAACAATAAAATTTATTTCCTGCCAATCTTTCTAGCATTTGATCAATAAAGGGCAATGGAAAATGGTCTTTTCTAGTGGCATTATTTAACCTTCTATAATCAATGCATACTCTCCATCCCGTTACTGTGCGTGTAGGAATTAATTCATTATTTTCATTTACTACTACAGTCATTCCCCCCTTTTTAGGCACACATTGAACAGGACTAACCCAATTACTATCAGAGATAGGATATATAATTCCTGCATCAAGTAGTTTCAATACCTCCTTTTTCACTACCTCTTGCATAGTTGGGTTGAGCCTTCGTTGAGGTTGCACTACTGGCTTAAAATTGTCTTCCATGGGTATGTGATGTGTACAATAGCTTGGGCTAATTTCTTTTAAATCGGATGTTGCCCAACCAATTGCTCCTTTGTGCTTTTTGAGGACTTCGATGAGCCTTTCTTCTTCCAAATCTGTCAATAAAGATGAAATGATTACCAGGTTAGCATTATTACTCAAAAATACATATTTTAAATGTGATGGAAGTGTTTTAAGTTCAGAATCCCCCTTAAGAGGGGATGGTTCATCCTCTTTTTCCTCATCTTCACTGTGCTCTTGTTCTAGAATTTGTATCAACTTTTTCTCCTTTGTATCCAACTCTTCCTCTTTCCTTGGATGCATTAAACAATTTTGGAGCTCGTCTTTGAGAATGACTTCCTCTTGCTTTGTGTTGGCACATTCTTAAATCTCATCAACAAAACAAATGGATTCTTCAAAATCATACGAGGGGTGTTTTAAAATTTTATTAACATTAAAAATCATCTTCTCCTCGTTAAATCTTAAAGTAACCGTTTGTCCATGAACATCAATTAAAGCTCTTGTTGTGTTCAAGAATGGCCTCCCCACAATTAACGGCACCTTTCTATCCTCTTCCATGTCCATTACCACAAAGTCAACTGGAAATATAAAATTCCCTACTTTAACCAACAAGTCTTCAATGATTCCCTTTGGCCTTTTCACCGATCTATCCGCCAATTGTACGGAATGCATTTACATTTATTCCTTTAATGTTCAAGAGTTTTCCAATAAGGCATAACAAAATTAGCAGTCTTTGTTTCTTTTTGGTTCGTTCATCTAGCTTAACTTTTCCTACCTGATTTTCCTCCTCTGTTAGATGCAATGTTGAAAGTAACATGTCAATATCTTCTTGGTTGTCCATTATTGCATTCAGACAGCATGAAGAATAGAAGAAAGGGATGACCTTAGCTAAGCTAAGGAGATAAACCCTAAAGTTTCAAATAGACCTTAGGGAGAGAAACCTTTACGGAAGAGATGAGTTTTTTGAATAAAGCACGCCTCTACATTACAACATTAGTATGCAATATATGCATACTACCGAATAAAAATTTTATATTTTAGATCTTCATAATCTAGCACCCTACTATTAGTGGAAAATTACTTATAGTTCAAATAATTAAAAGTTTGATTACTTTTTCATTCAATTAGAGTTCAAATTTAATATTTTTTTCACAGCAAAAATGTTTTATAAAAAAAATTTATGATTATTTCTTTACATATTAAACTTTCAATGTATGAAAAATGTAAAATTAAATTATAAGATCTTTTTTATATGCTTTTAATATATGTATTGCAATTTGATATGCCTATTATATTTTTTTTATCAATTTTAAGTTAATCACAATTTTTATTAGTACTTCAACTCAAATTGACAAGAGTATAACGATGATGCATCAAATTGAAATTAAATTACATATATTAAAGGTGCATGAAATATAATGTACTATTTAATTTTATGTTTTTTATTTATTGGAGATTTAAGGTGTAAAAAAATAAAAATTTAGACGCTAAAATAAAAAAAGTTCAAAAATTTCAGAAATTTACAAGTCCCTTTGCCATTTTTGATGCAATAACCTATTCCTATTGAAAAAAAAAAAAAAGGGAGAAGAAGAAGAAGATTAAATTGGAGGTGACCTTGCCCTTCTTGACTCCGCCACGGCCTTAAAATCACTTGAATGAACCAAAACTGTCCTTTTTTGAGATGGAAGGTTTTGCACGGCAATTGGACGTAATGACGGGGACTGAAAATAATACCACATAAAATTCATTTTGGCTCGTATAATTTATCAATTGGAATAATTATGGTCTAAAAGGATTATTAGGCCTGAATTTAAGAGGGTTAAAGTTAAAACATTTTACAACTTTGTACATGTAATTTTTTTTAAAGAAAGAAAATCAGGAGGGGCAGTGATCCCCTCCATATATGTAGTACTGCCACTAAATTTACCTATGTTTTTTTTTTTTTGAAGTAGAGCTATTTTGAAATACATAATCGTTACGTGGTATTCTTTTACTGGTCATTATTTGCACCGTTAAACATAAAAAAATAAAAAATAAAAAAATGACAGTTTGCATCACTTCAGCAACTTTAAAAGAAATTTTTATAAATAAAATTTGAGCAAGATTGCTTTATTTCATAAAATTTAGAGGCTCAAAAAAAGTCTTTAACCCTTTTTTGGCTTTTATGAGATAAATTGAACAGTTTACTCGCAAAATTGTGCGGCTAATACACAGTACACATTTATTAGGAATAATATCACTTTTATTTATTTCAGTCATTTTCGTTTCATCCGCTGACTCTAAGATAGCAGTAGTGAACTGGTAGATATCTAGTCCGTCGTGAACAAAACAATATTTCTTTATTAATTTTTTACGGAGAAGAACGAGAGAAGTGACAGATTAAAAAAATAAAAGTAAAAATAAAACAAATTAAAAAGAGAGAGATGTGACAATTGGCCCTAATCTTGATAGTACGCCTCTATTCTGTCATTCTGAGCAGGGTATTTATGAACAGCTATAGGATAGGACCATAAAGGTTTGGTCAGGTCTAGGTCTCTAATTAACTTTTATATTGCTGAAATAATTCGTGCATATTAGTAATTTGTCGTGGGGCGTTGTTAGGGCGGATCAGGATAAAAGAATGTCATCCGAAAGATTTTGGCGGCTTATATTTATAGTACGGCCTGAATTATTAATATTGATTAGGTGAGAGGTTAACGTTGTGACACCAATCGATAGGTGCAATGCATGTGGATTACTAGGAGCATTAATCAATTTGTAATTGTAAGGTCTGCCTATAATATGCTCCACCACCGGATTTATTGAGCTTAAATTGCCCAACCATTATCTTAGTGTTAGCCCACATTTTCGAAACCCTAAATTAAGATACAGGATAGTTTTTGTTTTTAAATATTTATAATAGTTAAATTTATATAATTTGTATGACAATTTTTGCATATTATTTGTCAATATTCAATCTTCCAATTTATGAAATCGATTAATTTTACAATCGAATTCATAATCAGGAGTGATTTTTTCAAATGGTAAATAATTTTTACACGAAACAAATTTTGAATGTAAAATCCCACTTAAGGGTAATTGAAAACTTTAAGTAACCTTTTTGAATTTGGGCCTAATAGACAACTTTATTAGGTTAATTTTTTAGATGAATAGTAAATAGCATGTATTGTTTGTTCTTCATAATATTGTGCAATAATTACTCCATTAGTAATCAGAGGATCCAAATGGAATATGTAAATTCAGTATGTGCTTAAAGAGCAAAAGGCTTTAGAAACCATAAGTTTGATTATGATTGAATCTAAGCATCACCATAGTGTAGTATAAGTGGGACTGAGATGTGTATGTGGCATGGAAAAGAGATATTTCATTGCTCGTATCATATTGCTAAGTGCAAATAGATTATGACATCATTAAGCAATTTCGCAAGTGTTAAAATGCAATGGATCTATGGATCGCATTATAGGAAAAAAGTTTATAGGTGTGTTTCTGACTCAATTTCGATCATTAGTGATCGAATTTTTGATACTAATTATAAGAGTCTAATTATATAATGCGGGAACATCTAAGAGAAATGGACAAGATGATATGTGAACTTAGTGAACCTAATCATAAAATGATCAATGAGCAACAGGTCCAAGTTGTTATCCGTTCTTTATCCTAGAGTTGGGAGCATATAAAGATGCAACTAACTCATATAGACAAGATAAAGACATTTAGGAATGTCGATTTTCATTTTGTATGGCAGTGATTAAGATCAATGCCCTAGTGCACATGGCACAGTTCTGTTCTGGTGGAATGAGTTTTAACCAAAACAAGAATAGAAGCTTCAATGGTAAGGGTAAAGAAAAGGCTCTAGAGCCTAAAAGGCAAAAAAAAAATAAAACAGAATTACATAAGGTCCAAAGGTAATAAAAGGATAAATATTTTAAGAGTGAAATATTTTTTCAACTGCCAATAAAAGGATCACTGTGTAAGAGACTTCAATATGTCCTAATATGTACACCATCTTGACTCATGAGTGAGTGAAATCTATGTGTCTAGTCATGTTTTTCTATTAAATTTTATCCTTTGTGGGCGATAGATCCAGAAGTAATGGACATTGTGACAAAGAGGATCAATATTCTTTTATTCGGTTAGTTTCTAATTTTTGCTTTAATGAAACTTGGTTTCATTTACATTTTAAGGATGACAATGCACGGTTATATTTAGATGATGCTCAATGTAGTTCTGGTTTTGTTTTTAAACATTTTTATTATTATGGATATTGATCCTAATTATTGGAATACTACTAGTTTTTCATTAATTTCTTCTTCTGTTTCACATTGTTATGAGAATAATGTGAAATTATGGCATGCTAGATAATACCACATTGGCCAAGACTGAATAAGTCAGTTAGCCAAAGTAGGATTGATAGGTGATTTGAATAAGCTTGAATTATCTACCTATAAGCATTTCCTAAAAAAAAACTAGTAAGGAAATCATTCGAAAAAAGGGAACTAGAACCAAAAATCCATTGCATTCGATCCATTTAGATGTCTATGATTAATGAATGTTAGGACAAGTCATAAGGCCTATTATTATTCATCACTAATATAGATGACTATATTAGGTATGGTCATATCCATTTAATTTCTCACAAGTCTGAAGCATTGAGTTTCTTTAAAACTTTTATAAATCTTGTTGAGAATCAATTGGATAAGAAAATTTAAAACTTTAAAAATCGATCATGGTCGAGAATATCTTTCTGATAAATTTAAAGCTTTATGTGATGAAAAAAAGGATTGAACATCAGTTGTCTATTCCTCAAACTTCATAACAAAATGGTGTTCTAATTTGTGTGCCCTCCAAGTTTGTTGCTTCCACTCCTTATGAGTTATGGAATGGTAAGTAATTCGACCTAAGTCAATGATAACCTTAGGGTTGTGCTGCTTATGTCCATAATACCTCAAATAAATTTGGTAAATGAAGACTATGAGGTTAAAAAGAATATCTTTATGCGATATTCTGACGTATCAAAAAGATAAGTGTTTATGGGTGAGCAAGCAAATGGCTCAGTAACAGAATTTGAATCACGAGACGTTATATTTTTTGAAAATAAATTTTCTAAGTTGGGCGAAGTAAGTTGAGACTTTACTTTTATGAAACTCAAAAAAGATAAACTACTCGGATCTCTCCATTCGAGTGCGAGAAAAATTGAAGAAGAATGTCAAGACTTTCTTCTCAACGGTCTGGATGTTTGGGATCCGTTCTCCAGTGGGAGGATGAGCATGCCTAACTCCAGTGGGAGTATGGGTATTCAAGATCCTTATTTGAGTGGAAGCATAGAGCTTAATTTCAGTGGGAGCATTCCAAACTATGATGAATATATGAGACATATTTATCAAGAATCGGAATTACAAAAAATCTAAAAAGGAAAAGTGTTCCATATCGATGATTTTTTTAGTTATCCCACAAGAATGCCCAGCAAAAAATAAATGGATTAAGGCAATGGAAGAAGAAATGGCTTCTATGAGATCAAATCATATTTAAAAACTGGTTGATCTACTTGAAGGATGCAAACCAATTGGAAATAAGTGAATTCTCAAAAATAAAGTAAAAACCTGACGGCAATATCGAAAGATACAAGACTCGGCTAATTGCTAAGAGGTTTACACAACAGGAAAGAATTGACTATGAGAAGACTTTTTTACCTGTTATTAAATTTACGTCGATAAGGTTAATTTTAACCTTGATAGCGGTTTTGGACCTAGAGCTACATCAAATGAATGTAAAAACTGCTTTTCTCATTGAAAAAGGCAGCGAACATAAAGTTTGTCGATTGATGAGATCGATCTATGGTCTAAAGTATTTGAGATTTCGTGAAATAATCATGCCAAATGAGTTCAACATGATTTATGAAGACCATTGTATTTATCACAAAAGCTCTAAAGAAAAATTTGTCATTTTGACTTGGCATGCAGACGACATACTAATACCAAAAAATAACATAAAGTACGTAAATCTTATCAAAGATTGGTTGTCATTCAACTTTGAGTTGAAAGATATGGGTCAAGCATATTATATCCTTGGAGATAAGATTTCAAGGGATCGTTCGAGAAGATTATTATCACTGTCTCAAGAGACATACATTAACAAAGTTCTTAAACATTTTAATGTGCAAAATTGTAAATCCATTAACAACTCTATTACTAAGAATCAGTTTCTAAGTAAAAATATGTGTCATAAGACAAATGAGCAGATTAAACACATAAAAAATGTTCAATATGCCAGTGCCATAGGTAGTCTGATATACACAATATTATATACCAGACTTGATATATGCTATGTTGTGGGCATAGTAAATAAATTTCAGTCTAACCCAAACAAAGCACATTGAAAAGCAATAAAAAGAATACTTAGATACCTCAAAGATACTGCAACTTATTCTCTCTATTTTTTAATGAAATGATCTACAATTGAGAGAATATTCAGATGTTGATTAGAGAAGTGACGTGGATGAGTGAAAATTCACTTCAGGTTATGTATTCTTGCTTGGCAAGGGTGCCATTTAGTAGAGTAACAAGAAACAAATCTTGGTAGCCCATCAACATTGAAAGTTGAATTTGTTGCTTTCATAACTGTAGTACAAGAGGTAGTTTTTAGTTGAAATGGTTTGTGAACCATTTGGGATTAACTGCCTTAAAGGAACTAGTGACAGTCTATGGTGACAGTAAGTCGTTGATGGATGTATCAACATTAAGTATCAATAAATAGAAGATATTGTTGTACTAGGAGAACTGAACTTACAGTACATTTTCTCACTGGATGTGATTGCAGATCTATTAACAAAACTTGTATTGAGAGATTTATTTTAAGAGACACATTAGATCTCAGGTTTTGCGTAAGATTTGATTTTTACTGTTTATGAGATCCCTTAATATTATTATTTATGAATAATAATATAGTTCATTATTTGGCAATACATGAGTGTGAATGTTTATATGTGAACATTTGCTGTTATTTATTATATGATTGAGCATATCGAACAGAGAAGTAACCTACTCACACGGGTGTTTATCTTAGTTTTGATAGTGAGTTGACAAATACTAAGACGAGATGAGTTATGAACATATGATAAACTCAAGAACCTGTTCAAAATAAAAGTGTCATCTTGCAAAAAAAAATACAAGATTAGTCTTGTTAAGGTGCAAGATAAAGACAAATATGAGGTTGTATGCTTTGGATTGAGGTCCAAATTAGATTAAGTATAATCCTATGATAAGTTAAACGTAACTATTATTTTATGTCTTAAAAGCCATAAGTAGTTCTAAAGTAGGAGAACTAAAGTTTAATGCTTTAGTGCATTGCAACCTTATACTTCTGTATGGTGTTAAATAATGATAAGATATGTGCTCATTTAAGGGAAAGGAAAGAATACCATAACACATGCATCGTACAATCTGTGCTTGAGTTAATCAAGGAAAGGAAATCTTATATGAATGATCTCAAATTTTTCCTAGTGTGAGATCTTAATTTTTTTCGACCCTCAGAACTCTTAACATATGCCTGAAGTATAGTTCAGTGTGGCTAACTTAGTTAGTCTCCACAGGGTTATGGAAAATATTTGGCCCGACGGATCTAACTAGAATAGCGAGTTGGACTATGATGGATGGTATATAGAAAAAGGAAAAGATTTTTTTCGATCACATTTGGTAGTTTTGCGGTTCACCGATATACCTATTGTAGTTTTTATAAGTAGAGACATAATAGTGAACACGAAAATTATTTTTATGAGATCATGAGATAAAACAACGAATATGAGAAAACTATCTAGGATTTGACATACAATTATGAGAAGATCTTGTTTCTCAAGATGCTATATATCCCTAACAGGTGTATAGCATTAGTGTTCTCAACGTATGCTGATCACACGAACTATCTACCTTTATGATATGAAAGAATGACTAAAAATCGTTTCATCATGTGCGAATGGGAGATGAAGGAGTTTGGGTTACGCCTATGACTCACGAGATGATAAATTGGCTCTAATATAATAGAGATAATATTGGAACAGAAAATAATTTATATGAAATTAGTTCCGTATTGAGTTTTCCCTTAATTAGGAAATCTATCATTTATGTGTTCATTAATATGGGCAGTTATATATTAATTTCGTAACTGCTATATTTATTATTTTCTTGTTAATATTATAACTGCCAATTTAATTTATCATTATTAAGAAAATTAAGTATTCCTTAATTGGAGCCCTATATAAGGGCTTAGTTTCTTTATTTGGACGAAGAGAGAAAATTAGAGATACCGAAACTCTGTCGGTTTGTTTTCTCGCATATTCTCTTTGTCAAAGAGGCTTTTAGTTCGTGTATTTATACTTTCATTCCGTAGTTCGTGACATGTGGGTGATATACTTTGCCGGTAACGTAAAACAATCAATTTTCGCTTCCACCTTAACGATCTGTGTTTCGAGAGGTATTTATATCTATTTTTCATAATATATCGTGATATATATTTCTTTCACTACTAATAATGGTCAATTACAACATAACTGTTTTTTACTATAAAAATAATATAACTTTCAAATTTTGTCGCTTAAAATCATAATGGTAGGAAAAATAAGAATATAAGGTAATTAATGGATTTTTAACAAGACACTAGATGTTATTTGAAATATATAATCTTTTATATATATGTTTCTTAAGCAATTCCGCACTTGATCATTCTCGTTTTCTCGTTCATCATGACTTTAAATAAAAACAATTAAAATTAGGCCTTAAATATCTCACATAGATTAATTATAAAATATAATATTTCTTATAAGTATTTAAACAATTATCACCTCATAAAACTGACTGTTGGAGTTAAATTAAATCAAAATCTATTTTTTCACATAATATTATAGTTACTAGTTTTATTCTAAAAAAAATCATAGTTACTAGTTTTTTATGTTGGCCATCTGCAGATATTTAATTATGTAAATTTTATACTTTAAAGTCTGGATGTAAAATATATTAAGTATTCTATATCAATTAGTTATAAGAACACAATATTATTTATATAAGGGATTGGACAACTCTCACCTCATAAATTAACTTGTAAAAAATTGAATTATCATAGTACTAATTATATATTAAACATCGGCCAACTAAATATGTACTGTCTGATTTGGACGTTAACGGATCAAATTTATTAATCGGTTGGACGTTCCCATCATCACCAGAAAACAAAACTCGCCTGAAGACTTTCATGCATACCAATTGTCATATCATGTGCAAATTAATGTTGCTTCTAATGAATAGCAAATCCATAATAAATAAGGAATAAAACGATGCCCACAGGGCATTGCATGTGTGGCTTAAGGCGACAATATTTCTTCGAAGTGGTTGTGCTATGCCCCATTTCATAAAAAGCCAAATATGTGGTATTTTAATATTTTTAAATTTATCTTTCCACACTACGTTCTCTTGGATCTTTCTCAATACTTCCTAAAATAAATTATTTTTTCAAATTTATTGAAATAAATGTATTTTATTTTTATAATAAAAAAATTTCTTACGATTGATTGTTGTATATAATAATATATTTCTCTATTTTAAATATTTTAATAAAATCGATGGCATTTTCTAATAATTTTAAAAAGTTTGATGGCTTGCCCTAAAATAAATTATTTTTAACTAATGGTGTTTTTTTAATACAAAATAAATTTTTATTAATAATATAAAAAATACATCTGAAAAATACAAATAAATTTATAAAAGTTAAAAGTATGTAAAATTTATGAAACTGATAAAATTGCTGAAATATATCTCTGATTTTTTTCAACGAAAATAATAGATAATGGTATTAAAAGTAAATAAAATGTACGAAATTAATTAAATTGATGAAATATATTTCTAAACTTTTTCGACGAAAATAATGTATAAATTATTAAAAGTAATTGAAATATAATGATATAAAAAAATGAAAATAAGATTAAATGATGAAATTAAAATATAAATTAATAATTTAAAATCTTTATACTGCAAAAAAATAATTATAGATTTAATCTGACAACCATTTCAACCTAAAACCAATCAAGCCGAAAATTAACATGAACCAAAATTGATCCAACTCGACCTGATCGGTCTAAATTTTCCTCAATTCTAAATTGAAATGGCATCTTCCAGAAATAAAGCTCTAAATTATAGCTGAAAAAGGAAATATGAAATTTAAAATCTCCAAGACAGAAAAAAAAAAAAAGAAGAAACAACCTGGAGTATTACGTTTGCATCACCATTTCTTAATTTGTGAAGAATGTCTATTTTCTTGCCCTGAAAAATCTTCATTAATTGTTTTTTTTTCCTTTTATTTTGTGATTTCTATAAAAAAAAAGTAGAGACAGATGCTTTTCCATTTGCCTTCTTTAGGCATCACTTCGATTTTATCTCACACAAATTAAAAAAAAAATTATTAATTATCAATCTATCATCATTTTTCATAAAAGGATCATGAAAGTTTGAAAATAATATTAATTACTTTTTTAAAATTATATTTCATCACTCCATTAATTATTTAATGTATTATAAAAATAATTTAATATAAATATAAAAAAATGAAAAATAAAAAATAAATGTTGTTTAAAAAAAAAAACTTTAATTGAAAAAAAAAATTCAAAAGCAACACAGGATGGAAGTGAGGAGTATTAAATTTGATTGATGGGTCAGACTTGTACTTACAAATTGGTAAATTGCGCTCCCATTTGGACTCTAGTCTAAGAATTGGGTCTGAGTGAGCAAAAAAATTTAAAAATATGATTAATTATAAAATTAAATTAATTTTTACAGTTAATCGATTCAATATATTTGATTATAATTTTTAATTTTTATATTTTTTATTAATAGTTAAGGTTTAAATTTTTAAGTACCGGTTAATTATTGACTAACGGTTAACCGGTTCATATATATATATATATTTAATTTTTTTTATTTTCTCTAAAATTTATATAAAATAATACTTTAAAATATATTTTTATTTTTATACCTTAATTTTTTATATTTTTCTATAAAATCTATATAATACTTTAAATTAAATTTATATTATATCATTTTCTTTAATTATATAGTAATAATTATATATAGTATTCGATTAACTTTTATATACGTTATTTTTTTTATCATATATTGACATTCATATTTTACTTGATACCATTTAATGGGACTTTTTTTAATATTGGGGTGTTATAAAAAAAATAATTTGAGAAAAATGATGTTTTTTAAACTATTTGAAAAAATTGAGTGTTTTCCATTTATGCAAGTTTTTCCTGCCAAAATGGACCTAGGCCATAAACCAATTGCTGCCCCCTCCCTCTCTCTCACTCTCCCTCTCTTATCCAACTCTCTCACCCTCACTCTCTTATTCCATCTTTTTCTATATTTCAATTTTAAATTTTAATACTATATTATTAACTATATTTTTTTATTATTTTAATAATATTTAATTATTTATTTTATATTTAAAATGGATAAAATATAATAATTATAAAAAAAATTATTTCTTAACAATAATAATTAATATTTTCAATTTAAATAAAAAAATAATCAGCTAAAATTATGAAATAAAATAGCATATTAAAAATCATTTATACTCTGAAAAAAAGAAATTAATTGGAGACAGTGAAATCAAATTTAATATTAGTTAATTTCTTTCTAAGTCTCCAATTGAAATTAATTAACTATACACTTATCAAATACTAATATCAGATTTATTAATCGAATACTTAATTATGCACTTATCAAATACTAATATCACATTTGATTTCATTATCCCTAATTAATTTTTTTTCTATTTCAAAGTATAAATAATTTTTAATATACTCTTTTATTTCATAATTTTAATTGATTATTTTTATTTAAAATAAAAAATGTTAATTATTGTAGTTAAAAAATAAAATTTTTTATAATTATTCTATTATATCCATTTTAAACATAAAATAAATAATTAAATATTATTAAAATAATAAAATATATAGTTAATAATATAGTATTAAAATTTTAAATTGGGATAAGAGAGGGAGAGTGAGAGAGTAGGTGAGAGAAAGAGAGAGAGAGAGACTGAGACCCAAGTCCATTTTCGCAGGGAAGGCTTGCGAAAATAAAAAAACACACCATTTTTTCAAATAGTTTAAAAACCACAATATTTTTCAAATTATTTTTTTAAAACACACCAATATTAAAAAAGTTCCCCATTTAATTACATTTTCTTATATTTTAGAATTTATGTTATAACATTTAATATTATTTAAAATTTTATTTGACTTACAATCAAACATATTAATTTTCAACAAACATCAAATCTATTTTATAATATTAGTTATTAATTTATAAAGCATGAATTTTGTCTAGTAAGTTATGTTTGTTTCTTAATTTTTATATTAAATTACTTTACATATTTAAATTTGAATTAAATTTTGTTTAATTTTTTTTTATAATTTTATGTTATAAATTTTAATGATTAACTGAAAAATATTGGTTAACCAAACCGAAGAACCAAAATCGATAGATTAGTTAACCAAATGTAACGAACTGGTTAATTGTTAGTAATTTTAAAAAATCAATATTAATGCACTGATTAATTTTTTTACTCATGGACTAGTTAATCGGTCCATACTCACCCTTAGAATCCACAATCCAGTTTTCAATTAAAATAACTAAATGCTAAAGGGACAAATTATTTAGAGATGATTATTGGGCGAAAATTTTTAGTTTTGACGAGAACCGTTTTGAATGAAATGAAAAATTTTTGAAATTTCTTTTTGTTGTAGCAAATACAAGAAAAAAATATTTTTCAATTTATAATTCAAGACGGGGGTGGGGGTTATGGTTCCCACTCTGAATTTTTTTGATAAAAAATTTAGTAATTATATTTAATTATATTTATATAATTTAAATTTAAATTGTATTTGATTTTAATTTTATCAATTCTTAAAATTTATATTAATTTGATTTGTGATTAACTTTATATTTTTTTAATTATTAAATATTTTATTTTAATTCTAATTAATTATTAAATATTATATTTTAATTATAATTTATATTTTTTTGAAACAAATTATTTTTTACCAGGGACGGAGGGAATTTTCTTCCGTAATCCTAACAAGGAATCTCTGTCCCTGGGCGGACCAGTAGGTGGGGACCATTTTTCATGATCCCGTGATCATCCCTAAAAACATCACAATAAAAATATTAAAAAGTTTTTGAGAAAAAAATAGATATTATTAATTTTATTATTGATAGTTAGTGCTGGAATATTAATTAACTTATAATCTGTTTAATAGAATTTAACACAATAATATTATAAGTATAGTACTTCCAAAATATTCTAATTATTTGAGATTAATTTATAAATTGCTTTGAAAATGATAATATAAAATAAAATGTGAATTAAATATAAGTATTTTATTGTAAAATTTGTGTAAATATGAAAAAAAAATTAAAGGAAAAAATAAAGTGTGAATTAAATACTAAATATTTTTAAAAAACATTAAAGGCACAATATTAACTTTTTTTGTATTTTTGGTGTGGTATCCTAAGCAATTCTGTACTGACGGAAGATACATTTAAAGTATATCATACACAAATTAATTCTCATTCGAGATACTATCAGACGTAATTACGGAAATTTCTTTCAACGAAATTCATTATATTCACAAAAATTTAAACTTGAGACTACTTACTTAAATAATTAGAGTTGTTTTTACTCAGACTAACTTACTTTGGTAAAGGCGCAATATTAACTTTAAATGTTAGGATTAACGCAGAGTGCGTGCATTTGATGATTTGAATGTTTATATGGACAGACAATTTATCTATGTGCATGCCACGTCAGTGACTCAATTTCGTTCTCTCTTTTTTAATAAAGTTTGGCAAATTAGTTCCAAGTATTAAAATATTTTAGGTGAAATTAATAAAAAAAAAATAGGAGCACGCACCCTCCAAATCGAATTTAAAAATAGCTAAGTGCATATTTAAACTGTTACAGGTAATAAAATAGTATTAATAAGATTTGGAAT
Source organism: Excoecaria agallocha (assembly GCA_037975025.1). NCBI lineage: Eukaryota > Viridiplantae > Streptophyta > Magnoliopsida > Malpighiales > Euphorbiaceae > Excoecaria > Excoecaria agallocha. The sequence goes on from CM075820.1 coordinate 22,334,984, forward strand.
GGTTATAAAATATAAATAATAGATTGATAGGAGTAAACGAGTATGAAGAAAATAGGTAAATGTTAACTGCTTTTCTAATTTGGATATGGGCATGACAATTTTCGGATGCGCTTTCCATTGTCATCCCTAAAAATGATTAAAAAATTTTAATTTTAAATATATTTGTAATTGATTAAATTATTATTATTTGTTAATTAAAATGTAGAAAAATATATAATTTTTTTGAGAAAAACACTTCAAAGAAAACAAAAAAAAATTAAAAATATCATTTGAAGTGAATTCCAAGTGATAGTAATTTTCTTTTCGTTTTTATGAAATCGAGTGATTAGTAACAGCAATGGTTACTTTAGATTACAGAGAATTGCAATCAACAGCATAATGATGTTTAGACGCCACCGTATACTATTATCGGAAAGCATTATTAAATAGTTTCAAAGTTTTCTATGAATTCGCTTAACCTTCCTAATTAAGTTAGTCCTCGTATATGATTTATATTCTTGAATTGTTAATATGTACTACAAACCATTAAAACACCAATATAAGAAAAAGAAATTATCCAAATAAATTTTTTTCTTCAATTATTCATAAAATAATTTTATTAGTATTAGCGAATGAAATAATTTTTATACCTATAGATTTTCTTTTAAAAATGATATGCAACATTATTTCACCTAAAATCATCTCTTCATGCAAAATCATTAATTAGCATTAATTGTATAAAATATTTATTATAATTAAATATATTATTATTATTATTATTATTATTATTATTCTCTTTGCGTACCGGCGGTAGTAAAATGTCATTCTTGAGGGAGCAAGATTACAAAGGGCTGAAGCTAAATTTATATAATATTTTTACATGTAAATTAATTTTTTGAAAGAAAATCAGGAGGCCATGCATCGTTCCATGCGGCGCCATCCCTTCCCTATACACAAAAGTAGAATATGAAATCTCAAAATTTATATATATTTTTTAAATTTAAAAATGATCATGGTAAATAAAGTAAAACATATTAAAAATTGTCATATAATAAGTGTAACGTAGAAAATACAATCGAAGACATGTCCTCTGTCAGTCCCCGCTCTTCTGCACCTTTGAGGAAAAAAAAAAAAAGAAAAAGAACACCTTAAACCTATTTAAAGCCTCATCAAATTTATAGAAAGAAGTACCCAAAAATGATAGCAAGAGTTGGAATGCAAACCTCTTTCTAACTCTGGTTTCCTTGTCCAACATCCTTCTTAGAACACTGGGATTTTCACGATCAGAATCAAAGATCATGAACATCAATTCTCTTGCCCAAAAATCATCAAAAGATTTTTCAGAACGCACAGTAGTTTTTGACATGGAAGGTGCACTGTTAAAGTCATCATCTTTGTTTCCGTACTTCATGCTTGTAGCCTTTGAAGCTGGTGGCCTCATAAGATCACTCATTTTGCTTCTTTCATACCCTTTTCTTTTTCTACTGGGAAAAGAAATGGAGCTCAAGATTATGGTTTTTATATCTTTTTTTGGGTTAAGAAAAGATAAATTCAGAGTTGGAAGTGCTGTTTTGCCTAAGTTTTTTCTTGAAGATGTTGGGAGTGAGGGGTTTGATCTAGTTATGAGGTTTGAGAATAAGATTGGAGTGAGCAGGTTGCCAAGAATCATGTTTGAAGGGTTCCTGAAAGATTATATTGGGGTGCAGGGTGTTTTGGGTAGAGAATTGACGGTAATTAATGGGTTTTTTGTGGGTTTAATGGAGAAAAAAGAAAGTTTGATTCTTGATGAGAAGAAAATTGGATCTAATTATGCTATTGGTATTGGAAGCTCTTCCAACGTGACTATTCTTTGGCAACTTCTTCAAAATTCTAAGGTTGATTGCATCAATTCCTTCTTCTTTTTCTTTTCTTTTCTTTTTCTTTCTTTTCTTTCGTAATATCTGTTTAAGGAATAATATATAAATTATTTTCTAAACTATCACATTTACCAGATTATTTTTTAAATTAATTAAATATTAAATTATTCTTAAATTTGTTAAAATGTCTAATTATTTATATGAAATATGTGGACGATTATGAAAATTGCATGAAAATCAATAAACTTATATTTTTAATAAATTCAAAAATAATGTGACACTCGATTATTTATTAAATAGTGGTGCATCTAGAAAAAAATTATATATTTTCACAAAAATAAACTAGGCACATCATTGATAAATCCTCGGTTAGGGGAAACAAAATTATGATAGAACTGTTCTTCGTAATGATTTTAAAGAGTTTCGATTAAGATTAACGTAGTTGAGTCTTCCAACTCATTTTGAAAAATAATTTTCATTTAACTTTGCTTGTTTTTATCGTGGAATTTATTAATTATCAATAGATGTAGTGCTAATTATATAATTTATATATAAGTGTAAAAATAAAAAAGATCGGAATATTCCGCAGTTGCTAATATAACTTGTTTCTGTCAAATGAATGCTATCACAAGTTGTTTTAATTTTGTAACCATAAAATTAATTACTATTACTGTTATTTGGAGTGACAACAGGAAATATACTCGGTAGCAGAATCGGAGAAAAGGAATTGGAAAATCCTTGAAAGAGAAAGATATCCAAAGCCATTGATCTTCCACGACAGCAGATTGGGTTTCAGGCCAACAGCATTTTCAACAATAGCTATGTTTATGTGGCTCCCGTTTGGGCTTTTCATTTCCCTTATCAGAGTCATCGTCGGCGTGTCATTGCCTTGGCAAATAGCTGTCTTTATTCATGCATTGAGTGGGGCATCATTCATTATATCTAAACCCAAAAAACCTTTTACCCCAGCCGACAACAATCAAAAACCAGGAGTCCTATATGCTTGTAACCATAGAACACTACTAGACCCCATCTATATCAGAATTGCACTCGGAAAGCCTGTCTCTGCTGTCACCTACAGTACAAGCAGATTCAATGAAGTGATTTCTCCGATCAAAACAACACGTTTATCAAGAAACCGCGAAACAGATAGAAAACAGATGAGCAAGATGCTTAGCCAGGGCGCTGTTGTGGTTTGCCCTGAAGGAACAACTTGCAGGGAACCTTACCTACTGAGGTTTAGTCCGTTGTTCGCAGAGATCACCGATGAGATAGTTCCTGTTGCTATAGATGTGCATATCACCATGTTCTATGGATCAACAGCTGCAGGACTGAAATGCTTAGACCCCATATTTCAACTCCTGAATCCACGTCCGGTATACTTCATCAAAATTCTTGATAAGTTACCTGGTTCGCAGACTCATATCCTAGGCGGAGTATCACATATCGCTGTTGCTAATAAAGTACAGGCCAAGATTGCCAAAACTCTAGGCTTTGAGTGCACCAATCTTACAAGGAAAGACAAATACATTATCTTGGCAGGTAATGAGGGAATTGTTTAGGACACAACACGAGTCTAGTTAAAAATATGAGCAGTGAATGTCCAAATCATAGAGTAACAAAACGAGGCATCGAGGGCATGAGATCTGCAATATGATCCTCGGCCTCACTGGTTTTTAGCTCGTATTAAGTAGTAACTGTTTGAAAATTTACAAGGAAGTTGTATATTTTAATACTCAAGGCAATTATCATAGAGGACCTTGCCAAAATTCAAGAAAGCAGGTAAATTGCTTTCTGGCTGATACTAACCAAATCTAATTCAACTTTTTTTGCTATAAACATACTTCCTACTTCCTTTATGCATATTTTTGTGAAAGAAGGTACATAAATTTGTACAAGGAAAAGCTAACGCTACAAATTCAAACCCCAATCATAAGGCTGGTATGTCACCTTTAATTGGCCATCTTGAAGCAACTCCAGCAAAGCTTCAGAAGTGGTGGGTTCCAAATAGTTTGATGCATGCTTGAGTACCTCTACTTCATTCTCACCAAAATCTGCACTAAACCTGTGCATCGATTTAGTACCAAATAAGAAAGCAATAAAAAGTGTACTCGGTATATATCTTCAATTCGGGCAAGGAAAAAAATAAATAAATAAAAAGGCGAAAAAATGGCCTAACTACAACCTGCTGTCTGCTATATACTAATGACTTCAAATATTTGTGAAATCTAGGTAAGCTAAAACATAATTATTATGACTTCGATGTTAAAAACGAACGCGAATATGCCTTAACCCAAAAATCATATAATTTGTTTCATGTAATTGTATATATGTTCAAAAGATCAGCCCGTAGATTGTAATATACAAAGTATGACATGATTCTGTTTTTGATATTGTCCTAGATAGCATGCACCTTTGGCTGTCTACTTGTCTTGTTGTGTGTTTAGGAAAGGAGATTAAATACAATGTCCCTCTTTGGACAAAGCAACTTTGAAAAACCAAATAAAATAATGCATCGAGGGTGTTACAGGGGAAAAACTTACCATTTGAGGATTTTACTCAGATATGCAACCTTAGCATCGAAATCAATGGTAAGTCCTCCACCTCTCAAGAAATTACAGGCTGAATCCATCAACTCTTTATCAATGTTCCCAGGTGAGTAACATTGAAGCGCAGGTCCAGATCGGGTTCCCAAACATAGTGCAAAATGAATTAGAGGTTCTGGATAGGGAAGCACTGCCTGATAAAAACGTAAATTTGAGCATTAGATAACTAAATTCCAGATAGTGCACTCTTTCAATGAAATTTGTGTCCATTTAAAATTTTCACCTGGCCAAGCAGACCCAATTTAAGAAGAAATCCAAGTAAAAATCAGCCCATCACATACCCACTAAAAGTTAAAAATTGAGATTGAACCTAGCTCTGATTTGTCTTTTTTACCCTCAAATACAAGACAAGATTTCCATTTTTCTCATGTCATAAATACAAGAGGGAAGATCACTTCCCCTTAAACATCCCCAATCCCTCTGTTCCCATGAAAAAGAAAGTAAATGGAGCTTAAAATTTAAATAAGAGGAAAAGAAGGGCAGATATATAGATTAATTAGCATTTATCCCCCAAAATGGAAAACGTGAATTAAGCCAAGAAGAAAGAAAAAATACTGATCCCGAATAAAGTTCATCTACAAGTTGTTTTTAAGTCTGACCCATTATCAATCCTTTGCGGATCACTCTGACACCAACAATACGAACTTATAAAATCACAATAATAGGTCAAATCTTCAATGTTCTTGAAATGATTGGCACTTTGAAGAACACATATCGAAGATCTTTGATTGAATGTTTACAAAGAAATAATTGAAAGTGTGAACTGCTTTGGCCAACAACACGAGAAACTACATGAAGCAGGAAAATTTGCAGAATTTAAAGAAAAAGGTAAAAATAAAAACTTCCCAATAAAATCTGAACATCAAAAGCCCACCCTAAAGAAAAGAAAATAATAATAAAGAGAACAGCACAAAACAGAACAGAAAAAGCAAACACAATTGGCAGTAGCCATAAGCGACTAATACTTGTTACCACTGCTGCTGGCAGTTGAAAGAACAACAGCTTAGCGTGAAATGTCATCTAAATAGCAATAAAATGAAGGAAAATACTGAACAGATTAAAGCCATTAATCAGAAACATACTTCAATTCACTTACCTTGAAAAATCTATCATTCCCAAAAGGTTTCATGACAGCGAAGGGTGGTCGCTGGTTGCACCTTAAAACGCCATTTTGAATGGCTGAAAGTGAATAAGGGTATCCACCTATCACATACTTGAAGTCTCCCAAGAACTTTCTTCGTTCAGTTGTTCCATTCGGATGACCCAAAACCAATATTGCATGAATAATCATCATGTTGAATAGATTTATAAAAAATGCAAGCTTCTCTTCCCTTGGTATGTCTTGAAATTCTACCCTTTGGAGCTCTTGAATTATCCTCAAATACCTGCACACATATCATATCAATTAAAACAACATGGATAACAGAAAACCACGAATATGCGTTCACAGGATGTCAAATCGACAAAATTTTGATAACTAAAATGCACCACACCTTGCAAATTCCTCACTTCCATGAATAGTTCTGTAGTCAACATTCTTCCCATCTTCTGATGTGTAGGCTTCATAAATCGCATTTGACAAAAACCTTAGCCTTGAGGCAATTTCTCTAATGGGCTTAGGCTTTGCCTCGATTATACCTCTAGGAATGTTGTGACATTGGGATGACAGATTTGGATTATCATCCAAGAACCAGTACAAGTGGTTGCCATCCTCAAACAGATTCTCACTGTAGTGAAAGGCATAATATAGAACAAATGACAAAAGAAAAAGAAAATGTCGGTTAAAAAGCACCATAGAAACAACGTGTAATGTAATTAGAAACTATATCAAGGACTCACTCAAGGACATGTTGAAAGAACAGTTTGCTTGCCAGCTTTTGCCCGAATTCAATAGCCTGTTTCAAAGAGCAGGAACATGAGAGGAAATCTTAAAAATTGATATCATACTCATATATCAGAAATGTCTAAAGCACCTTTATTTTAAATCTGTGATGAACTTCATACTCTAAAAGATGAAATTAGTTATTGCAAAAAAAGAAAAAAATTAATGAAGCATTCATAGTTTCTAAAAATAGTGAGACTCAAATCTAAATGTTCTAGCATATAAAAAAAAAAAAATCTGTTCTGACTCACTAAGTAACCAAAAAGGAAAAGAAGAAAAACAAGCAGACCTCTTCCCTCTCCAAGTACTGATCTTCTGATAAGAAATTGACAGCTTCTGAACCTAGAAAGCACTTTGAGAACCTCCTCATCTTATAAAAATGATCCTTAACAACTATGGATTCTTTCATTTTCCGGACAACAAGAGCTAATTCATCAACAGTCCCACTGCTGGACATGTCATCTTCACCAGAAAGTGGCAGCGGAGGAGCCTCATATGCTGGCTCTTCATTAATAAAAAAATCAATCTTCTCTTCAAGTTTACCTGATTCATCCAAGCTCCTGAGCTCACTCAACCCTCCAATCACAATTTCATTGAAAAACACTTTAGGAACATCACAAAAACCAGTAAACTTCTCTAGCTCCCGCTTTCTACTAGCGTAAACATCAATGTTAATCTCAACGTATCTAAACCTTTTATTATACAAAAGTGACCTAACCTCTTTACAACTTTGACACCCTAATCTAGTATACAATATAATTCTTCCTTTCATGACTAGTGGTTCAGGTGCTTCTGCCCCATCAATCTTGTTTTCTACATTACGAGAAATAATATAATTTAGAGGATTCCATGCAGATCTATCTCCTGTTTTTGGAGAAGCTCTTGCGACTTCTCTATCATTAGCTAAATCTGAAGCATCCCTTTTCTCATCAGCACTAAACTTCCCAGAGAAGGCACGGAGAAAAGTTGAGACAGCAATTATACCTTTCCCCTTGACAAGGTTCCTAAAAGTTGTAGCCTCAGGCTGAACAGATCCCTCAGTTTCATCATCAGCTCCTGAAGAATGCAAACATCTGCTCCTGTTGGCTTCGATTTTAGGCTCCACACCTGCATTAACAACAGGGTCTGACTCCTCAATGCAATTTATCCCAGTAGTTTGCTTTATTTCTTTTACAGGTTTGGACTGGAAATCATTTCCCTTATCCATCTTTACACCCTGGTCAACTTGTCCAATATCATTGCTTAAAGTTACTTCTCGGGATTTAAACTCATGATCCATGCCTGCATCCACCTCACCCATATTATCATGTTTGATATCATCACCACAATTTTCTTCGGAAGTCTGCTTTCTTTCCTCTTCAGGTTTAAGCTCAAAATTCTTTCCCTCATCCCTCTTATCAAGCTGGTCAACGTGTTCAATAGTATTGATTAAAGTTCCTTCTTGGGATTTAGAATCATGATCCATCCTTTCATCCATCTTGCCAAAACCATCATGTTTAATACCATCATCAAGCTTCTCTATTTGACATTTGGATTTTGAGGGACCACTATCATCAAAATTCGTACCCGTATCAAATTTCCCATTATCCTTGTCATGTTCAGAATTGCAATTGCCGATTTCAACAGATTTGATCTCTTGAAATAGTTCCACTTGGTCATCTTTAAGAACATCACCAGTGTCTTGCCTTGGTGTTTCAGAAGTTGGGGAATCAGTTATGCTTTTCTCCACTAATGCATTGACTCCTGAAGAATGCAAAGACATGCTCCTGTTTGCTACCAGTTCAGGCATGTCTCTTCTGTCAAAAACAGAATCTGACTCCTCCTGACCAAGATTTTCCCTAGTAGTTTGCCTCATTTCTTCTTCAGGTTTAGACTCGGAATTCCTCCCCTCATCCATCTTCTCACTTTGGACAACTCGTTCAATACCCTTGCTTAAAGTTCCTTGGAGGGATTTAGAATCAAGATGCATAATGGCATCCATCTGCCCTAAATCCTGTTCAATGGCACCACAACTTTCTCTCGTGTCCTGCTCTATTTCTTCTTCACGTTTCAGCTCAAAACTTTTTCCCTCATCCCTCTTCTCACCCTGGTCAACTTGGTTAATGTCACTGCTCAGAGTTACTTCTTGGGGTTTAGACTCAATATCTATACTTGCTTCCTTCTAGCCCAAATTATCATATTCAATATTTCCATCATTTGTTTGACCTGGTCTTTCAGAAATTGGAGTGTCAATTTTGTTTTTCTCCATTAATTCCTCCTTGCTGGTTATCTGCAATATGTTTCTCTCCATTAATGTATCAGCACCTGAAGAATGCAAAGATGAGGTCCAGTTTGCTCCCTGTTCAGGCATGTCTGCTTCTTCAAAATCAGAATCTGTCTCCTCATCACCACAACTTTCGCCGGTAGTTTGTTTCATTTTTTGTTCAGGTTTAGACTCAAAATTCTTTCCCTCATCCATCTTCTCACTCTTCTCCATTAATTCCTCGCTGGTTATCTCCAAAATGTTTCTCTCCATTGATGTATCAGCACCTGCATAATGCAAAGATGAGGTCAAGTTTGCTCCCAGTTCAGGCATGTCTACTTCAAAAACAGAATCTGTCTCCTCATCCCAACAACTTTCCTCAATAGTTTGATTTGTCTTTTCTCCAGGTTTAGAATCAAAAGTCTTTCCCTCATACATCTTCTCACTCTTCTATGTTAGCTCTTCCTTGCTGTTCATCTACAATATGTTTCTTCCCATTAATGTATCAGCACCTAAAGAATGCAAAGATGAGGCCGAGTTTGCTCCCAGTGCAGGCATGTCTGCTTCTTCAAAAACAGAAAACTGTTTCCTCATTCCCACAACTTTCTGCAGTAGTTTGATTCGATTTTTCTTCAGGTTTAGACTCAAAATTCTTTCCCTCATCCATCTTCTCACTCTTGCCAACCTGTTCAATATCATTGCTTAAAATTCCTTGTTGGGATTTAGAGTCAAGATCCACAGAAGCAACCTTCTCACCAAAACCATCATGTTCAACACCATCACCGTCATTTTCTCTAGTAGTATGCTTTCTTTCTTCTTCAGGTTTAGGCTCAAAATTCTTTTCATCATCACTCTTCTCACCCCTGTCAACTTCTTCAATATCATTGGTTGAAGTTTCTTCTTGGGATTTAGACTCATTATCTACAGTTACATCCATCTTGCCAAAATTATCATGTTTAATACTGTCACCAAACTTCTCTGTTTGACAGTCTGGTTCTGAGGGACTAATCTCGTCAACACCGCTGCCAAATTTCGATCATCCTTTACTAATTCAGAATCACCATAGTTGATTTCTGCAGATTTGACCTCTTCAAATTGTATCATTTGATCATATTTTAGAACATAGACATTGTCTTGCCCTAGTATTTCAGAAGTTAGAGTATCAGCTTCGTCTTTCTCCATTAATGCCTCCCTTTTCGATACCTCCATTATGTTTTTCTCCATTATCTCATCAGCCCCCAAAGAATGCAAGGATGAGCTCCTGTTTGCTTCCATTTCAGGCACCTCTACTCCATCAGAAACAGGATCTGACTCACCACAATTTCCCCTAGTAGTTTGCATAATTTCTTCTTCTGGTTTAGACTTGAAATGCTTTCCCTCCTCCGTCGTCTCAGCCCGGCCAACTTGTTCAATATCATTGCTGAAAATTCCATGGGATTTAGAATCAAGATCCATGCTTGCATGCATCTCAACCAAATCATCATGTTCAATACCATCACCACAATTTTCTCCAGTAGTCTGCTTTCCTGCTTCAGGACACTTGAAAACCTTTCCCCTATCCCTCTTCTCATTCTGGTCAACTTGTTTAATATCATTGCTTAAAGTTCCTCTTTGGGATTTGGAATCAAGATCCGCACTTGCATCTATCTGTCCCAAATCATCATGTTCAGTACTATCACCATAATTCTCTCTGGTAGGCTGCTTTATTTGTTCTTCAGTTTTAGGCTCAAAATTATTTCCCTCATCTGTATTCACACGCTTGTCAACTTTTTTAATATTGCTGCTTAAGGTATCCATACTTGCATCCATATGGCCCAAATTGTCACGTTTAATATTATTAGTAAGCTTCTCCATTTGACCTCTAGGCTCTGAGAGACTACTCTCATTAATGCTTCCATCACTATTATCCTTGTCAAGTTCAGAATTGACTTGGCTGATTTCTATAGATTCGATCTTGTCTGCCAGTTCTGTCTGATCATCTTGCATGACATCAGCAGTTTCTTGCCCTGGCAAGATTATCAAAACATCAGCATTGTCTTGCCCTGGTCTTTCAGAGGTTGGTGCATCAGTTAGGTTTGTCTCCATCAATGCCTCCTTTCTAATTATGATATTGTATAGTCAGTCACTCCACAGAGCATGCTCAAACTTCAACTCCACTTGCTAGGAAAGATCAATAGAATAATAGAAACCTAGAAGAGGTACATGCAAGCTTAAACATGAAGAAGAAAGGTACATGCTGATAGAAGACAATATAATGAGTCTTTAGGACAAAAAACTGACAATGACTCGCACAAATAGCAAGCGCATTTCTATCGTAAGACAACTATATAAGTATTGCTTGATAAGGCAGAACCTATAATATATTAAGCAGGAATAAAATATGAATCCAAACAGCAGTACAGCTGAATATTAAAGCAAACTATAGGTTCTGAAACCTTACTCTCTTATTTTGTCAACATCTAGACAGTTATGAACCCAGTTCCTGAAGTAATACCGATACATTATTGTCCAAGGCATATCTCAGGGGACCCAAAGGAGATTAAAATCAAGGAGCTGAAAAGGAAAAGCGAAAAATTGTGCAACTATGCCAAACCAAGCCACACTATATGCATTCAATAAGCAATTTTATCCTACATAATTTTTTATAAACAAATATACACCATATCTAAATCAGTCATACAGGGTAGACCCTTAAGGCTAGTACAAAATGATCCTGAGCAGCACGTGCATAGGGAAACCCTTGCAGCAAGAAAAACAAGGGATTGGCTAAATGGATGTAAAATAGGGAAACATTAAAATTTAGGCACTGTATTTTAAAGAGGAATTTTTTTCTTAAATAAAAAAAAACACTATTTCAAGTACATAAGATATAATGCAGATAGATTTAATTTTATGTAGATAATAAAATGAATGTGCCTAGTTTAAAGCTTCATTTTGTGTGGATAAAATCATTTCAACTGCAGCTAATATAATGCAGATAAATTCTTCTTTTTATGTACAAATTCAACCAAAAGAAACGAAGAATGAAGTGCCTAGTTTAAAGCTTCCCTCCCCAGTTTTTTCAGCAACCAAACGTAGAGAAAAATAACAACATATACAATTTCATGTGTACAAAACCATAAGTTGAATAGAAAATATAGAACATTAGGGCTATGAGATGCAATCAGGGACGACAAACAGAAAGAAACCAAAGAAAAAGGGGAGAAGAGAACTTACAGATCCGAAGAGATGAAGAGAAAAATGAAGTAAGTATTAACGAGAGCAATTCTGGAGAAAATGTGAAGTGAAAATGAAAAAAACAAATTAGAAAATTGCAATTTGTTTCAAATTCTTCAGAATAAAATTGAGAGAAGTGAAAGGGAAGGATTATGGTAATGGGGATCATTTTCAGAGGTGAGGCAGAGAGGGAAGGAAGAGAATGGGCGGAAGAAGCGGGAAGTCCGTGAGCTGAAAATGGAAAAATATTTTATTATTAACTTCTAGATATTTTGGACCCACCTTTTTTATTAATTGATCTGTGGACCCCTGAATTTCTACTGTTTTTGGCAAATTACCCCTCAACTTTCTCAATGATGGAATTGATTTTGATTCAAGGATACAAAATTATATTCGAGTAATCAATTAAGTTTGATATACTCATATATGAATTAAATTTAAAATTGTAAGATGGTATGATTTTATATGGATGGATAACAATTGAGCTTTATAAAATGTTGGAAAACTGGTTTTAATCTTCTGTTGCTTATTTACTTATGTCTATGAGGTCGTCAGAAAAAAAAAAGGTCATTTTCATATTTAGCTAGTTCATAATAGTTGCATTCCGTTTATTAAACCATACCCTTGCTGCTCAAAGGTTAATTTGATGGAAATAAAAAGGATATAGTGAAGGTATACTACTTCCCTTTGGTAAATAGAACTACTGAGTTTGATACAATTACAGCAAATGCGAAAGATTTGGCTTTTCCAGTAACTCCATAACCATAAATTTAAAGCTGTTCTTAGAAATAATATTCCAGCAGCTAGTAACATCTTCCTCATTCCCACAAGACGAAGCATTTCCTTCAGAGGCTGTAATTTTTGTATAGAAGAAAGAAAATGGTGACAACCCGAATGATCATAACTTGCTGTTGCTTCAAGTGGCATCCTTCTCCCTCCTGCAAAATGTGAAACAATAAATAGTTTTAAGGACAGAAGACAGATCATGACCAAGGCAGGTTTATGGAAGAGTTTCTGCACTTATATAGTACCTGTTTATGATGGCTTCTAAAGATGATTTTTGCATATCAGCATATATTCGTTATGCAATACATGGTGTCAAGTGGAGGCCTCCAACACTATATTGCAGTTTCAAGAGGACCTTGTGCTTCTTTAATTTCTACCTTACAACTTTCCTTATCCCAATGGATCAGAAGGATGCCAAGACTGAATTGAAGGCGATCAAGTCTCCTCAAATCATTTTCGCATTTTTTATCCCCGTAATTGCTATAGTCTGTGTTACTGGTATGGCCAACTATACAGTTGTTCAGGCATTGTTGCAGCTTAGACCGGATGACTCGGCACAAATTATTTAGATTGTAAACTGTACGTACATGAAGACTCTGTGTTCTGTTCTACATCTCCACATGCACTCATGACAGTATTATAGACGTAAGCATCCACTTCAATGCCCTCTGCTTGCATCCGATACATGAGCTTCAAAGCCTCTGGGCAAAGCCCATTCCTTGCATAACTCAAAATCATTGTTTTCCAAGAAATCAAGTTCCGCTCTGGCATGCTGTCAAAAACTTGAATTGCATCAGATAAACATCCACATTTGGAGTACATATATATTAAAGCACTGCCCACGAACACATTGGACGAGGCAGGAGACTTCTTGGCAAAAGAGTGAATTAATTTTCCTTGCACAACAGCTTCAAGATTAGCACAAGCTTTCAGAGCTGATGAATAAGTAAATGCATTTGGTTCTACTCCTTCTTCCATCATTTTTGTCAAGAATTGAAGGGCTTCAGACTCGTGCCCAAGACATGCATAACCAGAAATGATGGCGGTCCATGAGACAACATTCCTAAGGGGCATCTGTTGAAACACTTTCGAGGCAGTATGAAATTCGCCACATTTGCAGTAGAACCACACTAGAGTGCTTCCCAAGTACTCATTTAATTTGATGCCACCTTTGATAATTTGTGCATGAACTTCTCTCCCTGTTTGCAAAGCCCTAATTGGGCCACAAGCCCTCAGAATGCTCACTACAGTCATATTGTTAGAAATTACCTTCCGCCTCTTCATCACTCGAAAGAGACTTATGGCCTCTTCACCAAGCCCCTTCCTAGCATACCCAGCTATAATGGAAGTCCATGTAACTGTATTTCTATCCTTCATTCCATTAAACACTTTCCTTGAATCCAAAATTTCTCCACATTTCGCATACATGTCCACCAAAGAGGTTCCTATAAAAACATCATCCTTGTACATCTTCTTAACTATTGCACCATGCAGCTGTCTACCAAACTTCAGTGCTTTCTTCTCTCCACAAGCCTTTAGAATGCCACATGCTGTAAACTCGTTAGGCAAAAATCCCTCACCTAGCATTTCTGAAAAAATCTTAAAAGCTTTGTCTCCATGTCCTTGTTGTGAACAGGCAGTAATCATAGTCGTCCAACAAACTACATCCTTTGCCACCATCCGATCAAATGCACAAAATGCGCTTGCCAAATCACCACATTGAGCATAAAAAGAAACAACAGCACTATCAACAATCAAGTTTCTCCAATTACCCTTTATAACACAAGCCTGTATTTGCCTACCTAACTGTAAATCGAATCTTCTACTACACAAATTCAATACACACACAAACGTCCTGCTATTACCAACACCTCCATTCTCCAAAAACTCACTGAGCAACCTCAATGCTTCATCATCTAAACCACAACTAGAGTACCCATTAATCATAGCCGTCCAACTAACTACATTCCTTTTGGGCATTCCATCGAACACCTTTCGGGCCTGAGACAAATCCCCTACTTTCAAGTACACACCAATCAAATTATTATTTACATAAGTGACCGGATTCCTTAAACGCTTCAAAACAACCGCGTGTATAATCTTAACAGCCTTTCCTCTGTGACATGACTGAAGCCAGAGTGCAACCAGACGATAATCGACGAAACGAATTGATGATTGAGTATTAGACAAGTCGGCATCTGGGATTCCGCCGATATCCAAAACCGAAGAATTGTTGGTTGTATAGCTATAAGCAGCAGAGGATGAATTACTGTCGACCCCGCAAGAGAAGCAACGGAAATTTGCATGGTTATGTCTTACTACCTTTGAGGTGAGTTTTGGTTTCGAGGATTGCAGCGATTGAATGGAGAAAAAGGAAGGCTTTTGAAAGAGATTGTTATTCAATGAGAAGCTCAGGCACAGCATTGCCCTTGTTCCTTCAAAATTTTCTGAGAAAGATTAGAAGCTCTCTGTTTTAAACTGGCCAGCAAAAAATTTGAAAGCCGTTAAAGCGCTGGCCGCCACTCATCAGCGCTCAAAGCTTTAGATGTTTACACAAAGACTGATTTGCCCTTTCTGCTTGCCTTTGTCTGCGTGCACAAAAACGGTAGCGTTTATACTTTAGCTAAAACCCCTTCCCCGAAATATCAGGCAAGCTCCTGAAACTCTAAACCCCCCCTGTTTATGAACCTAAATTCAAGAAATTTCTATGGAGTTAGCTTCTGCGTCTATGCAGATATGTTGTTCTCTATCTGTTTCAGCTTCTTCCTCCTCAATTTCATTTCGAGCTCAACCTCCTTCTCTCTTCTGGTTTAGATTTTCAACTCCAAATCTTAATCTCTTTTCTAAATTCAAAGGTACATCCCTCTTTTTCATTTCTTGTCTCGTTTCCTGAAATGGGTTTGGTGTAAAGTGTAAGTAAATCCGCAAAAATTATGCTGGAGTATATATTCGTAGTTTTAAAAGCTTTTTTGTTTAATTTTCCGTTTTTATTACTGTTTTTTGATTTAGAAATTGGTAATATTTGTGAGTTTTGCAGGCTGTTCTCAGCCTGTTATTGTCGCCAGGCGGCTGAAATCTCCGATGGCTGCTGCTACAGGCGGCGCTACTGAAGTTTCCAGTGATTTAAAAGAGGAACAGTTGAAATTATCTGATTCTCCTGAGCCTTCAACGATCGGGGATAATACTTCTGGAAGCGATGACATAAAAGATAGGATAGATGAGGATAAAATGGTGAGAGTTTGCGACAAGCTAATTGGAGTATTCATGGTTGACAAGCCCTCAACCACTGACTGGAGAAGGTTACTTGCTTTTAGTAAAGAATGGGACAATATTCGGCCTCACTTCTATAAGCGTTGCCAAGAAAAAGCAGAGAGTGAGCTGGATCCAGGAATGAAGCATCAATTACTCAGGCTCTCAAGGAAGCTGAAAGAGGTAGAATTTTTAGATTCAAATTCTCTTCTAGATATTTAATTATGTTAGTCTATTTTATTTTATCTGTAGTGTTTAACATATACCATTTTCTTTGGATTGTGATATATATCTTTACGAGTTATGTCAAACATTTTCTGCCTGTGGTCTTTTAGTATCAAAGCATGGAGCTTCACCTTCTAGAGGTCAATGTTATTTCTTAATCTTGAATGTTATATTTGCCAGATTGATGCTGATGTACAAAGACATAATGAACTTATTGATGTTATCAGAAAGGCGCCATCAGAAATTAATGAAGTTATTGCTAGGCGACGTAAAGATTTTACAAAAGAGTTCTTTGTGCATCTTTTCACTGTAGCGCAATCATATCATGACAACCCAACCGAGCAAAATGGTGAGGGTTAATTTGGATTTTTTTGACGATGGTTTATTTGATTTTTCCTTGGTCTAAATTCTATATGACAGGAGTGACTTAGAATACACCAAGGGCCTGAACTGAAATTCTTTATCTAAGTCCAAACTATATGTGTTTGTCGTGTCAATTACCAAAGTATTGGTCTAGAAATTGAGATCCAATCAGTTATAAATATCAACCTTCCCGTTTGAAATTGATTAGTAAGCTTCACTTAAGAGTGAAAGGAAGAGGATTGTTGGAATTAAATATGAACGTTCCTAGTAGTAAAAAATTTAATCCATTTAACAATAAATGCCATGTGAAAGTTGACAATTTCTTATTGTACTTATTGGTGGAAGCCTGTAGCTTTTTCATTGATTACAGATGTCTGGTTTGATACTTTATCATTTAAATATATTGCGTCAACACCAGATGAAGGATTGGACAAGTCCTTATTTAGCCGGGATATTATGGCTAAGTTTCAACATGAATGGAACTTCCAGTCTTATAATGATGCTGTGTGACTGATATTTTTTTTCCTTCTTTATCCAACGAGACTTGGCAAAGCTTGGAAATGATTGCTTCGCTGCTGTACAAGCACATGACAATGCTACAGAAAGCATTGAAGCACTGCAAGCAGCAGAGCTGAAGTTACAAGATATTATCAATGCTCCTTCTCTGGATGCGGCTTGCAGGAAGATAGATGATTTGGCAGAGAGAAATCAACTTGATTCCTCACTAGTTTTAATGATCACAAAAGCATGGTCATCTGCTAAAGAGTCCAACATGACAAAAGATGAGGTAAGTGATTGCTTGCCCAAAAATGCCTCTGGTTTTTTGATGTGTATGTGCTTCTGTTTTACCAGAAAATTTGATTGATGTTAATGTGTTTCTGGGACATGCCAAAACATATGCTTATAAATCAAAATTGCATGTTTCTCCTTTATAAAAAAGGATGACGTCTTATTATTATAATGTTTTTAAGAGACAGAGCAAGCATGACGTCTTACTATTACAATGTTTTTCTCTCTTGTCAGATATTGAAGGGGATAGGGGTAGATTGATGCTATATTCGATTCTGTATTTCGTTTGCTGATAATGAGCAAAGAATGAATCTTTCTATAATAATCATGGTGTTACTAGGAGTTTGTAAAGCTTGGAAGTCCTGCATCAATCCTAGATAATAGAAATAAATTTATATATTTTGACTGCTACCTAGAATTTATTTATTCCACCCCCATCTGCCAACCTGAAAATTAATTCATAGATAAGCCAAATATTAAAAAAATATATGTATATAAAGAAATAAAATGAAAGAAAGAAAGTTGTTATTTGTCCACATGTTGTTAGGATTTGGTTTACCATAAAACATTTACTTTCCTGCATTGCAGGTAAAGGACATACTGTATCATCTCTACAAGACAGCAGTAGGTAATCTTCAAAGGCAAATGCCAAAGGACATCAGAATACTCAAGTATCTTCTTAAGATTGAGGATCCTGAGGAGCAATTATGTGCACTGAATGATGCATTTACCCCAGGAGAAGAAGTTGAAGGAAAGGACGTAGACTCCTTGTACATGTAAGTGGAAGAAAATCTATAACTTGATTGTTTGAGAATTTCATGCCTTTAGCCATCATATAATGAAACAAATCTCCAACAATCCATTGTTGTTCTTTCAAGCATTCCCTTCACAGTTTTCATCTTTAAAATTTTGGCTGAGACTTTTAGCATGAGTTTCAAAATAATTTCTGAATCTACTAGAACAGATTTTTTACTTTTAGATTAACTGATATATTTTTGCGTTGATATTGCTATAGAACCCCAGAAAAGCTACACACATGGATAAAGGGTGTGGTGGATGCCTACCATTTCAGTAGGGAAGGCACTCTTATTAGAGAGGCTAGGGATCTGATGAATCCAAAGATCATCAAGAAACTGGAGGAACTGAAGAAGTTAGTTGAAGATAAGTTCATGTGATAAAGAGTTAGGATCATACTTATCAGAAGATTTTAGACACATTTACTAGGATGGAAAGCCGCAATTTACTTAATTGATTACAAGAAAAGTGAAAATCAAAAAGGTTCTACACAACAAGTTGGTATTCACTAAGCCTTAGTATTCTCTAAGCCCATGTAGCTATGATTTTCGAAACAGAATTACAATATGAAGTGTCAGTTTGTTACAGTTTTCATTTTTCTTTCCTTTTATCTTAAAGCTGGGAATTGATACTGCACACTCTTTGGGCTTGGATGGAACACACAACATTTTGAGATCTTGTATTCAGATGTACAGGGCTCTTTTACTAGTTGTAGACAAGGTTTGTACGAATGTACTTATTTACACCGCCACAAATCCATTGTGAATTCATAAAGCGTTAGACAAATTCTATATTTATACATAGTTTCGTTCACCTGTGCCTGCATAATTTTCTCTTTGGAAGTACTGAAAATGACATGCATAAAAGCTCCAAGTACCATGCCCCAAGAATGTCCTTTGATGTGTGGTCTCGTAGCTGCTCTCTCTCTCTCTCTCTCTCTCTCTCTCTACCGCCATATTATAGAGGTGAGCATTATTTGATTCATGTTCATGGAAAAAAAAATTTTTTTTCCATGGAAAATGAAAGGCAACATGCAATGCTTTAGAAGGCATCGTATTGTTAATATTGTATGGAGAGAGAGGGCGTTAAAATTGTGGTACGTGTTCTTTCATGGGTTGGGTCTGTAACCATCTTCGTTTTTTCTTTTTCATTGATTTTCACTTTAGGAATTCCCAATCCAAGTCTTCTTCTCTTGGAAGGAAATTACTGAATTTGCTTCCCTGATTTGGTGCATGCTAATGAGCTCGTATTCCATCTTTAGAAACTATTGTTTTAGAAAAACCGTGCAATATTAAACCATGAACTTAAGAAGTTTATATATATATATATTCTTTTTTCTTTTTTATTTGTATAACCGTAACCCACAATCCCGACTAATTTGTTTTCTTTCCTATTTCATTCAGGAAATCATAAACGATAGCATTGGCATGGGGTTGTTCTACTAACAAAATCCTCGCACCAATTGATCGGATTGTCTAGCCCTAGTTAATAAAGTAATAACGGCCTCAGAATGCAGGCCAAAAATTTTACGAATTATCTATAAATTGAAAAATAAAACAAATTCAATCAAATTAAAGAGAAAATTATCATTGTGAAATATATTCAGAGGCTAGAATGAAGCTGAACTGGTTCGTCGAAGTTGGTATCTTGGCATACAGATTGGATCAGAGAATAGGAGCATTTCCTTTTCCTGCTAGCACAACGAGGTTAGATTGATTAAAAAAAAAAAAAAAGAAAGGAAAAAACAAATATAAAAACTTTTTTTCATACTTTTTAATTTTTTTTTCTCCATCACTTTGCTATCAAATAATAGGGGCACCACTAGGTGCATTCGTACACTGCACATGTTTGCATGCTATTCAATTACTACATTGTCTATATTTAATTAGACGGTACGTACGACAAATGAGATTGCAACTCCAAATAATAGTACTTTCTTTATATTATCACAACAATATAATCCATTTTACTGACTAATTACTTGAGAAAATGCAAATTCCGAGTAGACTTCTTGGGCTGAGTCAAAATTACGAATTTCACAATCAGTGTCATTCTTTCTAGTAATCAAATATGCATAAACATATGCTGGTAGATCAATTAAGATAAAGACATTACCTATATACATTAGGTTTACAAAATTGATTAATTAACCAAACCGTGGATCATTTGCATTTTAATTTAAAAAGTAAAAGTTATTTTTCTCATGTATGATATTTTATCACAAATTTATGGCCTAATAGAATCACTTGAAATGTAAGTTGATATTGTAATTTAGGCAATGGTACCTTGAGCTTCTTGAGCCAAGCATTGGTTTTCTTCAATTGAAACACTTCATGCTCCAACCGAGTAGTGTAAGCCTACAAATCACGCCAAGAAAATATTTAAGAACACCTTGGAAGTTGTTCGAAAGTTATTGGAAAAAGTAATAGGCATTTTTATCAATATTCAAGATAATATGTGCATATTTTCAAATTCGTACACACAATTTTTTTTTCTAATTTAATATGTATGAAAATTCATTAATAAAGTTTTTATATTATGAAGAGTGTTCTCATATGCCGTCCAAAATACCAATTATAGTTGAACAACTTCGAATGGCAAAATTTAGGAATTTAATTTTTTTGATAAAAGTTTACCTGTTTTCTTGCTCTTGATCTCGCAGCAGACTCTCGATTCTTGATCATCCTCTTCTGTCTTCTCTCAATGGTTTTCACCATCATTTCGTCAGAGTATCGCCGCTTCTTTTCCGCCTGAGACTCTGAGTTAGATGTGGCTGAAATCGCCGGCATTGACATGCTCACTTGATTATCTCCGTATCCGACATCAACACAAATATTCTCATACACCGATTCCGATACATGAAAGTTCGAATCCAGTACTGTCATTTCCCGCTGTTGCTCCGCCTCCGCCATCTGAAGCTGTAGCCAATCCGATTGCTGTGAGACCATAAACATTGGATCAATCGCCATAATTTGCTGATGATGATGACTAATCATGCCGTTTTGATTATTAGCTCCGTTGATAACTCCGGCTCGAACTAGAAAATCCTCGAGCGTAGTTTCTCCAATTTGTTGGTGAATCGATTGGTTACCCATGGGATTGATATTGTTAAACTCTTTCCAAACATCATCCACCGATTTCTTATTAGAATCGAAATTTCCAAGGAATAAAGGAGAAGCTGATGAGGAAGAAGAAGAAGAGGAAGAGGATGGATTAAATCGAGGTTCATCAGCAGAAATCGCATTTTTGAAGAACTCATCCAGTTTCATTGTATTCAATGGCTTCCCTGCATTTCCCAGCTGATCAAAGGTAAGGCTACCTGATGTATTTGGTGAAACCATAATATGTAATATACACAATAATTAAGAAATTAAACAAAATGAAGTGTGATTAATTAAGTAATTAGAGTATGATTAAGGAACAGCAAAAAGTGAATCATGGTGTCTGATTTAGGTGGTGAAGACTGAAGAAGAGTAAGAGAGAAAACGGAAAAAGGCCGCCAGAAATATAGAAGAACCCGTTAGAAACAATATTAGCAGAAATGGGTGGGTTCTAAATTTAGATTTTGTGAGAGAAAATCATCTCAACAGACACCTGATTTTGTGCTCGATAGGTGGGATACAGAGAGAGAGAGCCAATTTTGATTTCCTATTACGTACCTCATTTCTTTCATACTTTTCTTGGACTTTCAATGTTCATACCACAACCATACTAATTTTCATTCTCCTGAGTTTAATAAATATTTTTGTGTGACTTGATATTTACAAAATTAATCTTGGTTATAGGATGGAACATTAATAGAAATTAATCTCCATCGATCATATTTTTTCTTCGGAAATTCACCTTATTGTATTGAAATTCACATTCCATCAATTGTAAGAAATTTTAAGAATTATAATACTATATATTGCTCATCACATGGTTAAAACTTTACTTATGTAAACTAAATTGACCAAAGTTATTTTTGTGTAAAACAACATCATTTCGGCTTATTTAATTTATGGTCAAACCAAAATAACTTACTAAACCAATTAAAGTATTGTTTATCGATTCGGTTTCTTTTTGCATGTTCGGTTTGTTTACGTACGTACATTCATGCAAAAAGAAGAACTAAGAGTCATAATATAGCCCATTGAATCCAACGAGAGTAACCTGTCCAAGAATTCTGTTGCATATTTTTGGTTTTGGTCCGATAACGATATGCGTATGGTGGAATTAGCTGCGTTGCGTTTTATGATATTTCCGTGAGTTATGTGAAGGAAGAATTTCCTGTTGGAAATTTTTTGATGGTCGAGTTAATTTTACGTTATCATATAAAAAAGAAAAAAAACTTTTTAGATCTGTGCATATGTTTTGAGAACAAACCTAACATATTTTTAAACTGAAACAACTATTCTTTTATCGCGTGACAATCAACAACAGATGAAGGTCTTGAGAGTGAGGAGGGAAACAAATTATTTATGCGCAAACGATTGAAATGTTGAATAAATTACAATTCCTATACCTAGCTAAATTATTTGACTTCCTTGCACTGAATGCAATGCACCAAAATGATGGTATATTGACATGGTAAAAAAAAAATCACTTCTATAGGTTTTTTCCATTTTTGTCCATATAGTAATATATTATTAAATGCATGTATCATGCACCCATCCCATACTATATATCCCACATATGCAAAGTTGGGTTGGGAGGATTAATTAATTAAAATAAGTGGTGGAGGCAGTTAGGCATCATCTTGGGTCCATATAGATTTACAGAACAGGGCAGATCGTTCGTCACCATACCTGGGGAATGGATGGGTTGCTCTTTTTCCCTTTTGGACAAGATAATAACCCTATCGCATCTTTTTCTTTTTCTTATTTTTTGAAATGACTAAAAAGATGATAGTTAATGTGACATTTCATGTTAGCTTCGGGTCACATAGATGCCCTTCGCCCTGGGAGCCTGATTTCTTAATGCTCTTTTCAATGGCTGACTGTTAATTCAGATGGTACAAAATCAAAAATTTCATTGAATGTTCTAAATTAGAAATCAAATTCAACTCATGTTTACATATACTCTCTCCGTTTTTTTTTATTAGTCATTTTTGTTATTTTTATCAAAATTAATAAATAATAAATATGTTTAAATTTAATATTAAATTACGTGGTCAATATTAAATTATCAAATCTGATTGGTTATAACTTTATTAAAAAAGAAAAATAAATTGGAAAAGCAAATTAAATTACATTAAAAATTTAAAAGTGACAAATAAATAAAATATATATTTCACTTAAAAGTCACCTAAAAAAACGGATGGAGTACCATTTATCAGCTTTAGAAGAAGGAATCCAATAAGTTATCACTGTCGGGTGGCACGTGAGAATGTTCCTTGGTTTGTAGAACAAAAGCAATTCCAATGGCTCATATTATTTGGTTCACTTAGGCCACCAAATTTAGCATAGATTATGATGCTACCATATTAGTTGTATACATCCCCAAGAGACATGAACTTTGTTTATCACTTTCTTTGCTAATTATGTACACCCATCGATTGCACTACCCCTTTTCAAATGGCATCCATAGATTCTTACTCCATTCTTTGCCATAATAGTGGGTTTAGATTATAGTAAATAGTTACGGGTATGAATAGGTGCCGAGCTAGTATTTTAGATTAGGAGAAACAAATTTGAATAAAATCAATATTGAATAAAGAAAATAGTCAAAATTAAAAGGGTAAATTTATAATTTCTTTTAAGAGAAAAAATTTATTTTTCAAAAATTCAAGTATATCTAGTATGTGAATCCGCCCAATTAATTATAGAATGTAATTAGATGTATGCTTGCATATTGTTTACTTCTTTACCCAAAAACTGGCGTAGGAAAAATTCGTAAAAGTAGATTACGGTCCAGTAATCAAGTAATGTAATTCTTATTTAAATTTAGTTAATGATTTTATTCAAGAATCAAATTAATAATATAATTTCATGTAAAAAAAAATTGTGAACCGATTTAATCACGAAGGTTATGTATTCAAAATTTAAATGGCGTACATAACAATCTACGGTTGAATTGGATCATAAATCTATTTATAAACTTGTTGTGTTGAAAGAAAAAAAAATCACAATCTTATTATAATCACGTAATTTTAAATAAATTTTCATTGTTATGAAGTCAAAATTCACTAACTGTCACTAAAATGTCAATCTTTAAGGGATTTCACATTAACTTGTGAAAGAAAATTATTTTCCGAATTTTTATAAAAAGTATTATATTTTTGAAATTAATTAATAATGTGTGTGTGTGTGTTTTTTTTTTTTTACTTCCAATGGCAATCGCATGCAAAAAAATTTTTGGAGGATGAAATTTGTAAATGTTAGTGACTCAACATTAAGAAAATGAAATTGAACTCAACTCAACTACAAAAGTTAGTTTATAAATGAGATTGACTAAATTTTTATAAAAAATATTATATTTTTGTGAGTAACAATTGTAAAATATTTAATAATAACATTACTTATTAATCTTTCTAATAATTTCTTTATCATAAAACTTTCTATTAATTTTTTTTTGGTAAAAGAAAGTGAGCTACGCTCACAAACAAAGACAATTACCGAAGGTAGGAAACACCTACAAGATCATGGTTAAGCCAATGACCAATCCCTTGGGGGGCCAAAGGCAAAATAGAATAACCCAAAGGAAAATTGCAAGCTAAATGAGACAAGAAATCAGCAGTGAAATTAGCCTCCCTATGCACGTGGGAGAAAAAGATAATTGTGAACTCCTTAGAGATCCTGCGAATACTGTTCACCAAGGAAACGCTGCAAGCTCTGATAGAACAATTACAACAAATCATATCCACAGCAAGTTTGTTATCACACTCCATCAGGATATGCGAGAATCCCATGTCCTTGGCTCTACGTAAGCCGTAAAACACTCCCCAAAGTTCTGCATGCAGAATGGAGCAAAGACCAAACTTAGCCACAAATCCAGAAAGCCAACTGCCATTACTATTATGCAACACTCCCCCAATGTTGCAAATTCCTCTGAGGTAGAGATTGAAGCATCAGAGTTAACTTTCACAAAGCTAGGAGGAGGGCAACTCAAACTAACATTAGTCCTCTGAGCACCATGAGTCTCAATCTGCTGCTCCATTGACAGTGAGGCTTGAGAAGTGCGAGCAAACAAGGAGGCTGTGTTAACAAGAGCCCATGTCGACTTGCGTCGGTCTTGGAAGATGGACTCATTCCTGTTCTTCCAAAGAGTCTAACAACCGAAACTGAAAAGAACCGACCAGAAAATGCCATCAACCACCACATCGCCAAGACTAAAATTATAAAGCATCCAGGAGTGCAAACTCGTAGCAGCCATAAAAGGGCCCAAAAACTGCTCCGAAATCATGAAAACCCAGAATTGAAAGGAAGTGACACAATCTCTCAAAACATGGAGAGAATCCTCCACTATATTCAAGCAATGGTAGCAGCTACTGGACTCAGTTAGATGCCGTCTTTTCCTTTCAAAGTTAGTCATCAAACCATTATTCAAAAACAGCTAGATAAATATTTTCACTCTTTGAGAAACTTGCAGCTTCCAAACCTTACCCCAGATCCCATCCCTGTTATTTCGAATACAATCAGTAAGAGAGAGGTATGCTGATTTAACTGTGAACCCTCCTGTAGCAGACAAACTCCAAAAAAAAATAATCATCATCAACCCCGTTAGCTGGAGGACAAATGCTTGCAATTTTGTTAAGAATTTCAGATGGGAGAAACTCAACCAGTAGCATCCAGTTACACCCATAAAGGTCATTAGCGAAAAAAGCAACTGGTTGGTCAATTAGGCTCTTAGGGATCAGCTTAGAAGCAAAGTGGAACAGAGAAGAAGCCAAATTTGGAACCCGGTGATCAAACCAAAATTTAGTTTTTAATCCATTGCTAATGGAGCAAAAAGCATAGGCCAAAATATTACTCCAGCAAGCACAAATACCCTTCCAGAGAACAGAAGAATTGTTTTTGACCGTAGGGTGTCTCCCATAGTCCCAATTAAAATTATATTTGGCAGTGATGATTTTCACCTAGAACTGGTCCGAGCAGGTAAAAATCTGCTAGGCAAGTTTCATGATGAACTCCTTGTTAAGCGAGTGAGGGTCTCGTATAGAGAGGCCACCAAAAAGCTTAGGTTAAATAATCTTCTCCCACTGAACCATAGTCATCTTGCGTGTTTGAGCTGAACTACCCCAAATTAATTCACGTGTTGTCTTCCCAAAATCCTGGCATAGTGTTGTAGGAATAATGTGTTGCGGAAGCTCGGGTTCAACTTCACCAAGAGCACTATTGCACAGATGAATAAAGCGTAAATAATTGTACTGAAAATCACACACGGTAAAATTCACAGGAAAGACTGGAGGGGTTACAAACGGTCCCACTTAAAACTCAATCTCCTTATATAGAATTTTTCTAAGTAATTTAACAACACAATAATTCACTAACAATATACCCGACAATAGCTATTAAATATACAAATAAAGAACACCAAAATTTAACGAGGTTCGACTAATTATGCCTACGTCCTCGAACACTATCAAATTATATTTCACTATTTCAAAGAAATAATACAAGTGAAATATTACAAAAGAGAGAGAAAGAATTAGCCTTTAGGAAAATAGGCAATTTTGGGATGATCAAACCTAAAGGAGGTGGGTTATATTTATAATAGGATAAACCTATTACAAACTTAAATATAACCGATGTAGGATTCCTAATTCCTTTTATTCTTTCTTTGGCGCCTACAACTTTTGATTTGTAAAGGAGCCACAGTTAACAAATTAATCTCCACCTTGACAACCTCCATATCTTCAAATCTCTCACAACTCAACTTCAGTAGTGTCATCAAATGCGCTTCAAAGCGTCCAACTTTAACTTTTAACAATATTGATCAAGTCCAAATAATGTTGCAACTTGACCGCAATCACTACCTTTGTCAACATATCAACAGGATTATCAGTGGTCCTAATTTTTTGAATTACTACTCCACCTTCTTCCAGAACCTCTCGTACAAAGTGATAACGAACATCAATATGCTTTGTCCTTGCATGAACATCAATATGCTTTGTCCTTGCATGGTAAACTTGATTCTTTGCCAAAAGGATAGCACTCTGACTATCACAATGCACTTTGATGTGCTTCTGTTGAATCCCTAATTCACCAAGCAATCTTTGAAGCCAAATTGCCTCCTTCACAGCCTCTGTAACTGCCATATACTCTGCCTCTGTAGTAGACAAAGCAACTGTTGACTGTAAAGTAGACTTCCAACTAACTGATGCCTTTGCAAGAGTAAATTTATAACCAGTAGTTGATCGCTGTTTGTTCAAATCACTAGCATAGTCGGAATCACAATATCCAACTACACATTGACCATCTTGCTTATCCTGCTGAAATGCCAAACCAACATCTACTGTGTTCAGAATATACCGTAGAATCGATTTCACAGCTTGCCAATGCTCCTTTCCAGGATCATGCATATACCTGCTTACAACCCCAACTGCCTGTGAAATGTCGGGCTTGTACACACCATAGCATACATCAAGCTACCAACATCATTTGCATATGGTAATTTTGCCATGTATTCCCGTTCTACTTCATTCTTTGGAGATAAAGATGTACTGAGCTTGAAATAAGGAGCAAGAGGAGTACTAACAGGTTTTGACTTTTCATTCATGCCAAAATGATTTAGCACTTTTCTCAGATATTGTTTCTGAGTCACATAAAGTCTCCCCAATTCTCTATCTCTACTTATCTCCATGTCGAGAATCTTCTTGGCTTTACCTAGATCCTTTATTTCAAACTCCCTATTCAATTGAGTCTTTAACTTCTCAATCTCTATTAGACTCTTAGAAGCTATCAACATATCATCAACATAAAGAAGAAGATATATGTAGGATCCGTCTTGTAGCTTGCGCAAATACACACAATGATCATATTTGCTTCTTGCGTACTTCTGCCCCATTATAAACTTGTCAAATCATTTGTACCACTGCCTCGGAGATTGTTTCAATCCGTACAACAATTTTTCAAGCTTACACACCATATTCTCTTTTCCAGCAACTTTGAATCCTTCGGGCTGAACCATATAGATTTCCTCCTCCAAGTCTCCATGTAAAAATACATTTTTTACATCCAACTGAACTAGTTCCATATCCAATTGTGCTACCAAAGCCAACAAAATTCGAATGGAGGAATGTTTTACAACTGGAGAAAAAACTTCATTATAATCAATTCCCTCCGTTTGAGCATAGCCTGTAGCTACCAACCTTACATTGTAGCGAACATCATCCTTGTCAGGAAATCCATCTTTCTTTGCATATACCCATTTGCACCCAATTGCCTTCTTTTCCTTCGGGAGACTAGCTAGCTTCCATGTTTGATTCGTATGAAGGAACTGCATTTCATCATTTATGGCTTTCCTCCACTTCTCTACTTCTGAACTTTTGACTGCTTCATTATAAGTGGTAGGAATGTCATCTGTTGCAATTTGGTATGCATAAGCCACCATATCAACATAGCGAGCAGGCTTTTTGATTGTCCTCTTTGGCTTACTTAATGCAATTGATTCATGTTGCTGTAGAGGTTCTTGGGTTGAAACCTCTTCTTCATCCGACTCATCATCTACAATAGGAGTTTCTTCATCTGCTTCATCATTTGCTGGGCTAACAATTTTTCTTTCAAACTCCACCTATTTTGGAGTACCATCTGTCTGCTCAGTTGTCACCTTTCTCAATATGGTAGATTCATCAAAGGTAACATCCCTGCTGAAGATTATTTTCTTTGACTCTGAGCACCAAATTCGATATTCCTTCACACCAGAGGTGATCCCCATGAAAATTGCTTTCTTTGCAAGTGGATCCAACTTCGATTCCTTAACATGGTATTATGCAGTGGAACCAAATACATGTAAGGAATCATAATCTGTAGCAGGTTTTCCAAACCATTTCTCCAATGGTGTTTTACCAACAATAGCACTAGATGGTAGGCGATTAACGAGATGGCAAGCATATGTAATAGCTTCAGCCCAAAATTCTCTGCCCAACCCAGCATTGGACAACATACACTGAACTTTCTCCAACAATGTCCGATTCATGCGTTCTGCCACCCCATTCTGTTGTGGTGTATCCCTAACTGTGAAGTGTCTGACAATGCCTTCATCTTCACACACCTTCATAAATGGATCACTTCGATATTCTCTACCATTATCCGTACGAAGACGCTTGATCTTTTAACCTGCTGAGTTTCCACCATCTTTTTCCATTTGAGGAAAACTCGTAGCACTTCATCCTTAGTCTTCATAGTATACACCCAAACTCTCCGAAAAAAATCATCAACAAAGGTCACATAGTAATGTTTTCCTCCCAAAGAAGTCGTTTTGGAAGGTCCCCACACATCAGAATGAACATAATCCAAAATACCCTTGGTATTATGGATTGTTGTTCCAAATTTCCCTTGTCTTTTTTTCCTTTGACACAATGCTCGCAAAAATCTAATTTGCAAGTCTGTACACCTTTCAACAGTCCTTGTTTCGTCAGGAGATTCAAGGATTTTTCACCTGCATGCCCCAAGCGCATATGCCATAACCTGGTTGCTTCTAACTCCTTCTCATCACTAGAAGCCACTGCTGCTACATCAATAACTGTAGTACCTTGGTATGATACAATCTGTTATTCTTCTGAATTCCCTTTAACACCATAAATGCACCAGAGATTATCTTTATCACTCCATATTCTACTTCCACCTTGAGACCCTTTTCTTCTAGGGCTCCAATGGAGATAAGATTCTTTGACAAACTGGGCAAATAACGAACATCTCTTAAGATTCTGATTGATCTATCATGGTTTTTCAAACGAATGGAACCAATTCCACGTGTAGTGAGAGGGACATCATTTGCTGTATAAATAATTCCATCTTCTAGTTCTTTAAATTCAAAGAACCATTCCCGAATGGGACACATATGATGACTGCTGTAACACCCTTATCCCTCCTTAAACTGTACCGGCGTACCGAAGACCGGAAATTTTTTTTTTCCATACCTAAAAACCTTATCGATATTTATTTAATCAAAAACTAGCTTTCGCCGCTGACTTATAACTATCTAATTTACTATGCACTTAATAAAAATTTTGCAATATAACGGCTGTACATAGGACTAGCCCCCTGAAAAGCAGACAATTCCCACAGCCTCTTAGAGGCACAACAATAAAAAATAACAACAATATACATTCATTCCATCCATTTCATTTGTTCACAATCCAACACTCCTTAATACAATAACTTCTGTTTACATTACATAACCATAAGTAAAACTTGTACACATATATACATGCCAAAATTATACAACTAGAGCAATCTAAAAGAAATCCTGCAAACTGAATTCTTGCTCCAGCTCCTGTTTACCTACGCGCAGTAAAACTACACGCTGAGCACTCAATATGCTCAGTGGTGACTAACAATCGATACATTTCCTAACATTTCCACTTTTATTCTTAAATGTTAGCATATAAATATAAACATAAGTATAAAATCAGTTATGATCACCTTTAAACAATAACTTAACATTTTCTATAAGATTATTCAATTTAGTCACATAATTATAATTTTGCCATTATAGGCTCAATGATAATCTTTAAACTGATAACTGAAGCAATTTACATTTCTTTACACTTAATTTATCAATTATAAGCAAAATTACATTTTAGTCCTTGTTGTCTATAAAATTTACTTTTTAATTAATTTAACTATTATTTAACTGTTTTATCCTTAATTAATCAATTCTCACTTAATTTACTATCTTTTTACACTTTTTGGGAAAATTACCATTTTGCCCCTAAACTTTCTTTTTCTTTCATTATGGTCCTTCTTCACTTTCTTTTCCTACTTTTTATTGTCTTTTCATTTCTTTCTCAATTTATTACCATTATGCCCCTAGTACAGATCCGGCAATAAATCTCAGACCGGATACACGGAACATGGACCCCATGGGCCCCACTAAAAAGAGAAATGATTTTCAAGGAACCATTCTCAGAACACTGCACTTTTCACTGTCACATTAACACTTAAGCTATGGAGATCAATGATCCTACCCATAGCAAAGCAAGTCGTCATGACCTACACCGCGGTAAAGGGTGTTCCTATGGCTAGCCAACTATATCCAGAACTAGTTTTTACTGCCAGACTAATTCTAAGGGCACAGTAATAATTACTTTATTAATTCTTTTCAAGTCCGAAAAATTCAATAATTGACTTTTTATTTATTTTTGTTAACATTAATTTAATTTCACATAACTTAACCAATTTTCACTATTTTTATGCAATTATTAACCAATAATTCAATTATTTTCAATATACATAATAACATTAAATTCTAAATAAAATCACAATAATTTCAATAAATGCCAATAAAATTTGTTTATGCATTATTTATTATTTATTATCATTTTTCATTAAAATAATCAATTAATTCACTATAAATCACAACTTTTATTATATACATACACTATAAATAATCTTCAAAATTCCCAAATTAATTTCAAAAATTCTCTAAAAATTCATGGACATTAATTTTCATGTCTACTATTAATTTAAGCTAACAATTATTATTTTTATGCAATTTCTCACTATATACCCTAATGAAGAAATTCGGCCAACCCACTTCACCTTCCTAAAAATTTTATTTCTTTCATTTTTATCTTCCATTCATCATTTCTCTCACTTAATTACAATTACCCTAACATATTTGCATCAATTAACAACTTTAAACATTTTTGTCCTAATTACATAATTAAAAAAAATTCATAAACTTAGAAAATGTAAGATTTATTAGTCACTTACAATTTTCTCTTGAATTAGGGAGTCTAGGCTTCCTTTCCCTTGCCTTTGTTCTTGGAAAAACTCCCCTCTATTTGCTCACCTACATAGGCAGCCCATTTAAGCTTAGATTTCTTCATTTTATTGTTCTCAAATGCAAAAACCAACCTCATAATCAAAATCTACACCAAAAAATCTATGGAAAATCACTAAAAAATCAATTTAAAACCTTAAAATTATCAAGCTCCAACTTACCCCTCTTTCTTTCTTTCCTTGATTTCTTCACTTCCTTTGCCCAAATCAACTAAGTGAAGCTATTTTAGTGTATTAGAGGGATGGAACTACAATTCCTAACTTGGAATTTAAGAGAAATATTAAGTGGTTAAGAAGCAAAAGAGAGAGAGGGGAGAGTGAATGATATTCGGCCAAGGAGGAGGAAGAAGGAGACACAGGAAAAATCTGGAGTTTTCTCCAGAATTTCAGCCTTTAAATACCTCCATATTGGGCCCAAAATTGGGCTAGAATAATGGGCTTTGCCCATTTAACTTAAAAGGCCCAATTTAGGCCCCTAAAGGCCCAATTAAAATTCTCTCTCTTTCAGCCATCAAATCACTCCAAAAATAATTCCATCACTCTTATCACATCAAAAATAGCTAGCACGCAAATTTTTGGCTCAATCGGAGTTCGTTATCGGTCCGATTTAAACTTATCAGTCCGATTCGATAACTGTCGGTGTCACCGAAAAATTCCATTCTCATCACTAAAATATTCTACATAAAAATTCATGTAGGCAGCCAAAATATGGC
The DNA here is from genome assembly GCA_037975025.1 of Excoecaria agallocha. NCBI lineage: Eukaryota > Viridiplantae > Streptophyta > Magnoliopsida > Malpighiales > Euphorbiaceae > Excoecaria > Excoecaria agallocha. Next base: position 22,367,613 of record CM075820.1, read on the forward strand.
AATATTCGGAGTTCGTTCACTATTTTTAATCGTTTATACAAAATCAAGTCACCTTCCCTATCAGGGAAATTGACTCGCTAACTTTTTAGTATTTTTGACTTTTGGAGGCCCATTTGACCTCAATTTCACTTCAAATTTCAACTCCGGACTCACTATGACCAATAATTTCCGATGGTCCAATAAAATATTTTTGAGTTTCGGGTGTCCTTTCGTGCCCGGAAAGCACTATTCACCATCCGAAAGTACTTTTCACGGCTGACCCGGTGTTGAGGCCGTTACAACTGCAGCCTGAATCAATCATCCATACACTAGAAGAGTTAGTTGATGGTGTAACAGCAAGTGAATAATCTGCGTCTTCATCATTATACTCAATAACATTTGAATCTGCAACAGCCTTTCCCTTGTCAGGTTTGCCTTTATGCTTCAGCTTAGGACAATCCTTCTTTCAATGCCCTTTTTCTCGACAAAAGGCACATTCATCTTTGCCCAATTTGGGCCTCGACTTCGATCTTCCTTTCTTTCCTCTAGTTTGGCTTTGTGAACGACCTCTCACTACTAGAGCTTCTGTAGCTCCACTTGTGCTTTCTTTCTTGTCCTTCTTTCTCAGTTTATAACTGTACAAGGCGACACACCCCATGAAGTAGAGTCATTTCAAGAAACTCAAACTCCTCAGGAAGGAATCCCAACAACATTAAAGCCAGATCCTTATCTTCAAATATCACATCCATATTCAATAAATCAGCAACTAACTGATTAAAACTAGTGATGTGATCATTTATTGTGGTACCTAGAACATAATTAAAACGAAATAATTTTTTCTTCATGTGAAGCTTATTCTGACTGCTTTTCTTCAAAAATTTCTCCTCCAGTGCCTTCATCAATTTACTTGCAGAAGTTTCTTTCGAGAAAGCATACTTTTGCTCTCTAGAAAGGCACGAACGAATTGTACCACACGCCAAACGATTAAGAGTCTTCCATTCTTGCTCATCAATATCTTCTGGTTTCTTTTCTTCAAGGGCAATATCTAGACCTTGCTGAAAGAGAGCATTTAGAACCTCACTTTGCCACATGTCGAAATGACCCATACTATAAAAAATTTTCACCACCACTTTTGCATTTGCCATTGCATTTCTCGCCAAAACGGACGAGGAAGAAGAAGTTGACGTGGATGGATTTGTCATTTATGTTACAATTACTATTCAATAGCTGTCAATGCGAAATGCCAATAGCCCAAGGAAAAATCTTTTCTGATGTAAAAGATCAGACTATGCTGCAACCACAGAGCATGCTAAGACAGAACCTTGGCTCTGATACCAATTGTTGCAAAAGCTCGGGTTCAACTTCACCAAGAGCACTATTGCACAGGTGAATAAAGCGTAAATGATTATACTAAAAATCACACACGGTAAAATTCCCAGGAAAGATTGGAGGGGTCACAAACGGTCCAACTTAAAATTCAATCTCCTTAGATAGAATTTTTCTAAATAATTTAACAGCACAATAATTCACTAACAATATACCCGACAATAGCTATTAAATAGACAAATAAAGAACACCAGAATTTAACGAGGTTCGGTCAATTATACCTACGTTCTCGGACACTACCAAATTATATTTCACTATTTCAAAGAAATAATACAAGTGAAATATTACAAAAGAGAGAGAAAGAATTAGCCTTTAGGAAAAAAGGCAATTTTGGGATGATCAAACCTAAAGAAGGTGGGCTATATTTATAATAGGATAAACCTATTACAAACTTAAATATAACCGATGTGGGATTCTTAATTCCTTTTATTCTTTCTTTGGCACCTACAACTTTTGACTTGTAGAGGAGCCACAGTCAACATAATGGATGCTTGGATGACATAAGTTGGCATAACAGAGAGGACAGCACTAGCAAGAGTAACACGACCAGCCATGGAGATATGAGTGGAATTCCAAGCATGAATCTTGTTTTTCATTCGATCAAGAATATACATATAGTGCTTACGTGTCCTTCTAGAATGAAGTAAAGGCATCCCAAGGTACGTACTTAGATCTTGTGTTTCTCTAAAGCCCAACCTCCATAATAGGTCCCGAAGATGATGAGCGGCCACATTCTTGGAGAAGTACACATTGGTTTTATGAGCGTTGATTCTCTGACCTACGCTTTCACAAAAATGGTGGAGAACCAAACTAATCACTTGGGCTTGTCTCTCATCCGCCTTTGCAAACAAGATCAAGTCATCAGTAAAGAAAAGATGACTGATAGCATGGCTTCCTTTATTTAATTGGATAGGTTGCCAAGAACCATTGCTCACTGCATCAAAGATTCCATGGCTCAGTCTCTCCATACACAGCACAAAGAGGTAGGGCAATAGAGGGCATCCCTGCCTGAGGCTATGGCTAAGGGTGAAAGCGTCGGTCATACTCCCATTTCGTAAAAGCTACATGGTACTAGTAGTTACACAACCTATAATAACTTCAATAAGAGAGTTATGAAAGCCAACCTCATTGAGAGTCTCCATCAGGAAGTCCCAACTTATACGGTCATAGGCCTTTTCAAGATCGACCTTGATAGCCATGAACCCCAATTTCCCTTTCTTTGCTCTCATAGTGTGGATAACTTCTTAAGCAATATTGACGTTCTCGGTGATGTGCTTGCCTGGAACGAAACTCATTTGCATTGGCCCAACTAAGGAGGGCATGAGAAGTTTCAGTCTATTAGCTATAGTTTTTGTCACTATCTTATAAAGAACAGTGCAAAGAGCAATAAGGCGAAAGTGAGAAAGATTTTTAGGAACCTCGACTTTCGGAATGAGACAAAGAAGGGTCTTATTCATTCTAAACTCCACTTGACCTCTATGAATAACACTCTTCACTTCCTCACAAATGTCAGGACCAACCACTTGCCATTTGGCTTGGTAGAAACCGGCATGCATACCATCCACCCCAGGCAACTTCCAAGGCTTCATATCGAATAAGGCTTTCCTAATCTCTTCACTGGAAAACTCTCTGCTCAACTAAATCAGCTGCTCTCCAAAGACTAGAAAGCAATCTTTGAGGTAGTAAGAAGGCCGAGAAATATCATCATTTAAATAAAGTTGGGAAAAGAAATTAACAGCCATAGTACAAAGGGTATCTGGATCATCTTGCCACCTTCCATCCATATCTTGAAGATATTCAATTCTATTCCTCTTGCACCTTCGAATAGTTCTTTGATGGAAAAAGATAGTGTTTTTATCACCCCATAGCATCCATTCAATGTGAGATTTCTGAAACCAGAAGAGTTCTTCTCAAAGAAGAATTTGATTAAGCTCAATTTGCAATGAAATCGCCAGATTTTTTAGCTGGTGGGACTGCTTCCTTATGAGAGTTTGCTAGATTTTAGAAATAAGATCCAGAAGCTTGCATTTCTACTGGAAATATTCCCAAAAACATGTTTATTCCACCAGTTGAGCTGCTCAGTTAAATGCCCAATCTAACTCATGAAGTTAGATCCCCTGCACCAATTACTACAAATAAAACTATGAAATTCAGGATGAGTGAGCCATGCTTGAATGAATCTAAAAGGCTGAGCACCTTGATGAGGTTGGTAGCTACTAAATTTCAACAAAAGTGGCCTATGATCTGAGGCCAACCTAGCCAAATGTAGAACAACAACGTCTTGAAATTTTGCACGCCAAAAATTATTACAAATTCCCCGGTCTAACCTCTCATGTAGATTCCCCCCTTTTCCACATAAAATCAGGCCCTTTGTAACCCAAGTCTACCAGTTTAGCCGAGTTAAACCACTCAAGAAAGGTTTTGTAGACACCAGTCCGATGGGGAGAGCCACCTTTTTTTAGCTATGCAAAAGGGAGTTAAAATCACCGACAAGTACCCAAGGTTCATATGTCTTCAAGTTAATATCCTGAAGGAGGGGCCAAAGTCTGTTATGGACAGAAGCTATTGGGTGGGCATAAATAATAGTGAAATAAGAAAATAAATTCTCGTTAATTGAAATACGAACATAAACAAAATGAATATTATTAATGAGAATATCCACTTGCTAGTCATCCTTCCAAAAAATCCATATCCCTCCACTAAAACCGATTGCCTCGATCTTGTGAGAGCAGTCAAAATCAATTTTTGAGACACAAGAGTCTGTAAGCTTGCCACTAATGCAAGGTTCAAAAAGAACCACCATGCTTGACTTATAGTTCTAGATAAAGCATTTGAGTGTTCGCATAAAAAAAAGAGCTCTTAACTCTTCCATATGAGAATAGACATCATAATAAAAGAAGAAGGAAAGAGATAAAAATGACTAATCTCAATCCTACTGCAGATAGGGGTCAAGTGGACCATCATCTTCAAAAAAACCATCAGTGTCCTCATAAGAGTTCCCATGTGTTGTAGTAATGCCTGCATTATCCAGGTTCATAGCACCTTTACCAGAACTACCATTAGGCGATTTTAAATCAGGGGATCTTTCTTCAGGCTGTCGCAAGTCATGGACTCCATTGGTTTCAACATTAGTTATAAGCATAGGAACGGCCCTACTGGAACTCAAGGTTCTTTGCTGAAATTTGCCAAAAACTGTATGTTTTCTGGATTAAGAGTAGAAGGTAAAGCAACCAAGGCATCAGCATTTTGAAGTTTATTTTTGAACTCAAAAAAGTCTCCCAAGACCGTTTTAGGTTGCTAGTAGTGGACTCTTTATTTTTTTGTATTTGGTCACATGTTTGACAATATTTATCCATGGCCCCCCTCCCATATGCAAGAAGAGATTGAGTTTTACGTGAAGAGTAAGTCTTTAATCCTTCAATAGCTGGATTCCCAACTATAATATTAGCCTGATTAGAGATATTTTCCTTATTAGCTACAAAATCTCATGTATTTGGTGTCAGTTTCCTCATCCAAGATGGAGAACTAAGATCCTTGCCCTTGAACCTCGGGCTTCTTTCCAAAATTAGCGTTGGGAATTTTACCATTCCTTTTTCGCTTTTTAACCACCATCCATGGCCCAAAATGGCTGAAATTCTCACCGAAATTAACATTTGAAGGTCCATTATTTACAGCCTCTTGGTTGTTCATCTGAGATTTATATGGACAGTAAGGCTCAAAATGGCCAAACCTTCCACAATGAAAACATATATCTGGCAAATTTTCATATTCCACCTTTGAATTTCCCATCAATGTTTATCATTGACACTAAAGGTTGACTAAGACTGATTGAGACCGCAACACGAGCAAAACGGCCCCTATGAAACTCGTTTGTATTATAGTCCATGATATGAGCTTTAAAAGCTCATAAATATTATGCTTTTATGTATAGTTTTGTTGAGTATAATGTTTATTATTTTGGAATTTTATGTGTATTTTGTTCCTTTTTATGTGTTTTGTGTGTTTGTGGATGTTTTATTTGTTTTATAGGAGAAAGGGAATGGTTTGGAGCTTAAAGGATATCATTTGGAGAAGAAGGTGAAGAGTTAGGTTTATAAAAATCAGTGTCGCGAGGGCGACAATGAAGAGGTCGCGATAGCAAGCGGAGAAAGCCAAGCAAACAGAAGTGAGGAAAAATCGCAAGCCAAGTCTGAGCGTATCTTGTCGCGAACGCGACATCCATCGCGAGCGCGACAAAAGGTAGTTGAGGAAGTTAGTTGAATGTGAAGAGTTGAATTTTTTTCATCAACACTTGCAACCTTTTAGAGAGTCATTTGAAGGGACATCTCTTTTAGAGATGTATATATATATTACTTTGAATAGCATTAAAAGGAGGATTATTAGATTTCATTTTTACAACTTAAGAACAATAGTTTTAGCATTTTAATATTTAGTATAATTTTCATGATTTGAAGAGAAGGCAAGCAAGGAAGAAGACTACCTTTGGTGAAAGAAAAAAGGGTTGAGAGATCCCCTTCTTCTATTTCTTAATTTTATTTCTTCCTTGTAATCTTTAAATGAATGTTATTTTTAGCATTTGATTTATATGAATAATTTTCTTTTTTCCATTACATTGTTAGTCTTTGAATGTAGAATTTGCTATTAATATTTTATTAGCATAATTATAAGTTAAGGAAAATGACCTTAGATGGCAATTTCTTTTCTGAAAATCAACAAAATGATTATAAGTAAGAGAGTTAGCGAGAGCAACATCTTACTGATAGTTAATAGGGAATTCATTATCAAAGCATAGTTTGAGAGATCACATATGGAGATAATTGCTATAGGTTGGTGAATAATCTTAAAATAGGTAATTAGAATCAACTAGTTCATTAACGAGAGTTAAGGATTAGCATTTTAATTGCATTTTTTAGGCATTCTAATTCATGTTGAGAGAGTGGATTAGAAATAAATTCCAATTTGACTTACTGATAAGATTAAACATATTAATTGAAATAATGGATTCAAGTGCATGATCATTAGTTGTTCATTACTAATATTGTCTTCTTTGATTATATTCAACTAAGATTTAATTAGCTTACACGATAAAGTAGCTTAGAGTTAATTACAATTTATGAACTTTGTAAACAAGATTAAAATTAAGTAGTAATAGTGAATAATATCAATTATCATTCCTTGTGAGATCGACATCTAAAGTACTATAACCGGTACACCGTATACTTGCGGTATTAATGCTTATAGATATAGCATAACAGTCCACTTTGAATACAAGTCCAATAGCCTCTCAACTATGGCAGTTAAAACATTGCAAGAGTAGTACTAGAGAGGTAGCTCGAGTAAACAAATCCAAACCGTGGTGGTGTCCACTGCTCCATTAGAAACTCGAAACTTAGGACTCCATTTCTGAACCAAAAGATAGGCACCATTAACCACCCAAGGCCCTTCATACAAAGCTCGCCTGTATTCCTAATCGGTTGAAAACTGAATGAGAAAAAAACCTTTACCTATATCCAGAATTTTTACATCTAAAAGGTTCCATAAAATTTGGAGTCTAGCACACAAGGCTTTGTAGCCGATTGTCTTGCCCAGCAAACTCACCACCATTGCTTTTCCAAGAGTGTTTGAGAGTTTATTCTTCAAGTTCTCCGAGAAGCGTACAACAGGAATGGAACCAATGCGATCAACATTCACATCACCAGACTCAAGATTAATATCCATGGTGTCAAAAACATCCTCCATGGAAGTCTCCATCAAGGTCCCAGAGACTAGACTATCTCGATAAGCAGAAGGACCGGAGGCATCAGATCTGTGCTTCACTTTCTTCGTAGCCCTGTCCACATCCAAGGGGGAGGAAGGCGCTCAGAGCTGGGGGAATCCATTTTTTTATTAAACTTTTTATTAATTTTAATCCTTAAATTTTGAGATTGATTTGAGTTTCCAAATATGGTGGCAAAGCCCGATTCACTGTTTATCTCTCTTAATCTGATGAAATGTACGTGATATTTAGATAATTTTTTTAACAAGTAAAGGTAGAAAGCCTGTCCAAAGTTATTAAATTTAGAGAATTCATACTGAATTAAAATATTTATAATCAATAAAAAAATAAGATTAATCGCAAATTTACTTGCTAATCAACTAAACTAACTTTTTAGAAATTAAAGCTAACACGTTCATTACTTTATACCAATTAGGTTTAAAAAGCGAATCAACAAATATAAAATCTAACAAGGATATATTTTAATATATGATCGAAGCATGTCATTATCCAAAGCACTTTGCTTACCATATGTGTAAAGCTTTAAAAAAACAATAAAGAAACACTTGCTAGAAAATAGAAAAGGAAAAAATTAAAAAGTAACCAAGAAGAGGATTGTCCAAACAAAATACCTTTAGCAAAATTGCATTGAAAGAAGATTCATGTTAGCATATATATATTAAGTTATCATGCCATGATTGTAAGCAAATTAAATTAAATATTATTTAAGTTCCGTAGGTGATGGGAGTTTTGTAAAAGAGAAATTCCATTATCTAAAAAGACGGTATCAGAGTTTCATTTTTTTTTCTATCAACTATATTTTCCGCGTTTAAATCGTTAAATACTTAAAAGAAACGTTTTTTTTTAAACATATAGTTAGCATATATTGATCCAACCTAGCTAAGAAAAAAAATAAAAATGTCTTTATATCTTTATTAAGCACAAACATTAAAAAAAAAATTACGCTTATAATTTAATTTTTTTTGTACAAAATTAACCCCACCAAAATATATTTACAAAGTTCTTTTCTTTTTATATATAGATGATTTTTTTTATTAAATGCCATAACTTTTGACCTCATTAAATTAAAGTTTTGGCTTTTTCTTGGCTTGTCAATATACAAATTTAAATTAGTTGAATAAATAAATTATAAATATGGAATTATCCTTGTATATAAAGAAAAGAAAAGAAAAACATGCCATTAGCAACGGACCTCATTAAAAGATTAAAAAAATGAATTAAGGAAAACATTAAAGAAAAAGAATCCAAATATCCCAACTTGGATGCATTATTAAAATATAAAGCTAAAGTGCAGATTTTTTATGTATGACCTAATTTGGGTAGTGGGTGGCTTTAAGTCTTTACATCGATCCATTGACATAGATTCTAATCCTGATCATGCAATTACAGAGAAAATTAAGCTTTTCAATTATAACTTTTTTCCAAAATCTTAGTTGATAAGTACATTATAATTTGTACTAAATAACTCGGCTGCATTAGCATCTCATTTTGGGTTCATCTCGCTCTGGTTTTGTAATCTTCAAAATATCTTCTTCGCTTAAAAACAACTCTACTTTTATGGATCACATATCGGATTAACTAATTAATTAATTATTACCGGTAAACAATATTTATTTAAAGCTTTACTTAGCTGTATCAATCAAAAACATTTCTTAGTCATGGGATAATAACTTTTATTTTAAAACTATTACATCACTTTCTTCTGTTAACATAATTAATATAACTATGAAAGGCTTATATACCGTATTAGGTGACTTTAAATGCTAGCTTAGATCACATATATATCTTTCTTTTCCGGAAAAAAAATATATATATATATATATATATATATAATTAATTTTAATTTAATTATAATCCATTCGATATCCGAAATTTATTGGCTTGCTTAATCTGAATATTTAAAACATTATCACGATAATGTCCTTAAAGAATTAGCTATAATTGATCTAATTAAATGAAAATATACTATTATTGTTTAAAAAAGGTGCATGAAAATTTATTTTTAATTTTTATTTTTGACATTTATAAATATTTTATATGTCAATATTTTTATAACTAAATTAAAAGAAAAATTTTGGTGGCCATTGTAGTGGCAATCATGTAGCAGAAAAGAGGTATAGCTTATGACAAAATGCCAATCCATTAAGCACACCCACTTGGCAATTCATTCTTTCTTCTTTTATTTGTCCATTTTCCTTTTTCTTTATGTGACCCTATTGCTTAGCTGATTCAGCACTTCTCTTGCTTAATTTATTAAGCTGCTTAATTACAATTAGTCACTCAATTACTCTTAAACCCACATGCATGCAGGACTTACTTATAATGCATGGTTGAAAATGATTAATACTGACATGATTAAGACAAATGTATATAATTCACTTTTGTATGTGAAATATAATGCCGTTCTGCAACAAAGCATTGAATTGCTTCTTTTTGGTTATGGAAGGAAAGTATATGCTTTTTGGATAGAAATTAGCTCATTAATTCCTGTCCCTCTAACACCAGGAAGAGGCAATTAAATTGAAAATAATGGATATAAAAAAGAATTAATGGACAAACAAAAAATAAAATAAATTAAGTTTTCTTCAATCATTGGTTTGCTTTTGTTGCTATCCAAATCTGCTTTTGTTGTTTGTGGTGTCTATGCATTCACATTATTTGGATTTTCTACATTAATATTCAATGATTGGTTAATTAAATCATTTTTAGATAAGATAATTCCTAATTACGTATTTAAATTTTATTATTGATGGAAATTCGAGTTCTAACTCCAATCAGGCCTTTTTTCTGCGATAATAGACATCGATCGTATCATATCTCAATCATAAGTAATAAGAAGCATTTGGCAATTTATAGCGGTCAAACCCGTACAGTTAAACAACAACCTGACTAATTAATAAGAATATTATAAAATTTATATATGCTAATTAATAACTATAAAAAAAATATTTTCAAAAATTTAATTAAATCGGTTCAATAATATTTGGCATGATTCAAGCCTATTAAAGAGGCAAGAGTATGAGCTGAAAAAACAAGGCAGGAAGGTAATATTCGATTAGACTGAAAGGACAGCACGTTCTGTCAGCCTACTGACACAAGCCAACGCCCATACACTTTCCAAGGTACTCGAGTATCCCTCCATCATCTCCTATAAATAGTTAAAAGCATAAGGGCTCCAGGTATTGAACATCTGAGACTCTCTCTCTCTCTCTCTCTCTCTCTCTAAATACTCTTTCTCTAAAATCTACTATCTTAAGCTTCGAAGTGCTAAAACCCGAATCCGATCGGGCACTCCCTTTTGCAGGTCCAGCTATCCAATCGGCTACCTCGACTGCCAACTCTCCTTTTTACAGATAAAGATATTTCAAACTTTATCATTTAGTGTTTTCGTTGAGAGTTATGGCAAGTTCAAGATCTAACAAAAATGCGAATTTTGGAGACCATGATCCCACCAGTCAGGACAGATCTGGGCCATCAGGAAGAAGAGAGAGATCTCCCAGATCACCTTGCAGAGGCAATCTCCTCTCAGATTTTGACGATGCAGTCATGCCACAACCTGAGAATACCCCTATTACTATTAAGGACATGCGTGCTATTCTTAGTGACTTTACTAAAAGCATTGTCCAAACTTTTGAAAGAGGCCATGAAATGGACTTCATAGCCGAAAACTTTGGAAGAAGAAGGAACAAGGAGATCTCCATCAATGAGCCACGAGCCCATGATGTTAGGAGAACGGGAGTCAAAACCCCAGGCAGATAAGACAAGGGGAAGGGGATAATGTCCTCGAGTAGGGATTTACCATATATCCCCAGCAGATCCTCAACCTCATCCATTGGGGATAATCTGTCTTTTATGTGCACGCCAAACCACAGTCGCACGATGAGGTGGAGAGATGAACTAGCCTCGACAGCCCTGAGTAGGGAAGACAAATGGTTCAGGCAAAAACTTAAGCAGTTTAGCTTGACAGGGCCCAAAAAAGGTATGTTCAAGGGCAATACCTGCAGCAACACGGCTTTCCCATTTTGCAAAGAAATCACAGAGTCCAAGCTGCCTCCCAGGTGGAGAGACGTGATGATGGATAGATATACAGGTAAAATCGATCCTGCCACCCATCTTGCTGAATATCTAACAAAAGTGCAGGTGTACACCTACGATGAGAGTATTGCCTGCAGGATATTCCCTACCACTTTGGGAGGAGACACCTTTAACTGGTTCCACGAACTCCCTCAGGAGTCGATTACCTCCTTTCGAAAACTCAAGCAACTATTTATCACACGGTTTATCGTACAAACACGAGTTCCAAAATTAATGAGCGATTTATGCAACCTCTATCAGAGGATCGATGAAAGTCTTCAAGAATACGTCGACAGATTTCAAGCCACAATGTCAGAAGTGAGGAATGTAAGCGTGGAGATGGCATCCAACGCTCTTGCCAATGACATCGCTGATCAGCCATTGTTTGAGTCAATTACTACAAGGTCCCCAACCATCTTTTATGATCTGATGGAAAGGGCTAAGTAGCACATCCAGCTGGATGATGCCTTGAGATCCAGCCGTGGTAGAAGGAGCAGTGTCATAGACAGGCTCCAGTACCCAGATGGATGGACATTTAACAGAGCTCCTGCATCCGATTGGATAGCAATGAGTCATGAGAGAGCCTCAACTTTGAGGAATCTAGGGAAAAGGAAAGATCTCGATCGATTTAAATCCAATCGGGGTGGTGGCCAGCAGACCCAAACCTTCACTCCACTCAAATTCCAACCCAGCCCAGGTGTTGATATGGATCAAGGAAAAGTACAAAAAGGTGAACTGGCCCAAAAGGCTAAGTAAAAGGAGCAAAAATACTTGCAACCCCAACAAGTATTACAAGTTCCACAAGGATGTCGGTCACATAACCGACGAGTATTTTCAGCTCAAAGAAGAGATTGAGCGACTCCTGCAAAGAGGGTACCTCAAGAATTTTGTAGGTCCGGCCAAAGGGGCAAGTCTCTGTAGACAATCGGACCTAAGAAAGGATGATTCCAACGATGAAGAAGATGACGAACGACGAAAATCGAGTAATGTTGATCCTCGTCGGTCATATGTCGGGGTTATTAATATGATCGCTGGTGGGTCATCCTACGGAGAAGACCTCTCTAGGAAAAGAAAGGGGAAAGGTGTCTATATTTTCTATTCATCCGAAAGGCCAATCATGGTCACCATATCCGCTGAGGATGCACGAGATGTATTGTTTCCTGATGAGGACGCCCTTATCATCAGGGCTCAGATCAATAATTTTGATGTGAAAAGGATATTGGTGGATAATAGAAGTGCAGTGAATGTGCTTACCCTCTAAGCTTATAAACCCATGGGCCTACCGATAGGAGAACTCAAACCTAATTCCACACCACTTATTGGACTCGACAACGCTACTGTTTCGGTGGTAGGATCCGTCGAGCTTTTCACCGAGCTCAGCCATGAGGCTCTAGCCCATGCATGTAAGGTAACTTTTATGGTTATTGATATGACTTTTGCCTATAATGCCATTTTTGGCAGGCCTCTACTCTTTCAAACTGGAGTCGTTACCAGCATACAATACATGGTGATGAAAATTCCAACCGAGGGAGGTGTCGCCATCCTAAGGGGTGACCAAAAGGCATCTAGAGAAGCCTATGTCACCATGATCAACCACCAAAAAGAGGCCATGATGGTAAGACGATCCGAACAGGCGTAGGGGCAGAGAAAGGATCCTATGAAAGAAATGAAAACAAAGACACTTGCAAAAGGCAAAGTTGTTCAAATAGACACCTGGCTTAGGTGAAGAGGTCGAAGAGGCTTCCATTCAAGTTTTGACAATATGTCAGACATCCTTCAACTCAAAGCCAGAAAAAATCTGCAGAATATCAAAGTACTCTAGAAATACTAAGTATAATCATTTACAGATTGACATTCAATAAAGAAATTATCCTCCATTTTTTCTCCATCTTCGAAAAAAAGGTATGTTTTCATTTATTTATTTGTTTGTTAGGTTTGATTTCTGTGTGCAGGATATGTGTTTGGCTCCATTCGACAATAATCCCTATTAATGATCGTAGTTAATTCGATCGAAATTGGGTAATGACTATTGCTAGGTTCGATGTCTATTCCGAACCAAAAACACGAAAGTCTACAAGTAAATACGAAATCGCCAAATCTCCATAAAGCCATTGATTGACCAAAATATCTCCAAAAGAGAATCTCCATGAAACAACTAAGAGCATTGACCGATCAGTCAGTATTGTTCCAATCACTAGGTTCGATGTCCATCCCAAACCCAAAATACGAGGGAATGTTTCTCCATAATAATTTCATCTGCTGGGTTCGATGTCATTCCCGAACCAAAGATGCAATACGCCTCCATTTAATCTCCATTAACTCGCTCGCTAGGTTCGATGTCCATCTCAAACCCAAAATACGAGGGAACGTTTCTCCATAATAATTTCGTCTGCTAGGTTCGATGTCATTCCCAAACCAAAGATGTAAGAAACCTCCATTAACTCACTCGCTAGGTTCGATGTCCATCCTGAACCCAAAATGCGAGGGATGACAATTGAGTCAATTGTATCTCCTCAAAACATGAAATCGCCAAATCTTCAAAATGAAGTAAAGGCCATAGGCCTTCTCCATGACAGAAACAAAAACCCTTGAATGCCAAGAGCTACCTAAGGATAATATGTGGTGCTCTACCACTGAGCTATGAAAGTACTTAGCTGGGAATGAGAATGGAGTCTTGTCTCCCACCATAGATCGAAAGGTCATTCGCCATGGATGATTCTCCAATAAATAGCCGATTGGCTAATATTTCAATTAAATTACAAACTGAAAAGTCACCTAACGCACCTGGCATTATAAATCTAAGTCACAACTTGCGTTTGAACGAAAAGTTTAAATCCGATCGGATCAAACGATCACAAAGAGTTGTGTACTGCAAATGCTTGAAAAGCAAGTTAAAATTCAGGAAGTATTCTCCTTATTCGAATTTACGCATCCTCCATACTTGATTCCCTGCACTTTTCATGATTGATAATGTTTATTCTCCTTTGATTTAATGATAAATTTCGCCTAAAATGAAAATTGCAGTACAAAAGCGCAATTGAAAGGCAAATCGAATTTTATATATGAAGAATTCTTACAAGTTACAAAGCAAATCTTATCTAACAGAATCGACTATATCTCTATCTAAAACTTATATACTCGATCGGATCTTTCGCCATCGGGTACCTGAGACAAAAGGAACAGTGCCTGAAGATCTGCTAATACCGATCAAAATTAAACGTGTCGACAGCCTTGATGATGACGGTTTTTCTTACATTGATGCCAATTCGCAGAATGGCGATATAGTAATTGGAAAGTGCACAGAATCTGGCCAAGATCACAGTATAAAATTGAAGCACGCTGAAGGAGGCATGGCCCAGAAGGTCGCTTTGACTTCCAATAACGAGGGAAAAGCTTTCATTTTAAAGTCTCTGAGGCTGTTTCCACAAATGGCACTTGAACGACCTACTGCTCTCATGCACAAGCGACCCCTCATTCATCACCATGGAATTTAGGCAAGCCATCATAGGGACCTATGTGGGACGATCATGTTGTAAAAGGCTTTCAGCCACTTCCGCCGTGAGTTTCGAGGAACGAGCCACAGTATCATGACCCTCATAAGCCTCAAGGAAACTCTCATTTATAGATTCAGTGCTGCTTAAAACCATATCCAACAAGGGGGAGAGGTAAAAATGATATCATAAAGAATTACTTGGGTAATCTTACAAAAACTTTGAAATTGTAACGGCCTCAACACTGGGTCAGCCGTGAATAGTACTTCCCGACAGTAAATAGTATTTTTCGGGCCTGAAAGGACACTCAGAAGTCGAAAATATTTTATTGGACTATTTGAAAGGAATAGTCATGGTGAGTCTACGGTTGAAATTTGAAGTGAATTCGAGGTCAAATAGGCCTCCGAAAGTCAAAAATACGAAAAAGGTAGCGAGTCAATTTTCCTGGTAGGGAATGTGACTTAATTTTGCATAAATCTTTAAAAATAGCAAATGAACTCTAAAAATTGCTAGATTTTGCAGTTCTTAATGAAATTTGATATAGAATATTTTGGTATAAAAAAATAAATTTTTCGGCGATGTCGACAGTTATCGAATCGGACCGATACGTTTGAATCGGACCGATAACGGACTCCGATTGAGCCGAAATTTTGTGTACTACCTATTTTTGATGTGATAAAAATTATGGAATTAAATTTGGAGTGATTTGAAGTGAGAAAATGGGAGAAATCATTTTGGGCTTTGAATTAGGTTATTATTGGGCTTTAATTAATTAATTAAGCCCAAATCAACCCAAGCCCATTTTTACCTAAATTAAGTGATATAAATAGATGGAATTTTCTGGAGCAGCAGCAGCATCTTCACGTCTTCTTCTCCTTCTTTTCTTGGCCGACCATGACTTCTTCATTGTTGCTTGAGTTTTTTCTTCTCTTCTCTCCATTTCACACCAAATCAAGCCACCAAATAGTATTTTCTGCCTCCTTAGTTAATTTTAGTGCCCTCCTCTCTTCAAAAGAAGGAATAAAATCAAAGAAATTCAAGAGAGAAAGTTTAGGGGCCATTTGAGGTTTTCATGGAGGAGAGCAAAGTAAGCAAGCTAAAGGCAAGGAAAAGTGAAGCTTAAGGAAGCTAAGGCATGGAAAAAGGTAAGTGACTACCAAATCCTTTGATTTCCCTATTAATATGAATTTTCCTTAATTATGTAATTAAGGTAAAAATATGAAAAATTGTTAATTAATGCAATTATGTTAGGATAAATGAAATTCACCATGAGAGGAAATGAGATGAAGGCATTAATGGAAGAAATAAAATTTTTAAGGTAGAAAATGGTTGATGGCCGAATTACTAGGGTGAAGAAATTGATGAGAAAAATGCATGAAATTAATGTATGTTAGCTTAAAATAATAATAGACTTGATAATTGATGTCTATTAATTTTTAGAGAATATTTGAAATTTATTTGGGAATTTTTTTTGATTTTATATAGTGTATGTATTGAATGAAAATTGTGATTAATTGTGAATTAAATGATTAATTTGATGAAAAATAACAATAACCAATAAATAATGCATAAATAAATTTTGTTGGAATTTATTGAAATTATTGAGATTTTATTGGAATTTTTATATGAATATGTATAATGAAAACAATTGAAGTTTTAATGTATAATTGTATAAAAGTGACAAAAATGAGGAATTAATGTGAAATTTAATTAATGTCAATGACTAGAAATAAAAAGTCAACTGACCGATTTTTTCGAAATAATTGTTAGGTCGTGAAAATAATAAGAATAATGAATTATTGAAAAATAATTCATAAATAAATAGAAATGATGAAAATAAATTAATACGTAAATAAAAGAAAGATAAAATGAGTTTTGAATATAAAAAGGATTTAAATAAAGGAAAATAAAAGTTTTAGGGGCAAAATGGTAATTTTGCCAAAGTAAGTGATTAACGCATAAAAATAAGTAAGAAATACTTATTAAGGGTAAAATAGTAATTTCGGAGGCATAACGTTTCGAAAGATAGAATTTCTGTGGTTTAAGGACTAAAACGTAATTTTACCCGAAAATGGTAAAATTAAAGAATAAAAGATGAATAATAGAGGAAATTATATAATAAAAATGAAAATAAATGATTTTAATGGCAAAATCGTAATTATGCCTATGAAATGAATAAATCGATAGAAAAGGTCAATTATGCATGTTCGAAACTTAAAATAATAAACGATATTAATAAAGTTTCTAATTGCTTAAAAGCAGAAAAAAATAAAGACGTGACTAATTTATTACAATAAAGAAGTCAACAAAAAGTATTAAAAGAATTAATGATTATAAAAATGTTTCGCCGACGAAATACAGTTGGCATACCGAATGACTAAAAAGTCTGAACAATAAAAGAAAAAAAAAAGTCCACTATTGAATGTTTAGAGAATAATTCGCAAAGAATTAAATAAAAAAAATATTAAAAAGGAAAAGTGTGAATTATGATGCTATAATTCATAATTTATAATCTGTATAAAAGATTAAAAGATTTAAGTATCTGAGTGAATTATCGAAGGATAATTCACAAAAGTGACCAGAAAAGAAAAAGTGAATAAAAAGTTATTGAATAGTCAAAGGCACGAAAGAGTGCATTTGATCAGAATAACGTATAGTAATTAACAAAAGAAAGGAATTTAAAAGTTTTAAATGTTCAAAAATGTTTGCAATGAGATTGATTATGTTTGTCCTTAGCGATAGACAGGTAATATGATTCTTGTTTTGGATATAATTGGCTAGCCATAGGGACACCTCTGTACCGCGGTGTAAGTCATGGCGACTTGCTTAGCTATGGTTGGGATCTTTGATCTCTATAGCTTCTGTAAAAGTGTATCTGTATCTGTATCTGTTATGTGAGACTTGATCTTTCGAGATCATTTCTCTATCTGCTACGTGGGACCTTTGGATCCAGTCCCGTGTATCCGTTGTGGGAAACCTGTTTTATTGCATTAGGGGCACATTGAAATGAATAGATAAGTACTGTTTAATTGAATTGAATATATGAAAAGTTATAACGAAAAACGATTCGTATGAAAGAAAATGAAAATAAATTGAGATAAATCTGTAAAATGTAATTAGTAAGGAAAAAGAAAAGAAAGGTTTTATAAGAATTCATAATGTATTGTGTTTTTCGTAAAAATGATGAATTTGATTAATTGGTATTTCTCGTACCAATTACTATTGTGAAAAGTGACAAATTTGAAAAAAACAATATTAATTTCCTGTTTAAAGTTAAAAGTAATGATTTTGACATGAAATGAACTTAATGCCTATGAAATATCTTTCTGGAAGAAAGGTTATTTAAAAAGTAAAAAGTAAAAGACTTATGTCGTAATTAATATTTAAACGAAAGTAATATATATGAGTGAAGGAAAGAAAATACTGCAAAGTGTCCCGAAATATTTATATCACGTTGCAATAAAGCTCAAAAGCTATTAATTAGTAATGTATTTATTGGTAAAGAGTCGAAACAAAAATAAAAGAATAAATAGCAAGAAGTACAATTAGAGTTCAAACTGAATAATTGAACATTAAAACAAGAATTTAAGTAATTTATTTTGGTACTAGTAAAGACACGAGTACCAATACATATTGCTAACTGGAATGATAGTTAATCGCTGTGACTAAATGATAAAACGAAGATAGTGATAAAAGTAAAAGTAAAAGAGTAAATCCGATATTGATCCACCTAAAGAATATACTGCAAAGTAAAGTTAATAGTTCAGAAACAAAGACCAATGGTTATCAGAATACGAACTTAATAACGAGATTAGCCATAACTGAAATAAAAGGAAATACTTGTGAAATAAGAATAGTAGAAGCTTAAATTGCGAAAGTATGCTTATTCTTGGGAAATTCTTGGATTAGTAGTCACCACTGGGCATATTTAATGCTCAGCGCGTAGTGTTTACTGCGTGCAGGTTCTGAAGCGTTGCGGGAGCATAGTACATTGAAGGACCAGATCGGAAGAGAAGATTTTTTTTGTACTCGTTAGAATAAGCTTTTGGCATGTATATACTTAGATTATTAAGGTAAAAGCTCGAACTGTTTTTAAAATGTATGTTTATTTGTCTTGGATGTATGAACAATATAAGTTTCAATATGATGTTTATTTTGATTGTTTTAAAATTGTTATTTGATTCTGGAATTAATGAAAAAGTATTTTAAATGTTTCAAATTGCTCGAAAAAAAAAATCCGTACCGATTTTGGCTAAGTTTCGCTTCGAAAAAGACTGTTCTGAGAAGGGTGTTACAGAAATCGCTGAAATGGCAAAGTTCGTGAAAGAGGGCATGGCAGAGTTTCGTTAAGAATCACTAAGAAATGAAGAAAAATCACCCCAAAAATACCTATTTATAAGCTCTAAACATCTGAAATTCTCCAATCGCCTCCCTGTTGGGTGATTGCCACGTGTCTCCAATCCATTCAATACATAACGGACAACAAAGCGTCACCCTCGACACATGTGCAGACATTAAATGCATGAGCAGAGAACGAAGTGTCACCCTCGGCACGCACGCCAGCAATAAATGCATAACGACTGTCCAAAATGAACAGACGCAACTTATCAGATTCAAGTCAATTCCAAAATCCCGCCAAAAAGTCAAAAATCGCCGGACCGGACCATTCGAAAGGGGGACAAGTGATAATTATGAAAAAAATATCTCCAAAGGTCCAATCAAATCGGTCCAACAATACTTGGCATGACCCAAGCCTATTAAGAGAAAAGAGACAAGAGCATGAGTTAGAAAGACAAGACAGGAAGGCAATATCCGATCGAACTGATGGGATAGCACGTCCTGTCAGCCCAATGACACAAGCCAACGCCCATACACTCTACTTGCTTCCTGTCACATCGCCGCTCACCTGCTCCAATTGCCGCTTATCGCTCCCCAAGGTACTCGAGTACCCCTCCATCATCTCCTATAAATAGCTAAAAGCATAAAAGCTCCAGGTATTGAATATCTAAGACTCTCTCTCTAAACACTCTTTTTCTAAAAACTATTAACTTAAGCTTCGGAGTACTAAAGCCTGAATCCGATTGGACACTCCTTTTGCAAGTCCAGCTATCCGATCGGTTACCTCAACTGCTGGCTCTCCTTTTTACAGATAAAGACATTTCAAGCTTTATCACTAATTAAACATATCTTAATTTTGCTTTTTATCATGTTACACGCTATATAATATATTAGTAATACTTTTCAATTTTCATATATATATATATATATATATATATAATAACACATAAATAATAAAATATTGTTGAATTAAAATAATATGTTATTAATTATTTATAACATAATATATATGTTATTTTTTAAATTGTTATGGCATGTATTTCCAAGCAATTAAATAAAATAATTCATTTAATTGGTTAACTAAAGAAATCATTAATAGAAATTGGTTAATCGGAATTTTTATGTTAGAAGTTGAAAATCATTGATTTTAGTATTTTAAGACATAAAATTAAATGACTTATAGTGCTAATTATCCACCAATTTTGTAAAAAAAAATAAATTTAGATCTAATTCGACCAAAAAATAACTTGTTATTTAAGAATAAAAATAAAGCATACATTTACGGAACGGGCATAATAACTCGTTATTAAGGACGTTTACAAATAGATTGACACTAAAAAATAGGAACTATTTTTAATAATTAATCATTAATTTAACTCATAAATAAATTTATCAATTTAATTTAGATAAAAAATAAAATAAAATGCAAAAATCAGTGGGATGCGAACGATATGTGTGCCAATAATTAATTAACGAGACGCTAAGGTTTGGCCAATAAGCATGAAAACAACTCAAAGTAATGAATATTTTCTTTACTTTTTTTCATAATTTTATAAATAAAGAATTAAAAAAGTTGCCTTGAGAGAGAGTGTTCATATAATTGAAGAAGACACTAATGTTGGACTTCGGGGCCCTTTTCTGACACAAATGGTTACGTGGCAAAACACACTACACTCTCTCTCCATCCTAATCAGCTCCTTTTGTCTACGAACAAAACAAAGTATAAAAAAAAAATTAAAAAAAGCCATCAAGATGAACGCTATATTCACCCGCCACGCAACTCCCTCGACCACCGCCTCTCTCCACGTGGCAATTGCGTTTGTTCCCGGCGGTGAACCGCTTCGCCGGTATGTGACGTCATCTAAATTCCCTGCTTCTTAAAGATGACGCAATGGTGGTGTTTTAGGTAAGGAGTGCGCAGCTTAAAGTGAACAAAGGTGCCCATTTTATGCTTTTATTCATAGTTATTAAAACCGGATTGGCCGGTTCAACCGGTTTAACTATGAATCGGTTGGCCAGTCAATTGTTCAACTACTAAAAATTGATAAAAAATGGAATTGAATCGGAAAATCTCAGGTTAAACCGAATAAAACCAAATTTTTTGCTAAAAATTGTAAAAAATTATTATTTTTTATATATTTTCACCCACCCATATATATATATATATATATATTCATTATTTATTTATTTAAAAAAATTAGTATTTTAAATTTTAAGTATATTACTTAATAATTTAATATATTTATTATATTTTTGATTCATTATATATATTAAATTTTTATTATTTATTTATTTGAAAAAATTTATATTTTAAATTCTAAATATGTCACTTAATAATTTAATATACTTATTATCTATTTGGATCATTCTAATAGTATATTAAATTATTAAATAATATCTTTAGAATTTAAAATATTATTTCTTTCCAAATAAATAAATAATGAAAATTAAAAAAAATATATATATATATATTAAATTTTTATTATTTATTTATTTAAAAAATTAGAATTTTAAATTCTAAAAATGTTACTTAATAATTTAATATACTTATTATCTATTTGAATTTATTATAATTAAATATAATTATACTCATATATGTAAGGTTAATATTTTTTGTATTTACTTCATTAGTATTTCATCTAAACATGAAAGTATTTTCATGGTATAATTGTATTTTTATATTTTTAACATATAATATTCAAAAATTTATAATTAATCACTTGTAATAATAAAATTAAAATTATATTTTGTAATTTATTATTATAATATTTGTGATATATATTTAATATTTGATGAATATATTTTTAATTTTTATATAACAGTATTTAAAAAATTATAATAATTATAACATTTTAAAAATAAAAAAAATCTGATTGAATTGATCGAACCACAAATCTTCAGTCTTATTAATTCTTTATCCTTAATTTTATTAGTTCTTTATTCGATTCGATTTTAATAATATTGCTTTTATTTTACTAACAAAAACGTTTACGGGTTGATTGTAGCATTTCCTACCCAAAAAAAAAAAGCAATCTTTTCCATTAGTTTGATTATTTTGATTCTGTTTTCTTTAGCGACTTTCGTGTGTCCCTTTTGAGTCTTGTTTGCTTTCGGAAGACGAATAGATGGATGGTGGTGATGTTGGTTCTCGAAAGCAACTAGTATTAAAGTCTGAACCCTTGTGTTAAATTGGGGTTTCTTGAACTAGAGCTACTTGCAAAGATTTTTAGTTTCTTGGTAGGCTAATCAAGAAGCAAACTTGTTTTAGTGCCAGTTCCCTTGTGGTAAAACTCTTATTGTTTGGCTATCCTGGCCCAATTAAAAATTGAAAACGTGTGATTTTTCGTTTTTGGCTCCATTTTTAGCCAAGTATCCATCAAAGGATGTTGTAAGAGGTAAGTACAGACTCTGGTCACTCACTTTTGTCTTACTAGATTTAGCTTAATTCTGTTCTTTTGTTTGGACTAGTTTGAATTGGAAGTTTTGGTCTTGCTATGCTAAAGGGTTTCTGGTTTTGTTTTATAGGCGAAAGGAAATTGAATTGAAGGTTCCAAATTTCTTCCTCTTATCTTATCTTCCATCTAGTCAATTAATAAGGGAGTTGATGCAATATACTAATCTAGTGAGAGTAGAGTGAGTTATTACTTCTTAAATGAAAAGCTTGTTCCTTGGTGAATATGCATACTATTCTACTAGGAATTTGTTTATACCTCTTAAAATTGTTTACTTGGTTAGAATGATGCTGGGAAATAATATTGAAGCCTATTGCTTTGCCATAGGATAATACAGACTGATAGCATCTGAGGCTAAGCTTATCAAACCCATGAAAAATGCAGATTTTACTATTCTATGCATTTAAAAGCCTTTTTTTCCCTCTCTCTCTCCCTCTCTTCTTCTTCTTCTTCTTCTACTACTATTAGATATGGGAGCTAATTATGGCTCTGAACATGAGCAGAGGTTTCTGTATGTATTAAAGTTGTGTTACTTATGTCCCGAGATGTTGTAGTTGTCAGTCTAGTTTCTAAAAGATAGCTTTAGATTATCAGTCGTAGGCCTTAGAGTAGTGTGAAACATGAGAGGTTTGGGACACTAAAATGATAACCACTTGTATTAGCTGTTCTAATCAATCGTTTTGAATCTGTCACCTGGTAATTAATTACTGAGCTTTTGAATAAAAAGATGGCCAAATGTGTTTCCAGATAATTTTTCATGAGGTGAGTCCAACATGAGAATCCTTGTTTTGATGCCAACCCATTAGATGTCTTGATATGGTGATGAGATTTCTGGCCACAAAGATGTAGATAAAGTACTGTCATTTATATACATCAACTGGTGAGCGAAGCAGCCTTACTGATAAATCATCTTTAGAGTATGGAGGGAAACTAAAATGGGGATTGATAGGAAGGGAGAACTCTAGTGCCCTGGAAAAGTTATCTTTTTACATACTCCTTTGTTCCTACTTTCTGTAGCAAAGTAAATAAATAATGGCATGATGCAATTTCCCTTAAAGGCAGATTTGCTTACCCTACCCCTGCTTGTTTTCTTTTCCCTCACTCTTGCTATGTCTCCCTCGTTCTCTCTTTCATGTTAATGTTACTATAGCTGCTATTGTAATTTTTGCAATTTGTCTTTGCCCTCTTGATAGCGCAGAAGTCAATTCTAGTTGTATGATTTGCTGATGTTTAGCTTTTATGTGTGAAAAGCTAGTGATTTCTATCCTACATATGGAATATAATGGCTTCTTGTCATTTTTTCCTCTCCTCATTAATAATACTCCACTATATATAGCTTTTTTTTGTTTTAATTTAGAAAGCCAGTATTATGTAATTTCATCATGCATTTCATGATCAAAAGAGTTTATTTAATATGTCCAATCTCTCACTCTTTTCTGTATTTTCATTTTCCCAGTGGATTTTTACAAATGGGCACTTCATCTACCCAGCTTCCTGCCTTTAGAGGAATGGGCATTTATGAGCCATTTCACCAGATTAACTCATGGGGAGACACCTTTAGAGGAGATGGAAGCCTAAATATTGGTTCATCCACAATTGTGCCAGTGGATGCTGGGCTAAGCGACAAGGTAAGGGTGCCTGATGTTTTCTTTCTTTACTAAGGAATATAACAGTTGTTTTTATCTGACTGCTAAAGTAATTGATACTTTCTGGTTTGCTTCTTTCTAGACTGAGTTTGTTTCTCAGGACTCGATGGAACCTTCTAGAAGTGATCAAGAAGCAAACAAACCACCTGATAAGGTCATGCGAAACCACCTCTCTATCTCTTTCACTTTTTCTCTTAATAAAAGAACCAGAGTATTATTTTTCTTTAATGGATTTGAATTTAGTTTCACAAATACCTGGTATGTGAATCTTGAATTTTTCACCTGAAAATTGAATTGAGAGGTTGCTTCTAATTTTACTTGAGATGGAACTTCTGCTGTAAGCTTTCATTGGCAAAAGATTCTCTGTCAAACACACAAGATTCTGAAGAATCTTGCTTCATGAAGGTTGTATTCTTGAAAGCGGTTATTTGGTTAGCTCAAATTTACCTTAAGAAATTTCATAGAATGGCATTGCTCTTCAAGCATGAATGAGGAAGCCAATCTGGGAGCTATGTTGGGTGTGCTTGATGCGTATTTTTTTTGTCTCAGAGAATGTGGGTGCTATGTAGGGCATGCTTGATGCATATCTTTTTTCTCATCATTAATTTTCTTTTCATGCTTCACAACCTGTCAAGAAACGATGTCTCTTAAATATGGGAAAATGCTTGCCTGGCCATTTCACTGAGAGGATGTCACATGTGCCTTTTGAAAACTACTTTTGTTATGGCCTTTTATGATTGGCCTGGTCCATGGAACAACTCATGGATCAGGTCTAGGCAAGTATTGTCCTTAAAGTATAATAATTGCTTCCATGAAAGATTGTAGAATTTTTTCCCCACTGCAAAAAGGTCAAAAATAGCTTCGGTGCTTGTTATCTGAATACACATTATCTGTCCTCAGATACAGAGACGTCTGGCTCAAAATCGTGAAGCTGCTCGCAAAAGTCGTTTGCGGAAAAAGGTATATTCATTCATTCTTATGCAAAATTGCTGACTTAAAATTAAGAAATAAAGTGAAGAGAGGAAGAAATTGCAATAGGATGCATTTTTACATTGCAACAAAGAGAGTTAATATTTTTATTGTCTCTTAGGCCTATGTTCAACAACTAGAATCTAGCCGCTTGAAGTTGGTGCAATTGGAGCAGGAACTTGAGAGGGCTAGGCAACAGGTGAGATGTAAGGGGGGGAAAAAAAGATTTAGAACTCTTGCTCTAATATTTTTTTTTTTTACTATATTGCATCTCTTAGCACGATGCATTTCCCTTTTCTCACTGAAGCATGCTACCTATCTAATTGATTTGTTAATGTCTTGCTGCAGGGTATATATATAAGCAGTGCTTTAGATTCTAGTCGTTTTGGATTGCCAGGATCTGTGAATTCAGGTCTGCCATCTCTTGTGCTGGAAATGACTGTTCTGTATTTTGATTAATCCTTCCTTTAATTATTCACTCAATGCATTTGATTTTAATTGAAAGATAACCAGAATCTATAAATTATAATGTAAGTATAGTTTTCCCTAGAATATCCATGCTCGAGTGATCTGTTTTTTAAGACTTCCTAATTGCAATTATTATAGGAGATACCTGCAGTAAATTGTTTTTCAATGCTAACAAATAATTAGATTAATGTTTCTTAATTCTAAAAAATGCATTAGCTTTGAAATAATGTTTCTGCAGTTGTACAAATACATTTTTTTAGAGGCATTTTTGAGCTATTGGTCTGCCATTATAGCTACTGTGTTCCGCTTGGACAAGCAAAAATCATTAGAAGAGGATTTAAAATTTAATTGAATGGTGAAAGTTAGGACTTTCTCTTGAAATATGATGTCCGTTTGAAGGATTAGCAATTTACCTGAAAAGAAGGGTGCTATATGCTCCCTTTCCTACTGTAATGAACAGTACTAATGGACAAGATGCTTATTCACTAATAAACTTTGTGATCGATTGCATATTTGAGGGTAACATAGTTGCCACAACATCTTATTTACTACTCTTATTGCAAAGTAGCTGATGGTTTGGCAATATTTTATAGCACTATCCCTTGTTTCAGATTTCACGCCTTCAGTTGGTGTACTGGTTTAATTTAACCTTTACATGCCTTTTTTCTTTTCTCCCTTATAACATCCAAGGGAACATCTTGATTTTGAGAGGGGTGGGGAAAATTCGATTGCTGTTAATATTAGAAATTCTATACATGCAATGGTAAACTGGATAACCTTCCTGTATCAATTCCCAGGATCTTTAAAGCAGTTCTGATTCTTATTTGCAGGAATTGCTACATTTGAAATGGAATATTGTCACTGGCTTGAAGAGCAACATAAACATATTTCTGAACTTAGGAATGCATTGCAAGCTCATGTTACCGACATAGAGCTCCAGATACTAGTAGAGAATGGCTTGAATCACTACAACAACCTCTTCCGCATGAAAGCAGATGCTGCAAAGGCTGATGTCTTCTACTTGATATCGGGCAAGTGGAGGACATCAGTGGAACGCTTTTTCCAATGGATTGGGGGATTCCGCCCATCAGAGCTTCTGAATGTAGGTCTTGCTTCTGTTTCTTCTTGACTTTTTAACCTATGATTCAGAGAAACATATGCAAGTTCTTACATGAATGGTCTGGAAATTGTATTTTTTCACCTGCAGGTTCTGATGTCAGAACTTGAGCCTTTGAGTGATCAACAACTTGTGGTTGTTTGTAACCTTCGGCAATCTTCTCAGCAAGCTGAAGATGCTCTCACACAAGGGATGGATAAACTCCAGCAGGGCATAGTAGCAGATCTAACAAGTGCTACAAGTTACGGGGATGCAATCCAGAAGTTAGTAGCAGTAGAGGGTTTTGTGAATCAGGTATAACATTCACTTATTCCCTTCAAGTTCTTTGCTTTCAACTGGATTTCCTTAAATTGCCCCATTTCTAAATAGAATATATGTGGCTCATTCCTGAAACAGGCAGATCATCTTCGGCAACAAACTTTGCAGCACTTGTCTCGGATCCTCACAACACGCCAAGCTGCTCGAGGTTTACTTGCCCTGGGGGAATACTTCCACCGGCTACGAGCACTAAGTTCACTATGGGCAGCTCGTCCCTGCGAGCCTGCCTAAACTACAGAATAATATGAGCCAGAAAAAACTGCCATATATATGTTAGGTTGACTTACCACAAGCATTGATGCCTGGGCTACAAAAGAATGGAGACTTGGTGGATTTTGCTATATATACGTACTACTTTTTTAAGAGCCGCATATAGGTTGTTATGTAGCAGCTTCTGTTTAGAAGAAAGAAAATGTGTATATATATAAATGGAAACAATGTGTCTCGATGAGAGATTATGTAATCGAGTTTAAGTTCAATGAATATTGTACAGCATAGTGTTACAAGGATTAATTTGATATGAAGATTCTGTTCATAGTGTTACTGATAAATCAGCTCATGAAAAATTCATAGAATGTTTTAGATGCATGATTGGAGCTCATCAACTGAAGAAAAGAAAATTGTGTTCATTTTAATTAAAAATTAATAATAAAAATCGAACATATCCTAGAATATATTTGCTTATAGCAGGTTTATTTTATTTTATTTTATTTTATTTTATTGGTTAAAAATTACTCATAACAAAGGGGATGATAAATTTAATTATGTTTTTTTCATTAAAAAAATATTATAAAGAGGAAAATGGCGGGTAAAAAATATATATATATTAATTTACGGCCACAACGGCCATCAACCGTCCACAAAATTGCCGGTGAATAAATAAAGGCCAAAAAAAGATTCAGTTGGATTCCATTCAAGTGGTTCGGTGTCAAATACTTTCTGCGCTAACGATTATCATTTCCTTCACGTCTTCAAGACTTCGACAATCGTTCTCTGAAAACCCTAATTTTCCCTCTCTTTCGCTTTTAGCTTCTCAGAGTTCAAGAAAATTTGAAAAAGGAAAATAATTTAAGGGAAGAAATGAGCAATTTGAGGACATTTTGTAGGCCTCACACTGTCTTCACTTCCTTCATTTGTTGTAGGCACCAAGCTCGATCTAGAATTAGGGTTTCATTTCGGAATCCTGACTATAAGCCTCCTTTATCTTCGCCTTCTCTTTTCTCTTCTTGGCTTCATGGAAATGACCCTTGGTTTCGTGTTAATCAGAGAAGAACTGTAGCTAGGGCTTCCAATTGGACAGATCAGAAGTCTCCATATGATACTCTGGGTAATTTAATATGTTTTCTGTTTATTTATGTGGATTTTCCTTTCCTCATATACTGTTTTTAATTTTTGTTTGCTGAGAGAGTATAAAATTCTTTCGATGTAACAGTGTAACTGTATCAGAATTTTGTACTAAATAAATTATTTACGTGTTCTTTTATAGTTTCAATTGGTTGCTTCCTGGAAATTTTAGTTTGGGGGCTGACCAAAAATTTCCTGTGAAATTTTACTTTTAAATGCAGAGTTAGAAAGAGGTGCGGATGAAGAGGAGATTAAGGTTGCTTATAGGCGCTTGGCCAAATTTTATCATCCAGATGGTCAGTTACCCTTTTTTCTCAAATTATTTGAGGTGGTTATGTGAATATTGTGCTCACGGTATATTATTACAAAGATTGACTATTTGACTAGGAATTTTAATTTCGTGCCAACTAGGAGAGCTGCCACGTCCTAATTTCTAGTCGCACTTGGCGATCATTTCACTTTCAACTTCATGATTATGATCAAATAAAAGATTATACTGTCAATTGCTTTGCAACGTCGAGGTTTTAGATTTATAGGCTTTGCTAACTCTTCTTGTACGTCGCCCTCTCTACTCATTCCTTAGCATAAATCACAATTGTTATTACTGATATGTGATCTTTGGAGCAAGGTGGTCGTTCTAGTGATTGATAAACTATTATCTATACTACTATGAGTGTTTATTGTTAGAGAATAACTACAAGTTGTTTAGTAATTTATACTTGCATACCTCGACAGTCAGATCAGATTTGCAAAATCTATAAATAGTTTTAGGATAGTAGGATTCTTACTTCCTTACATCTACTATTTAGTTTTTATTGTCCGCCCCAGTTTATGCTAGGCTGCTGTGTATGTCCAACTAGTCCATTTGTAACCACGTGTAAAATTTCTGGAGAGTGGAGACAGATTATTTGATGTAAATTCATGTAATAAACTACTAAAAAAAATTTAAAAATAAAGAAGAAGAAACTGAAGCTTAGAAGTAATGGTGCTTTTCATAAAGATGTAGTAATGTCCTATTCTGTGTCGCATTATATCTTGGTTGTCACATGGCTCTAAGTATTTTTATATTATTCACATAGCGAGTTTAGGGTCGTTTCTGCTGCCAATTCCTTTCTTTTTCCTGCAAACTTCTACTTGAGAACTTTGAACTCATCCATTTTCTCTTCCATTCTAAAGTTTATGATGGTAGAGGGACTCTTGAGGAAGGGGAGACAGCTGAAGCTAGATTCATCAAGATTCAAGCTGCGTATGAGTTGCTTATGGATGAGGAACAACGGAGAAAATATGATACGGAACACAGGGTCAATCCGATGAAGGTAAGACTTACAAAACAACAGAGCCTGTGCATTAATTTGAAGTTTAATGGGAGAAATTAGAAACCCTTCCAGTGGATTCTATTACCTGCTTATCTCTATTAGCTACTGGTCCCCCTTTGGTAACAAACTTATATGCATAAATTACTTCTAATACTTGTAAAAAGAAATTTCATAGACATCAATCATCAATGAGATGACAAGGAAGGGTAACAATCTTTTCAAAATTTTGTATTTTAAATTTCATTATAAGACCTGATAAAACCGTTTTCCCCTGATCATTAGATCCTCTGGTTTTCCCAGTGAGAGTGTTAATGTTATTTTTTCTGCGTGTGGGATGGAGGGAGACTAACTGGCTGAAATAAAATGATTTCTTTCTTTTCTGTAAGCCTCCTTCACAAAATAATTCCATCCCACTAATAAACTGCATTTTCATGTAGGCATCACAAGCATGGATGGACTGGCTCATGAAAAAGCGAAAAGCTTTTGACCAACGGGGCGATATGGCTATTGCAGCTTGGGCTGAACAGCAGCAGCTTGAAATGAATCTCCGTGCACGTCGTCTTGCTCGTTCAAAGGTCTGTAAAGCTTTTCCTTATTTCTCATAGTTCCTTTATTGTCATCTACGCAGTATTCTAGCCTAGCGTGTTTTTTAGTAAATAGGGATACTGCATCATATTATCATTATTGTGGAGAGTGGTTGACCTGTTTAATAGTTCAATTTTGTGTTTGATGAATCTAATCGCAACATCAATTGAATCGAACATAAAACTGTGGTTGTTCCAAAATCGTTTATAGGAGGCTTGTGTTTTTTCCCGGTGGCAAGATTCGTTGATGTATCTTCTGATGCTGTGAAGCATCACTAGCACTGTTATTGACTTATAGGTGACAAAGTTGCTATCAACAAGTATATATATAGCTAATATGCTTGTGTATGTCCTAATTTTTGCATTTAATCAAAATTCTAGATTGACCCTGAAGAAGAGAGAAAAATCTTGGCGAGAGAGAAAAAAAGCATCTAGGGAGTATTTTAACAGTACCCTGAGGCGGCACACACTTGTCTTAAAGAAAAGGGACTTGATGCGAAAGAAGGCAGAGGAAGAGAGGAAAAAGGCTATCAGTCAGCTTTTGGCCGCAGAAGGCTTAGAGATGGAAACAGATGATGACGAGTCTCTCTAGAGAATCTCTTGGCTTGCTACTCTGAATGACAACAGTAAACGATTCAGAATGTCTTTCAGGACCACAACAATGCATAGGGTATTTTTTATTTTGTACAAAAGGAAAATGTATATATGATTAAAAATACCAAGAAATGAATGAGAAAATTCCATTTAGGACTTGCGGACTGCCTCAGCCACCTCTCAACTTTTGATTCCTAACTACCTGAACCTTGGAGAAGCAGAAAAAATAGCTATTTCCTTAAGATTAAAGTCTACGAGGATGATAAATGTCACAAAAACAAAAATAAGATAAATTGAGGAAAAAGAAGAATGTTTTCTCATCCATTACATCTGTATTCGTTTCATTATTTTTCCACAACAGAAATAGGACTTTGAGAAATTACAATTAACGTCCCCTGCATTTAATTTATCAGAGGTTATAATTTTTAAAAGCCACAATATCTCATACAATTTCTTTAATATACTGGCTGAAAATTATGTTGAATATATCACTAATATGGTGCTGCAGGTGGAAAAATCACATCTCAGAATCTTTAATATAAGCTGAATGCCTCTCCACAAGCAGTTCGACCAGGGGTTCTTCCACATCAGAATTAGATAGAGTCTTGTCACGGTGGACATGAATCTTTTGGTCAGATGTGACAACTGTAACCTCTTCTTTGCGGGTCAAAAGCTCATTTGCCACAACAATATTCATCTTGTACTTTTTAAGAGCCATATCTGCCTTCTCCAGAAGAATCTTTGAATCTGTCTCCAGCTGTAGGGTCAGGTAAGTAACAAAATTGTAAGTAAAGGTAAAGAATCTATCTTGAAGTCCAAGTTGATAACAACAATCTCTTCCTGCTAAGGTTTGGCACAGAGAAGAAGCTGACATGAATCTTCTTTTCCATTAGATACCAGCATCATAATGAAGTCCTTCAGTTCTCCCGAATAATGAAGTCCTTACAATGAAACAGCAAGATAAAGTTTCTCTAAATTTGCTTTCCAATTTAATTATTAAACCGGTAATAAACATGAATCAAGATATCAGAAAGTACACCTATGTTCAAGAAGCATCTACCAAATGACCCACATATATGCCCAGCAAATGAGACAGCTTTCCCTTTGAATAGATCCTAAATCATTTATATAACAGTCCTTTTTTCAAGTGAATGATCAAGCCAAATCTTTCTCAATGTCTAAAGAGACATTAAGGACAGTATGGCACATCATCTAACCTTGAAAGATACACAGAAGGCCATGGGAGCCCATTCTTTCCTCAATACAGAGAGCATTTTTGGCACTTGCACAAGTCGCATGTCCAGAGGGCCCAATCTTGATTGAATCTTGTGCTCCTCCTGCACATATTATTATGCTATTTAAAACAAATACAGAAGCAGAAAATAGCAATTTCGTCCTCCAATTGTCTTAAATCATCAGGATCCTGAAAACAGTATTTTGCCAATGTTTTAAATCCTGGCCTCTAACAGAGGAAAACTTTCCCAAATTCTGGAACACAAATAACAAGCTTGTAACGCCCCAAGGCTTGGGTCATCTGAGAATTTAATGAAGTGTATCTTAGAACCCAATGATGAAAAATTAATATAAATAAATGTGTATAATAATAATAATAAGAAAGAGGAAATATCTTGGGATGGCTTCTAGAACTCCCTAGACAAAACCGATGAATGAGAAGAAGAAAGAGAAGGGAGAAGAAAGGAGAGAGAGGAGGAAGAAGAGTGGGAACGGAAAGGAGGCACCACCGCTCCCCTCATTGCTGATCGACGGCGCAGACCACCGGCGTCTTCTTCGCCACCGCTGCTGACCTTTCAATCACCGGCCTGCCCCTCCGTATATGGCGCCGTCGCTTCTCCTATTCCCTTGTCACAACGGAAGTTTCCTCCTCCCTCTCCAGCGAACCACGACAGCAAACGGTGAGATCGCTAGTACCGGCGAGTCCCCAATGGCGAGGCGAACATCCCGGTACCCTCCGCCCTTGCCTACCTGCCGGCGACAAGTAGATCGGAGGAGGAAGCTGTCGGACGTTCCAGCGCCATTTCTGATCGGACGGCAGTGAGTTGGGGCGCGTGCACATCACCATGTGACTACCGGTGGCTCCAGCTACGAGTGGACAGCGCTGGTACACCCTCCGGCAAAGTTCCGGCAACCAGTCCAGCAAGCATGAGGACGGACAGAATAGAGAAAAAAAAATGCAGGAATTCGCATTGACGAGTCAATGACTACCAAACTTACTTCCGTTTAATTTATTTAAATAATTCTGAATTTTTGTTAGAAGTTTTTAATTTTCTTAGAATCAAATGATTGGGTTTTCTGTGTTTGACATGAATAACCTATTAGTTGATGTATAAAGAATTTCAATTTTGTTGGTTTTGGTTTTAGAAACTTACTTATTTTGTTTAATTCTATTCCAAAAATTTAGTGAAATATTTGGTTAAAGATTTAATTTTTATGCTTAAATTACTAATTAATGGACATAATTGAGCTACACTGGTCAAATTAAAGGATTAACTAAGATATAAATTATGAAATATAAATTTATACATTTGGATGTAGATGTTACCTTGTATAACTCAAATGAGAAATGTGGAAAAAACTTAGTAAATGCCTTTAAAGGTCAGTTAAACACACAACTCAAAGTAAAAAAAAAATAAACTGGTTTAACCTTAGTGTACAAATAAACTATAAGGGTCATATCATTTAAATTTCATTGTGGGTGAATTAGCTTGGTATTATCCAATAGATATAATTTGTGGGGTTAATTAGATACATATGAACCCAAAGATTAAGTTTCTCTTATATTTAGCCTACTTGTTCAACTAGTGTTGTGGATAGCCTCTAGACAAAATAAGAAATTAATTGAGATGTTAAATTTCAATATATATATATATGCATGACAACTTGACTGGTAACAAATAGCGTAGACCTTTGATTTATGAGCTCCCTTATTGCCAATTAGATGCATTAAGTCGAAGATCTAACTCCTTAACTATGCACCATCACTGGTTAACAAATAAAATTGTTATATTATTGATAAAACGAAGAACTACTTGAGATACTCTGTTATGAAAGATATATATGTCCTTAAAGCTTGAAAGTACCTTAAGTAATCTAAATAAGAATTACAGAAAATTTTGTTGATTTTATGCACTTAGTGATTAGTAGGAATGTAACAAAAATTTGAAGGAAATAAATAAGCTTAGGTTAACAAATCATTAGACTACAAGGTTCGTTTGGGCAACCCTTATTTAACAAGCTAGTGTATATCATTTATTTAGTTAGTTTGTGAAGGTTAACAAACTAGAACCATTTTAATTATAAAATGTATTTCTCTTTGGCTTGTTATCTCATGTTATTTCTTTGTGAAGCTGTGATTATAATGAAACAGTATGCTACTATACTATACACTTTTATAGAAATAAATATGTATAACTCGATTTAAATAATCTCGTGATGACACCTGCGTGAACTAGATTGGGTTAGACACTCAAACCCATGATAAGTGTACAAGTACATTTATAAAACTTATGTATGTATATATTTGAATAAATTAACTAATGATGGGAAGGAAGTTTGCGAAACTAATGATAATTCGAGATTAAAGGGGGTGACAAATGAAGACTACAGTGCCTACGATAATAGAAACTATGAAAACGACAAGCATCGGGACTAGGTAATATTGACATAAGTATGGTGCTACTTATTTTATTTAATGATGACACCATACTTGCCCTTAGTAAAATCGGACAGTAATTGGAGAAATACGATAAGGTTGGAATGCCAATTAAGAAAGTTTAGCGGTAGCGCATCTCGATATGTATTACCGGATTGAATGGCTCCGAAAGCTCTTCCGGTGAGTGTAATTAAATTGAATCATAAACTGAATGGCTCCGAGAGCTCGATCCACACCTGCATGTGTATGTATGTATGTATGTATGTATGTATGTATGTATGTATGTATGTATATATATATATATATATATATATATATATATATATATATATATATATATATATATATATATATATATATATATGTTTGTGTGTAAATATATATAATTAATGGAAACATTATGTACGTTAACTAAGAAAAATCGTTAAAAGGGGCTGTATGGTTCCGAAAACTCGGTCCCTTGGTTTAGATCTCATTTATCCAGCTCGATACAATTCTACTAGATTTTACTTGGGGCAAACAACGAAAATGAATAAATTGGTAAATCTATTATAAAAACATTTTAGATCTCGTTTATCCAGCTCGATACAATTCTGCTGGATTTTACTTGGGGCAAACAATGAAAATGAATAAATTGGTAAATCTATTATAAAAACATTTTAATGAATAAAGTAACTAGTTTAATTGTCTTATGGTTAGTTACCCTTTACATAATTTGATATAATATAATACAATTAAAAATATATATACATATTTATAAGCATGTATGTAAATGCCATTGGAAGTGAATGTTGAGATTTAATATGCATGTTCAATTAGTGCTATATAACGAATAATTCATGTGAATTAACGTACCGATCTTTAAATTAACAATTTAGTATAACAACGGTTCTCCTGTAATTGAGTTAGCTATCATTAATTGTTTAATCGCATGTCATTTCTAAGTAACTAAGTCTACTCTAAATTAATCATTTATGCAAATTATATATGAAAATTCAATATTGATTTCTTATGTTCATGTGCAATATAAGCTTAGAAATTTCGACCTTTATACATATTTCATGATCTTGTATGTAAATATTTTCAAATGTATTTCTAAAAATTTGTGTAATTGTAGAGATAAATTTGATAGTCATCACTAAACTTTTAGCTTAATGCGTGGTTTCTTTCCGTGCATAGGTTGAGGACCAAGAAGATTAATTTATTTGCAAGAAAGGTCGACTGGTGACAGCTGGTTATATCACGGAGTTGAATCAAAGAAGGGCAGCTAAATCTAATTATATTATTATTGTTTATGTTGGCATGTACACAAAAAAGTTTGAGTTGTAGCAATTATTGAAACACAGTTGATGTTAAGAACGAAGTTATGTAGTTGTTATAGTTACATAATAATAGAGATTTTGTGTAATATGATTTGACGAATAAAATTTGACTTGGTTGTTTATTGAGGAGTTTGATTGAAGTTGAAAAGATAGTTGTATGATTTTAGAAGTGTTTTTGAATTCTTTTCCACAGGAAGTTGCCAATTATTACGGAAAACTCTGTCGAAATTTTCTTATAAAATAAATAGTATGTTAAATAAATAAGGTATTTAAATAGTAGAATTCTTTGGTTGGTCCTCTTCAAGGTAACCAAATCCGAGTATGACATCCGGTATCCGAGTCTTACAACTGACCGGGTATAGGGTGTTACAAATCTAGTCAAGTTTCTTGTAGCTCCCGCAAAAATACTCTCCTTCCAACAGCAATAATATGCAAATATAGAGCACTCTTCAGACATAGAACTAGAATACTAGTAATTAGATGTCCAGTAGTAATCTGCAGCCAAATTCAGTTTATCTTTCCTTTCTTTAATAAGTAATGCTAGCACAAGAATGGGGACCAATATAGTCACTGTGCCTGGTGGTGGCACCTATTCTGCACACAAAAGTGATCACCACAATCTATATCTCTATTAGTTGTTCAGGGCCTTGCATCATTTGTCTTGGGAGAAAATAAAATCAGAGAAAGAGTTCACGAGTTCTGGTTTTGGTATGTTGTACTCAGTGCATGAGGTTGATGTAATATATATAGCTGTAATTGTTTGGAAATAGCTTCCTGAATGCACAGTCATTTTCCTTTTGCTCTTAACTTCCAGAAAACTAGAATATGAAAAATATGATATTTCCTGTCATTGAGAATCCTTATGTATCTATTTGGTGGATGAAATGCATTTTTGGCAGATCAAAAGAGCATACCATATGTTTCCATGGGACATAAAAGTCGGACACTGCAGCAGCAAGAAAGAACATAGTCTGTTGCCCAAGGTTCTTCATCATTATCGCAATCATATGTAACATCTGCCAGTTATAAAAGAACTTTATTCTTACATGTAGAGTAGTCCCCATTGCAGATGTAAGAAAAAATAGTTTGTGCACTGAAGAGGAAAAAAGGGGAGGAGGGGATGGAAGCTCACCTGAAGATATTCAAAAATAGTTGTAAAGGGAAGTTTTAACAGGTGCCCTCCTGCTACAGCCTACACAAAAACGAAAGCCAAGTACTTCCATTGTTGAGTTGAACTGGAATAGCATAATTCAGATTGAAAAAAGAAGTTAAATGTACAAAAATTAGACAAGGCTCAAGATAAGTTCTCAGTAGGTCATACAGAATGATGATCATGTATGGCTCTCTTCACTGCTGCAGAACATGATTCCAGCACTGCAATATTTAAGGAAACTTGATCACATAACAAAAGACAATGAATGTCCATGCCACTTAATTTATGATCAAGTTGAGTAATTAGGGATCAGTCTTTTGTGTTGTGTCGCTCCAATAGAGCAAGTAATGATAAGCATGCCTCACCACATCAATTTCACCTATTAGTAGGCCATGACTGAAGATGTTTGAAGTTAATTGTAGCAAACAGAAACTACTGACCTTGGACATTGTAGTCATTAGTGCTCTCAAAACACTGAAGCAATGGATCCTCGGGAAGAGCTTGACAATATGGCTGGCAAGTTCCCCTGCAGAAGGCAAATAAATTATTTTCAGCAAAAAGTTGTTCTTGATTTCTGCACTGCATCTTAAAATTTTCAAAATGTCAGCGCAATCAACAATCAACCCACCTCCTATATAAAAAAATTACTGTATATCCAGCCTTGATAAAGTACCTACAATACGGTAATTCCATAAATTTCCATCTCCAATTGAAAAGCAGATCAAATGATGAATAAGTTTCAATACTCAGTGGCTGCCGCTCCTCTGTGGCCCGAGCTGAAATTATCAATATAACGAACACAACGTTGTTCCAGGGGAACTGTAGTACCACCAGACGTCACACACACAAATCTCCTTGTATTTCCATTTCCTGCATTTACTTGTGAAAATAATTAATAAGACGTAAATGCTAAAAAGAATTATAGACGTATACACAAACTCATACACCAGATGGTTTCTATATGCTTCTTACCTGGTCCGGAATAATTGAGTTCAATGAATTCCATCAATTTCTTGCGGATCTCGTCACCATCTCTTAGAGGCGGAGCTGAATCAAAAAACGATGTGATTTCTGAATCCAGTGAACTTTGAGGAACTTGAATTGCTGACCCATTAGTAGAATCCATTCAATTGCCTAAGCAGCGTCGAATACAAAAATTAAACACCCAAGTAATTGGTAATATCGAAGAACCCTAATTGAGAGCAAACGACGTAGAAACTGAAAATTGATAGGAATTGAATACAATAATCAGACATTTTTTACCTCCAGCGATATGAGATAGGACCAAGTCAACACACGATTACAGAGGTGGGATTTGAAAGAGAGAATTTTGAATTTATTTAAGAAGAGAAAGATTCCAATTTCATGTATAGCAACGAATGGAGCAGAGCGGCGCGTAAGTCTCGTCTTATTCATCATTCCGTCTGATTTTAACAAATTATTATTGATTATAAAATTAGGAATTCACGGCAAATAGTAATATTCGACGATTTAAGTTTGCGCACGCTCTTTTAACCCTTCTTTAATCTTTAAAAAAAAAAAAAGGCGTTGTTATTCACAATTTAACCGTCCTTAAAAAAAATGGACACTTCTCAAATAAATTTCACCGAATTTAGAAATAATAATTCTTCATATATTGATATTACAGGCTGCCCTTTTATTAATTATCAAAAAAAAAAAAAGATATTATATTTTTGACAAAATGGGAATTGAACCCGACGTGAATCGAACACGCAACCTTCTGATCTGGAGTCAGACGCGCTACCATTGCGCCACGGATCCACACAGTGTTCAGCGATGGTCATATTTTTATAAGATCTATAATTTAAATTTGTAGAGTAGTTTCCCGCCCAATCTAACTGTATACAGTTGTTAATCTCTTCTCTCTTTCCATGAAAGCCACACAGCTGCGAAGAATCACTTGTCACTCCATGGCAGAGAAAAAGAATTTCCCGATGGAAGAAACATTCGAAGTGATTACAAAACTCGAAATCAAGGCGGCAGATTCCACAGTCTTCTTCGATTTCAGCGAATCTATTCAAGAAAATAAGACGCCGTTCTTCAAATCCTGCTCTCGCAGAAGGAGGAGCGACACGTGGGTCATTTCTATCTTTCTTATCTTCCACCTCGTAGCCTTCGTGGCTACAATGCTTGTCAACGACTGTTTGACTATTTCTCGCGGTGATTGTGCTGTCAAAGCCCTCCGCCGGTTCTCGTTTCAGCCGCTCACCGAGAACCCCCTTCTTGGCCCCTCTGCTTCCACGTTAGTCTTCTCAGTTTTTCTCTGAGCTTTTGTTTTCTTCTTTAATCTTTTTCTTTTTAATTTTACTTTCTTGAAGCTCTGTGCAATTTGAGCCTCTTAATTTTCTGTGCAATTGTCTTATGTTCAATTGATTTTTTTTTTTATGTGTTTAGGTTTTTCTTTCCTTTGATGTTTCTGCTAGATTTATGGGTCTATTTGAGGAGAAGGAACGTACAGGAAAATTGTTTTGCGTTTTGTGCCGTTTCGATTAAGCTAAAGAGGTGTACATGAATCGGTATTTATAGTTTTTCGCTGAGAAATTTGGTATGGAAAAGAAGAATGGTCTTTTTGCATGCCTATTAGGGTTTTTGGTGTATTCTATTTTACCATCCATGGCTCACTTTTCATTTCATCAATGGAAATGGAGATTGTTATCTAATTATTTTTGTTTTTGATCGGTTAAAAGTACTTTTTGTTTGTTTATCCACATTTTCTCAATAAGCACTGGGACTAATAAAATTATCTCAATTACTTATTGCGTTTTTGCTTTCTTGCTTAGTCAACTGGTTTAAGTTTTAATCATGCTTGTATACATATGAAGTTCTAATCATGCTTGTATTGTATATACAGATAGCAATGCTGTTAAATGTATAAACTAGGGAGAAGTTCCAGTGCCGAAAGATTCATTTACAATAAGTAGATTCTAATCCTAGTTTTTCCATGTTTGTTGATTTCTACTGCCTGTTTATTAGAAGAAAAATATGATTGACGAGAAAAATAAATGAAAATGATTGCCATATTACAATGACAATATCTCATTACATTTAATTGTTACTATGTAAATGAAAGGGTATACCCTGATAAGTTTTGTTTGTTCAGTGCCGCAGTCAAAGTGAAGCTGTATCAGACATTGTTTAGCCTATTTCACCTAGTTTCCTGAAGATGCAACAACGTACATGGCCTTGTATATAAACATTGATTAAATTCTGCTTCTGTTGCAGGCTAGATAAAATGGGGGCTCTGCGCAAACAAATGGTGGTGGAACGGCAAACTTGGCATCTTTTTGCATGTCCATTTCTTCATGCTGGGCTCATCCACCTCATTCTCAACCTCACATGTGTCTTATTTCTAGGAATTTACCTTGAGCAAGAGTTTGGACCGTGTAAGGATGGGATTACAGTCACTATTTTTAAGCATGCAGCTTACGTCGTACTTTTTTTCCGAAAAATGACATTTCTTTCTTGTTCTTTGTTTTGCGCAGTAAGGATTGGGATAATCTACATACTTTCTGCCCTTTTTGGCACCATGGTGACTGCATCTTTTGTTCGAGATAGCCCAGTAGCTTGCGCCTCTGGTGCTCAACTTGGATTGCTTGGGGCTACAGTCTCTGCACTTCTAAGGAACTGGAGATTTTACACTAACAAGGTCCTGCACTTTCTTTTCTTGTGCCATTCTCATAGCTTGCGTTATTCATTTAGCTGACTAGTTTATTTTCTTCCTTTATTTGATAGCAGGCTGCAGCTGTGCTGATACTTTTCATTGTATTTGCATGTGATTTCATGCTTGGTTTGCTACCTTACATAGCGAACTATTCAACCATAGGGGGTCTTATATCAGGATTTCTACTAGGATTTGTGCTCTTGTCCCCTGTTCAGCTTAGGCCATTGGTTCAAAATGAGTCAGGCCTTCATGAATGTGGTGCCAATAGTTTTATTAACTTGAAGCAGACACTCAGCAGGAGTATCAGAAGTTATTTTAACTTGAAGCAGAAACTGGACAGGCCTATCCTGATGATTGTTTCTCTTCTTCTTTTTGCTTTCCTGTGAGTTTTTTCATTTGTACCAAAAAATGACTTCTGTTGGTCACTCTTGTCTTTCTGATAGTAAAAAAGGATCATATATTTGTCCACAGATTCGTCGGATTTCTTCTAGTAGCACTGTTGGGCACCAATATAAGCCAGTATTGCAGGCGGTGTGGCTATTTTGACTGCATTCCTTCCAAAAGCTGGAGCTGCAACGATATGACAACTTCCTGTGAGGTAGAGTTCTGATTTTAGCGTCTAGTTTTAGATTTAGACCAGGGATATTTACTTGCATCATATTCATATATCTATGTGCTAGTGATGGGTTTCATTTGGCAGAGAAAGACATGACGTCTCGCCAGTGGTAGGGCTTAAAAAGACGTAGCTACCTTCTGTGACAATTTCACAAAAATCTTATTTTTCTTATAGGAGCTTTTCGCTCTTTGACACCTTAGTTTCTTTCCCTTATTTAATTGGACGTTAATGTTTGTTAGTTAGATGATACACTCATTGCCTTTTGCTAATTCATGCTATGCAATGTTAAATGCAGACTATGACAAGTGATACAGAGACAACTTTGACCTGCATGGTTAATGGAAAATTCAGGGTTTTCCCATTTACTGACATTTCACAAGAGAGAGCAAAGGATTTGTGTACTCTATTATGCTCGTGAAAACTTGCACAATTTTGGTTGATTTTCCCTTTTACAATGTATTTTTTTGGCCGAGCTACTGCTCTTCGGCAATCCTGTAAATGACACTTGAGAAACTGTAAAAGTTGAAATGTTACTATAAATTTGTAGAAGGCAAGAGGTCACTTGTGTAACACAGTGTAAGAGCTTGTGAATTTAGCTAATAAGGTGGATCAGAAAAAACTAGTTCATTAAGTGGGAATCAGGTATAAACTAGTTAATTAAGTGGGAATCAGGTATGACGTAATAGGTTGCCATTTCTGTTGGTTATCTTCGGCCTACTCACTTGAATTCAGTTCAGAAAGAGAGAGTTTTATGTACATTGGTGGTTCATGGCTACTCTTCATCATTATGTGATTGCCATCTCCAAAACTAAGAGCCTACCTTAGTGGCTTCTCGTCCCAATGCAGAATTGTCAAGAAACAGTCCCATACTATTGGAAGATATTTTCTTCCACTGTTAATTCTAGAGTTCAGCTTGTGCTCTTGCAGTGCATTATATCTTTGAAAGGGCATAAAAGGTTTGCTTGAGATTTTAGTCCTTTTGTTTGTTATAGCATGGATTTAGCTGTAAAATTAAATGTCTTTCCTTATACAGAATAGACAGTTACCTTGTACAGAATAGGTAGTTTCCTAGTTAGGATTTCTATACTTGTATAAATATAGGATTTTTCTTCAAATCAAATACAAAAAATATATTTTTCCTCCATTCTTTTCATGGTATCAGAGCCCTAGGCTCATTTGGGTTTCTGGTTTTTTGGTTTTGGGTTAGAACTACTGTTCTTTTTCGGTTGAGGAATCTGCTCCTCCTTGGGTCACCAACTCCGGTGACCGGTTTGCCTCACCTCCACCACAGGAAGGATCGCGCCCTCCATTCCGGCCTGGGTACGTTTTCCGGTGACCATCGGAGTAGCGCGTAGGTCTCACGCGCCGATCGAAGTTTCTTCCGCTTCTTCACGTGCCGGCGAGTGGAGGCGCGTGTGTTGTCCAGTAGTCCTCCGATTTCTCCTCCGACGTCAACTTCTTGTTTCCGGTCAGATTCCGGTGCTAGCTTGAGGTTTCGGTGCTAGCTTGAGGTGGTTTTCCTTTTTTTCTTCCTTTTGGCGGTAATTGCCTTCTTTGCCCAGGTTCTGCTCTTCTCTATTTCCCATTTTTTGTGTGAGCTTAATATTGGGTAGCTTGTTGAGGGAGTTGGGCATTTGTTTTTTGGCTGAATATATTGGGTCATATTGCTGCGTTGTTTGTTGATTGTGTTATTTGTGGATAATATGGGTGACAGTAAAGCAATTGTTAGAGAGACTGTTAGTGAGATTATTTCTTTGTCTAAGACTACGGAGGAAAAATTAGATGGATCTAATTATCTTGATTGGAGTAGAACTATTACGATTTATCTCCGTAGTATGGATAAGGATGATCACTTAACCGATGACCCTCCTACTGATAAAACTAAAAAGCAGATCTGGATGAGAAATGACTCACGGTTATTATTATAGATTAGAAATTCAATTGAAAGAAATGTGCTTGGCTTAATTTCTCATTGTGAAAGTGTGAAAGAGTTGATGGATTATTTGGCTTTTTTATATTCTGGAAAAAGGAATGAGTCTCGCATTTATGATGTCTGTAAAGCCTTTGATCGTGCTGAGAATGAGGCAAAATCACTCACCACTTACTTCATGGAATTTAAAAAAATTTATGCAGAGTTGAATATGCTGCTACCTTTTAGTACATATATTAGGGAACAACAAGCTCAGAGAGAAAAAATGGCAGTAATGAGTTTTTTGGCTGGTTTGCCACCTGAATTTGAGACAGCTAAATCTCAAATTCTTTCTGGTTCTGAAATTCCTACTCTTGAAGATGTATTCAGTAGGTTATTGCGTGCAAATAATGCCCTTTTCAGTCAACTAAATAGTGCTCTTGTTGTCAAAGAAAGTGGGGGTGACACTGGTAAGAAGAATGTGCCAAGAGGGGGAAATAAATCCAATGACAATCAAAATAATGATATTGTTTGCTACTATTGTAAAGAGTCAGGCCATACGAAGCGCTACTGTAAGAAATTACAAAATCGCAATCAAAGGGCATAAATTGCTAATGTTGTTACTTCTGGTTCATCATCTGAGCAGAATATCACCATTTCGGCTGAAGAGTATGCTAAGTACCAGGAACTGTTAAAGGGATCCTCGAGTTCAGTCACTACTGAGGCAGGTAATACATGTCTTATCTCCTCTACCAACAATTGGGTCATTGATTCTGGTGATACAAATCACATGACAGGTAATTCTGATATTTTTTCTAGCTTTCATACTCATAAAGCTCCCTCACTTGTTACCATTGCTGATGGGACGTCATACAACATTTTGGGGTCTGGAACTGTTAAACCAACTTCTTCTATTACTCTCTTCTCTGTTCTAAATCTTCCTAACCTGG
The DNA here is from genome assembly GCA_037975025.1 of Excoecaria agallocha. Classification (NCBI taxonomy): domain Eukaryota; kingdom Viridiplantae; phylum Streptophyta; class Magnoliopsida; order Malpighiales; family Euphorbiaceae; genus Excoecaria; species Excoecaria agallocha. The sequence continues at coordinate 22,411,767 of CM075820.1, forward strand.
CTTTTAATTTGATATCTGTGAGTAAACTTACCAAAGAGCTCAATTGTTGTGTCTCATTTTTCCCTGATCATTGTCTTTTTCAAGATCTTATGACGAAGCATATTTTTGGTAAAGGACATGTATCTGGTGGTCTCTATATCCTGGATTCTTGGGTTCCACGATCTGTTGCTTGTTCCAGTGTAGTCTCTCCTTTTGAAGCACATTGTCGGTTGGGGCATCCTTCTCTTCCTGTTTTGAAGAAGTTATGTTCGCAGTTTCATGATGTCTCTTCTTTGGATTGTGAGTCTTGTCATTTTGTAAAACATCATCGTAGCTCGTTAGGTCCTAGAATTAATAAACGAGCCGAGTTTGCTTTTAAGCTTGTTCATTCGGATGTTTGGGGTCCTTGTCCAGTTACATCAAAAACTGGGTACAGATATTTTGTTACTTTTGTGGATGATTTTTCTCGTATGACTTGGATTTATTTTATGAAACATCGTTCTGAAGTATTTTTCCATTTTTCTACTTTTTGTGCTGAAGTTAAAACCTAGTTTAATGCTTCTGTAAATATATTACGAAGTGATAATGCTAAGGAATATATGTCAGATTCTTTTCAGAGGTATATGTCTCAACATGGTATCATTCACCAATCCTCTTGTGTGGATACTCCTTCCCAAAATGGAGTTGCTAAGAGAAAGAATAGGCATTTACTAGAGACAGCTAGAGCTCTATTGTTTCAAATGAATGTTCTTAAGTATTTTTGGGTTGATGCTATTTCTACAGCTTGTTTTCTGATTAATCGGATGCCCTCTACAGTGTTGAATGGTGATATTCCTTATAGTGTTTTGTTTCCCAATAAACCACTATTTCCAGTGGAACCACGGATTTTTGGCAGTACATGTTATGTTCGAGATGTACGTTCTCATGTTACCAAACTTGATCCTAAGGCATTGAAGTGTGTTTTTTTTTGATACTCACGTGTTCAAAAAGGATATAGATGTTATTCTCCTGATCTGCAGCGCCATCTGGTTTCAGCTGATGTAGTGTTTTCTGAAGATAAACCTTTCTTTTCATCTCCACCCACTCTTAAAAATCAGGGGGAGGAAGATGAGTGGCTCATGTATAAGGTGACATCTTCTCGAGAGTCTGTTGATGTGTCTACTGAATCTTCTGATATTGAGCAGATAGCAACTGGTGATTCTTCCACTACAGTAAGACCACCCATTGTTCAGGTTTACTCTAGAAGAAAAGACACCAATGATACATGTCCTGCACCAGCACCTTCGTCATCTGATCCTGCTGATCCCGATCTTCCCATTGCTCTTTGTAAAGGTACACGCAATTGTAAATCCACTTATTCCATTGCTAATTTTGTTTCCTATGATCGTTTGTCTCCTTCGACATGCTCTTTAATTGCATCTTTAGATTCCATCTCTATTCCTAAGACAGTTAAAGAAGCATTGAGTCACCCTGGATGGCATAATGCAATGATTGAGGAGATAAACGCCTTGGATACAAATAACACTTGGGAATTGGTGCCTTTACCAGAAGGAAAAAAGGTTGTGGGTTGCAAATGGGTCTTTACAGTCAAAGTTAATCCGGATGGTTCTGTGGCTCGCCTGAAAGCTCGACTTGTTGCTAAAGGATATGCTCAAACTTATGGGGTGGATTACTCTGATACTTTTTCTCCGGTTGCCAAATTGAGCTCTGTTCGCCTTTTCATATCTTTGACAGCTTCTCATCATTGGTCCTTACATCAGCTGGACATTAAAAATGCGTTCCTTCATGGTGACCTTCAGGAAGAAGTTTATATGGAGCAACCACCTGGTTTTGTCGCTCAGGGGGAGTATGGGAAAGTTTGTCATTTGAAGAAATTCCTATATGGATTGAAGCAGAGTCCTCGTGCTTGGTTTGGCAAATTCAGCAAGGTTGTCCAAGAGTTTGGGCTAAAGAAGAGTCAGTGTGATCACTCAATTTTCTACAGACAATCAGAAGCTGGCATTATTCTCCTTGTGGTTTATGTTGATGATATTGTGATTACAGGAAGTGATTCTGCAGGTATTTCCTCACTTAAGTCTTTTATGCATGGTAGATTTCACACTAAAGATTTAGGCCAGTTGAAATATTTCTTGGGAGTGGAAGTGGCGAGAAGTAAAAAGGGTATTCTTCTATCCCAAAGAAAATATGTTCTCGACTTGCTTGAAGAAACAGGAAAATTAGGAGCTAAGCCATGCAGTACTCCTATGGTTCCCAATGTACAACTTACAAAGGATGATGGTGATCCTTTTGATGATCCAGAGAGATACCGAAGATTAGTTGAAAAGCTGAATTATCTCACAGTAACTCGTCCAGATATCGCATTTGCAGTGAGTGTTGTTAGTCAATTTATGGCTGCTCCTACAATCAAGCATTGGGAAGCTTTAGAGCAGATTTTACGTTATTTGAAAGGTGCTCCTGGATTAGGTATACTGTACAGTGATCATGAGCATACTCGCATTGAGTGTTTTGCAGATGCTGATTGGGCAGGTTCTAAGATTGATAGGAGGTCAACAACAGGCTATTGTGTTTTTGTTGGTGGAAATTTAGTGTCCTGGAGAAGTAAGAAGCAAACTATAGTATCCAGATCCAGTGCAGAATCTGAATACAGAGCTATGTCACAGTCCGCGTGTGAAATTTTGTGGATTCATCATTTGCTTGCTGAAATTGGTATAGATTCTCCGTCTCCAACAAAACTTTGGTGTGATAATCAAGCTGCTCTTCATATCACCTCCAATTCAGTGTATCATGAACGGACCAAGCATATTGAAGTTGATTGTCATTTTATTCGTGAAAAAATTCAAGATAATGTCATCTCAACAGGTATGTGAAAACAGGAGAACAATTGGGTGATTTGTTTACAAAGGCCTTACCTGGCCCTCGAGTTGACTATTTGTGTAACAAGTTGGGCATGATTAACATCTATGCTCCAACTTGAGGGGGAGTGTTATAGCATGGATTTAGCTGTAAAATTAAATGTCTTTCCTTATATAGAATAGACAGTTACCTTGTACAGAATAGGTAGTTTTCTAGTTAGGATTTCTATACTTGTATAAATATAAGATTTCTCTTTAAATCAAATACAGAAAATATATTTTTCCTTCATTCTTTTCATGTTTGTTAGAACTAAAGACTACATTGCGCACATTGGACGACAAGCGCCCATGGCCTAATGGAGGGGCGATTGTGGGTTCGAATCCCACTGGGCGTGATATTATATTTTTCTTGTTTTTTACTTTCTCCTTAATTTTTTTGGAAGTCTAAATATAATTAATTACACAGTGGTCCCCGTGTCCTAGTGATAGCCCATAGGGCCAAGCAGCCGCAAATGCTTTTATAAAATAATAAATGTAAGAGTTTTGATTACATTTAGAAGTCTTTTGCAACTTACATAAAAAGCATCTAATAATGTGGCCCTATCACCCTACACCTTCCCGTTCATTGGGTACTAAACTAAACCCTTTTTCCCCATTCAATCCCATCCCTACCCAAGGGAATTACACCTTCTCTTTTCTTTTGTTTACACTTTCAATTTTGTTTGTATAATTTTGGACCATAATCCTTAATTACTGTAACTAAACCCATTGACAGCCCACAAAATTCATAATCAACTAGTTTCCCTTTCCTTTTAGTGATTTCACAGCTGGCTTCTTGCCAATGACAACTAGGATTCTACGTGTAAGATTTTATTAACCAACTCAATCTTCTTTCCATAAGTGTGTATTTGTCAAATACAGTGGATTGGAAAGTGACCATGGACCAAGTAATAGACTCGGTGTCTACTAAGCTACTTTTGTCGCGGTGAACTTAACAATATTTCTAATTTCATTTCTCTTGTACCGTCTGTATTTTTAAAACATTTAAAAAAAAAGTTCGAAATTAGCGAATTAGTTAAAAAATAAATAAAGAATAGATTTTTTTGAATATATATATTATTTGCTAGTTTCGGAATTGTAAATTCATGCATCGAGCGCTGTACACTATCAAATAAACATGTGCACACTGGTCGAATGATGTGTAGGGTTCGATGCAGGATCTATAGAATGGCGACTCTAATTTTAGTATTAAAATTTTGTTTATTTTATTTATTTGACTTGATACACAAACCAATCTTATGTGTTTTTGTTGATATGTTTAATGATTATATATATATATATTAAAATGAAAGGCTTTTGTTTATTAAGTTGAGTTGGTTTAACATGGTATATAGTTGTTATTAAATAGTTTTGGGTTAAAAAAAACAAACAAAAACAAACACAAAAGTTTTTCATATATGCATATTAATATTTGAAAAAATATGTTTTCATATATATTAATATTTACAATATTTGAGATGTGGAAAAAGAGGAAGAATGAAAGATTGATGTGATTCACTTTGTTTATTATGTTATGTTCAAACTTTGTCATGATGATGAATATATTCGAATTAATATTTTTTTATGTTATTTTTGATGGTGTATATATTTTTTTAATGTATTTTTATTTTTCTATACGGTGTTTCTCGTACTATATTTTCATTTTTTAATAAATAGTTATATAAAAAAAAGTTAATTGAATTCGATCAAATCAATCCAACCATGTTTTAGTTAACTGCCGTATCTAATATCCAATTTTATTTTTAAAACCATTCCTGCATGTGTAAATATGTGTGTCTTTTTTTTTTTTTTAATGTGGAGGCTTTACATAGATACTGCAAGTTTCTATTGAGGCATTCGCCTTCTTCACCTTACTGCTAAGTGATTCGTCGGCCGCGATTAAAGTCAAGAAGCAAATCACTTGTAAGAAAATTCTGATTTTGTTAGCGAATTTCCATTGAGGAAGCGAACAGTAAATTAATGGGATGTTGGCATGGTCCATAGGCCACATCGGCATGCAAATTCTAGATCAAAATGATAATCATGAAAAAAGCGAAAGGTTCGCATGAGATAGATACCCCATTACAGACCCTAAAAGCAATCCTTCTACTGAACTATATATATATTACTAAAAGTCCTTACATAAGTTGATGGAGTTGAAGATGTTATAAAATTGATTTAAAAAAAAAAAGGGAGGGGGAGGTTCCCTCTTTAAGGGATAAAGGGTAGGTTATAGTGGGAAGGAATCATTAAGTGGGTTTTGGGCTAGTTGATGAGAAGTAAAAGGCAAAGACTAAATGATGAGATTATTGTATTCGTATCCATAGCCATCAATATTTATAGGGCCTATCCCCCCCCAAACTCTATGTTCTCTTCACTATCATCATTGGCTCCTTTCTTCCCCATTTCATCATTTCATTTCTACTTCCCTTCTACTTTCTTTCTTTATATATATATATATATATATATATATATATATATATATATAAAGATACTAAAATGATTCAGTGTGCTAGGCATATCATATATAATTAGGATGAGTATCAATGAATAAAATGGAAACCAAAATAACCATTTAAAATATAACAGAATTAAAAATCAAACTGATTAAACTGAAAATCAAAATATTCATTTAAAATTACAATAAAATCGAATAAAAGTTCAAAATCAAACCAAACAAAAAAAATTTTACTTTGTATATTATATTTTTAAATAAATATATAAAATAAAAAAGGCCAAAATGTAGTACTTTAGCAATAATTTAGTCTGTACGGTTTTAATAATTTTTGAACTTTAAAAATCGAATCGATTAAATCAAATTTTCTCTTAAAAATATAAATTGATTAAATTAAGTAAAATATACTAAATTGCTCATAATTTGTTGGATTTTTTTTTCAATATTGTATACAATACATCATAGGTAAATTGTTAGTGTTGTGAATTTCAAGCACTCACACAAGCGCAACAACATTCATTGTGATTATATATTTATATAACTAAGAGTCAGCAAATATTGCATACACTACACGCTCAAATGTATCTAATCAAAACACACAGATATAAGTGCTGATTGGTTGACCCGATTGTGTGTAGAATCAAATCAATCAATCCCCCACACTACATATTTCTAATTAAGATTTTATTTAAATTGTTTGTTTTTTTAATATGGATGAATATATTATTTTTAAGTAAAATATAAATTTTATTTATTTGTTATTTTTAAATTTTTAATGTAATTTAATTTATTTTTTAATTTATTTTTTTAATAAAATTAAAATCAATAAAATTTAATAATTTAATTTTAATTACGTAATTTAATATTAAATTTAAATATATTTATTATTTTTTAATTTTAATAAAAATAATAAAAATGAATGATAAAAAAGAACAAATAAAATATTTAATTAAACCTTTGGTATATATTCAAATTCAAATCACACCTTTCACTATTTTCCCTGAAAAAATTAAATTAAATTAAATTATGTTCGAGTGAACAGCATTTCATGAATTATGTTAAACGTTACTAATAATTATGGCATAATCTTGTGATTAAACTTTTATTTAAGCGAGTGGATGTTTTTTTCCTATTTTTTTCAGAGAGCAACCGATGTTGATTTATGTAGTCTTTTCATATTGTTTCCTCCCTTCGTTCCCACAGTATTAGCAGATAAAACATTATAATCAACCCCAACAAAATCATCAAAAAGATGACATCAAATAGGTAAAATATATTTTTCCCCTCCATCTTTTTTTTTAACTTAATTTTATGAAACTAGTTGGGCTAATTTTTATTATATTATTCCCCCTTAATTACAAAGTTATCTTAAAATCATCTATGTTTATTAAATTTAAGTTAAAAGGAATTATATGTTTTTCAATATTATTGTGCAATATAAAATGAGTACTGTATGATAACACAATTAATTAAATTCAATTTTACAAATTTATATCAAGCGAACTAATTGAATAAATTAAAGAAATAAACGCTACAAATAATTACGGTAGTTCATAATTATCATTAAATTAGATGGTATAAGATATTAAAATCTATCAATTTAATACATGCAAGTTTTTTATATATTATTATGTTTTTATTTATTTTAATACATTTAACTTTAACGTCGGAGGTTGCTTAAGAATATGTATAACTATAAGTATATATAAATGTGGGGAAATTTTGGTGCCCCATCCCGCATGGATGGCACGTCTGGAGGCATTGAATGGCAAGGTCATGGGTCATGTCAATATAATGTGTGTTGTGGGTCTTAATCCTTTTGTAATAAAGTTGTTCACACGTAAATCTCACTTAATTAAGGATATATTCCCAATCCAACCCATTTCAGCCATTTATTAGTCAGATTTTGTGCTCCTTATTATTAACTAGGTAGGCTTCATAATGTAGCTACACCTAGTTCATTTATTTAATTCCCACTTCCTAATTAGCATATATTTCCCTTTATCCCTTTGCCAATAATTTTTGAATCTTTTTTATTATGTCAAGAGTCTTGTTATAAGATTAAAAAAAAAAAAGAAATTCCATCAAAAAGTAACAATTATTTCATTAAACTTACATACTTATTATTAAAACAATATGATTACCATGCAATAATATTGTCAAATTAGTGGTATTTGCCATAAATGGGAAGTTATTATATTTATTTAACACGGCAATTCTAAATCTTATAATTGAAGAATAAAATGCATTAATATTAGGGGTGTTCATCGGTCGGGTTCGGGTGAACCCGATCCGAACCCGATTAACCCGAAATTTACATATTTTCTTCACCTGATCCGACCCTACATAAATATCGAACCCCTACCAGAACAACCCAATTTTTCGGGCCCCGACCCGAACAATTCGATTAATCCGAAATTATTTTTTTTTTAAATTTACATATTTAAATTAAAATCTCAAATTAATACAAATAAATAATATTAAATACAATAAAAAATATTTTAAAAATACAATAAACTAACAATTTCAAAATTACATAAAATATATATTATTTATTAATTAATATTATAGAAAAATTATAATTTTTTTTATTTATATATTTAATTTTCGGGTTGTTTGGGTTAGTCGGGTTTCACCCGACCCGACCCAAAACCCGATTAACATATATATCAAAAACCGATCCGACCCTAATAACCCGATTAACCCCATCCGATTTTATCGATTAGGTTCGGATTGGTCGGGTTGATCGGTTCGGTTTTTGCACACCCCTAATTAATATTAAGTGAGATGATTGATAAGTGATAAAGCAAATTTTGTCTTTATCTGTAAGAAATAAAGCTAGCAGTTGAAGGTGTTCAATCGGATAGCTGGACCTGTAAAAATGAGCATTTGGTCGGATCGGGTTTTAGCACTTCAAAATTTAAGTTAGTAGCTTTTAAAAAAAGAGTGCTTAGAGAGAGAGAATTTCAGATTATCAATACCTGAAACCTTTATATTTTGGCTATTTATAAGAGATAAATAAATGATACTTGAATATCATGAGGAGTGATAACCGATATTTAGAGCAGGTGAGCGGTGATGTGACAGAGAGCAGGTGAAGCATATAGACGTTGGCTTGTATCAGTGAATTGACATGATGTACTGTTCCATCAGTCCGATCGGACATCGTCTTTTTATTTTATCTTTCCAGCTCATGTTCTTATCTTTTTATTAATGAATTTGGGCTATACTAAATATTATTGAATCGACTTAATTAGATCTTTGAAGATATTTTTTTTTATAGTTATCAACAAGGTATTAAATATGAGGGACATATTTTATCAAATCATTTTCTAATGACATATTGGTAGGTCAAGAAGAAAATGTCAGGCCAACAATTGTTTTCAGAAATAGAGAAAAAATTAATTTACAAGATGCTGATTTAGATTATTGGACGCAAAATATTTTGCTTTTGATTTTATGATTTAACTTATTTAGTTAATTTATACTCTAATAGAGAATTAAAAATATAATTAAAAAAAGGGGTCAATAGGTGGGCCATAGGAATAGTGAGAACTTTGGAAGGTTGAGCATATGATTATTATCATCCAGTTGTGTAGTTTTCTGTTTGCCACCTGTCCCATGCAATTTTTAGCTTACACTTTTGCCCTTAGCATAGCTTTTATACTTCACTTTTATTTATTTTTTTTAGTTACGGAATTTTTTTTAATTGCTCTTGTTAACTGTTAAGTGATAATTGGAGCACCTCTTTTGGAGGATTACAATGATGTTAATTTTTTTTTCCTTCAATTCATTTTATTATTTTTTTTTGGTATTTGATTTTCTTCTAGAATTATACCAAAATAATATGGGATTGTTAATTATGCTCCACTAATCACATTACTTAAATTATATTCTTCTTTAATTTTTCAATTTAATCTCGTTGAAAAAAACTCTCTACTAAGAAAAAAATTAATAAAACTAATTTTCTAGATAATTTAAATAAAATTGAGCATAAGCATTTAATTTAATAAAGGCTGCAAATTGCTAATATAAGTTACTTTAATAATAATATTATTATTTGTATTGCTGGGGAGATTTGAAGTTGATAGTGCCAAATCAGTAAAAAGAAAAAGACTGCGAATTGAAGCCTAATCAGAAGTAATAAATTAAGAAAACTTTGAAGATAATAATTGCTGAATTTGAGCAACAGAGTAAACAATAAATAGCACACAAAAGAATATATATATAGGGTGCGTTGTGAGTGATAAATCGGTAGGTGTGGGGAGGCAGCTAAGCTCACAGTCATAGCCATAGCCGTAGCCATAGGCCTTCCCTTCGATTGCTAAAAGCCTGAATTTGATTTTGAGGTTCAAGTATTCAATTATTGTGTGCATAAAGTCTAAAAGTTTCAACCCATCAGTTTATTAATTAAATTATTTTATTTCATTTTTAAATATTTTCTCTTCTTCTGCTTCGTCATTATTTCCAGTAGCATTCACCCTTACAGTAACCCCCAATTAGTTTGAGAATTAATATAAATATGATAAACAAGTTGGCAAGACTTGGCATATCAACCTTCACTTCTTGAACTGATAGCATATTCTATTTTCTCTAAATTACTATTTTTATTGGCAATTTTATATTCATAATGAAAAATTGAAGTTATATTTTGAACAATTATTCCTTTGTATCATTTTCAGATGTTAGTAGCCATAGAGGACCATCCAGTTGTATCCTTCTAATGCCATTAAGAAGAAAATGAAACATTCCCCAAATTGGGTAAGTCGGACGATGGTATGAAAGTGATATTTGCCAATTAATAAGCTCACCCGTCTATTAACTGTTCTACTTTCCGGTGGTCAAAATTTTAAATTTTCTTAAATGATTTTTCCAACTCAATTAGTATTATTTTGTGTATCGAATTTAAATCTTTCAAGTGTCATATATGTTATGTCAAATTCATTGTCTCGATTATTTTGTCATTTGAAATTGAAAAAAATAATAATAACAGTCAAATTAGTATAAAAAATAGATAAAAAATCTATTGAGTGAAAATGTTTAGATATGTACCAATATACAACAATAAAGATGTTACTCCCTCAATTTTTTTTATCTGTCATTTTTATTATTTTCGTTAGTATTAAAAAATAATAAATAAATATAAATTTAATATTAAATTACATGATTAAAATTAAATTATCAAATTTAATTAATTATAATTTTATTAAAAAAGAAAAATAAATTGAAAAAATAAATTAAATTACATTTAAAGTTTAAAAGTGACTAGATAAATAAAATTTAAATTTTATTAAAAAAATAACAAATAAAAAATAACAGAGAGAGTAATATAGTGTATGATCATGCTTGTACTAAATGAATAGGATTATTAATTCTAAATGGTGGCTATTACATAATAGTTGGCCATTAATAATATAATATTTAATTAAATGCTAATAACTCTCATTTCAAATATTTAAATGCATTTTTTTTTGCAAGTTCAATTATTAATTTTTTTTTATTTTTGCAAAAAAATTATAATTCATCCTTTAGCCACAAAAAAAGTTTGAAATTCCTTAGTAGGTTAGTTGTAAATCCTTTTAGATTTCACCATCTTAAAAATGGATAATATTTGAATTATTGGGATCAAATTGATGCCGACAAGTCAAAATGGAATTTACTCTTATCTTATGAACCACATATTACATCGAAGCTATACCTAGTAGACATGTATGTATGTACGTGTATATATATTTCCATGGACAAAACTATGCTATCAAATTAGGGAGACTCTGCTACCCTCAGAACAATGAATGAAGAGGGAACCACAAAAGAGAAAAAGAAAATAATAATAATAATAATAAAAGAACGAAAACAACACAATTGCAATTATGCCCTTTTTATTGACATTAATACTTCATTAATATTTTGATTATTATTTTTTATATTTTCATTAAATATAAGAGAGAATATTATAATTTTTTAAAATATTTTCAAGTAATTTGTAAAAAATAAATTATTAGATAATTGAGATGGGTGAAAGGGGATTTGTTTATGTAATTAGGGGGAGCGGTCTAACAAGAGAATGGGCTGCCCATATGTATACTGGGTTAATTTTATCTATTATCACTGAATTTACGCCTAATAATTTCAAAGTAATTGAATTATTTTTCACAATAAAATTATTACTGAATTTTGTACAAAAGTCATCTTAATCAATTTTTGGTGATGACTATTATCGAAATGCTAATGTGACATGTTATGTATGCAAAAGTAAGCTGACATGGCATGTCACATGTGTACAAATAGACATGTCACGTCAGTATTTCAGTAATGGTTCTCATTGAAAATCGGTTATCATGATTTTTATGCAAAATATTATAAAATTTAGTGATAATTTCATTATGAAAAATAATTTAGTTGCTTTTAGATTATTAGGCGTAAATTCAATAAGCATTGGTGATATCAACGCTATGTATACCCTAAACTTAAAATAATAAAGGTTTGTTGGGTTTCCAACGAAATCTTAAAAGACCAACATATTCATATTCTTAAGACGTCCCATTCTCCAAAAACCCACGAGCACTCTTCATAAACTAATTTCTATGCAATGGAAATATTAACTCAATATAAATATGAATAAAGATTTGATGGTCCCCCACCTCCAAAAAACCACACATATAAATACAAGATTAAACAAGAAGCTGGGATACGGTAAGGGGGAGCTAATTTGCATTACCATGGGTTAGGTTTAGAATCGAAAATTTAATTTATATCATTTTAAGAATCAAACCTAACAAACGGAATTATATTCATTAATATAATTTTTCTAGATTACAATAGCTTTACACATTCCATTGCTTACCCATTAATGATTAGGAACCCAAATGGTGAAATGCCAAAAAAAAAAATAAAGAAAGAAAGATGGTTTCTTTTTTTATCCGCCGTTTGATGGGTCCAAACGAATGGTTTGGATGGATTAAGTTAGTAGAGCTGAATGGAGAATGCATGATTGTTAGGGTGTGAAGGGAATAAGAAATTGAAATGAAGATGATAAAATAAAACCCAAATAGGCAAAGAACCTCATGATGATTCCAAATTGGCACTTCGATTTGAAAAATTCAAATCTAGGAGAAATGAAACCCACAAATTTCAATGGACCAAATTGGAGCAAAGTCAGTTGCTCGAGGAAGAAAAAGAGGGAAGAAGCACTCAAATCAAAAGACCCATTTCTTCATTCTTAATTTCATCAAACACAATTTTAGTATTTTACAACTTGTAGAACCAGAAAATCTCAGTCAACAATTCAGTCAAACTTTCTTACAACCCAATAACCTCTCTCTGTTATCAAATCATCATATAACATTGCCAACTAATATTCTAATTATCATATCTTTCTCTCTCTTTCCAATATTTTAATTAAATGGGTAGAAAAGAGAAGGGAGAAAAAATATATACTCATCAAAATTTCATGTTAATTTTTTCTATAATTTCTTACTTTTCCTTTTCGATAAATCTTCTTCTTCTTTTTTTAAATTTGAAAGTCATTAATAGTTCTTTAAAAAAATTAATTAAATTATTTTTGCCCTTTTCCTTCCTTTCTGCCCATTAAACAATGAAAATGGTATATTACCAATCATCCTTTCCCCTCTATAGGAAACACCCATCATTGCTCCCAACAATCCTTTTCAACCTTAGAAACCTGAGCTTCTAACATATTCCCTCTCTTCCATTTCTTCCTTTTTTTCTCTTTTCTTTCTTCTCCTTATTATTATGCCTCTCTTCTCTCGATTTAAATATCCTCCATCTTTATGATCTTTTCTCTCCCTCTTCTCCTCCTCCTTCTCTTTAGACTCTGTTTCTCATAATTATGGATCCTTCCTCTGCAAATTCCGTCATTGGGTTTTACTCATTTCTCACGAGGGGAATTGATGATCTTGAACGAGTTTATCTCTCAAACAATTTCATGTCAATCCAATTCCTCCAAAAGGTTCTATCTTTATTAAGATCCTTTCATACCCAGTTGACTTTAGTTGTCCAGAAACTCCATTTACCTGTTGGGGACAAGTGGCTTGATGAATACATGGATGAAAGTTCCAAACTTTGGGAAGCATGTCTTGTTCTCAAATCAGGCATGGCCGCCATGGAAAATTACTGCTCTGCTGGTCTCAACATCACTTCTTCTCTCGATAGCCATCGCCGCCTCACTTCTCAGCTTTCTCGCCAGGTTAGTCAATCAAATTCTTGAGTCTTTCTTTGGGTTTCTTTTTTAAATGATTCGACTAAATGAGTTGGAAAATTGAATTGTTGAAACAGGTAATAAGGGCAATCTCCGGGTGTAGAAGAGAAGCACTGGGATTAGAAGAAGAAAACAGAGCATTAATGGAAACAAGAATCCAGCCATTGGCATTAAGGTTCGATGAGAAAGTTTCAATAGAATCGAAATTAAATGGGTTCAATGGGTTTAGAGGGGTACTGTATGCAATGAGAAATGTTAGTTCATTGCTTCTGATGATACTATTATATGGGTTAGTATATTGCTGGGGAGAGACAAGTTTTGTGAGAGGTGGATATGAAGGGTGCTTGTTTTTCGGATCAGCTTTTATGATCTCAACAGCAAGATTGCAACAGAGAGTAGCAGAAGAGATAAATGGGATAAATGGGAGAGCAGGGGTTTTGGTGGATGAATATAGAAGATCAAAGATGGCCATGGAAGAGCTCAGAGGAGAGCTTGAGAGAAGGTGTGGACAAGGAATAGCAGTGGATTGGGAAACAGAGGTGGAGATTAGAGAAAGAGTGGAGAATTTGAGAGCTTGTTTTGGGGCATTAAGATCTGGGGCTGACAATATTGTTGGCCAGCTTGATGATTTCTTTGATGAGATTGTTGAGGGCAGAAAGAAGCTTTTGGACTTTTGCAGTCATAGGTAGAGAGAGAGAGAGAGAGAGAGAGAGAGAGAGAGACATAAAAATGGTAAAAAATTTTCTCAAAGAAGATACAAGGTAGAGGAAGCAGTTGCTGGGGGTTGTTGTACCTTTAATTCTTCTCTCTTCCTTTTGTTTTTTCCTTATTTTTTAATTTTGTTTTCTCTCCCCATGTTCCTGTTCATTACACTTGGTATATTTCTGTGAAAACCCAAAGAAGAAAAATTGGAAAGGAGAGGAACCAGAAAATCTGGGTTGGAGAAGAGTTATTAAATATTTGTTAGCATGCTGTTTTCTTCGGACATGAACATGAAACACCAACTTCTTGGTACCATTAATTAAATTAAAACGGACAAAAGGAATGGAAGCTTCTTGTTCTTTTCTTTTTTTGCAATATTTTTTTTAGTTAATATTATCTTGATATATTTTTATAATTCAAAGTGGTTTTCCCCCCTCTTCCCGGTTGCACATATATAAATATAGGAAGAAAGAAAAAGAGAAGAGTGGTGCCTGCCTGTTATTTGTAGCGAATCAGTAATAATTCTAGCAGCAGCAGTATATGAATGATGAACAAGGGTGGCTTATAACTGTAGAGAAGTACTGTTAGATTCCTGATTTACACTTTATTTTCAAAAGCAGCCATAAATTTTGGAGAAAATTTAAAAAAAAAATATCTGATTTACGTCACTATCAAACCAATGGAGTGCATGATGAAAGTCTCCTCTCTTCATTTCTATCTGACATGTTTCTTCCTGTAAGTAGTATGCTCCCTTCTCTCTCTCTTAATTCGTTTTAACTTAGGTTTAGTTTAATCTATTTTTTTTTTAAACAGTGAGTTATATTTTACATAAATTATAAATAATCCAGGGAGCCAATTTCCACTCCCTTTTTTGGGGTTACAGGGGAAATATAAAATGCAGGAAATAGGGGAAGAGAATGATGAGTTCACTTGAGAAAAACCGTAACTCATGCTTTTTGTCCCTTGCCGGAAATTCATGGCTTGCCTCCCTTCAAGGGTTCCATATGAGAGTTGGTGGATTAAACAAAACTATATAATTTAATAATAATAAGGGAAAAAGAAGTGAACCTAACGACAAAAATAACATAGTTGAATAAATAAAGGTTGCTAGCTAATGGCTCAGCTGCACCAGAAGCAGTAAAAACTTTGGCAGCATAGTTGTGTTCCAAGAAAGCTGTTGGTAGCAGCTTACTGTATACTATCATTGCCCTTTATACCACAGCACCCAAGCCTTTAATTATCACCTGCAATCATTTTCTTCCTTACCCCAACCAACATTCAAAATTAATTCAAAATATATCAAATCAGACACAGAAAATTGACACCATTTCCCCCCCCCCCCCCCTCTAATCTGCGCATGGTAAATTAAATTTATGATCAACAGCATTAAAATATCAATAACAGTATTTGTGCTGAGAAAAAGCAAGTTCAATTAAACAAGAACATGAAGAAGATTACCAACAGCCATGCAAGAACATAAACTCACAAGTCAAAGCAATCTCACGGCGCAGCAAGTTACCTTAAAATCTGCATCGTGTCTATAACCTGGGGGAACACCAACAGAAATCTTCTCCTAAGTAAACATTAACACTTCTAGCACGTTTTACATTTGAAAGTGTGTTTTTCTATCTTCAACTTCAATCAATATTAAAATTAAGTAATGAATCCAGAACGCTCACAAAGTGCTTGAAGAAAAAATTTAGCTGAGCATTCCAAAGTTTTGAATGAGTCGTGTAATCTTTACAAAATCAGAAAGTTCCAAATTTAATATTGCTATACTCTCAAGACATCCATATTTTAATTTACAATATATGAATGAACATATAGTATGGAGTAAAATGGACATGTTACTGTGGAGAAAAGTCGAGCAGCCGCAGAAGCAAAGATATTAATTTCTGAATGCATGCAAGACGCCCCTTTTATATTCAAAAGTCACATCCAGGCATTGCAAACTGGGAGGCAAAGGTCTCAACCCTGTTTCGGAGCTCAACAATATCTCTATTGCTTTGGAGACCCTTGAGAAAATCTTTCGGGATCTTTCCATGTTCTCTCTGTACTGCACATGTAATTTGAGCTGCTCTCAGAAGGAAGTCAGCTATGGTCTCAAAATCACCTTCTAAACAGCCTCTTGATGTCATTGCAGGGGTGCCTGAAGGACAATAAACAGAAGATTCATAGATTAAACTACTATGTACTTCGTGGACAAGTCATTCGCTGTATTAGTAAAACAAGAATAATTCAAGACTTGAGAGACTGGATTAACTCAAGATTATTTGAGAGTATTTAAGCGTTCAATATCAAATTTTATGATCTGCTCTACAGTGCCTAAAAGTTGTATTAAAAATCTATGGATTTTTTATTCTGTTTTGAAACCTTTAATCCGTCAAGTGTATCAAAAATATCAGAACAGAGCCACAACTCACCGATTCTCACTCCACCAAGACAAATAGCACCATTATCACCATATATAGCACTTTTATTTAATGTGATGTGGCACATTTCACATACTCTCTCATAGTTTTTCCCTGAACAAGAAATCAAAAAACAAGAAAGTAGTCATTATATAGCAATAGAATCTGCACAAGCATGCAGGACCAAGACACAATTGCACTAATAACTTCATTGAAACACCGACAGGGGGCAGGGATAAACACACAGCTCCAAAGGTATACTTGAAGAGAAAAAGATTCGCATCACAAAACAAAAGGAATGGGGCATATTAAAATACATGGAGTCTACGGTCACAAGATCCCTTAAACGTCTATAGTAATTTTTGCTACTTTAAAAGTCACCGTGTCAACAATAAAATTGGTACTGCTAAAGCAAAAGGCATTATAGGTGTTCCCACAGCAACTTAAAAAGTGATAGAAAGTGTAATCAGTAACCAAACAGACAACAATTTAGAACAGTGCTGGAAAGAATAGCAACCACACTAATTTTGTTCCTGGACCCTAAACATCTTTTCCTCTTATGATTCCCTTCTTCTGACCATAATAGTGAATGCAAAGCTCATCATCACCTTCTGGACCCCAACTAGAATCAGCCTCATCAGGCTCATCTTCAAAAAGGTATACAGAATTTTTACCCTCAAGTCAACTATTTACAAGTAGGAACAGGCTGAAGATAGAAAGATTTTATATTCAGAAAGAATACTATACAGGAGGTACACGATAACCATTTCTTCTGTTCCAAAATTTCCAATTTTCGTCCACACCATGGATTCACAATTATAATGCATTTCCAAAATTGGAAATTAGAATTTCTTGTGAGTAAATTCCACAAAATCTCACATGTTTTCAGAACCACACAGAAGCTAACACATCATGAAGACAGCTCAGATTTAATCTGAAGCAAAAATGCCCAAAAATATCAGACCGAATCTCAACTAATCAACTTAAGCAGAACCAAATGACTCTACAACTTGAATGCATTCTGCATTTTCAACAAGTAACAATTAACAGCAATATAATTTTGAATACCAATGGTTGATCAAACTAAAAATAACAAATAAATGTTTTGGTTGCCATGCCAAATATTTAGTGTCGTTTACTTGCAGAAAACTTTTCTGTGTTCTATTTTAAAAAAAAATTAAAATATTTATTTTCTGCATATATATATATATGTGTGTATATGTGTACATAGATACATACATACATACATATATATGTGCATGTATGTATGTACATGTATCTATATCTATCAATCTATTATATATATATATATATATTAAGATGATTATAAAAATTTAGATAATATTTTTTATTAGTTCTCCAACCTCTTTTTTATTTTAGAAAACTGAAACATCCATTTTCTATTTTTTATTTTAAAAAAATTGATGAAAATAAACATAATTTTTATTTTTCCTTAATGTTTCATTTGGAAAAATAGATGAATCTTCTCCAACAGCAAACAAAAGAGGTAGAGGAAAGATTATTACAGAAGTGAACAGATTTAAAAAAAGAAAAAAACAAATCAAATGATTACATTAAGGAGAATTTGACCAGCATATCACAAATTTATCATCAATATAATGTCCACAAAACTAAGAGCAGCAACAACGTATCAGCAACCAAGCTGGTCCATATAAGCCTACAAAGGGGAAAGAGGGGTGAAGATGGACTGGATAAAGACATTAAAGGTAACCTGAGGTTTCAAATGCAGCCACAACAAAAAGCTAATGAAACTAAGTTCTCCACACAAACAAACTAGCGAAATGTTGATAATCTTAACAAAAATAACTAATCAAGTAACCATAATTGTTGATTAGATCTATTGATACATATTGATATCTTAATATAATTGTACGAATTTTCATATCCAAAGTCAAAAATTGAACCACAAAGGAAATCACAGAAAAAAAAAAGCCAATCCATATTTAAATTAAATATCTGGCTTATTTTATTCCCATCTCTATCACTACTGTAGGAAAGTGTCTTTCCACCACTGCCACCTTCTAGATAAGCTGATAGGAATTGGAAATTAACATTTTATTTTTATTTTTTAAATCGCTTAGAAAATATGTCCTAAGTCACATTTCTCTTCTTCCTAATAAAATTCCATCTACTAATAAAAAGGTCATGCCAATCCAACCATTGCATTAAAACATTCCTAGTTTCTTACATAAACTGGACTCTAATGGGAATGCAATTGATTTCCCAAAAGCCTCCTCAATTTATGCATCAAGAACTATGGAAGGGCGCATCAGTTTCCACATCTTGATTGTTTCAACATTTGTTCAACCATTAATGAAAATCACATATAAGCAACGGTTTATTCTGCAGTCAAGATATTGTTACAACATTTTTCAAGAATATCACATGTACTCAAACATATGATATCTTCATGTTATATAAATTACCTGCCAAGCCAAGAGTAGTTAGATCCCATAGCAACAAATGGTTGTCAGTACCCCCAGTCACCAATCTGCATTTTCTTCTTATCAAAGCACAAGCTAATGCCCGGGCATTTTTCTTCACCTGCTGCATGTATGCTTTATACTCTGGACTTGCTACTTGTTTTAAGGCTATAGCAAGAGCAGCTATGTGATTATTGTGTGGACCACCTTGTAATGAGGGATGAACTGAAAAATTTATCCTGTCTTCAAAATCATACTGGCCACTGCCATCACCATGACTTAAAGGCATGCTTGGCTTCCTTGATTTTGGGCCTTTCCGGTAAAAAATAATTCCTCCCCTAGGACCTCGAAGACTTTTATGAGTTGTAGAGGTAACAATATCACAATAATCAAATGGACTTGCACATTCCTGAAAAGGCAGCAGAGAAAATTATTGTAACACTTTAAAACCTTATACTATTCACATTATATGCTTGGATTTCCAAGTGCAAAAGATTTAATTTGAAAGTAAAGAGTACTCAAGATGCATCAGAATTTATGGTGCCAACAATCAAGGAAACATGAGGATCTCTGGATGGAGATGTAGAATATCATACAAGCCTGCAGTGATATTAATGAGCATAATGCTGCAAACGACTTCAGTTTTCAAGACCAAATTCTACCCTTAAAAACAAAAAGCACCGAGAATTATAATAAATCATGTTCAGTAAGAAAGCAACTAATGACCACATATTGGCTAGAAAAAGTCACCAATTCAGAGCAATTTGAAGCGTATTAAAGCACACAGAAACGTCTATATAGGGCATTATGATGGTATAATCAAACAGTGAAGTTTAGATAACAGCAAATATCCACAAAAAATAAAAGCAAACGATTAAAATTCCAAACCTTAGCTGCCACAAGGCCGCTAATGTGAGCCATATCACACATCAACACTGCTCCGATCTTATCTGCAACTTGCCTAAACCTTGAATACTCCCATTCCCTTGGATACGAGCTTCCACCACAAATAAGTATCTTGGGTCTAAAATCCATCGCTTTCTCCTCCAACTTATCATAATCAATGTACCCATTCAACGGATTCACTTTGTAAGGTAGAGTCTCAAAAAAAATCGATGAAGCTGACACCTTCTTCCCTCCTGGAGTATAATACCCATGACTCAAATGCCCTCCAGACGGTGAATCCAAACCCATTATACGATCTCCAGGCAACAAAAGGCCAGTATAAACCGCAAAATTAGCGGAAGTACATGAGTATGGCTGAACATTGACACCCCATTTCTCAGAGTCAAGCCCAAAAGCCGCTAAGGCGCGGGCACAACATAGCAATTCAATTTGGTCTATATACTGATTACCCGTGTAGTACCTCGCTCCAGGCAATCCCTCAGAGTATTTGTTGGTCAGGTGGCTACCAAGGGCTTCCATCACCGCCCGGCAAACAAAGTTCTCAGATGCAATAAGTTCGATCCCCCTCGTCTGCCTATGCTTCTCTTTTTCCATAATTTCATGAATTTCTGGGTCCGCAAGGGGAAGGGGCTGATTCCCCCAGCTTCGAACCATGGCTCGACGGCAATCGACGCCCGGCTCAACCACGGCTCGCTTAGGGGGATTCGGTGACGATGACGACGAGTGACCATCTCTTTGCCTCTTCAAACACATTGGATGCCCTAAAATGCTAAAATTCTCCTCTTCTTCTGACTGATTCTCATCATCCTTCTCCACTGAATTCTCCTCTTCTTTCTGATCAAGTAACTGCAACGGAATCGGACTCGGCGACGAGTGCGAGTGAAACCCTAGAGATAAACCCGATTGAGCTTGCGTCAAATCCATCTCAACAACAAAACCAAAGGTTAGGGATTTAATAATCAAGGATAACTGTAACAACAGCAAAAACAGCGACAACAGCGCTTAAAGAAACTACAATGCAAGTATCGAATTCGAGGCCTATTATTATTCTCCCTTGAAGAAGCAGAAGCACAAACTTCCATGAAATTTCTCCCCAAACCCTAATACACACAAAAATAATTGGCAACCCTTCAAATATTTTGACAGAGAATGAGGAGAATAAGACTGGCGGATAACAAAAATGGAAAGAGAGAGGATGAACCTGGATGGAATTTTGGTAACTGATGGATTGTAGAGGTGGAAAGGCAGGTGACCGGGAGTAGCCGGTAGCATAGAGCAGAATGTACACGTGCCGTAATTTGAGGTAGATAGCTGCCTTTACATGGACGGAATGGCGGTTAGGTTCAGCGAAGAAATGCGCGGTTTTCGGCCTTTTTTCTTTTTTGAATGTGTTGTTGTCGGATATTACGATTGATTGGTTAGGGCATGGCAGAATGTTTATAGCCGAGATGAGGGCCCAATAGGAGCCCATGTATGCCCAGGCCATCAAAATCTAATAAAGGACGGGAGGAAATCGGGAAAGAAGAAGCTTTTCGTCAATGGAGTCTTTGCCTGCTACGCTTTCACAGTGCGATTATTTGGTATTGTTAATTTTTCGTCCGGTACTTGCCATCTGTTTCGTGATGCTATTAATATCTCTGGGTATGTTTCTAATTTTCGTAATTTTGTTTGATTAGCGGGGTGGGATTGGTTAATTTTTCGGCGGTTGAATGTTTCGTTTTGGTAATGAAAATTGCAGGATGGTTTTTGGCATGGAAATTAGTGCTGGTACATGTACCTCTAGTGCAAGAGATATTTGGGTTGCGTAAAAATCCTGCTAAACCCAAACCCATGACCCGTCGATTTTCCAGATATTACAACTCCATTAATGCCCGAAATTCTGCTTCTGGGTAAGCTGTTCAATTCCTTTTGCTAGATTTCAATTCTTCCAATTGCAATTAGTGTACAGTTACAATATAGATGATCAAATTTGATGGTGGCAATGCACAGGGCAAACGCAGGAGACCAAAGTTCATGAAATCTTGCAGGCTCTTCGAGGAGGGAAATGACTGGTGAAGCAACGAAAACTATATTTATTGTTGGATACACATTAAGAGAAATCAACTTTGAAGCTTCAAATTATTATGTAGATAATTTAAGATTATGCTTATTGTATATAGGATGGGTTTATCATTCTGATATTGTGGTATTCCCTGATAATTGGGGATCCAGTTCCATGAAATGCTGAATATTAATATAATTTTATTGTAGTTTTATACACACGGGATGTATTTTTATGATTATGGTTAATGCTAGAAAGAGATGTTCCATCGAATTGCTTTACCTCTTGTATCAGAGATTATTTTGAACTCCATAGTTGCTGTGGTTTGTCCCATACACTGCATCTGATTTTTGGAATGTAGAAAGCAGAAATATCCCCAGCAGACAATTGATCCAACAAATAACCACTTCCTGCAAATGATCTTAATGCCATCTGATCTACCTCTATTCATAAACTCTAATTCCATATGGATGCCTAGATTTATGCCTCAATATGATAATGGGAAAGCCAACATCTTGTAATGAAAAAAGAAAAAGAATTAGTCTAAAACGTATCTTATGAGCAATGTGGACTGCGTCAAGTAATGCAACAAATACAAAAATAGACGACACCAGATAAACCAATTGGGTAACACGTTATGTTCTTCTACTTGTATCCAGCTATGCTCCTTTCTTTTTGTAAATTGTTTTTCCAATACAAAATGTCTATAAAAATTGTTTTTCCAATGCAAAATGTCTATAAGTTATCTGTTCGGAAGACGTGAATCCTGGCCTCTAGAGCCTGGATATAATGTTCTGCCTTTTTTCCCCATGGAAAGTAAAAGGAACAAAGTTGATTCGATAGCAAATGCTTCTCAAGCAGGAAATCAGATCAAAACATGAACCCTCATTTGAGAAAACGTGATTTGCATTACTATCATCGCTCTTCAACCACAGCTACTGTTGCAGGTGTCTCAGTACTGACAGGGGATTTCTTCCTACCAGGTCCAGCTGAAACTTTAACCATGGCTGGTCTCAGAAGCCGGTCGCCAAGACGAAATCCACGCCTGAACTCTTGAATTATAACGCCTTCCTTGTACTCTTGTGACTCTTCACGCGCAATGGCCTCATGCAGCTGTAACCAGAAAAGAAAAGTGCAACTCAAATATAATAACGGTACAGTAAGATAACTAAATGACCGCTTACTTGATGATTAGTTATCACAATACTTGGAATTACACATTACATCGTCTACTGGAAGATAAATGTAGCATGATGCAAATGGATTCCTTTCTTTTTTATTTATTTATTCTTTCTCTGCCAACTAAAGCATAAAACAAGCACTTTGGCAATTATTATATCATGTTCTTAAAGGAGCTAGAAACAAGAACATTGAAGAATATGAATCTTTCCTGCACAATCCATGCAGTTTCCTCAACACGAATGAATTAAAAAAAAGGAATAATTCAGCAACATTTAACATGAAAAGCAATTTCTACAGGAATTACATACCAAGGGATCAAAAGGCTTTCCCACTGTTGCTACAGCAGCCACCTGCAAGCTCCTCATGATCTCCACAAACTGCTTGTATATTCCCTGGTAACTTGTATCAATCCTCTTTTCCTTTTCTGTATCAGGTTTTAATTGTTGTTTGGCTCTTTCAAAGCTGTCCACCATGGGCAACAGGCTCTCAATCACCTCTCCCTGGGCATTGCTCCTAACAGCAGCCCTTTCCTTCTCTGCCCTTTTTCTAAAATTATCAAAATCTGCTTGCAAGCGAATATATTTCTCCTTGCCCGAGTTTATTTCAGCAGATAAATCTGAAACCGTCTGGGCTAATTCATACTTTTCATTTTCTATAATCTCTAATCTAGCCTCGATATCTGAAACAGTCCTCTCATCTCCAAGAAGAAGAGCCTCTTTATAAACCTTAATCAGGTTCTTCAAACTAGGTACATGTTTTCTATCTGCATCTTGAATCTCCTCTTTGTCATTTGTCTGAAAATTATGCTAGAAAAAATTATTACTTTAGAACTACGACTCACTTTCAGAAAAAAGAAAATGTTATAACATAAAAAATAACACTAAAATTGTAACTATACTTAAAAAAAATAGAGGATGAGAATTTAAAGCCAACTACAGCATGATTTATTTAATCCAACTTCAAAGTTAAGAATATCCCTTATGCAAACAAATTCTGAATTCTTCACTGTTCCCAAATGGTAATGCCAAACTCTTTTTGTAAGCATTTATTTGAATGCTGATATCTCACTATAGTTGTTAACTCTTAGTTAGATATGTATGATTCAAAATAGACCAGCATAAAGCATGCACATTCAAATAACAATCCAACCAAGCCTGATACCATTACCATTAATGATGGTGCATAATGTTCCATGCCCATTTAAGAAACCAATGGACACAGTATTCTAAATACTCCGTTTTGAAACAGCAAAAACTAAATTCAATAGCTGAGGAGCACAGAAAGATATTCATAAGCATACGACATCCCATAACAATGCCCTTCCAAGTTTATAGACATAAAATGTAACTAAGCAAGCATGAAGTCAAAAACAACAATAGAAAACTACAAAGTTCATGAATGGTTGATATATCCACGAAACTGTTCAGGGACATTAACTGGCAAAAATGGTAATATTAACATTCTACTTAGAAAATAGACATCTTGAAACGAAGAAGATAGATCAAAAAGTCAACCAGAATATGTCCAAGAGTTTTCTTGCTGTGCCATAAATTGCTTAGAGAAGACTCAGTTTCTGTAGGAACCAATCTAAAATTCTTCTAAGACCTTTACCTGATGTCTACAAGTTTAATCTTCATTTTAGATCCTCAAATAGTTATACTATATGCATCTAAATCCCTATGCGATTGCAGTAACATACACCAATTCTTTAATGGAGTAGCAGCCACCATTTTTTTTCTCTTTTCATGGCATATATACTACGATATCTATCTAACCTTTCTGAATATCTGTCATTTCATACATCAGACATCTTGCAAAACCCATTAAAAGTAAATGTTGCACAAGAAGAGAACCGTAGGATTAAACAATTCAATTGCATATTAAGAAAGCATAAAACAAAATACATACAGTAGATGCGGAGTCTTCGGCGGAGAAATAAGCCTTGAAGGATCGCCTTGGGAAGTGCTTGCTGGTGATTGGAGAAGAATTAGAATGAGAAAAGCCAATGATAGGATTGCAAAGGCGGAGGGATAGAAAAGGTAATGAAGTTTTGGAGTCTAGGGTTTTTGCAGAGAATGGAGAAGAGGGGCGAGGAGGAGCCAAGAGCGAGCTGTTAGAGAAACACACAGCCATTGAATTGATGATGATAGGCTGCTAATTTCACAAGTCAAACATTCTGAAGCAGTTTGGCATTTAAACCCAAGGCTGCAGCCCCTGGCTGCTAAAATAGCATAGTTATTAAAATCGGATCGAATGGTCGAACCGATTAATTTAACTATTAAAATATTAATTTTTTCCAAATAAATAAATACTGAAATTTAAAATATATATAATTTTTATTATTTATTTATTTAAAAAAATAGTATTTTAAATTTTAAAAATGTCACTTAATAATTTAATATACTTATTATCTATTTGAATTTATTGTAATTAAATATAATTATACTCATATAGGCAAGCTTAATATTTTTTGTGTTTACTTTATTAATACTCCATCTAAACATAAAATTATTTTCATGATATGATCGTATTTTTATGTTTTTAACATATGATATTCAATAATCCATAATTAATCACTTATAATAATAAAATTAAAATTATATTTTGTAACTTATTATTAGAATATTTGTGATATATATTTAATATTTGATGATTTTTTTTAATTTTTATACAATAGTATTCAAAAAATTATAATAATTATAATATTTTAAAAACAGAAAAATCCCGATTGAATCGGTCGAACCACAAACCCCAGCCTTATCGGTTCTTTATCCGATCCGATTTTAATAACATTGTAAAAAGGAATTGCCCTCAAGATGAGGTTAATTTTATTTTAATTTTTTAAAATTTCTTAAAAACTAAAATATTATTAATTACCTTAGGTAATATCTATTATGATATTCATTACGAGGCTTATGAATTTAAAAAAAAATGTTTAAATTAACTTTCTATAAAAAAAATTTCCGATTAGTGTTATATACTTTAATATGGGATGAAGAACAGTATTTTATAGCGTATTATACTGACAAAATTTATTCTTATTAAATCTTTAAATTTCTAAATTTTTTGATATTAAATTTTTATATTTTTGGATCCTTTTAAAAAAAATAACGCATTGAATCCCCCTAATAAGGGCTGTGTATTATTCATATTAAAATATGGACATTTAATTAAAAAAATTTATAAAAGGATCCAATATAAAAAGTTAAAAGAATTTGAAATCCAAAATGAATTTTGCTGGGCATGTACCAGCCACCTAAACATAAAGATTAAGAAATTCAATTTTCTATTATTATAGTCTTCAATAATGATGGGATAAAATTGCTTTTCTTAAGATTACTTAGGGCAGTTTGGTAAAACTTATGAAAATAACTTTTTCAATTGGTAAAAGTTATATTCAAAAAAATTATATCTAAAAAAGTAGATAACTGTTTGGTAAATAAAAGATAAAATGACTTATCAATTGAAAAGCAATTTACCAACTATTTGGTTAATAATAAGATTAGAAATAACTTTTCAGAATTAAAAAGACGAAAAAGAGCATATATAATTTTAATATATTATATTCAATATCTCAGTAGAAATTACATTTTTTTACTCCACTAAACTATTAAAAAATACAACTTAATTGATTCTCTTTCTCGACTCACTTTAGCAAAACTTGAAATCAAAGCAATGTACGACACAATATCAGTGTATGATATATATGGTAAATTATTTGAAAGAACATGCTATATATATTGAAATTAAATAACAGGAAACCATGACAAGAGAAAAAGAAAAAAAGACATACTTGTGCTTTGCCACATATTAATATCAAAATCTAGATAACAAATTCTTTAAGTTTTTTGGTTGATAAAATCATATGTATATTCTCATCAAAGCCCTTTTTTAGTTTAGAAAAGAATTTATATAATTCGTTGAATAAATATTTTACATCATCTAACTCAAGTAATTGTCCCCAGGCAAACGAAAGACATTAAGATATTTGAAGACTTCTTAAGTTCATATACTACAACCTAAAAAAAAGCTATATATCATACCTCATCTCTATGTCAACCTCCACCTTTCGAATAAGTAAATCAAATTGGTAGGATCATCTGATGTGATAAATGGGCCTACAAAAGAGAAAATGTCGACACTGTGCAACATCCTATCCTTCTTATGATAATTCCTCTGTATCTGTACCTTATCAAATTTCAAAATGATGGAATACATTTGCAGATAAGTATTTGTAATTTTGCTAGCTGCAGAATTCAGAGGAAGCTTTGATTAACGACCATATCGACTCGTTGAATGAGCTCCAATAAACTTACGAATTTTCTCTTGGCCCTATCTGTGCCATTCTCTGACAGTTCTTTTAGTGCTTCTTCTGCTCCACACTCTTTTGCTAACTTCAATTACTGTGAATCACCAGTGCACAGTGACCAAAGGACAGCTGCAGCATTTTTCCGGTTGCATGGAGAACCAGTTTTGATGACCTTCATCAATACAGGATTTGGTTCAGCCTAGTTTCAAGAGGAGAGTGACGTTTTTCAGTGGTAGGAGAAAAAAAGAAAAAAAAATAATTTTTTTTATTAGATATATTTGTTATTATAAAATAGAATAAAGGATATTTTTATCTATAAAAAAATTTAAATTACCTTTCTTGAAAAATTAAAATTTAGCTTTTCTGAAAAGCTTCAATTGATAACTTTTTTAAATATAAAATTTTTTTATTTTTCACAAAATTAATTTTTCTAAAATTAACATTTATCAAATAACTATTTTGATCTAATAATCAGATGTTTTTTTAATAATTAATTTTTTTTCTTTTAAGAATCAATGCCAAACACACCCTTACACGGTGATTATTATTAACAGAAAAGACTTTTTATGCTGGAATGTTCTGTTGGTTTATTGTTTTAGGCTTCTAGCTACAGCGTTAGACCAATGATGTTGGGACAACAGAAGTGGTCATATTACCACTGTTTGGTTGGCCGTTGTTAAATGTTGACTCGACTGAGTAGGAAATGCCTCGGAACCGAAACCCCAAAGCCAACCATATTATTGTGCGAAAATTGAGTACTTTCTCAAATGTAAAGTACAATCTGAAAGCATATATCAAAATCAGAAGCCATTCACAGGGTCGGCCTCACAAGAAACCATTTGTCAACGGAGATGCCCATCACTAAAATTCGGAAATTATTGGAATTTAGCGCCAATTAACTGTCAAAAGGCTCGAACCAACCAGTAACTGTTGCTTATAAAGTCCATTAAACAATTAAGAACCCTCGAGAGAATCTGAACGGGGAAACCAAAATATTATGATCACATTCACAGGTCACCAACAGTCTAGTTCCTACACTCAGTTGAGTACTCTTAATTTCCAGTACAAAAATTACTTTACGGTGTAATTAAAAAGAAAGAAACAAGTATTCCCTTCTTCCTTCTTAAGGTCAGGGAATCAGAGAAACAAGTATTCCCTTCTTCCTTCTTAAGGTCAGGGAATCAGGGAAACCCACTCCTTAAAAAACCATATTACATGGCAACAAAGAAATATAATGCAATCTCAAATATTATCATATCCACACAAGCGTCTAACACCAATTTAAACATACTAAGCTTACAATTATCCAAGTTCCGACATCATAGACTAAACCAAAAACGCCACTGTCACTACTGCCAGGGTCTGAAAAGAAGTCAGCTTACTGCCTGCTTACAGTACCTGCAACCATGAATAAATACATAATATATCAGGAGCTTAGTGGTGACGCCCATGCCACAATGACCTTTTTAGATTCAGCAGTCTCTATCTAGAACCAAACAAATCCATGGATGACAAAACACTTTTTAAGTTAGTATACTCTCTATCTAGAACAAATCAAATCCATGGATGGCAAAACACTTCTTTACTGGTATCTGGTAGCATGGTAGTAAGTAGCTCCAAAAATTAATTCATGCAATTTAATGCTTCATACGATCATCAAACAGGCAAGCCTAGGTAACACTGCATGCCAAATATTGAATAGAAATTTTTATTTCCTATTTTCCTTTTCTATGTAATTTGCTGTGAAACCAAAGAAAAAACCTCAAGTTCTCTGCAAAGTTGCCAAACTAAAAAGGTCTAAACTGGTAATGAACATATACCATGGAATCATAACAACATAGCAATTCATCTTCCATTTGCAAATCCCTTAATGTCGGAAACAGAAAGACCCAACATTTTTTCAGATTTGACAAACTCAACTTGCTGTTCAAGAAGGTTCTGTATACAATCATCAATATGTTCACGAACGAAGATTGGGACATGTTGCAAATCTGCAGCATAAAGCACTATACAAACACCTAATCATAAATATGTTGTACCGTAATTTGATAGTATGATTGAAAGGCACCATTCTGAACACAGTGAATTGCATGAATATAATTACAACCCATATATGTGGCTGCAAAAACTCTAGAAAAACACCACAATAACAAATGAAATATATAACCTCAACTAACAATGTAACGTTTCTTCAGCCATAAGAAATTAATCTATATTTTCAAAGTTAATTTAAGAAAATAAAAGTGCACTATAAAGCATAAATTTTAACAGTAGTGGGCCTGCCACCCAAAACCAGTTCAAAATGACAAACAGAATACATCAACATATTCTGGAACTGTCCCTATATTCCACATATGCTAACACAAGATGAACAAACTACAGGGAGCACATTGTGTAATGAAAAGAGAGAGAGCAGGGGGTTAATGTAACACTATTAGAGCAAAAAGGGAGAACATTATAGACAAAGATTGCGTTTAATTTGAGATTCTAAGACAAAATATATACTGTATACAGCTAATCATCTCTTAAAATTAATAAACAAAATTCATATGTTCACTCAATTCATGCAAGCACAAAATGACAGAGTAGGTTAAATCTAGTCAGAGACAAGCACACCTGTACAGCTACTTATCTGCACAACTACTAGTTCATAAAGAGCATGCTTCAACGGCTGAGGCTCCTTGGCACTGGACATCAATCCTGTTGAGCAATTCTGTGTAAGATGATGTTAATGCAAGGTCCAGTGGATTGTTTTCATTGTATCCTTTACTGCCACAATCTTCCATGAAGCCAACATCATCAATGCCATTTCCAAGAGGCTGGTTCATGTGAATGATCTTACCAAACAACTGAAATGAGCTAACACCAACTTTTGTTGAGTTGCAGCCCTGGTTGCCAACAAGTTCTGTACCAAAAGAATGAGCACTGCTCTGACTGTCTGGTGACAGGTTTTCTGATTGTGAACTGCCAATATTCAGCTCAGTAGACACTGTTTTCAATTTTGGCACCATCTTGTTGCCAAAGACATTATCAGTACTCATCTGAGAAGGATTCTCGCTTAAGAAACTGGGTAAACTATATACAGAAAAAGGATTTTGCCTGGCTCCCTGCATGCCAACAGGAAAAGAGTGATAGTTCAACAATGACTGGTTCATGTGCCCCATTGTTGAATTGGTTGTTCCTGACATAGGAAAGAAGAGATCTCCATCTCCATCCGTCAGAAATCCAGAATTCTCAGGAAATCTTAACTTTTTTGTGGGAGGGAAAGCAGCATGAAGTGACGGTGTGGGTGCCATATACTCAACTTGCCAAGGGCTCACTCGCTTTGCATTCTGCAGAACTTCAGGTTCATCCCACGCAATCTGCATTGTGGAGAGAAAGAGAAGTGAATAAATTAATCAGAAATTTTATAACCACAGATAACAATATCAAATCCCGTAATCATCACATCTTATCCCCTATGGTGCTCCAATAATGAAACTGAAACAAAATAAACTTACCATAGCCAACAGCAACGCATCTAGGAATAAATTACAAGTCTCTGGCCAAGTGCCACAGCCCAAAATTATGATCCACAGGCTTCTTAAATTTAAAAAATTGGTTCTTCATCACAAAGACATATACAAACAACCTATCATGCTTAGCAAATTGCATGTTCTTTTATCCTATCCTCTATTGCCATAAAAATTCCCAATTGATCAAGTTGTTACCACAGGGTATTGGCCTGTCCAAGGTGCCACACTCAGATAAGAACAATTCCAAGTAGGATATCATCATGACAAATAAAATGAATGCAATTTTAGAATACATTGCTATGTCGAGAGTGAATCTCCTTGATTTCATCTTATTTTATCAATTGTAGGATCTCCACCACATAAAAAGACGTGCATGAAACATTTTTATATTTAAGATCTTAAAGAAGGCAATTATTTCAGCATGAGAATAATCACCATCCCAAGCATCGAGTAATAAAAAGATACTATCATTGCAAATCTTTATCTACGATAAATTGCAAAAAATTAATCTCCACTACACAGCAAGGCTCAGATTCACACTGCACTCTCTCAATTCAATTAATAAATCATTATGTTCCTTGTGTAAAACTCAAGAGAACACATTGAGCAGAAACAGTCAGCCATGAAGCTGACAGTCGTTAGAGAATTCCCTATCTCCTAATCGTGTTATCAATTATCAATATGACTATCTATATCAGTTATCAGAGGAAGAAATAATTGGAATGATAATACACATCCAAACAAATGACGAATCAAATGCAGACCTGAAGCATACGCCAAGGAGAGCATCGCCATGGTCCACAGTCAGGCCCAGCCGCAGATGCTACAGTCCCCTGAAACCAAGTCATCCTAGAAGAGTCCTCTGTCTCCATCGCCATCTTCACTCTCATTCCCGGCGCCCAATATACATTGAACGCTCCCTCAACCACCTCAGCCCTCACAACGAAATCAGAATACAACCCTGCCTTCGGATAATACACGACATCAAACGGCAGCCCCTGCGCTGCCCTCTCAACTGCCTCCAGAACGGACTCTGGTGACACTTTCCCTCTCCCGGTCCTCGAGAATCCATCGTCCTTCACCTTCATTTTCACATCTCCGGCCCCGTAACCAATCTGCTCCCGCCACCTGGCAGAATCCCCGCCATTGTTAAGCCTGACAGCCCGCCGCACTCCGATAAACATCTCTCCCGCCATATTTCTCATAAAAACCACCGAATCCCCAGCGATCAACTTCTTGTGGTTGACGAACTTACTCCACCCGGTGGTCAACAAGTGCCTACGTGGCGTCCCTCGATAAATGTGCCTAAAATCCCACGTAGCGCCATGAATGTCGGTTACCGTTAGGGTTTGGACGGGTGGCTCGGCTTGGTAGTTCAACGGCGGAAATATCGAGTCCGCACAGAACCTGGGAACAGAGAAACCACCGCCATTATTAGCATCTGACGGCGTCAAAATCTTGGCAAACGCCGCAATCTTATCGTCATCGTCCTCGTCTCCGCCGTCCCCCTCGAAACGGCCAGAAGATTCCATAAGAGGCAGAGAAGAGTTGAGCGAAGAATCAACAGGAAACAGGAGCAGTTTCGTATAAACCTCATCGGTAACAGGATCAGCAAGGAACTGAACATCAGAGATATGACAAATGACAAAAGCCTTGGACAGAGCAAGGGAGGAGAGAAGAGAAGGCGGAGATGGAGAAGAAGAGGACTGTTCGAGATGACCTTGAGGGAAGTAGTAAACCCTAGAATTAAGAGGAGGGATTTGGACAGAGGAGCCGGCGCAGGCACGCCAAATCCGGGGGTCGACAGGGCGGAGACGGTCGCCGGAAGGCTGCAGTGGAGGCGGCATTGGACAGAAGGTAGGGTTTTTGAATTGGAAGAAAGTGGAGACGGTTACTGTAACATAGAGATATCAGGAAAATCCTCTCTCTCTCTCTCTTTCTGCGGAGCGATCTTATAAGAGTGTGAGAGAGAAATGGGTGTCTGAGGTGAGGTAGGAAAGAGAAGAGAGGCGTGTAGGGGTCGGACAACCAGCACGTAAGCAAATACCAGAGAAAAGTTTTTTAATTGGTTCCACTTATTTACGGTTTTACCCACACACGCCCTGTCGCTCTCTCCCTATAACGCTAACTAACTCTGGGAATGTGAAGGCCCCATTCCCCTTCTCCTTTTTTCACTCTTTTTACCCCCGCGTGGATTTCACGCTCTCGTAATTGAACAATCTGTGACTGATTTCCAGACATTACAATCAGAAATTACTTTTTGTTTTTTGCTATTTAAAAAAGGAAATATATTTTTCTTACATCTCTGATCATTTTTCTTGCCATTGTATTCAGTTTCCGGTATGCGTAAGCTCTCTCTTTTCTGAAAACTCATAATTGATAAATTTCCAATATAAATAATAAATATTAGGATTAAATGACATTTTTTTTATTATATGATTTATTTTATTTATATTAGAAAGATAAATGAAAGTAAAAGCTGTGTTAAGAGTAACAGTGGAAGTTCAAAATATTGATTAAACTATGCAGCGAAGTGCAGACAGGCTGAGAGTAATTAAAAGCAGTGGTTATTAATGGTAAGTGGTAGACGAAGTGAATGTCCCTTTTGGCCTTTTAAGTAATTAATACCTTGAACTTAGATTTTCTTTTTAGAGATACGTTGCAAACAGTACCGCAGAAAGTTCACTATTAATCTTATGCTTTGCGTTTAAATTCATGCAGGACTAGCAGTAATATACACTTCGAATCTCACAGGAAGTCATTGCCCTGATTTTGGTAAATCCAATCGTAATCATGCGCTGGAGCTTTATATCATTTTACCATTATTGCATGCAATAAAAGAAAATATAGATGATATATCAATTTGGTATGTGAGAAATCCTGAAGTTGATAAAACTTGTGCATTCAAAAAAGTAATTATAAATTAATACTGTTAAGCTACTATTTATGAAGAAAAAGATATAAATATATTTTATATGGGATAGGATGAAGTTTCTATTAGAGTGAAAATACTAATTGCAATTTAATTTTGTATTTCTAATCTCCTTAAAAATGCCATTCCTCTTTTGTCATATGTGTTTATATGTACATATGGCTATGGTATTGTGGCAAGCAAGCAAATTCCAATTTGAAGTTGCAGGTAGGAAGAAAAGAAGATACTAGACCACAATGATTAAGCTTAAATTCCAAAGAAATAAAAAAAGAATTGAATGATAGGAAGGAATAAAACAAATTCTAAAAGTCAACTTATATCAATGAATTCGAAAGCTTTTTGCATTTTTCGTGAGTCTCCGTCTTGGGAGAATTTGTATTGCTTGCGTCCTGATTATTTCTTCGTTATTAGTTTTAACTTCATCAAGCAAAGACTTGCTTCCATTAATAATCATGATTCCCAGTAAGTTGACATTTATTTATTTATTAAAATTAGTTTGAGATGCAAAATTCTGGATGAGAGTTAGCAAGCACGTAAATTCGATACTTGCAATACAGATGCGATTTCTCACCCATGCAAACTGAAATTTAGAAGGGGTCCAATAGGCAGTTAGATCCTGTAATCGGCCCCACATAGAGCAAGATAAGCATTTCCCACGTTAATCCAAATATGCCATGCAATCCAAACAATAATATAATATCACAAGCAATAACAACATATATTTAATATCAAACTCCAAACTGATAATCGGCAAACAAATGAACATAACCAGAAGTAGAACTAGGAGAAATGGAACAAGGATTGAGTGCCATAAAAGCACAATAATGCTTGCTCCATATTCTCCTTCCTTATTGCAGCAAAAATGATTAAAACCATCAATTGCTGTCACAACAAACTTTATTACATACTTGTAAATATAGGCAGTCATCTGCACACACAACTTCCCAGTTATCACTCCTCTGATTCAGATTCAGCATTCTCAAGCCACTCTACAAAAGGCTTCACACTCTTCCAAACAGGAGAATCTTTGGTGCCACCAGTCAGGCCCTTCTGGTACCAACCTAGGATATATTCCTCTTCCAGCACGTCATTGTCGTACAACACTTTCAGAACCAACGCCACCTCTTTCACTGCATCAGGGCTCAACTTACCAAAGAAAGACCCTATAGCATACAGAAGACACATCTGTGATTCCTCCTCTTGAGATGCTGCAGCCAGATAGTTCTTCTTTTTTGTCACCTCTTTAGTAATACCTTTCTCTATGCCACCAAAGAGGGCAGCAAACAGAGCAGTCATTACTTCCTGAGATGTCCCAGAGAGTGAATTCAAGAAAGGTTTCAGCTGGCTTGGAGGTGAACCCTTTTTAAGAAATCCCTTTATCTCGTTAACAAGCCCATCCTCATGGCCATTGCTCTTAGAGCCATTCTCTTTCGGATGAACCTTGGTCTCACGTTCTGGAGACTTCTTTCCTGACTTCACCTTCTCTTCAGTTGTGGACAGCATAACCATATCTGCAGTAACAGCACTCAACTGCTCCTGGATACGTTGCTTAGCTGCCTCCAGTGAAGTATCTGTTTGCCACTGGATAGCATCATCATCCTCATCATCATCAGCTGTCACTAGGTCATTTTCATCAGCCTGGCTTCGTGCTGGGGAGTGATCCTCATCTGACCCATTGCCTTTCTTCTTGGAAGATGTGCTCTTTGAAACATCTTTTGAACCAGCAGTAGAACTTTTCTTCTTTCCTCCATCCTTTTTGAGCTTCTTCTGCTCTTCATCAGCAGCCTCACCCTCCTTGAGCCGTTCCTTCTCAGCCCTCCTCATTGCTTTCTTGTCTTTGGATCCCTTCTTGGCTTCAGGTGGGTTCTTGAGAATAAATGTCGTAAGTTTGTCCCTCATATCAACATCAGAAACAAACCCACAAGCAGCACACTTCAGAGTAACCATCTGCGTCTTAGTAATAACAATCTCAGTTTCAGGGTTCCCGCAGCCATAGCACTGGACGTATTTCTTGATGAAGTTCTCAAGCAACCCAGCAAGCTTTGAAGTTTCATGAGCTCCATTCACCAGTGAAGTTCCAGTCTTCTCATCAAACTTGGACTGAGCTCCAAGCTCATTTCCAAAGTACTTTGTTGTGTATGAAGCAGGCCTAGCCAAGGCCTTAGCAATCTCAACCATGTTAACCACGTTAGTTTTGATGCCATTTCCCCTACCCTCAATCTTGGTTATCATTTTTGGCATCTTATACCTATAAAAGGCATCATCACTATTGGAAGCACCAATATTTTGCAACGCCATCCTGTTGTTAAAGATGAAAAGACCAGTATCAAGTTAATCAAAAAGGACAAAAAACAGTAGCACTGTGTTCTCTGGTATCTGGAAATCCTCCTTTAGCAGACAGGTCCCTTGCAGAAGGAAATGGCCGCATAAACTGGCACCCTATATATTCTGTGCTATGACTGTCATATAACCCAAGATGCATGCAGCCAACCTTAGCTGAGGAACGTCTGTTCTTTTTTCTAGACGTAGGACAGTACTCTCCAAGTAATCCAATTGATGACAAAAAGAGAGAGGCCCGTTCAGACATAAAAAACGCTTCAAACTTAACAAGCTCCACTTTTGCTTAACGCAGATAAAGCAGACAAAACTGCCAACAGCCTGAAAACACAAGAGGGTCATTAAGAAAACTAGAACATCCACAAAAATACTAGTACCACATGAAAATTTCCGTCATTATAGATGGCAAGTATGAAAGAAATCCTACAGACAGAAAATAATAATAAGATAGCACAAAAACTAATAGCAAAAGTAGGATAATCCTGCCCATGCAATTAAATTAAAACTCAATGTAAGCCACTTAAGAGTGGGACCTCCGTATATATTCTCAATGTTATGCAATTTAATACAGAAAGAGTGCAAACTAGGAGCTAATAAATTCTATTTTTACTTTTGTCTTTTTAGAACCAAATGTACCTCCAACAAAATTTTATTTTGCTGAAAAACAAACCCAGTAAAAAGTAGTAAGCTGTTCAAATATGAATCATTCTTCCAACATATTAAAGGAATTGCAGTTGTCAGAAAAAAGTTCCTGATGTTCCTTCTCCATAAAGAGTGCATTTCTCTTTATACATTGTTTTGAGTTAGTAGAACAGTAAGGCAATAATACTTCAGTTTTCGAAAGGAAGTAGTTTTAAAACAAAGAACCTAAAAATTGCAAAACTTATAAAAAGAATCCCAGTAAGCTTATTCAATTTAAGCATTACATACAAAAAAATATCAGCTCCTAAAGACCATATAGGCAAAAGAAAAAATGAAATTAATTGCCCAGTTTTCATATCAAACCTCTCATCTAGAGGACGAATAGATACGGGGTACACATAAAATCCACCATTTCGGGTAGAAATACGACAAAAATCCCAATCTATGGCATGATTGAAACAAATCACAAGAAAGTAAAGAATCGAATTTCAACAAATCTAACACAAGCCAAAAATAGTGTCAGCTTCATCAGCAACAGAGAATCTACATCGGACTTTTTCAAAATCCAAAACCTGATATTGCATCGATCAATCCACACAATTAATAGCTATATCATATGTCAAAAGCAACAACATCCCAGCTAATAAACACACAATAAATCTCAAACAAACAAAAAGAAAAAGCCCAGACTTAGATCTACAATAATCTCGCAACAAAAACAACAAATCCGAGCTCTGATCGAACCAAAACAATTTGCATCTGACAAAAGGCGGAACGAGACAGGAAAAAAATACAAGATATTTGCTAAATACCGCAGAAAAGAAACGAGAAACGATGATGAAATCAGACTCTAATTTGATCGACCAATAATAAGAAAAAAAAAACCCTTACCTAGGAAGGTATAAAGGGAGAAGAGAGAGGCCGCAGACGGAGAAAGATAGGTTAATGCTATGCTTGCGGTGCGCGTTAAAGATTGTGAAAGATTTAGGATGAGGGCTTCGCCTTTATATATAGAGCAACAAGGTAGAGAGAGATTAGGATTTTTAGGGCAAACTCAGCCTCCTAATTTTTGAAATTCCTTTTCTTTTTCGGATTTTCCTTTTCAATTCAAACCGACTTAGTAAATAGACTTTTTTTTTTCTTGTGTGCCAATTTTACATGTTGACGGTTTTACCCTTCCTTCCAGATTTTTTTTTTTTTCTGAAATCAGTATGTGTTTTTTCTTTCACAGTACTCCAAAAATATTGTTTTTATGTATAACATAATATTTTAAAATTATTTATGGCCTTCGATAATTATATTGCAATTAGTTGTCAAATCTTAGGGTTGTTTTAATTGAGATGTCAATCGTACATAATGAGAAAATGGTTTTACTAATAATCTTAGGGCCGTTAAAGTCATTTTATAAATTTTAATTTTTTTAGTTTTTAGTGTCTGCTTGGAATAAAATAAATTACAATTATAAAATTCATTTACAAGTGAATTGCATACGAAATTTATTTGTAAATAAATTTTTATACTTGTAATAAAATAATAAATGTGTAGAATTAAAAATAAATTACTTAATTTTATGTTTAGAATAAATGAATAAAAAAATTTATTTTTAATTTATTTTCTTAAATGTCCTCTATATCAATTCAATAAATAAAAAAATTAATATAATATTATGTCTATATAAATTATACCAAATAAAACACTAATTAAATATTTCAATTAATTTTATACAAAAAATCAATTTAAAAAATATATAAATAAAAAAAACACTAATTTGGTAACATTGATTAAGAAATTGAGGAAAAAAAGTAAAAATTGTTCAAAATATAAATTTGATTGAAAATTTGAGGAAAAAAAGAAAAAATATATGTTAAAAATACAGAACACGTATATATAATATAATAAAAATATTATAGTTTTTCAAAATGTGACTCCTTAAAAATAAGAAATTTATTTACAAATTTCATTTATTTTGGTGAAAGTATAATGAATTCCATAAAATTTAATTCATAGAATTTAATTTCCATTTTTTTTTCATTCCAAACATGAAAAATTGAAATTACAAATTAATTTTATAAAATTTTATGGAATTCATTTATTGCAAGTATAGTCTTAAAGTTTAAACTTCCAACTCAAACTTTCAAAATATCGAAATATTTTTCCTACAATTTAAAAAAAAAATCTTCTCAAGCTTATAAAAGAAAAACTCATAAATAATAATGGAGCATTTTATTTTTTCGTCCTCTGGAAACATTTTAATTTATAGTTAATAATAGCAAATTGTTGTTTTAACAATTTTCTTTTTTGTTTGATAAAATCAATATTTATAGATCACCCGAAACGATTTACAGTTTAAAAGCCAGTAAAGTCACTTGTAGAGATGTAAAATTAATAAATTAAACTCCTCAATCTACCCATATATTTTGGAACAAATAAATTTCATAAAATTTATTTATAATTCTAAAATTTTATATTTATAATATTAAAAAAACTCAATTATAAAATTTTAAATTCATGAAATTGAATATAGTTATCTAAAGTTTCACTAAAATAAGTTGAATTTATAAATAAATTTTACAAAATTTACAAAAAAAAATATATATATATAGACAAAAACACCTTATACAATATACATTACATGTCATCTTTCTTCTTCTATTTCTCGCACTACCCCACCTATCTCTCTTTCTCTCTTCTTGCTCTCTTTCCTCCATCGCTCTGTCTTTTTTTTTTCTTTCATATCTATCTTTCTCCCTCATTTTTTTTCTCTTCTTTAAATCTAAAATATTTTTCTTTTCTTATAACTAAAAGCTTGCATTAAAAATATAAGTCAGCAATTATAACGACATACAGAATCAAAGGAAAATTAAATTCTCAGATACATAAATTTAATAAAGAGCTATGTACTCTTATTAGTTTACAAGCAATCTGATTTGCAGATTTACAAATAAAATAAAAAATAACATTCTATAATTTTTTTTTATAAATTAAAACAATCATCAATAATAAAATTAAATTCAGAAATGATAACAAAAATAATTTAATTTTATATAAAACTTTATGATATTCAAAATTTTAAATGTATGCAAATTCTTTCTATATAAATAGTAAAACTAATTATTTACTAAGATATAATTTTTTTATGTAATTTTTTCATTTTTTATAACTAATTATTTACTAAGATATAATTTTTTTAGGTAATTTTTCCATTTTTTTATATTCGAAAGAACTGATTTAATCATTAAAATATTATAAATATCTGCACATTCTTTACTCTTTTTTACAGGTATTAGACTGAGATCAATATTTTTTTTGAAAAAGTCATCATTGATGCTATGGACGTGAAATATATCTTCACCAATTTTCGTTGCAATTCGCTGCATCAACAGTATCCATGCCCAAATCAGGGGCAAGCAAATTAAAGTCTGATACTTCATTGGAAAGAAAGAAAAGCGACACCGTTTGGCTGGATAGGGGTAGGAGCCCCGAGAGGGAAATTGATCCACCATCAGGCACCGCCCATGGTCGCAACACCATTGCCATTTACTCACTCTCTCCAAAAATCACCCATGCCGACGTCTCTAACTTCACGGCTGTAGTCCAACGCTTGACCGAACTCTCCTCAGCAGAATTCTTCTGCAACGACCAACTGTCTCCAGCAGCATGATTAGCCGCAACAGAGAAGATATCTGTCAGAGTCCAGGGATCTTATCGCTGGCACCGACGATGTTACCTCTCGTCCAAGGAACTGATATACAGAACCGATGCTTCCTTGGCTTGCCACTACGAGAGCCTCCATCGCCGACCACCACACGAAAGCCATCGTCGGCAATGTCGAAAGGTGATTCTAGCTCGAGTTCTGATCAGAGCAGCTAGAATTGTTGGAATAGGAGCTGTGGCAAAATCGAGAAAGCATTTTGAAGTATGCAAGATCTTTCCTGTTCAACAGCATAGGAGCAGTTGATCTTGATGCACCGGGACTGATTCCCCCTCTGAATTCACCAAAATTGAAGAGATCAGGAGATGAAACCAGAGAATAGCTTTTGAGTAGCTTATTTTGAAGATCCAACACATGTCCCATCCTAAACCAATGGAAATAGTTGGAAAATCCAATAAAATTAAGAAACATTATCGGTGATTACAAGCTGACAACACTATAACCAGTCCAACCAAAAGAATTCTCGTTGGACTGTTCAGCTTCAAGAATTTCACCTTTATATCAGGTAAATCTCCTCTTTTATTTCACAGTAATTAACATTGATGAAGGTTAGTCCAAGTTTCAGGACTCATAATTCTGAGGTAGGATTATGATTTAAAGTCTCTAATGATTCTTCATTTGAATCTTTATTTTGAATTTAGAAAACCTTGATGCTAAATTCATGCATGTTTGGCATTCATTATCAATATTTTTAATGTACAAGCTTAATTGTCTCAAAAGTTTGGTCTTCCCTATGTTCTATTTTGCAAGCCACCTCAATTGCCCTTAGACTACAGGACCCTTTATGCCTTCACGAATCATTAAGTACCAAATAAAAAAAATGAATAGACATGGGAGAGACTGACACACTAAATTTTACATTATAAACACATTAATTAGCTAAAATTTATATTGCCTACCCTGTAATTACCCTGCCAAGCTGAATCAGGAAAATCAAAATAGGATAATTTATCAGGGAAAATAAACTTTGCTGATATAGGCTTTAGGACTTGAGCCATCAAACTTGAGCTTTCGTGGTTAAATTGCTAATTTTAATTTCTGCTAGTTCATCAAAATTAGAAGAGCAGTCTATCATAGACATTCATTTATGATTTAAAAATAGTCACACCACTGCCGTATTATTTTGCTAATTGCCTTGGCACCAGTTTACTGGTTTTGCCTTGCAATGGCAACAATTATGACAGATCAAATAGCTATTATAACTGATAGCCCGTATCACATATCACCCATATAACATCGTGGCAAGCAATTGGTCCTGGGAACCAATCTTAATCTTCTCAACCAACAACAGCTTCACAAGCAGAGGCACTAATTGATTTGCTTATCTTGGTTCTTCCAAATATTAAAACTTTCTTATGTATACATCTATATGTGCATTTTATCATGCCTATATTGTCAATTATGTTAAGACAATTTTTAATTTAAGTTCTCAATCTGAATTTAAATCTTTAGTCATGAAATTGAATATTGATTGATCAAATTTATTTGAATTTTTCTACAGCAAGTCACTGCAATTTTAACAGCAAACATGCATTCTTGATTTGTCAAAGCTAAGATTAATGTTTCATACAACGATTAAGCATAATAATGGGACAACTAGACCACTACCTCAGAATCAGTCTGTAACTGTCATTATGTTTGGAGAATGTATAATTCCTTCTATTTAGAAATCGTTACAGATGCACTTTGTAGTTATAAAGTATTTCTTTTAGGATTGAGGTAACAAATTTAAAGACTTTCTACTATCTAAGAGTTGCTATATACAGGCACACTGCACTGTTTCATACGCCTATGAAGTTTAGATAAAGATAGGATTATGAGGTTACATATTCGAATACTGGTCAGAGTGCTTTGCTTAAATAAGCATATTACTTCATATTGCATAAGATACTCCTGATTGTACAATTATTGTACTAAATTAGATTGCACGGGAAACAATCGATTATATGTACTTGCATTAATATATGTGCCTAATAGTACTATAGGTTTATTTTCAAGATCAAGCTTATGCACCAACTGATTGTACAGTAAATTATTACCTCCGTTCC
Source organism: Excoecaria agallocha (assembly GCA_037975025.1). Classification (NCBI taxonomy): domain Eukaryota; kingdom Viridiplantae; phylum Streptophyta; class Magnoliopsida; order Malpighiales; family Euphorbiaceae; genus Excoecaria; species Excoecaria agallocha. Next base: position 22,454,491 of record CM075820.1, read on the forward strand.
TAGTTAAAAGAGTGGCTTAGCATTTCTCATGCTGTAGTTTCTAAATTAGTGAAGACTTCGACATAACCATCTTTTAAGCACATTTCTAGTTCTCCTTGCAAAGAGATGCTTACCTTCATTATCTTCAATAATTAACACTGCTCACGCATCTTCTCCTCTGCCTCTCCCTTAGACTTGCCTCTAACTCCCAAACCAAGCCCTCCAAAAGAAAACCATCAATGTTAGAATAGCTACCTCCCTTGGTATAATGGTTTCAACATCGGGATCGGTTGTGAATAGTATTTTTCGATAGTAAACAGTGCTTCTGGGGATAAAAAATACACGCGGAGGTGGAAAATATTTTATTTGATCAACGAAAAATATTGATCACGGTTAGTCTAGGATTGAAATTTGAAGTGAAATCGAGATCAAATAGGCTTTCAAAAGTCAAAAATACGAAAAACGAAACAGTTCGGTGTATAGGTTATCTAGGTTGACTAAAATTTGATCGAGCCTTTAAAAATAGCAAATAAATTCTAAAAATTGCCAGAAATTGCAGATATGCATAAAATGACGTGTAAAATATTTTGGCTATAAAAATTTAATTTTTCGGTAACATTGATAATTGTCGAATCAGATCGATTTGATTGAATCGGATCCGAAATGAGCTTCAATTGGGCTGAAATTTTGTGTACAGCTTATTTTTGAAATGATAAGAATAATATAATCGAAATTGAAGTGATTTGCAATTGAAAAGTGAGAGAATTATAGGAAAATAGCAAAATGGGTTTAATTAGGGCTTTTGGGCCTTAAATGAGTGGACTTTGGTTGAACTAAAGCTCACCCCATTCAGCCCCTATAAAAGCCAACCGGAAGCAAATTTTTGGGTAGCTGACCTCACCTGCTTAGCTCCTCTTCTTCTTCCTTCTTGACCGAACCACCATAGGTGGTATTCTCTCAAGTTTCCTTCAAATCGCTCTCTCTTTCTCTCCAAATCTAAGCATCCTGGGTGGTATATGATTCCTCTAGAAGGTTAATTGAGCTTCTACCCCTTGATTAGAGGAAGATACATAAAAGAAATCAAGTGAAAAAGCTTAGGGTGTTAAACTGAGGTAAGAGAAAATCATGCTTTTAATTTTGATTTTTGGTGCCTACAAGTGTTTTTGGGTGCCTAGAATTTATTTATGTGGTCAATTTAAGCTTTTGGAATCAAAAAGATGGTGTTTGTATTGATGGAAAATTTGGCCATGGTAGGTTCTCCAAGTGAGGAACAACCATCCAAGGCCAAAGAAAATGAAAAGGAAGTTTAAAGGCTCCCAAGCTTATAAGAAAGGTTAGTGACTCGTAAATCATTCTATTTTCCTTAAAATTGCATGATTTTCTTTTATGTAACTTAGGAAAAATTAAGTATATGCATGCATAATTGAAATTGACCTTAAATTAATGAATTAACACATTAAATACAGCTATTAGAATGCTGAATTTGATTTAAAAGAATATGTAATGTGAACAACCCTTTATGGCCAAATTGTTCCCTAGTGAAAATCAATGTATAAATTATGCAATTTTGATGACTTATGCCATAAAATGAAACTATAAATGAAGAACTGTGTATATGAATTTTTATAGAATTTATGAAAATTATTTGAGTATTTTTGACAAGAAAATTAGGTTATGTATACAAGGTATTTGTTGAATTATTATGAAATAATTTATTAATTGAGTGAAAAATGGTGAATTATGGTTAAATAATTTCCAAACCATGCAAAAGTACTACAAAAATTGATTGACTGTATTACTGAAATGAAAAAGGAAAAGAAACTATCAGAAATTTGAAAAGTAAATTGAAATTAATTGAAATATTACCCTTAGTAATAGTCAAGCGGTCAAAATCTAGCTCAGAATATGATTGGTTAGCCATAGGGACACTTATACCGCGGTATAAGTTATGACGACTTATTTTGCTATGATAGGATCGTATGATCTTCCATAGTATTTGATTTGTTTTGTATTATGTTTTGCGATAAATGATCCCTTGGGATCATTTTTCAGTTTGTACTGTGGCTCTGTGGGGTCCACGTATCATATATCCGGTTTGATGATTTTTGTCGGAATTATACTAGGGGTATAAATGTAAAAATGAGCTTAAAGTAAAAAAAGGAATGTAAAAATGAAGATTAGAATGAAAAATAACCTAATTGAAGTAAAATGTAAAGTTTAGGGGCAAAATAATAATTTTTTTAAATGTTGAGATTAATAAGTAAAAATGTTAAGGTAATGATTAAAAAAGGGTAAAATGGTCATTTAGTGAATATCCAGCCTAAAAATGAATTTTTGAAATTTTGGAGGATCAAAATGTAATTTTGCATGAAAATGATAAATTAAGGGTCAATTGGTAATTTGTATACCAATTAATAAAGTAAAAATGAAAAAACAAGTAACCAGTGGCAATTTTGTAGTTAAATGAAGAAATAAAGATTTAATGGTGTTTTAATTGAATTTAATAAAATTTTGTATAATTAATATAATTATGCTTGCTTGGGAAATATCTTGATTTTTAGTCACTTCTGAAAATATTTAATGTTTAGCACGTAGTTATTGCTGCGTGTAGGTTTTGAAAGTGAAAAGGAGAACTATTACATAAAGGAGCTTATTTTGAAAGAAAAGGAGTTAATTAAGAAGGTTTATATTTGGCATGTATATGTATATGTATAGATATGTATTTTGAAATATGCAGTTAACAGGGAGTGGATTTTTGTATGGGTATATTGTGATGGATGGATGGAATGCATGTCTATATTGAATGCATGTCTATATTGCTAATAAATTGTTGTGCTCCCGAAGAACCGTGGTTTGTTGGCTTTTCAGATTGGGTAGACAAGTTTTTAAAATGTTATATTGCCAAATTTTTAATTAATAAATAATAAATTTGACAGTTATGGGTCAATTGACAAGATTAACTTATAATCATTATTATTGATATAAAGGAATTGGAAGTTAAGGAATTTTATTGGTTGAAAAAAAATATTTTTGACTTACCGCTTTAGTCAACAATCAATGTTTAGTATGGATGTTACACTTGGACTTCTTGTGATTTACCAATTCATACCTTATATTTATATGTGTATAAGCACCTAGCTCATGCATATGCTCCTCTATTACGATGCTATCCCATTTTATTCATTAACTCCCATTATATTCATCTTGTTATTAATTGTTGTTGCTTTACCTATTTTTTAAGCAGCTTCTTTGAGATTTATTACTACAATATTTCTCAATGTTATAGCTAATTTCTTCTTTCCTGGGAATTTTAATAGCTTTTATACTCTTATAAGTCATACAGCTTTCCTACAAGGTCAATCTATTTTATGTTTGTTGCTGCAAAACTCAAAAGATAATTTTGATTAGAAAAAAAAGGTTGAACTACCGCGAACATTTCTCAAATAGGCAGCAGCTAAGGTTTGTCCACTTTGACGAAAAATTTTAGCCATGTCGGTCCTTCCCACCAGGGTGTGGAAGCAAGAATGCGCAAGTTTACCAAGAAGTGACCCCAGAATTCATTATTTCGAAAACTAATCCATTGGATCACGATATATCTGATCTACAGGAAAATAAGGACCAGAAGAATGTTATAGTTACTGGTTGTGCTAATAATTTGCTTCACTCTTTCACTAAACTGTCTGGACCAAGCCCATACTTTGGAGTTACCCAGACATCGGATGATAGGTCAGGCATTGATGGCTACACCAAATGGTCCATGGAAACAAAGTAAAAGGGACAAGATTAGATCATTTTCAGAACAAAGAACAAGAAAAGCTTATTGCAACACATATGAACAACTGCTATAATATCAAGCTACTATTATGCCTAAGGAATTTGTTCTACAACAAGTTTGCTTATAAAATTCGCCTTATATGCCACTACTTTCTTTAGGTATGCACCATTGAATGTTGAACCACTAAAACTAGATTCTCCTATATCAACCATTGAGACTTATGAGCGTATGATATGAAATAGTTGAACATTTGATGTAATGTGAAACAGTTTACTTTCAGTGCAGTACACAATTGTGCAGAAACATGGATAGGATATTTTGGTTGAATTGATGTTCAGTAGTATTGCTTTTAAAAATAAGAGAACACCGTATTTTTACTCACCTCTGTAAACAATGTCAAGCCTTCAAAATCAGTCATGAAGCTTTCAAAATCAATAGTTATATCAGTCCCTTCACTGATATAAACAAAGATAGGCAAGCTAGTTTTAGCCTCACTCCAATACTTAAAATTCACTACATATTGCTGCAACGTAGCGTTGTTCTCCATCTTTAACCATTTTTTTTGTGCTTGGTGCAACTAGTAATCTTGTATAAGATTTAATCAATTTGTACATTTTTCCATTTATGCAAATATTGCAATTTAAGAATTATTAATTGATAATATTCTGTCACAATGTACCATTTAAGCCAAAATCTTGGACTCATTTAGGTAAGCATGGTTACATGCCACTTGATTATACTTTTCAAATATTCACTACAACTGCCTTGATTTTTGTTATTCTTCAAGTTGTTTTTGTTTAACTAAACAATTTGTCAAACAAAACATGTGGATTTTAAATTTCTAGCCACTATTTTTCAATAATAACTTAAATATAATACAAATAAGAATAGTAATGATTGAGGTAACTCTCAGCGTAGACTCGGAGAAACAAGCGTGTTTCAAGTTTATTATAACTCTTACATGCCTTTTGCTGGTATTTTTCTCTCTCAAGTACATCTTAATTGCACTTTCCGTACATGTGTCTCAACTGGAGTACATATGACTTTGTTATATATTCTGTGAAGTTAAAAATATTTTTATTTGCTAAATTTTGGCCCATGTAATATAAATATATTCTCAAGATAAGGAGCAAAAGCATATGTAGTTGATTGATTGCCTTACGCAAGTGTTTTTACTACACGTATGCTAACTTGTTCGCTCGTGAGGCAGATTTCAAATTGAAACTTTTTATAGGTTTAAAAATTAGTGGTCATTACCTAAAATAAGCCAAGTTTTCACTTAGCTCAAATTTAGGGGGGAAACACAAAGTATGCAATTCTAAGTTTCAAAAATGATAAGTATTTTCGTCTGCTTATATATTTTTCAAGTATAATGCTTTACTTATTCTCGATATTTTCAACCAAAACTTTTACGTTATGCAGTGAAAGATACGAATGAGCTATCTAAACTCTACTTCTTTTGCAGTCCATCCAGCCAAAACTTTACAACGGGCAATGTAAACTCTATAATATATTACAACTCATTTCGTCGCACTCTCAAAACATCTCCAACTTGAAAAAACATCATCAGTAACACCTTGCTCAAATATGCAGTTTTGCCAAGAGCATTGCTTTGCTTTGCTACTTTTAGCTCAAATCGGCAGTTTCGCTAGGAGTATTATTTTGTTATTAGCTCAAATCGATAGTTTCACCACGAGCATTGTTTATTGCTCACATCGATAGTATTGCCATGAGCATTTTGCTTTCAATTATTTCTTATCTCGACATTTTCACCACGAGCATCCTTTGTATGTTCATTCACTCATTACAGCAGTATTGCCATTCGAGTTATGAAGATTTGTTTGCTCACAACGGCAGTATCACCATTCGAACTACATAAAAATGACATGTTATATCATCATAACACGATGAATTTGCTTATTCTAGCTGTAAGTTAATTAAGCCAAAGAGCAACCACCTAAAAATGCCACCTCAAATGCTACTGGCATAAATGTCGCACACCGTGGGGGGACTTATGATAGTGAAGATAATTTAGTTCGATATAAAACTTTATGGCATTCAGAGTTCTAAGTGTATGCAAATTCTTAGCTTATAAATAGTTAAATCAGTTATTTACTCAGATATAATATTTTCTCTTTTTACGCGATTCTCTCTATTTTTTATGATTTTTCCTATTCGTAAGCGATTCTCTATATTTTTTATGATTTTTCCTATTCGAATGAACTTACTTGATTGTGGGAGTAGTCATAAACCTCCACAGGTCTTTTACTATTTTTTGCAGGTATCAGAGTCGGATCAAGATTTTTTCGAGAAATTTATCGAGAAACATTTCTAGATCGATTCTTCAATCACTTAATTTGTGAATCAGATTTCACAATCACATTAGATAAGCCAAGATCTTTCATTCAACTCAACGCTTTAGCTTTTGAAATTTATTGCATGCACATTTTGGTGGACTTTGAATTTATAAACTCGCACTGAAATGTTTGTTTAATTTGAAAAAAAATTTGACGTTATGATTTTATTTATTTCTGTAAAATTGAAATGTTTAGGACATTTAGAATATAGCAATTGCATTTTAATACTGAATTTATTATAAATAAAAAAATGTAATTCAATTCAAATACATATTATATACTTTGACATTATAAATATGATAGTTTATTTGCAAATAAATCTTACGTTTTGATTTTCAGTTTGCCAAAAGTGCTGTAAATGTCAAGTGGCTCAAGTAGCAACCAAATTCACATAGAGTTTCAATTTTATAATTGATAGTTTAGAAAAATTTTAAGTATATATTGTAAGGTTTGTTTAAATTTTTTTAAGAAATATTAAAATTATCTTATAACAATTAAAGTTAGAGGGGAAATTAAAATCATTGAAAATATTAGTAGAATTTAAAATCATTGCCTTACAAATAAAAGAATGAGTCTTATAATATTAATTGAAAATTATATATATATACACACACGATTTGAACTTATTTGAATATATATTTTATAGTTTTTACTATCTAAAACACCTTAATACATAAAAATATTTCTCAATTTTTGTCGATAATAAAAGGAAGTTATTTACACACCCATACTTAGATTTTATGTGTCACTTTAGACTAAAATTCAAATTTCATTTATCTATCACTTTTATACTTGTAATATAATTTAATTTTATTTTTAATTTAATTTTTTTTCAATAAAATTAGAATCAATTAGATTTGATAATTTAGTTTTAATTACGTAATTTAATACTAAATTTAAGTTTATTTATTATTTTTTAATTTTAATGCAAATAATAAAAGTGACATATAAAAAAAACGGAGAGAATAATTTACTTCATTTACAAATACAATAAACCCCAAAACATTTCGCTTCCAAATAATTTGTGCCTTGTTGTCATAATTGTATACAACAAAAGCAACATGTACGCGACAAAAGGGACAAATTAATTGATTATCTCACAATTATGTAACAATTTAATCGGTTTTCTTTAGAAGATGATATTTCGGCCTTTATTATATTGAAATATCACACACTCACTATAAGATTTTTTATATAAATTAAGTTTGTTTAAACAACTTTACTTTATCCTTTAATTTTTTTCATTAAAAAAAATTATGCATACATAACCCTATAAATAATGGTTTTTCTATTTATATTATAGAAAAAAAATATAAATATAAATATAAATAATATATACTAATTATACAAGTATGTTATAAACGGATTGAATCATACAGATCATATAATAAGTTGAATCATTTTATTATTTAAATAAATAAGATCATAATAAAATTAAGTCGGATTTAGATCATACTTTATAGATAGATTTGATCAGATTCATTGATATTAATAACAAATATATGAGCCCACCATATTCTTATATATTTTTACATTTCTATGATGTATAATAAAAGGCTGTACAAATGGTCGGTTCGGTTCGATTTGAAATCAAACCGAACATGTAACATAATATACCCTGTCAGTTGTAAGAACCAAATACCGGAGGCCACACACGGATTTGGGTTCCTATAAAAGGGCCAACCAGAAAATTTACCACCTAAAACTTTGTTATTTGATTGTTATTGTTTGGTTCCTAAAAATTTTGGCAGAGTTTCCCCGAAGAATTAACAGTCTCCTACAGAAAAATTTGCCAAAAATGTTTCTAGAATCATACAATTATTTCCTCAACTTCAATCAAACTCCAACATAAATTTTCTCATCTTTTTCAATAAACAATCAAATTAGACCTTACTTTGTCAAATCAACATCACATATATATCTTTATTCTCGACTATACCTATACAATTCCATCATACAATTGTTACAAATGCAACATTTATTTCCTAACATCGATGAAACATCAATATTGTTACAAACTAGACTTTAACCGTGTACATGCCAAAATAGAACAATAGTAATACAACCAAATTTAGTTGACGCGTTTCAACCCGACCCCTCTTCATGGCTAGCTATAGTCAATCCTAGCCTTTCCTGCATATAGATTATTCTCCTTGGTCCTCAACCTACGCGCGAAAAAGAAATCACGTGTTAAGTTAAAAGCTTAGTGGTGACTATCAAATTTACCTCTCAATAGTATAATTTAAAATACATTCGTAACACTAGAATATACACATACAAAATGGTAGAATATATAAAAAGATTGTAAATTCCAAGTTTATAGTGCACACAATGCATGAGCAGTCAATATTAAAACTTCACAAGTAATGTGCATAAATGATTTCTTAAAGGTGTGCTTAATTGCTTATAAATTATATAAGATTAAATGGTCAGTAATAATTGGCCTATTTGCAGTGAAAATTCTATTATACTAAACTGTGTATTTCCACGGTCGACATCTTGATTGACATAAACTATTCGCTAAATAGTACTACTTGGACATCAACAACAAAGTTCAACATTCATATACAATCACGTGCATGCGCATGCTTGTATATGTGTATATATATTGCTAATTGTATGAAATTATATCAAATCATGTCATACATAATTAACCACAATATAATCAAGCGATTTACTAAATTCATTACAATATCTTTGTAAGAGTTTTAACTACTTATTCATTTTTGATATTTGCCCCCAGTAAAATCCAGCGGAATTGTAAGATGAGCTCGATAAATGGGAATCAAACACAAGACTGAGTTCTCGGAATCATCGATCCATTAATATCATTTTCTCATTATTGATATTCGAAAATTTCATACATTTAAAATACACACACATGTATATATATATATATATATATATATATATATATATATATATATATATATATATATATATATATATATATATATATATATATATATATATATATATATATATATATATATATATATATATATATATATATATATATATACATACACACACACACATGTGTGGGCCGAGTTCTTGGAACCATACAACCTACTATTCCAATTAATTATACCCACTTGACGAGCTCTCGGAGCCATACATCTGGTAACCACATTAAGATGTAGTATTGTTAAGTTTCCCTAATTGGCATGCCAATCTTATTCCATTATTCCAATTTCTGCCTAATTTTACCAAGGGCAATATAAAATCATCATTAATAAAATAAATAGTATCTTATATATGTCAACGGTACTTATTCTCAATACATGTCTTTTTTATCATCTTTATTATCATAAAGTATGGCATCATCAACTTAGCCATAACCTATACGTTATATCATTTGTGTCATAGAAACAAAGTTAAAACATAAGCATAATATGTTTATAAGCCATCTTAAATACATATATAAGTTAATCTATTAAACAAGTAAAAACCCGAATTCTCTACCTTGGTAATATTCATTATTGTATGTAGTCGTACATTTTCTAATTATAATCCTAACCTCTCAGCAAGGATGATTCGAAATGACAAAATATTAACAAGTCAAGAGGAATACATGCTTATAATTAAACGGTTTAGGTCTATTAAACTTTGCAAATCAAACTAAGTGGTTACCACAAACTAGTCTACTACGTGAAGTACTAATTAACCGTTGTACCTTGCAAGCTTCCCAAAATTAAACTAATTTGCTTTCTTCAAATTTTAATCACATGTTTAACCAGTTGTCAATCGTATATAATCAATTTTCTATATTTCTTATTTAGTACCTACTTGATGCTTTCTGACTCTAAATCATTTCGTTTGCCCTAAGGTTGCATGCTTGCTTCATCCTTAGAGACATTTAAGTGAGTTCTTGGGTACCAGCGTTATTAATCCAACCAATGCAATAAGTCTCTAATACATCAGATATGGAATTAAATTCAAATTTCATACATCGGATATGAAAGTCGATTCTCCTGTAATTTATATCGCCTTAATAGTTTTAACTAACCTTAATATTACATAAACATGACAAAATATAACTTCCTAGTTTACACTTAAAAGTGAAACCACGGAGAGAAATTTTTCTTTTTATGGTTAAGCATTTCATCTTTAGTAATAATATAGATTTTCCACCTAATATTGACAGGCAGTGCAAGTAAACTCGATGACAAATTCCTATAAACATGTAATTCGCAGCATCATAAGTTCTATAATATATCGCTAGTCCTGTTTGAAAGAGAATTAATTAGGTCTTATATGCTCACTTAAATAAATTTTCAGCAAGGTAATGGATTTTTGCGCCTCATCAGTAATTTTTATACGTTTCCTAATCCTTTATATTTTAAGTGTTGTACAATATCAACCCTTACTGCACGCCCAGGCATCAGCCCGAGCTAACATATCTCTCCTAAATTTACTAGAAATCTCATAATAAGAAGAATAGTTTCATACCTGCGCCATGGTTAAATACCAAACTAACAGCATGTGTTCTAACTAACTAAAATATAGACTCTATTTAGGAATAATAACACAATAACATGCTTTGTAATTAAATTAATTACCTCGCAAATTATGTGCTTAGTGCATTAGAAAAATGACATTATTTTATACCAATAACAGCTCTTTATTTTACTGGATTTGAATTATTAACAAAAACATTAAAGTCCAAATCTGAGTCTTAAATTAGCAAACCTCAACCCACAAATTAGTCATACAAAATGAACCACACGGTAGGCAAAAATTTAATTATATAAAAACATATCAATCTTAACAAAATTATTAAACTTATTTGAAGGAATTAACAGGGGTAATTTTGGTAGTCACATACCTGGTAGAATCGTTTCCTACATATTATCCCATTTTCGTCATTATTATGCTTATCGAAGCTTCGCCTATGCTTATCGAAGCTCCTCTTCACCAACGCAGGACCAAAATCACTTGGAAATAGCTAACGTTGAGAAGAGTCCAACGGTGGTGGTCACGTGCTCCAATGCTTTGCCACTTGGTCATATATTGATCTTGAATTAATGTTATTAAAACCGGACCAGATAAAGAACCGATAAGGCTTGGGGTTCGTGGTTCGACCGGATTTTTTTCTATTTTTAAAATATTATAATTATTATACTTTTTAAATACTATTGTATAAAAATTAAAAAAAATATTCATCAAATATTAAATATATATCACAAATATTCTAATAATAAGTTACAAAATATAATTTTAATTTTATTATTACAAGTGATTAATTATGGATTTTTTAATATCATATATTAGAAACATAAAAATACAATCATATCATGAAAATAATTTCATGTTTAGATGGGGTACTAATGAAGTAAATACAAAAAATATTAACCTTGCATATATGAGTATAATTATATTTAATTACAATAAATTCAAATAGATAATAAGTATATTAAATTATTAAGTGACATTTTTAGAATTTAAAATTCTAATTTTTCAAATAAATAAATAATAATAATTATATATATATATGTATATTTTAAATTTTTATTATTTATTTATTTGGAAAAAATTAGTATTTTAAATTATAAAGATATTACTTAATAATTTAATATACTATTACAATGATCCAAATAGATAATAAGTATATTAAATTATTAAGTGACATATTTAGAGTTTAAAATACTAATTTTTTCAAATAAATAAATAATAATAAATATATATATGTGTGTGTGTGTGTGTGGGTGAAAATATACAAAAAATAATAATTTTTTACACTTTTTAGCAAAAAACTCGATTTTATCCGGTTCTTCGGTTCAACTAGATTTTTTCGGTTCAATTCGATTTTTTGTCAATTCAATTTTCAATAGTTAAACCAATCGGCTGGCCTGTCGATTCGTGATTAAACCGACCGGTCTGGTCCGATCCGATTTTAATAACTATGCCTTGAATGATCGGCTGCTCCTTTTTCGATCTATGTGCTGCCGGCGAGTGATGGAGAACGGAAGGTACCACAATGATCTTCTCGCCCTTGGAGACTCACTGGTGTTGCTTGGATCATCGTTTGCCGTCGCGAGTCATTAGAGAGAGAGGGAAGCCTTCGATTCAAAGAGAGAAAGAAACGGCGAAAGAGAAGACAATGCCTTTGATAACGAAGAGGAAGTGATGTCGTTGCTCTGGCCGGCAATAGGAGAAAGAAGCGGCAAGGAGATCGCCGATGATTGGTGATGTTGGTTAGCCTCCTCCCCCAATCCCGATCTTCACTTCCTCTATTCCTCTCCCCTCATCTTCTTTATATTTCATTTGTTCTTTTCTTTAACTATTTTATTTTGTTTTGATGATTATTTTTCTTTTGTAAACTTGTGGCCATAATACCTTTATCCCGAAATTTTTAGGGATTCTAGAATTGTCTCTCCATTGTTGTTATTGTTATTGTTATTATTATTATCATCATCATCTTAATAACACTTATTTATTTTAAAATTTCTTATTATTATTATTTATTTTTCTAGTAATCATATTACTTTATCGGGTCATTTCTGAAATCGAATTGATCCAACCACACTATTTGGATTCTTTAACTCAGGGCGTTACAGAACACATCGAAAATCAAATTTCATTAAAAAATGAACTGAATTTCATACCGAACTATAGAACCAAAGCTGAATAGACCGAATTAATTTCGATTGGTTCAGTCTATTTGGTTCTTGATCAATATTGGTTTTTTTTAATTGGAATTTTAACATATATAAATCCATAAATTAAATTAATTTATATTCATCAAAATAAAATAATTTAAAAGAACTAAAATTAAAATGATGCATATAGATTTATCATATTATGTACATAATAAATACTAATCAAAATTATATTAAAAAAATATTATTATAATAATATTTAAAAATACATTCAAAGTCCTCCAATAAAAAATTCATATAAAATAAAAATATAATTTATTTTCTCAACTATGAAATAAGTCAAAAATAAAAAAATATTAAAATAATACACATAAATTTATCATATTATGTACATAATAAATACTAATCAAAATTATATTAAAAATATATTGTTATAATAATATTGAAAAATACATTTAAAGTCCTCCAATAAAAAAATATTCTTGTAAAATAAAAATATAATATAATTTTTCAAATATAAAATAAGTAAAAAATAAAAAAATAAACTTTTAAAGTAAGGGACATCATAGTAGTAATAAAGATTCCACACCACACATCCAAACTATTTCTTTAACAAATTTAATTGTAAAAATTGTTTGGTTCGGTTCTTTTGATTTTTCAATTTTAAGAACCAAACCGATTAACCTGCAAATTTATTTCGGACCATAATCGAACAAATCGAAAATTGAATAAATTGAATGAAACAAACCAAAAATTTTTTCGATTCGGTCTTCGATTTCGATTTGGTTCTACACAACCCTAATATATATATATATATATATATATATATATATATATATATAATAATTTTTGTAATTAATAAACTATATTTGAGAGGTAAATGCTGATGTTAATGTATTAGAAGGTTTCAAGTATCGACTTCTGCTTGCCTTTCCTCTATATAAAAAAAAACAATATTAGCATATTACACAATTAATCTCAAAAATATATATATTATATATTAAATATATTGAGTGTATATTTTATGAGTTTTATTTGATTTTACATGATTAACTTTCTCCTTTAATAAAAGTTTATAGTGTAACACCCTATACCCAATCTGGTAAACAGACCGAATACGGATGTAACAAACTGGTTTTTTGCTCTGAATATCACTAAATCAAGATAATTTACGCTCAAATTATCAATTTCTAATTTCACTTAATTTTTTTTTCTAAAAATTTCGGCAGAACTTTTCCTAAATATTCATAGCCTTCCGTAACAAACTTACAAAATTAACACTTCTAAAATCATTCATTGAGTTCCACAACCTCAATCAAACTCCTACACAAAAGTTTCCCCTCCTCCTAAATAATAATCAAGCTAATTTACCTTCAATACTCAACAATTTTGTTCTCAATAATATTTATACAAAATATGATCATATATATATCTAAGCTAATATCACAATCTTAAATCTCAACTAAAAACTTATAAATTACACTTAAATTATAAAATCTTAACATATATGTACATGCCAAAGTGCCAAAATACAAAAATAACATAAATATTTTGTTCTTTGTCCTTTATCGTTCACCAATCTAGCTGTAACAGCCTATGAATATTCCTTCAATTGAATTGAGAATCTTGAACATTGAATCAACCTATGCGCGAAAAAGAAAAACCACGAGCTAAGCTAAAAGTTTGGTGGTGACTACCAATTTTACTTCTCAAAAGATATACATTACAAATCTCATACAAGCACATATTAATTCACAAGATATATATAAGGGTGTCAATTCCAATTTATAGAACACACAAAAACAGCAAACAGTCAGAAAAATAGGATTTCATTTACAAAATACATATATACATATATGTACATGTTATCACAAAAAAAAATCTTAATTTAATCATAACTTACATTATTAATGGATCATTATTTATACAGTACTTATTTTAAATATAATCATCATAACACATATAATTCTATATTTTTGGTTTGTAATGTGCACATATGACCGCCATATATAACATTTCATAGCTTGTTTATATCAGATTATGAGAAGTAAACAAAATAGTTTCTTTAACTTGCACTTACACATATATTTACTATATTTATTTCTCATATCATTAGACACTCAAGTAGGCGATCGATTTAGGTGTCAACTCATGCTAATATATTGATACTTGACGTAAAAGCCTTAATCATTTCTTTGTGACCACATATACAACATTCAAATATTTGTTATATTGCACTTTATAAGACATTATATAATTCATTATAATAATTGTGCTATACTTATCATCTCCTAACAGTAAGAAGTGAATAATCATATTTAGAATATCTAATTGGTTATAATTACTCATTTATTCTGGTTTCCATATAAAATTTCCATTAAGCCTCTAGTTGTCAATAAAATTATACCCCAACTCATTTAAATCAAATATTATTCATGAGTTGGAAAATACTTTTGGTCAACTCAAAGTTGGGGCGTTACAATTCTCCCCCTCTTAAGAAAATTTTGTCCTCGAAATTTATTTGGCTAAACAACAAACACAAGTACCTTTCTCTTTTAACTTACAATTCTATCTTGGCAAAAAAAAAAAATCTCTATCGTTCTTTGATATGCCTAAAACTCCATCTTATATATAGGTTTATATAACTCCTTACTATTATACACTTGACCAAGTTTAATTAAGGAAAAAGAAAATTATTATCTTTCATACTATTCTGAAATAGTAATGGTCATCAATATATTAGGTTATTAAATAAACTTCTGCCAACAATAGGATTAAACCCATTCAAAGGAGTTCATTATTTGTTTTGTCCTATCAGCATTTAGCTGTTACTCATCCACAATGTTAATCAAATTCATGATCTGGCTAGTCTACTCCCTTTAAAGTATCGAATATCCCTGTTTACTTCTAAATCTCAACCGATAGATGGTAAGTAACAGTGCCAATCTGGAATAAGTCACAAAATGAGTTATACTTATCAATTTCTCTTGGTTCACCTTCTATTATGTTATTTCTAAGAAACCCAAAAGCATTTCGACCAAGTCAATTGGCAAAATTTTAGTCCTACCAACCCACGCTAGGTTCCGTTTGGGACATTCCTCAAACAAACTTCTGGACACTAAAATGTGATTTCCCTTTTATAATCCTCTTAGTCAGTTTAATATCCTGTGAGATTACAATTAATGTAACTGTATCCTTATATTTCATGAAGATCATTATCACTTGTCATGGCAATGTTTTATGCATAGTTTGTAAAGAAAATGGAAAAAATGGAAACCTGCTCTAAATAGGAAAATTACGTATACATAACCATTTTCCTTTGTTGTCATACTAAATATTTGAAATCAACAAATTCTGGCTCCAAATCAAATGAAAATTGAGATTTAATGATCTAACTCCTTGGGAGAAAGTGTTACATTGCTACAACCTCTGAATCAGTAAAAACTCCAAATCTAACCAATGAATTTATGACATGGTGCATTTTATCACTCCCAATCAACTATTTTTTTCCAACATATTATGTTTCTGACATTCCTCTTTTTATGTTCAAAATAGTCCTTTGATAATTAAAGACAACTATAATAAATCCTAACAGAACTTTCAAAATCATTATCTCATATTCCTTTCACAAATATAGCCTTATATAGAGATATCGATTAACTATTAGTCATAAGTATTATCAGAATATTATTTCGATAATAATCATGTTGTTGCATTAGAGAAACTCTAATCACAAAGTTAACCAAAACATTAACGATAAACAATACTTACTTGCTTAAGTCTATTCAAGCAAGTGAAATTTTGTCCTTATATCACTTTTAATCGAAAATTGATTCATTCTTGAATCACATTTCCTCTTAACATTTATTTTGGCATGTACACACACTATTCTTCACTTACTTTTTAATATTTACTTACCTTAGTCGATTCTAATTCTTATTATCCTTTCATAATCCCAATAACTCTTTTCTTATTCTATACACTTATTATGTAACTGATTAGTCTCCTTTTGTCTACTTATCATATTTACTTCTAATCCACATTATTCCTCCCTTCAGTACACTCAGCCACCTATCAGTTTTTCTTTGATTAGGACATATATATAAAACTTATGCAGTCATGAAAAATGAAATGATGTTAGTGTAATGTATGCAAAATGTTGTATGAATGAATCATTATGCAGATGCGCTTTTTCATAAAATGACAATGCAAGTTGCCCAATCCCCATGCATAAATGTTTAAATTACTGCCCCAAATATCAAAGTCACGGACAAGTAAAAAAAGTACCACAACTTCCAACTTAACTAAATTATATTGATCTATGCCCAAAAACGCCTAAACCAATGCTCTGATACCATTAAATGTAACACTCTATACCCGATCTAGTAAATAGACCAGATACGGATGTCACAAACTGGTTTTTTGCTCTGAATATCACTAAATCAAGATAATTTGTGCTTAAATTATCAATTTCTAATTTCACCTAATTTTTTTTCTAAAAATTTTGGCAAAACTTCCCCTAAATATTCATAGCCTCCTGTAGACAAACTTACAAAATTAACACTTCTAAAATCATTCATTGAGTTCCACAACCTCAATCAAACTCCTACACAAAAGTTTCCCCTCGTCCTAAATAATAATCAAGCTAATTTACCTTCAATACTCAACAATTCTGTTCTCAATAATATTTATACAAAATATGATCATATATATATCTAAGCTAATATCACATTCTTAAATCTCAACTAAAAACTTATAAATTACACTTAAAATTATAAAATCTTAACATATGTGTACATTCCAAAGTGCCAAAATACAAAAATAACATAAATACTTTGCTCTTTGTCCTTCATCGTTCGCCAATCTAGCTGCAACAACCTATGAATATTCCTTCAATTGAATTGAGAATCTTGAACATTGAATCAACCTACACGCGAAAAAGAAAAACCACGCGCTAGGCTAAAATCTTAGTGGTGACTACCAATTTTACTTCTAAAAAAATATACATTACAAATCTCATACACGCACATATTAATTCACAAGATATATATAAGGGTGTCAATTCCAATTTATAGAACACACAAAAATAACAAACAGTCAAAAAATAGGATTTCATTTACAAAATACATATATACATTTATGTACATGTTATGACAAAAAAAATATCTCAATTTAATCATACCTTACATTATCAATGGATCATTATTTATACCGTACTTATTTTAAATGTAATCATCATAACACATATAATTCTATATTTTTGGTTTGTAATGTGCACATATGACCGCTACATATAACATTTCATAGCTTGTTTATATCAGATTATGAGAAGTAAACAAAATTGTTTCTTTAACTTGCACTTACACATATTTACTATATTTATTTCTCATATCATTAGACACTCAGGTAGGCGATCGATTTAGGTGTCAACTTATGCTAATATATTGATACTTGACGTAAAAGCCTTAATCATTTCTCTATGCCCACATATACAACATTCAAATATTTGTTATATTGTACTTTATAAGACGTTATATAATTCATCATAATAATTATGCTATACTTATCATCTCCTAACAGTAAGAAGTGAATAATCATATTTAGAATATCTAATTGGTTATAATTACTCATTTATTCTGGTTTCCATATAAAATTTCCATTTTGCCCCTAGTTGTCAACAGTAGGATACCACTAGACTGGATAAACGGAACAGAATATCCCATAAGCTAGAGGGATCATACCACTAAGGTATGATATTCTACTCCAGTATCATATCAGAGTGAGCTGGCTAATATCAGTCCCATACAGTTACAATTACAATACACATATCAGATACAACAACAGAATCAGAAATCCGTGGGGTAGTACAGTACCCCTATGGCTAGCCACACTATCCTAAAATCCTGGTTATCCTCTGAATACTAAGGGCATTAAAATTTATTATATTTTCATATCTTAGTTGTTTTCATCGCAATATTTCACTCACTTTATGCCGTAAATTATTCTCATACGACCCAATACTTAATAACACTTCACATATATGTATTTAATAGTATAAAATTATAATTAAACCATGTCAGTCCCATGAATACCGTAATATTTCCCCTTGTCATTTTTCCACTGCCTAATTATTAGTGATGAATCTTGCCTAAGTTATGCACAGAGATTTGTAATCAAATTTTATACTCATCATGGCCTTGAATATATTAACTGTTTAGTTCACACAGCGGTCACTTAGAATTTATTTAAAATAAAATAAGCATTTCCATGTCTGTCATCAGTATATAACAAGAAAGTAGCTTATTAGAATTGTCATCTATAAATTTTTATCAACCATATTATTTAAGTTATACATATTCATTCTTGATCCTATTTATCATTTGTCACATTCCTGAGTATACAAACCAATCTAGTTCACACGGACATCGTAAACAAAAATCATTTACTTAATATATATATATACTTCCATCAACACCATTTAACGATGCATTATCTTGTTAAAATCATAACTTCTTAACCAGAAAATGCTAAATAATAAAATATTACCAAGCCAAAGAAGAATTTACCCTTACAATTAAACTAATTATAGTCTGTCAAATTCGACAACCCAGCTAAATAAAAAGTATAAATAAACTTATAAAAAAAATTCTGCCAAGTGAAGCTTATAGTTAAATGATTTACTAAAATTAAACTTATTTGTTTCCTTTAAACTAATATGTCTGACTATTTCTTTTTCAAATCAAACCCAATGAATAATTCAAAATAACCCCCCGAACTGAAATCCAATTGATTTAAATCTTTGGAGTTTATTAATACACTAAACTTACACTAACTTATTTCTCTTGCCTTAAGTTAGATGTTTTTCCAAACATTAATTATATATATATATATATATTTAATATTTCTATGTTCTCCAATTAAATTGTACAAGATGTTTCTTAAATCTAACTATGTACATAAATATTCATAGCCCTCTATCCTGATTATATCCTTACTTTGTCCAAAATACATCTCTATCCTGATTATCTCCTTACTTTGTCCAAAATACATTAAGTATATTGGTTGACCACTTAATATATATAGTTAAGAGTAGAATGTTTAGTCTAATGCTCCTAGCTTAACAATAAGGAAATTTACCATTAAAAATTTCAAAACATTTATTACCAATCGAAATTCAAATTACGAATACACATATATACACCTACATGCATAATTGTAGTGACTCATCTACGATCCAAGTTCTAATTATAACACATATCTGTCCCAAATTATAATTCTGGTTGAATTCCTAACTTTAGATTTGAATATATTTACTATTATATAGAAAGATCCCAAATTACACATGAGACTATCCATAGTTTTATCAAGGAACAAATTGTATATGTCACAAATTTTAGGAACGGAATTAAACTAAATACTCGAATCCCTAAACCCACAACCAGCAAAGCTAAACACAATAGAATTCAACCCTAAGCACGTAAACTAAACACAATTTAAATGCTTAATTAGGTAGTACATGTAACCCTTATATCGGTACAGTATAACCTACCCGGCCTAAACTATTTCCCTTAACAGTATCTTAAGCCAAATTTCATAAATTATCCTTTATATTAATCAATTTAAGCAACTCACATTGATCTCTTAATATTATAGCTTTAAAACTTATACACAATCCTACTATAACAAATCTTACAACCTTAAATATTCAAATCCGTTTTGTTAGAGGCTTTAAAGCTCTTTTAATGTGTCTAAAATATATACATCTTCATAAACAAAAATTTTGAACTTATTCAAATAGATTAATCGGAAGCAAATTTGGTAATCACATACCATTCAGTGTCGAATTTCTAAATTTTCCATCATTTTGTCCATTTTGTGCTCACCGGACCGTCGCCGGAGCTCTATCGGACCGATGGCTGGAGCCTTATCGGTGCAAGACCGAAACCACCAGGAGTTGGCTGACATTGAGGGGAGTCCACCAGTGGTGGTCACACACTTGGACACCCCCTAAATCGATCAAAAATTAGGCAAGAGAGTAACGGCCACCCAAACTCCAATCTGACCATTACCGGCGAAAGGAGAGAGGAGGTGGACACCCGAGTGCTCGTCTGGTCATCGGGGACTCAATGACGATGTTTTTATCTCCATCAACCGCCTCAATTCATCGGAGGAAAGGAAAGAAGCCACAGTGGAGGGAGGAAAGAATGGCCAACAACAAAAAGGGAACCGCACTCACAGGCAGATCCGCGACTAGATGGTGGCCGGCGGTAGGAGCTAATGGCGATGGGGAACCTCCGGTAGCCTGCGCTGGCGATCGGTACTCCCTCTCCCTCCTCCTCTCTTCCCCGCTCCTAACCCGATTTCTTTCCCTTTTTTTTTTTAATTTCGGTGGCCACATCTTAATACCCCAAAATATCTCTCTTATTATTATTATTATTATTATTATTATTATTATTATTATATTCTTAATTTATGTTATTTATGATTTATAAATTAAAATGTATTTTAATTTAACTCTACTAATTCAAAAGCTTTCAAATAATTACTTAATCGTCCTAATTTCTCAATAAAATTATACCCGAACTCATTTAAATCAAATATTATTCATGAGTTGGAAAATACTTTCGGTCAACTTAGAGTCGGGGTGTTACATATAGTATCGTATTGTAATACTATAATCGAGAGTTATTCAACTGTAGACTTATAGCATAAATTTAAGAAAAAAATGTTATTATGCAAAATGAAATTTAGTTTGTTACAAAATTATCAAGCTGGGTTAATTACAATGAATCAAAGTTCTATCTCTTTTGACATGAAATTCTATCTTGCTCTCTAGCAAGTTTTTTTCTTCCTTTTATTTCTTTTCTGTCCTATCTTTACCATGAATAGTCATCACAAAAATCTGAATGACATCAATGAGTAGTATGTTCATTTATCAATCAACAAAGAAGATAACGAAGGTATTATTATTAAAGATGATGAAATAGATGAATGTACTATTGACTTAAAATGGAGTCTGGTGGGTCATTTTCTCACAAAAAAGTCATCAACATTCATGCTATAAAGCAAACACTTGCTACGTTATGGAAACCAGGAATGGGGTTTTTAGTAAAGATCTGAATCCAAATCTTTTTATCTTTCAATTCTTCCACGAATTAGATGTCCAAAGAGTGATCGACAACAGGCTATGGACGTTTGATAATTAACTTCTTTCGGTTAGCATTATCAAAGCTGATGAACAACTAGAAAATATACAATTAAACTGTATGAATATTTAGGTACAAGTTTATAAGCTGCCAACTGGATTCATGTACGTGAAAGTAGCAGAGAGTGTTGGAAAGTTCATTGTAGGATTTATCAATGTAGACCTAAAAAATTTCTCAGGATCTTGGTGTAACTTTATGCCTATACGAGTAGTTATTGATGTGAACAAACCTATCAAACATGAGATAAAGTTAAATAAGTCTGGAGGAAGCTGGGTTACTGTGGAATTCAAATACAAATATCTACCAACTATTTATTTTCTCTATGTTATGTTAGGACATAATGAATGACAATGTCCACAGTTATATCATAAGCCTACTCATGAGCTAGTTAGGCATTTTGATGATTCCATTAGAGCAATAATAGAAGACAATTGAAATCTTTTGGAAATCAATGGTTGGAGGAAACCCTACCGTTGAAATAGGATGTGGTTCCAACAAACCAAAATTTCGATAAGCCTATGGTGGTAAATGGTGGTTTTGGGATGTGCGTGAATCAAAGAGTTAACATAGGTAGTGACAATGTGATTACAGGTGATGGTGTTTTGGTGGAGAAAGGGATAGTTTTAAAGGGTAGTTTAAATGGGAAAGAAATAGTTGATAATATTATTGAAAGGAATAAGTATGAATGCATTGAAGAAGAAAATATAGAAGGGATTATTGTGATTTACCCAAAACTACGTAGGAAGGAGGATAGTGTCAGTTATAGTTTGGATGGAGTTGGGCCTAGCTTTAACCTAATTGTATATCTCATTATGGATCCAAAAAACTTATCAAAAGAGGGTTCTAGAGAACAACCCCACCTGTCATTATGAGTTACCTAAGCTAAAATTATCACGGGATAAGCAACCCATAGGCAATTCGTATTTTAAAAGACCTAGTTAGGTTTAAAAGGCCCAACTTTGTCTTCCTCATAGAGACTTTGTGCAACAGAGATAAATTGAAGAATATCAAAGTGTTGTTGGGTTTTGGGGGATCTTTTAGTGTTGATGTTATGGGACAAAGTGGTGGATTAGCCCTTTTTTGGAAAAGCAAAAGAGAGGCTAAGCTAATTAGGTTTTCAAAATACCATATAGATGAGGAGATTCATACACCTTATGCTAAACAATGAAGATTTATTGGTTTTTATAGAGAATCTAATAGGAATCAAAGAGATATAACTTAGGGTCTCCTGTGAGTGCTTGCTTCAAGGTTTACTCTTCCCTGGTGTGTCATAGGAGATTTCAATGACATTCTGGATCAGCGTGAGAAGAAAGGCGGTAATTGCCAGCTGATACACCTCATAGATGGGTTTAAAAGTGCTATTGATGATGCCAATCTGGTGGATTTAGGAATGATGGGATATGAATTCACTTGGACTACAGGTAATGCAGAGAATGGTTTTATCAAAAAGAAGCTTAATCGAGCTTTAGCTATAGCTGATTGGGCCTCAAGCTTCCCTTCTTATTTGGTAAGTGTAAGCATTGGATCCTAAGGAGGTCTTTGTCAAGGTTACCTGAAGAGGAAAATTGCTCATTTAAAGACAACAGATTGAGGACGGTGAACCCTAGTTGTGTTGAAATTATTTTTTGGAAAGCATTTTTTAAATGTTTTATGCTTGGCTTGGGCAGTTGAATGGCGCAGAGGGGCAAATGATGAAATGTACCCTTAATCAGGGAACTTAAAAAGGAGTTATGTGCATTTAAGAGCCTTGCATGTCATGCATTTATGGCTCACACACCCGTACATTTGAAGAATATTCATCATTTAACCTGCAACATAGGTTTTTGCCCTTTTTGGAGTGCACGACCTTACACAAGGGGGTGCACAGTTGTGCATTCTAAGGAATCTTGCCTTTTCAGGCAAGTTGACCCCTTTTTGGAGTGTACAGTCATGCATCCCAATGGTACGACCATACACTCAAACGAAGGTGGACTTCTCTATAAAGCAAGTGGCCAAGTGGAACACCTTTTTAAATGTGCACCCATGCATTACCTTTGTACACCCATGCACACATAGTGCACACTCGTACACTCATACTTATATAAAAGCTTTGCCTGGATTCTTGTAAAAAAAAAGGTTGGAGAACATTGGTGAACTTTGAAAAAATTCCTAAAAAGAGTTAGATTACTTCCAAAAGTTTTCAAAGGCTTCTAAGCAAAAGTGGTTTTTTGGCATTTAGCTTTTCTTGTCTTTCAATTTTTCCCTGACTGTTCCAACACTATAAAGGGTCCACGAATCTAACATTTGATAGTCTAATCGAGTAAGTACACTGAAGGTAATACAAAAGACCTTTCTCGGTATTTTCATAACTATAATAAATTTTTGTCATTCTTTTCATATGTTAGTTTCTATTATGTGTTAATCTCTGTTAGACTTAGGTTGTGAAACCCTTTAAAAGGGGTATTTTGCAATGTGATAGAAATTATTAGGTTGTCTCTTCTAATTTCTGTTTTGTCCATCTCTTTCAAAATCATTTTTTTATAAAAATAAAATCCGGTTCAAGAAGGTCATCTTTGTATTTAATTTTCCTTCTTGCTCTCTTTTGGATATTCTGTTGATGAGGACCCTGTCTTAAAAGGAATAAAAACTCACCATTATTAGGTTGATACGACTGTGTATTGTTTGATGCGCACTCGCACGTCAAACGGTGCACAGCCTATGATGTGTTTTCTTGCTTTTAGGGTAAATGAGTTGATCGCATGTCGTCAAATGCGCCCTCGTGCATTTTTCGATTGTGTGTCGGATCCTTATTCTTTTATCTTTCTCATACCTCTTGATTTAAATTAGTTTTATGTACATTTCTTTTGTGTTTTGTATTATCATTATCATTTTTATTGTCATTATTACTGTTGCTATCACTGCTTCCGAGGAATAAAGTATTTTGTGGATATGACCGAAAAAGCACTTCAAGTAAGTCCGTTATCCTTTCTCTTTATTGCAAAAATACTTTTTTCGTCTGCACATAAAAAATGTCGCTAAAAATATTTATAATAATTAATTGGGACTTTTCATTAATGAAATCGGACCAATGTTCACATTTTTCCTAGGAAATTCACATGTAAATATTAGTTTTTAATAATGTAAATGATTTTGTATATAATTAAATAACACGAGATGTATCTTAAATAAAACTTGGACTGGTAAGTCCCTGTCTTTAAGATCTCGCAATGAAATACTTCTTTAATAATCCACACGTGAGGACCAAAGTCCTTATCTAAATAGGTCACAATGAACTGCCCGATTTATGGATGTATTTACTGCTTTATTCTATATCATGATTTATCACTTTCTTACGTGATTGGGTGTGCCTTTAAATTCAATATTTTGCTTTACTCTTGCATGACAGGAAAGGGATAACACAAAGGTAAAAATAAGAGTGAAATTATGGACCCTCTCTGGGTTTTTGGCCTTAACAGGTCGAAGCATCCTTCTTTTTTAATGTTCTATTAGGCGGTGACTCCTTATTATTCAGCCTTATGTGCCCAGCCAGTTGCCTTCCGATCATCGATCATTAGTGATAAGATAGGGGCACTTTGACATGCCACATCACACCTTTTGAGGTTTATAATTGTGGCAAGTTAAGTCTATTTCCTATCATGAAGCGACCATCGGCCTAGATGAGGAACCTCAACCTGGTTATGACCCTAAAAGTGGAATCTAACTGCTAAAGGTTAGAGGTTTCCTCACTCGAACTCGATGATCCCTTAGTTTCAGGGATGAAATTGGGTATCGATGACTTGAAAAAAAAGAGAGGTAAAAGCCAATCGAGCGAAGAAAGCGTGCATCACAGTGGCGACTCCATTGGGGACGGTTCGAGATTTCACTCTGAAATGACTTTTGACTTATGTGACATAAAAGGCATCCAATTAAGAAATTTTATCACTTTTTGAAATTGCATTAAAAATTATGCTAGAGCCTTAGAATAAGTTAGGCTTCCAGTTTTCTGGCCCCGGTGCATTCCCCGAAGCACTCCCTTATTGTTCACTCAACTTAGGATAGTGTTAGGGATAATCACCAGCCCAAGTATAATACCTGATGGTATATTAAATGGTGGCCCGATCGGTCGTTAGGCTCATAATGAGCTAGACTATTGGTAGGGACCATGCTTGGATATCCTTGTAATTAATTATCTGGACCAAAATCCCATCTAATGACATAAGATTCTCCATTAGGATGTTTGTGATAATTTTGCATTGCTTGTGATATGGATCCTTGTGTATTAGGTATGCCTAGATAAATTTGGGTATCTGCTTATCAAAGGCTACCATGCCTTGGTAAGCCCATTCTAATTTGTTTAGGTCACCCGAATACACACCCATCAACACCTTTTTGTGTGCCTTTGCAAGAGATGTTGTGCTGCGGGGCTTTTACCGTGCACCATGAGTATTCATCAGGGTCTCTTATTGACCCGTGAATTAAGTCCACCTAGAAAAGAGGACTTTAACCACATGTGTGGGAGAAATAAGGTAGAGAGGATCCCTATGTGTGGTTGTCGATGATGTATCTCACGATCATGTATCTGCATCTACTTATACATTACGCTGACAACTCTCGTTTTGATAGCCATAATAAAGCCATCATTTCCTAAGTGATTTCGGGGTTTGAACGGCCATCTGGTTAATAAGTGATTTGCAGAATAGACAGAAGAGTTGGTATCAGGGCAGAGTTTAAAATTGGAGTCTGAGTCAGGGTTAGACAATATTTCGAAAGAATTTTTAGACGAATTTTTAGAACAGTCAGAAAAGGAAGTTATGGCTGAGCTCACTCCTCTATTTGGTTCTTTTGGTTCTCAAGACACTGAAAAGAGGATGGATGATCTTGAGAGAAATATGATGTTGATGTTTGCAAGCCTCATAGCTAGTTTGGCCTCCCTCTCAGCTACTCAACCTATCATGGTGGTCGCTGCTCGAGTTAAACTGGCCCCTATCGGGGAGACTCTAATAGCTCCTGTCGTAATACCCCCACCTGCAGTAGATATTAGGAATGTTACTTTGCGAGGAGCAGAAAGGGATGTTACTTGAGCAGGTCCCGAATGTGATTTTATAACTGATGAAGAGGATGAGTTACGGGCCCCTCAAATGCTAAAGAACCTTGTCCCTAAGGAGGAAAGTCCTATTGTGAAAAAGATGAAGGAAATGTTGGAGGCTTTGACTAGGATGTTATCTATAGGAAAGGGAGTCTATCCTGAGGATATCGATTTAGATGGCGAATATGCTTCACGTAGTCAATTTAAAATACCTGACTTGATGAAGTTTGATGGAAACTATAATTCCCTTGCCCATATAAAGCAGTATGTCCTGCTTATGAAAAGGATTGTCGTTACTAAGAGGCAAAAAGTGGATCATTTAACCTTAGCCTAGTAGGCCCCACTGTTGATTGGTATCATAGTTTGGATAGGAAGACTAAAAAGGATTAGGAGAGATTGACAGAGGAATTCTTTAGGTAGTATGATTATAACACACACATGGAAGTCACCCTGAAGGATTTGGAGTAAAATAAAAACCTACATAGTTCTTCCATGAGTACCTCACCCAATGAAGGAATAGAGTGATGAAGATGAAGAGAAAGCCTGACACACAGGATCAGATCCACCTGTTCATTCGGAATGCCAATCCTTATCTGAAGGAAGGTCTCAAGATGAAAGGATTGAAGGATTGGGAGTCTTTAAAAGACATAGCAATTGAAGCCGAGGGGAAATATTTGGCAAAGAAGGCTAGTGCTGTGAGTTCGAATAGTGGAGGATATAACGGTAACAAGAGGGGTTTTGGAAACCAGGGATTTGGTAAGAGTACTAGTAACAGTAGTGGTAGTAGAGGTAAGTGTGGAAAAAATATCGAGGTATCGGCTACAAGAAGTCAATCAACGTCATTACTCTGAACTAGGCAAGTCACTATCCTGGTGTCTTAGCCATTTGATGAATGAAGGTAAATTGCAAGAGATGCCCTCTAAGCCTACAAGGAGTCAAGGTTAGCTTGGGCATAGATCTGATTAGTATTGTACTTTTCACCAATATACGGGGCATGAGACTAATTACTATCGCACTTTGAAGGATCATATACAGGATTTGATTGATTCTTGATCCAGAAAAGAGGGCTAAGAATAGAGAAGCTTATAATGCTGTGCCGCCATCGGTATTTATGGTCGGATTCGAGTTTCTGAAATGGTATATCCTAAAAGATTTATACGAAAATGAGTATTTAGCCATCACGCGTAAGGCTTAGGGAAGTGGTAATGGTCCAAACATAATTGTAAAAGGGTCAATAGAGATGGGGAAAGTAGTCCAGCTAGTAGATATTTGGGATATAGACAGTGAAAAGAGTTCAGTTAAGGCCGAAGAGAAATCAAAAGACCTGTGGAAAACTGATGAAGATGAGAAAAAAGTGATAGATGGAAAGTTGATTTGGGCCGTCACTAGAAGTGGAAGAGTCATGCCAGAAGTCGAGAGGACGTAGGAACCCACTGCTCCCACGGAGGATAACTTGGTCCTGAAGCAACTCAAGAAAACTCCTGCTCAAATTTTGATCTGGGATTTGCTTAGGCAGTCACCTTCTCACCGTTAGAAGTTGGTTGAGGCTTTATGTGAATTCACTGCTGCTACCACCATATCTCATTTCGAGTTGTTAGAAATGGTGAAAGGAGATTCTAAAGAAAAGATTGTGTTCACTAATGCAGATCTCCCCTTAGAAGGACGTGAGTATAATCATCCTTTATACATTAGAGCTAAGGTAAATGACAAACACACTTCATGTGTAATGGTGGACGATGGTTTTTCTATCAACATGTGTCCTTTTTTGGCAATGGCGGCATATAATATTGATGAAACCATGCTCACTCAATCTTGACCTATAATAACGGCCTATGACAACTCAAAGAGGTAGGCTGTTGGCACTTTTAGGGTAATAGTGAAGATGGGGCTTATTGAAATTGAGGTAGAATTTGCAGTGCCACAAATACCTGCCAATTTCTCTTTATTGTTAGGACAAACTTTGTTCCATAAGTTGGGAGGGGTTCCTTCCACCCTACACCAAATGGTTTGAGTCCCACATGAAGGAGGCATGGTTACTATTAAGGCTACAAAAGAGAATTCTATTTCTGCTTTGAGCATAGCCAATCAACCTTTCAATGGGTTCCATGTGGCAGGAATTGGTATCGAAGGGGAAAAGATGGATTCTGTAAGCTCTTAGGCTGTTAACATGATAAAGAAAATGAATTATTTGTCAGGTGCTGGATTGGTGAAGAATTCTCAAGGGATTCCTCTGCCTCTTACTCCCATTAGTCAGAAAGACAAGAAGGGCTTGGGTTATTGTAAGAATGATATCAAGAAGCAACGTGAGGTATAGCTAGGAAAGATCCCTCATACACTTGAAAGCTTTGTGCCAGCATCTAAAGAATGCAAGTATTGTGGTAAAGCTAAACTCATAATAGTCCAGAAGAAGATCGTTCCTAGATTTGAGATCTTTGATGACGTTTTTGATTGGTCAGCTGGAACTATCAAGCCTGTATTGGGATTCTGGGATGAAAAGGTCATAGCCAAGCTCACCAATTTGGATTTGGGTTGCCTTAAGGAGGTACTGACATCATAGTCATTGGTCA
The DNA here is from genome assembly GCA_037975025.1 of Excoecaria agallocha. Classification (NCBI taxonomy): domain Eukaryota; kingdom Viridiplantae; phylum Streptophyta; class Magnoliopsida; order Malpighiales; family Euphorbiaceae; genus Excoecaria; species Excoecaria agallocha. The sequence continues at coordinate 22,484,042 of CM075820.1, forward strand.
TTGAGGCTAGAGGTAAAGAGAAGGTTGAAGATAAAGCTATAGCCCATGAGAAGGAAGCACCACTAGAGAAAGAAGAGGCATCTGGTACTGCATCGGCCGTTCTTGATTTGAAGAATGATTCTTTTGCTGATGTAATTTATGTTCCTGAATTGTTTTGTAATGATGTACCCTTTCCTACTCAAGTTAATAAGATGAATAACTTTGCTTATTTGTGCGATGTCTCATCTAATTACATCATGCATGATCATAATCACTACTCATTCATATTTGACATTAATTCAACAAATACTACTTCATTCAATCTCAAAACACAAGATGACCCTAAAGAGATCTCGATTGCATCTGACATAACTCTTGAAGAGAGAATAAAATTCGAGAGAATATTGAAAAAATATTAAAAAGTATTTGCCTGGATTTATAAAGATATGCCTGGGATTAACAAGAATATTACAGAACATGCCATTCCAACGTATCCGGATAGTAAGCCGATAAAGCAAAAGCTTCGAAAACTCAGGCTAGAATGGGTAAAAAAGGTAAAAGAATAAGTGAAAAGGCAGATTGAAGCAAAGTTCCTGGTCGAAGTCCAGTACCCTACCTGGTTAGCCAATGTTGTCCCTGTTGCTAAGAAGGATGGAAAAGTGCAAATGTGCATGGATTATCGAGATCTGAATAAGGCTTACCCGAAGGATGATTTCCTGCTCCTTCATATAGATCTATTGGTCGACAGTACAACAAAATACATGATGTGCAGTTTTGTTGATGGATACGCATGGTACAATCAAATCCTAAATAAGATAGTGGATAGGGTGAAGATCGCTTTCATTACTGAATGGAAAACCTATGCATACAAGGTCATGCCGTTTGGGTTGAAGAATGCGAGGGCCACCTACCAACGAATGGCTACCAAGATTCTTGGCGATTTGATACACAAGAAAGTCGAGGTGTATGTCGACGACATGATGATCAAGTTAGCTACAAGGAAAGAACATTTTGAGGCCTTAAAGAAGTTTTTCCAAAGGATCGACAAGTACGACATTCATCTTAACTCGAAGAATTTTGTGTTTGAAGTGACCTCTGACAAGCTGCTAGGGCATGTCATCAGTCAAAAGGGGATAGAGGTGGATCAATATAAGGTGAAAGCCATTCAAGAGATGCTGATATCGAAGAAGGAAAAGGAGATTCGAGGGTTCTTGGGGTGAATTCAATACATCAGCCGATTCATCACTAGACTCACTTCTATATGTGAGCCAATTTTCAAGCTTTTGATAAAAGATCAGCCGGTCAAGTGCAACGATGACTGTAGGAAGGCCTTTGACACCATAAAGTAATACTTGCTGCATCCTCTGGTCCTTCAGCCTCCTAGACCATCATAGCCTTTAATTTTGTGCATAGCAATGGAGCAAAGTTCAATAAGGGTCATGCTGTGTTAAAAAGATGATGCCAAAGCTGAGTTCGTCGTATACTACCTGAGCAAGAAATTCCTGCCATATGAAACTAAGTATACAAACGTGAGAAAGATTTACTTGGCAGAGATATAGGCCTCAAAGAAGCTAAGGCATTATTTTCACTCTTATAAGATCCAAGCAGTGTCTAAGTATAACCCGCTCAGATACCTCCAGCCAGCACCCTCGTTGCTCGGGAAAATGGAAAGGTGGCTATTGCTTTTGCAGAAGTTTGAGGTGGAATATGTAACCAGGCAGATGATCAAAGGAAGGGAGGTTGTAGAATTTTTGGTCAATCCACCTATTAGAAGGAGACCGAGTTGAGTATGAATTTCTAGACGAAGGAGTCAGTGTCATAACGGTTCAAGGCTGGTAAATATATTTCGATGGGGCCACCAATAACAGAGGAGCAGGGGTAGGAGTTATTCTCATCACACCTGATGGCGAGAAGCTTTCGTTAGCCAAAAAGCTGGGATTCAAGGTAACCAATAATGAAGCAGAATACGAAGCCTATCTATACAGAATGAAAGCTTTGATAGCAATGGGGGCAAGAACAACCAAGGTTTTCGAGATTCATGCTTGGTAATTCATCAAGCAAAAGGTGAATGGTCCATTAGTTTGGAGAGATCGGTACCTTATATGGAATACCTGAGGAGATTGAGTAGACAATTCAAAACCTACACCTTCTAACATGTGCCCCGGGTTGAGAACCAGTTAGCAGATGCCCTGGCAACCTTGGTGTTTATGTGTGACAATCCTGAAAGTGTGATCATGAGATCTATGATAGTCACGAGCTCAATGAAGCCTTGCTTTGAAGGTGAGAACCTCATGAGTCTAGTTGGATCCGACGACAAACCTTGGTATTATGATGTTTAGAACTACTTGGAAACTTCTAAGTTCCCCAATGGCAAAAGGTACGCGCGCGATTCTCTATTCCATTCTATTTTTGTGATCCAAATGAATATAAGGTTACATGATTTTGCTAATTTAAGTTGTTATAAGTATATGTGAAGTGCCACCAATCTTTGATTTTGGATTTGTTTTGAGAAAATTGAGAAAGTGTATAGGAGTGTATTAGTGCAACTTAGTAAACCTGCTAATTTTAGAACTATTATTCAATTTTGTATAGTGTTGTTCTTGCTTGGTAGGAAGTTGTAGACAATGTATGTATGCCAAGAAAATAAAAAAAGACAAAAGAATGATCGTAGGGCACGTACATGGACATTACTATAATAATAATATATGGTGCAAATTAATGTATGCCATTGTCGTTTATTTACTTATCACTATTCTTTCATTACGTATAGCTTAGGTTGCAAGTGTTGTAAGTAGCATTATATGTTAGCTACCTCCCCTTTTGTGGCTAGTTTTGATTATAAATTTGTGTGTCAAATGTGAAAAGAGAAAAGAGGAAAATATGAGCCGTCAAGCATGTATGTGTTAAAAAGAAATGTTGGCAATATTGTATGTATGATGCACATATGAATATACATGAATGATGACCTTTTTTTTAAATAGCTAGCCTTGATCGATGTACATGTATGTCATTTAGGTGTATTTTTGCATGATTGCTAGATATCCGGTGGCAGGTTAGGAGAAATAAAGAGTTGCTTAGCCAATATAGCTTTGTGATTAAATTTTATGTAAGATTGGGCCAAGTTTTTATAAGTCGTTATACTGCTGAAATTCAGGCACAAACAACTATAATGCTTAAGCAGCATCTTTAATGAGTGAATTTTGAACTAACTATAGGATTTTGAATTATGCAGGAATGGATCCCCAGTACCCGATATGGATGACATTGGAACAGGGCAACCTATATCGTAACTTAGGAGGGACCCGCATACTGCCTAGTCTATTCATGTCGAGACATTTGTTGACACAGTTGGGGTTGATAGCTGAGGTAGATGTTCTGATAACCTAGGTCGGATGGACACATTTTTATGTAGAGGCATATCAAATATATCCAGAGATGACTTGAAAATTCTAGGCCACATTCCGTTATTTTGGACTCCAAAAGTTAGATGACGAGGATAGGGCTATTACTTACAACATTCAAGATCAACCAGTGTTTATGACACACATGCACTTTACTGAGATTTTGGGATTGCCCATGGGTGAGGGAGTTATGAGACCCGAGAGATCCACCTCGACAGAGATATGGGCAGAGATTTTATGGCCTGGGGTCTCATATGTGAGACGAATGGTGAAATCTACACTGCTGAGATCACAATTGCTGTGTTACTTGCACAGGGTTCTTTCTTGCTCATATTTGGATAGGTCAGGCAGCCTTGGTTCTCTTGTGGTGGCAGAGATATACGAATTGTGGGGCATGGTAGTAGGTAGGCTGATGGATTTGAGCCACATTATTTTGAAGCATATCCGCACTACCCAGCACCATCTAGGTGAGGCCACATCTATCAGGGATTTGGTCATCAGGTTATTGCTAGCAGAGGGTATGCCAGAGGTATCCATGGGGCCATCTACCGAAGAGGGTATATATCTGCACAGAGAGACTGTGTATGATATGCACATGGCTAGAGAGGATGATGTTGCTCCAAATGGGAATAGGTTGATGACACTTGGGGAGATGGATGCTACTCTTCAGCCTGATAGGATGAGGCATGGTCGGAGCCTGCGGCTACCATGACCTCAACAGGTGCCAGACAATGATTAGCAGATGGAGGATGTCTTGGGGCTAGGGTTTAGAGAGGAAGAAGTGATCCCATACACGAACTATTTCGCAGAAGAGGCCTATCAGGAGACAGTTGTGCCTCGACCTCTACAAGACTTCCCTACCTTCCACTAGGATTTGCCTCGTAGAGCTTATGGTCACCCTGGTGCATCTTCATCTTCAATACCACCTCTACCTCAACAGGCCATTCCATGGGATGTTATTTTATCGGGTATTTAAGACTTAAGTGTGGCTCAAACTGCCATGGCAGCAGTTATATAGGCGATACGCTAGGAGCAAGGTAAGTAGAATGAGACTTACATAAAGAGGTTTAACAACTTTGATGCTTTGTAGCGAAAGTTTATAGATGATTTGAACAAGACAGAGACGGAGATCCAGAATGTAGATAAGAGCATGTAGAAGGCTATAGATCACCTCACAATTTTAGAGACCGCCTTCTTGACTGGTAAAGATGTCATCTAGGGAGCCAGAGATGAGCTTGAAGAGAAGATTGACAAGCTGGACTCCAATCTTAGGGCTCATGTGATCGGCATAGATGGGACGGTTGCAGGCCGTATTGCTGCACATACAGATGATTTAGCTAGCATTCGAGGAGATGTAGACCGCCTTGTAAGGTACCTGAACGAGTTCTTGCATCTTATTGTAGCTCAACCTCTGGGACTCATACAACCAGGACCTTCCTCAGCTCTGGCATCGAGTCCACCATTTTATAGGCACCGTTCTCGATCTTGTTCTCCATCAGAGGGCTCCACAGATTATGGCCTGCATTGAGTTCCAAAAGGTTCAAGGAGATTATGATTTTTCATATACATACATTCTTATACCATAGTTTCTTTTACACATTTGCAGATTAGGACAATTGTTATGAATATTTGGTTGCTTGTTTGTTTGTTAGTTTTTACTGCATTGTGAATATTTATTTTCTCTTATAGTTGGATGTTTCTTTTAAAATTTTCCAAGATTGTCATCATGAACTTGTTTAAAATTTTCATTCGTCTGCTAGATTGATATTAATTGTCATTAACATATGAGATGCCTTGTATCATAAACTGCGATCATTTGATATTAACAAGTTAAGTATGCTTTATAATTAATTCACATCACAAGATAAATTGATTGATTATCAATGACATGCATGCTGTAATGTTAGACTTTGTATATCATGTTGCCGAAAGAGAAGGCATATAGAAATGATAATACTACAGAGGGAAAGTAGTTACAAGAAAAATGAACATAAATAAGCGTCTTGATAAATGAGATCGGGGGCAACAAATCCCAATCTAACCTTTTCAACACTGCAAATACAGGACAAGCTAGATTCAATTAACTACACAGTATAGACTAATGCAGCCTCACGAGTGTCGCCTGCAACGACGCTCCTTCTACTGTAAGGGGCAAGTGGTTATGCAAGTTAACTTCAGATCTAAGCCACCCCAAGGTTCAACGTTCTCACAAAATTTTTGCAAATCAAGGTATTACCACAAAGTAGGATCGCCTTCAAGCCAAGGTATAGCCACAGAATGGGGTCGCCTTCAAATCAAGGTATAGCCACAGAATGGGATCGCCTTAAGGTATAACCACATAGTGGGATTGCCTCAAGGTATAGCCATATAGTGGTATCACCTTCAAATCAAGGTATAGCCACATTGTAGGATCGCCTTCAAATCAAGGTATAGCCACAGAGTGAGATCGCCTTAAGGTATAGCCACATAGTAGAATCACTTTCAAATCAAGGTATAACCACAAAGTGGGATTGCCTCAAGGTATAGCCATATAGTGGGATCACCTTCAAATCAAGGTATAGCCACAGAGTGGGATCGCCTCAAGGTATAGCCACATAGTAGGATCGCCTTCAAATCAAGATATAGCCATAGAGTAGGATCTCCTCAAATTATAGCTACATAGTGGGATCGCCTTTAAATCAAGCTATAACCGTAGAGTGTGATCGCCTCAAGGTATAGCCATATAGTGGGATCGCCTTCAAATCAAGGTATAACCCCAGAGTGAGATCACCTCAAGGTATAGCCACAGAGTGGGATCACTTTCAGGTCAGGGGTATAGCCGCAAAAGTGGAATCGCCTCTGAACCAAGGAGCACGCCACAGGCTGGCGCTGTTCACAACCAAGCCTTCTTAAGAAGCAAGCAGGGAGGTCGCCTCTTTAGGTAAGTCTCTCTCTTACTCTAAACTTTAGCTCATCTAGACTCCTATGTGCACTAATCTCCCTAAAGTTGAGGGCAACTGTAAGCATTGGGTCCTGAAAAGGCCTTTATCAGGGTTACCTGATGAGGAAATTTGATCATTTAAAGATAGCAGAATGAGGATGGTGAACCCTTTTGGTGTTGAAATTATTTTCTAGAAAGCATTTTTCAAATGTTTTTTGCTTGGCTTGGGCAGTTGAATGGCGCAGAGGGGCGAACGATGAAATGTACCCTTAATTAGGGAACTTAAAAGGGAGTTATGTGCATTTAAGAGCCTTGCATGTCATGCATTTATGGCTCACACGCTCACACATTTGAAGAATATTCTTTATTTGGCCTACAACATAGGATTTTTGCCCTTTTTGGAGTGCACGGCCTTGCACAAGGGGGTGTACAGCAGTGCATTCCAAGAAATCTTGCCTTTTTAGGCAAGTTGACCCCTTTTTCGAGTGTACAGCCATGCATCCCAATGGTACGGTCGCACACTCAAATGATTGTGGACTTCCCTATGAAGCAAGTGGCTAAGTGGAGCACCTTTTGGAATGTACACTCGTGCACACATACACTCATACTTGTATAAAAGCTTTGCCCGGATTCTTGTAAAAGAAAAGGTTGGAGAACATTGGTGAACTTTGAAAAAATTTCTAAAAAGAGTTAGATTACTTCTAAAAGTTTTCAAAGGCTTCTAAGCAAAAGAGGGTTTTTGGCATTTAGCTTTTCTTGTCTTTCAAGTGTTCCTTGACTCTTCCAACACTATAAAGGGTCCACAAATTTGACATTCGATAGTCTAATTGAGTAAGTACACTGAAAGTAATACAAAAGATATTTCTCGATATTTTCATAACTATAATAAATTTTTGTCATTCTTCTCATATGTTAGTTTTTATTATATGTTAATCTATATTAGACTTAGGTTGTGAAACCCTTTAAAAGGGGTATATTGTCATGTGATAGAAATTATTAGGTTGTCTCTTGTAATTTCTATTTTGTCCATCTCTTTCAAAGTCATTTTTTTTATCAAAATAAAACCTGGTTCAAGAAGGTAATCTTTGTATCTAATTTTCCTTTTTGCTCCCTTTTGTCTCTTTTGTTGATGAGGACCATATCTTAAAAGAAAGAAAAACTCACCATTATCAGATCGATATGGCCATGTATTGTTTGATGCACACTCTTGCGTCACATGGTGCATGGCCCATGATGTGTTTTCTTGCTTTTAGGGTAAATGAGTCAACCGTATGTTGTCAAATGCGCCCTCGTGCATTTTTCAATATGTGTGTCAGATCCTTATTCTTTTATCTTTCTCATACCTTTTGATTTAAATTAGTTCTGTGCATGTTTCTTATGTGTTTTCTATTATCATTATCATTTTTGTTGTCATTATTACTGTTGCTATCATTGCTCCTGAGGAATAAAGTCTTTCATGGATATGACCGAAAAAATACTTTAGGTAAGTCCGTTATCCTTTCTCTTTATTGGAAAAATACTTTTTCATCCGCACATGGAAAATGTCACTAAAAATATTTATAATAATTAATTGGAATTTTTCATTATTGAAATTGGATCAATGTCCACATTTTTACCTAGAAAATTCACATGTAAAAATCATCTTTTAATAATGTAAATAATTTTATATATAATTAAATAACACGAGATATTTTTTAAATAAAACTTGGACTGGCAAGTCCCTATCTTCAAGATCTCACACTGAAACTCTTCTTTAATAATCCACACGTGAGGACCAAAGTCCTTATCTAAAAGGGTCACAATGAGTTGCCTGATTTATGGATGTCTTTACCGCTTTATTCTATGTCATGATTTACCACTTTCTTACGTGATTGAGTGCATTTTTAAATTCAATATTTTGCTTTACTCTTGCATGATAGAAAATGGATAACACGATTAATTTTAAAGTCGTTAGCTCACATTTGTCAAAGGTAAAAATAAGAGTGAAATTTCAAACCCTCTCTGGGTTTTTAGCCTCACAAGATCGGAACACCCTTCATTCCTAATGTTCTATTAGGTAGCGATTCCTTACTATTCAGCCTTGTAGTGCCCAACCAGATGCCTCTCAGTCATCAATCGTTAGTGATAAGATAGGGGCACTTTGACATGCCACATCACACCTTTCGAGGTTTATAATTGTGGCAAGTCGAGTCGAGTCTTTTTCCTATCATGAAGCGACCATCGGCCTGGACAGGGGAACCTCAACCTGGTTCTGACCCTAAAAGTGGGATCGAACCGCTAAAAGTTAGAGGTTTTCTTACTCGAACTCGATGATCCCTTGGTTCCGAGGGTAAAATTGAGTGTCGATGACTCAAAAAAAAAGAGAGGCAAAAGCCAATCGAGCGAAGGAAGCGTGCGTCACAGTAAGCAATATCAATCAAACCTTTTTAGATTATAATCCTATCCTCTTCAATCCTTTTCTTTCCCATTTGAGGAGTAACACTAAAAGATTTTGATTTGAGAATGCTTGGACCAAATTAGCTCAATTTGTGGATTTTGTGCATAATGTGTGGTAGTCTAACACCAATTTATCTTTTTCTCAAAAAATTAGTAATTACAGTGAAGCTTTGTCAAAATGAGGAGAAAAAATTACAAGGGATTTCAAAAAGAAATTGGCAGATCTAAGAAGAAGGATGAAAGAGGCACGTTTAGGCTTGCTTAATGTGAATTTTAATGATATTCTGAAATAATGCCTAGACACTCTCTGCCAGCAAGAAATTTTTTAGTGTCAAAGGGTAAAGCTCTTCTGGTTATAAGATGGAGATTCCAATTCAAAATATTTCCATGTTGTGGCATCGAAGAGAAAGCGAAAGAATCAGTTCTCTAAGCTAAAAGATCCTATAGGTAGACTCTGTTCTTGGAATAATGGCCTTAAAGATGTGATTGTTGATTATTTTTCCAATATTTTAAAAGCTACATACTTGAGCACATGCATAACAGTTTCTTGTATTAAGCATTGAGTTTCAGATGAACATAATGCTCTCTTACTACAATAATTCATTGAAAAGGACATCAAAGGGGCGATGTTCAGTCTGCATCCTAACAAAGCTCCTGGGCTAGATGGGATGAATGCAGCCTTTTATAAAAAATGTGGTCAGTAAGGATATTGCCTATAAGTGTCTTACTATAATTAGAAGTTATAGTATGCCAACTAGTTTTAAGAAGACTACAATTGTGCTTATTCCTAAAAAACAAAATGTAGAGACAATGGTAGACCTTAAACCTATTGCTCTTTGTAGTGTTTTATATAAGGTTGTTGCTAAAATGTTGACTATGAGGCTTAACGCTATTCTACCTTCAATTATCTCCTTGAATCAGAGCGTGTTTGTGCCTAATAGGCTAATTTTTGACAACTTTATTATTGCTTATAAAGTTATGCATTATCTTATGCATAAATCTCAGGGTAGAGAAGGAATTGCTACTCTTAAATTAGATATGAGTAAGGTCTACGACAAAATAGAGTGGCATTTCTTGGAAGAGGTTTTGATTCGAATGGGATTTAATTTGCAGTAGGTAAAAATTCTCAAAATTTGTGTAGCATCTGTTAGCTATGTTATTTCTTGTGATGACAAGATGTTGGGACCTATTAATCCTAGTCATGGTCTCAGGTAGGGTGACCCTCTTTTGCCATACCCTTTTATCATCTGTGCTGAAGGTCTTTTAGCTTTATTTACACAATATGAAGAAAAATTATTGATTCATGGGTGTAGAGTTGCAAGAAAAGTCCACACTATTACGTATTTAGTCTTTACGGATGATAGTTATGTTTTCTTTAGAGCTAATTCCACTAAGGCTAAAGCTGTGAAGACAATTTTTGACATGTATGCTTCTGATTCAGGCTAATAAATCAACTTCAGTAAATCTTCTATTAAGTTTAACACTAATACTTCGATTGCCAACAAAGACATAGTTCGTTCTTGTCTTTCCATTGACCTTCAAGATTGTCATGATTCCTATTTGGGACTGCTTTCTATGATAGGTAGAAAAAAATAGGAAGTCTTTGCCTTTATCGAATAGAAGATTTGGAAAAGGGTGAGTGGCTGGAATCGTACCCTTGTCTCAAGAGCAAAAAAAGAAGTGCTCTTAAAATCGGTGGCTTAATCCCTTCCTACTTACACCATAAGCATTTTTCTTTTACCTTTAGGACTTTGTGCAAAGATAAAAAGGATTTTTAACTCATTGTGGTGGGGAACTTAAAAAACGAATGGGAGAGGTATCAACTAGATGGCTTAGGATAAGATGTGCTGGCCTAAAGAGAAAGGAGGTCAAAGCTTTTGATCATTTTGGGATTTTATTCTTGCTTTCCTTGGCAAGCATAGTTGGATATTGCTTTCTAATGATTCCTCTTTAATGGAAAACGTGCTTAAAGCAAGATATTACCTAAAGTGCAGCTTTTGAGAGTCTAACCTTGGAGCAAATCCAAGTTACACTTGGTGCAGTATCATTACAACAAGAGATAGAATGAAACCAGGATGTAGATGGAGGGTTGGGAATGGAAATTATATAAATGCCTTGACTAATCCATGGTTGCCAAATTTTTCTCATCCTTTTATTACCATACAATTGGATAGCTCATGGGTTAATCTGAAGGTTAATGATGTGCTGCTTAATGGTTCCCATTACTAGAATCGTTCTCTTATTACCTCATTGTTCAACAATATGGATTGTAAGCTTATTTTTTAGATTCCTATTAGTTGGCAAAATAAAGAAGACAGATGCCAATGGTGCTTGGAAAATTCTAATACGTACTCTGTTAAAAGTGGTAATAGATTAATTCATTCTGGAGTTCCTCTTTTTTCAAATGAAATTTGTTCTATAGATTGTAAGCGATTTTGGAGTTTTGTTGTCCCTAACAAGATTAAACAGTTTTTTTGGCGTGCTTTGCACTCCTGCATCCCTATTCATTATTTTCTTCTTTCAACTAATTGGCTGCCAAATTCTTGATTTTTCTTTAATTTTTTCAGACAAAGCAGACATTTGATGCCTTTGAAGCTAAAATTTTGAATCTCAACTTTATCTCTCACCATTACTCAAATTCGACTCAGGTTTGTTTTCTAATTAATTTGCTTTTGTCAAATTCGACTCTGCGATTCAGTTGGCGAATTGTGCATAAAGTTGGCTATTTATCTAAGAATTGCTAGAATTCTTGATGTTCTTTGTAATTTAATTTTGAATAAGAGGTTTCATCTTCCCTCTCCGAAGAGGGAAGTGCTTAGAAGCTATGCTCTTCTTCAGCTTTCTAAGCTTATAATTTCGTGAGCTCTTATTGCTCTTTTAGTCGAAAATGCTACCATTCATCCCCAAAAGAGGAAGATAGTGAATCTGTGCTTACTTTATAGGAAGGGTAGTTTAGCTAGACAGATTATATAGAGAAAGGGAAGGGGATTGCTTACTCGGAAGAGAAAGGACTGAAGGTGAATGTTAATTTATTACATTTTTACTTTTTTAGTAGGTTATTTATGTTCTTTGAATAAGGTGAAGATTGATTACATTCCTGCTTTGTCTGGTAGGTTGAAAGTTAGATAAAAAATAACAGTTCCTCTCTACATTTAAAGAAGTTGGAGATCCTATATTAGGTTAACCCCTGTTTTTATTTTTAATTGCATGAGAACTGACTTTGTGTGACATTTTTCTTTTCACTCTTAGAAGCTTGTTGTTCTTTTGTACTGTATTTCTGTATTCTTTTAAAGAGAAACAATCAAATGGGGTTGAAAGTGACAAAAAAAAGAATAATATCAAAATTAAACATAAAAAGAAAAAGCAATAAATAAAGTCAATAATTATTATTGAGTTTTCAAAAATAAAAAAAAAGTCAATGTTGATGAGCAGAATAAATAGCAATTGCATTCTCATAGAAATATAGGACTATTCATCATTCCTTTGCCCAAAACTCAGTGCAAATTGCTTATAAAGTTGGAGAATTGTAGGACCTAGGGATTTAGGCATATTTCTTGCCCTAAAAGAATAATAATTTATATATATGAACACAAAAATATGAAATCTTGTGATTTAGATTTTGTATATTTATATATATTTATATTTATAAACTTAAAAAAATAATAGACTTTTATATAAAAATGTTAACATTTACTTTATAAATATAACAATGGATTGTCCAGAATTATGGAATTTTAATACCAATTTATTCATCATTTAGTATGTGTGTGTACTTGTATGTATATATATATATATATATATATATATATATAAAGAATAGACTAATTTTGAATTTTAGCATTTTACTTATGGTTTTTTGTGCAATAGAAATGGCTTGTATATCTTTTTGCTCAATGCTATAGTTGGGCATTAATAACTCCTTATAGGTTGGACTTATTTATAGATTTGGCTATTTTGTATTGCATCACGTCCTACCAAATGTAGCCAAAAGGAAAAAAACATTTTATGTATCATTGTTTTTTATCATTTGTATTGCAACTAAATATTGAACAACTTGTTTTGTGTCATCTAAACAATAAATAAAACAAATAATTTGCTGATGCATTGATCAACTTTTAGGTTCCAACAAGAGAAAACCTGACTTTTGGTGATGAAAACTTTATCAAATTTCAGAAGGCAAGAGTTAGTGTAACACCTATACTATAGCTTTAACTGTTGACTAAAATGATAAGTCGAAAATTTTTTTTCAACCAATTAAAATTCTTAACTACCAATTCCTTTCTATCGATAATACGGATAACAAGTTAAACCATAGTTATTAAAATCGGACCGACCGGTTGAATCACAAACCGACAGGCCAGTCGGTTGGTTCAACTAGTAAAAATTAAATTGACAAAAAATCAGATTGAACCGGAGAAACTGGGTTGAACCAGATAAAATAGAGTTTTTTTGCTAAAAGTGTAAAAAATCATTTTTTGTATATTTTCACCCACCCATCCACACACACACACACACATATATATATATATATATATATATTTATTTAAAAAAATTAGTATTTTAAATTTTAAGTATATCACTTAATAATTTAATATACTTATTATATTTTTAATTCATTATAATCATATATATATATATATAATTTTTATTATTTATTTATTTTAAAAATTAGAATTTTAAATTCTAAAAACGTCACTTAATAATTTAATATACTTATTATCTATTTAAATTTATTGTAATTAAATATAATTATACTCATATATGTAAGGTTAATATTTTTTGTATTTACTTCATTAGTACTCCATCTAAACATGAAATTATTTTCATGATATGATTGTATTTTTATGTTTTTAACATATGATATTCAAAAATTCATAATTAATCACTTGTAATAATAAAATTAAAATTATATTTTGTAACTTATTATTAGAATATTTGTGATATATATTTAATATTTGATGAATATTTTTTTAATTTTTATACAATAGTATTTAAAAAATTATAATAATTATAATATTTTAAAAATAGAAAAAATTCGGTTGAACCGATCGAACCACAAATTCCTAGCCTTATCGGTTCTTTATCCGGTCTGATTTTAATAACATTGAGTTAAACTTGCCAATTGACCTACAACTGTCCAATTTATTATTCACTAATTAAAATTTCGGTAATATAGTATCTTAAAAATTTGTCTAACCAACCTGAAAAGCAGACAAGCCACAGCCCCTCAGGAGCACAATAATTTATAAACAATATATATACATGCCATTCATCAATATATCCATACAAAAATTTATTTCCTGTTAAGTATATTTACAAGATACATATCCATACATACACATATACATATACATATCAAAATTAAACCTTCTTAATTATCTTCTTTCTTTGCAAAATTGGCTCTTTTATGTACTAGTGCTTCTATTTACCTTCAGAACCTACACGCAACAACAACTACGTACTGAGCATTAAATATGCTTAGTGGTGACTAAAAATCAAGGCATTTCCCAAGCAAGCATAAATATGTTAATTATACAAAAATTCATTAAATTTCAATTAAATATCATTAAATCTTTATTTCTTCATTTAATTACAAAATTGCCATTAGTTACTTATTTTTCATTTTCAATATAGTAATTGACATACAAATTACCAATTAATCCTTATTTTATTATTTTCATATAAAATTACATTTTAGTCCTCCAAAATTTTAAAAGTTCATTTTTAGGCTGATTGTTCATTAAATTACTATTTTACTCTCTTTAAACATTACTTTAACATTTTTGCTTATTAATCACAATATTTGAAAAAAATTACCGTTTTACCCTTAAACTTTTTATTTCTTTTCAATTAGGTTATTTTCACTCTAAAATTCATTTTTACTTATCTTTTTGCACTTTTAGCTCATTCTTACATTTATGCCCTTAGCACAATTTCGGCAAAAATTATCAGACCGGATATACGGAATGTGAACCCCACAGGACCATAGTACAGACTGAAAAATGACCCCAATGGACCATTTCTCACAAAACAGAATATAAAACAGATCAGATACTATGGGAGATCATACTATCCTACCATAGCAAAGTAAGTCGTCATGACTTGCACCGCAGTATAGGTGTTCCTATGGCTAGCTAATCATATCCTGAGATAGATTTTGACCGCCTGACTATTACTAAGGGTAATATTTCAATTAATTTTGCTTTACTTTTAAGATTTCTGATGGTTTCTTTTCCTTTTTCACTTTAGTAATATAGTCAGTAAATTTTTTCAATACTTTTGCACAGTTTGTGAATTATTTAACCATAATTCACCATTTTCACTCAATTAATAAATTATTTCATCATAATTCAACAAATACACTATATGCATAATCTAATATTTTTCTCAAAAATACTTAAATAATTTTCATAAGTTCTATAAAATTTCATAGACACAATTCTTGAGTTATAGGTTCATTTGATGGCACAAATCATCAAAAATACACAAAATATAATTTGATTCTTCCTAGGGTACCATTCGGCCATCAAAGGACACCCACCTTACACTTCATTTTTAATCCATTTAAGCATTCAATTAGTTATATTCAAGGCCCTAAATCATTATTCT
Source organism: Excoecaria agallocha (assembly GCA_037975025.1). NCBI lineage: Eukaryota > Viridiplantae > Streptophyta > Magnoliopsida > Malpighiales > Euphorbiaceae > Excoecaria > Excoecaria agallocha. The sequence goes on from CM075820.1 coordinate 22,499,387, forward strand.
AAGGTCAATTTCAATTATACATGCATTTATCATAGTTTTTCCTAAGTTACATAAAGGGAATTTATGCAAATTTAAGGGAAATAAAAGGATTCATTAGTCACTAACCTTTCTCACAAGCTAAGCTCTTCTTAAACTTCCTTTTTTTTGCCTTTAACCTTGGAAAATTGCCCACCACCTTGAGAATCTATAAAGGACCAAGTTTTTTAACATAAAGAACTCTACTTTTTTTTTTCAAAAGCTTAAATTGACTTCATAAATGAACTCTAGGCACCTAAAAATACTTATAGGCACCCTAAAACAAATTTAAAATCTTGGTTTTCTCTTACCTCAATTTGACACCCTAAGCTTTTCCACCAAATTCCTGTGAGACCCCTAACAAGATCCTATCTAGAAATGCATAATTTAATAGGGTTATGATTAATTGAGATTAATTAAAATGTAAAATTCACATAAGGTATGGGGACAAGTGATAAATTTGTTATATTATAGTAATTGCATGAAAATAATATTTAATATTATAGTTTAATAATATTCAAGGGTATAATTGAAGCATAAAGTATTAATTTGGGGTAAATTGGTAAATATGGTATCTTAAGGGTTAAATGTGAACAAAAAGGAAGATTTGAAAGGTTGATTTAAGAAAATGAATAAATGGATAGGTTAATTTGTAGCATGCAAAAAGGTGAGGGTTAATGGTGTGACATGCAAGTTTTTAAAGGACCTTTAAGGGAATTTTTCCTTGCCACTATATAAATTTATCTTAATGTTAGAGAGAGAATGAATGGTGAAGGAAGCCATTCTTGAGAGAAGTTACGAAAATTTTCTCTGTTCTCACTCTTTCATTCATTGTTAAGCATATCTAAGAAATCCTTGAAGAGAAATGCATGCATGTTGAATTAATCAAGATAAATTTGTGTATATCATTAAAGTAAGCTTATTAATTTAGTAATTTATCTCTTTTTCTTCATCTTCTTCTCATTTTGGTTGATGGTGAATTAAGTTGAATGTTGGAAGTTTGATGTGAATGAATGAATTATTGATTAAGGAGAAGAAGAAGGAGGAAGGAGCAAAGGAAAAGGAAAAGTTCAAGAGTGAAGCTAGGGGAATTATCGACCAAGGTACGAGATTGTGTGATGTGGTGTTTATGTGAATCTTTAGGTTTTTCCTTTGCATGCGAATTAGATTCTTAGATTAGAATATAGAGACTTTGAGGTATGGCAAAAGTGATAGAAGAACTTAAAGTTCTAGAGGGATTACTCCCTTAATAGTTTGATGTTGTTGAATAATGGTTTCTCTAAGGGAAGATTGACCATACGAAGAATCATAACCATTGTAGTATATACATGTTTCAATTTGTGTTTGATTTCAAATTGTGAAATCTAATTAAAGAGATAATTGGAATATTATGAATTAATAATGTATGAAACCGGGAATATAAAGGTGTTAAGCTTGTATAAGCTACATTGGCATAAGAGGGAATCTTTACAAGAGTTGTGTTAATGAAAATATAGTGAAATTGCAAAAATCCGCATTTGTCGCACTCACGACTATAGTCGCACTCATGACAATGCACTATATGTGAACTGTATATTTGCCTCTGTCACGCCCGTAACTTTAGTCGTGCTTATGGTAATACACTCTATGTGGACTATTATATTAGCCTCGGTCATGCTCATGACCCTTGTCGTGCTCGCGACTTGCCCATTTAATATGTACTCTTATTTTATTGCCCTGCTTTTGTATGAAAGAACATGCTACATCACCTTAATGCCTCTACAGACTATGTACAACATTATGGCAAGCCAAGATTCCACATGAGCATAGTATTGATATATGTATAGTTAAATTATGATTAAAGAATATATTGAATTATATGATAAAATGCAATTGAATGTTATGACCTATTATAGAGTTTCATATGTGAGGCATGTGTTACAATGAACAACTAACCAAATATCTTTCACTACTTGATTAAAAAGGCATGTATTACACACCTGAGATAGCTATTGAAAGTACATTAAAGGAATATGAAAAGCCATATGATTAGTGCATATGAATATGCCATAGTGATGAAACAATTGTTACATGATTAAGGATACACTTCAACTATGTGATGTAAGAATGAATGTATTATATGAAAAGTGAATTAATTTAAATTATAGCCTGCCTATAGAGTTCAATAGTGGATAGATAGGCACCTATAAGGATATTGCAGCTGCCTCTGTTGACCCCATTTGGGTCTATATCACTGTTGATCCCGTTTGGATCATGAACAACCCCGTTTGGGTTGTTAGCTTATCTCGTTTGGGTTAGCTTGACCGGTCCCCTATTCTGTTGATCCCGTTTGGGTCCATGTTTTCGATATCTTCGGATATTCCCTATTTCGATACCCTCGGATATCCCCTATTTATGTTATCCACCTTTAGAACTTAAGCAGGCTAAACTATAGTGTAAATGCATCAAAGATAATTTCGGTTAGGATAAAGCATGATATATGAAATAATATGTTTAACTGTTATTTCTATTGCATATGTAATATTTATATACATTATGTACTGATCCTTTATGATATGTTTAAATTCAAGTATGCTGAATTAATATACGATTACATTGTTATTGACTATATTCTGTTATATACTTGTTTTAAATATGTTATTTTTATTATTTTCAACTATCATACCACTGTGAGTGGTTGTCTTTCATATTTAGTATCCCCACTAAGCTTTATAGCTTAGCATGGCTTATTTTATCCGTATAGGTTCTGTAGTCAAGACATTTGCAGAGAAACGAACTCTGCATTAGGATAGGCCAACACCAGCTTATAGGAATTGATGTAGGGATATTTTGGTTAAATTTTGTATAAGTTCCTTAACATGTTTAATATGTATTAAAGGCTATTTATTATATTTATGTCACATAAAGTAAATGATGTAATAAGCTCATCAAAAGAATGCTAGTATATGTATGCATATAGGAGCTAGAATATTTATACAGATATATGTTAGTTGAATTGTTGAATGCTATGCATAATAATGGATGTAGGCTAAGACATATGTATCTAGCATGAATATGATAAATGTGTTGCAAGATGAGTCATTAAGTATGATGAAATTAAAGTAAAAGAGGTTGTGTAAAACGCCTAGTTAATATACATGTTATCTATTTAATTGGATTATCTGATATGAGTAATGATGGTTTAATTGGATAATTAACCTACTCATATATGACTAAATGGTATAATATGATATACAATAAAGGCACTAGAATATGGTGTTTCAATTCCTCTTGGTTATCTTCCTCTAATCAAGGGTAGAAGCTCAATTAACCTTTTAAAGGGATCACACCTATGATGCTTAGATTTGGAGAGAAAGAGAGAGAGATTTGAAGAAAGGTTGAGAAAATACCACCTATGGTGGTTTTGCCAAGAAGGAAGAAGAAGAGGGGCTGAGGAGGTGGGGTCAATTGCCCAAAAATCTACTTCTAGCTAGCTTTTATAAAGGCTGAATGGGTTAAGCTTTGGTTTAACCAAAACCCACTCATTTAAGGCCCAATAACTTAATTTAAGCCCACTATGCCATTTTTATACAATTCTCTCACTTTTCAACTCCAAATCACTTCAATTTTGATTTCTTCATTCTTATCATATCAAAAATAGGCTGTACACAAAATTTTAGCCCAATTGGAGTTCGTTTTCAATCCGATTCGATAATTATCGGTGTTACCAAAAAATTAACTTTTATAGCCAAAATATTCTACACATCATTTTAGGCACATCTGAAATTTTTGGCAATTTTTAGAATTCATTTGCTATTTTTAAAGGCACCGTCAAACCTAGGTCAACCTAATTAACCTTCGAACCGAACCACTTCGTTTTTCGTATTTTTGACTTTTGGAGGCTTATATGACCTCAATTTCACTTCAAATTTTAACTCCAAACTCACTGTGACCAAAATTTTTCGATGGTCAAATAAAATATTTTTCACCTCCAGTTGCATTTTTCACCCCTGAAAAGTACTATTTACTACAAGAAAATACTATTAACGGCTGACCCAGTGTTAAGGCCATTACAGTTAGGAAGGCTCAGAATGCTGCATTTGTCCTTGTTGCAGATGGGCTTGGGGAACGTCTAGAATACAATGGAATTAAGGTAAATAGTCTTATTCCCTTATGAAGTAAGAACTTCAAATGTCAAAAGATCACATATCAGTGTCAATTAATTTGGTAACTACTGATATTCTTCATCAATTCGTTTATCGATTTTTATATACTTAGGGAATTGGAAAATGCTTCCACCTGGAATGCTGATGGGATTATAAATAGGCCTGTATCTAAATATTTTAATTACTATTTGCGAGAAATTCTATAATTGCAGTTTAATTCTAAGTTTACTTATGCAGTATGAGAACTATATATAGGTTAAGTTTTATTATTTGTATTTTTTAACTTGACACTATATTTGAATAACAGATAAAAAAATTGAATTAATAATGATATGTAGCAATCTAGCCACCATTAATTTTTAATAATGATATGTAGCAATTGTTTTCTTTTTGTCTGCAAGTTTTTGTATTATAGATTATGATGTTTAGAGTACTTAGTGTTGAATGTGAAATGCAGGCTAGGAAGAATGATTATAAGGTTTTCTATAGCATGCTGAGGGCTTATTAAAAGCATGTTGAGGAAGAATCCAGAACTTAGACCAAAGGTACATTTTCTTGAATCTTTCCTTTTTCAATTTAACTTTGTATTTGAATCAGACCAAATGGTGGTCAGGTTGCTAAGATGGCCTCAGGGAACATTTGCTTCAAAGGTGTTACACCATAACTTGTTGAACTGTTAATTTCTTTTGTTGAAAATGCATTTGTATTCTCCAGGTATGGCATACAACATCTGAATACCATCTTGTTCACACTGCATCTCTTATTGCTGCCCCTATTACTAAGCATATGTATATCAAACTTATACAAGCTATCGGTCCATAGTATATTGTTTACCAACCTAGAAAAATGACATGAAAGCCATATATCCTTCTTTGATTTTCACTTGCTGTCTATTTGTTTAATCTTCTTGTGGAATAAATGGATTGCATTTGATCTTTGTTTTGGCAAGGGAAAAAGTCGTTCAACTCGTATTAATTTTAATTTGTTGTCTTCCATACAATAATATTGGAAAGTACTTGATTTTATGGAAAAGGCTGCAAAAATTTTGTGTTTAATTTAATTACAGGTAGCAATCAGTTCATGTATGCTTTTCTTTGACATCATTTCAGTTGTAAATTAATTAAAAATTTGTAATAATTTTTAGCGACAGACTGCACCGTCGTAATTTTTTTTATTGGTGAGTAAATTTGCCAACAGAAAATTAATTTTCGTTGTTAAATTTAGCAATATAACTTGTAATTTTCATTGTTTAAAATAGCAATGAAAATATTTTTCAGTTGTTAAATTTAGCAACGGAAATTATTTTCGTTGGTAAATTTTAGCAACGGTCAAATTTACGACGACTCTTTCCGTTGCTAATTTTGATTAGCAATGGAAATTCAACTATTCCCGTTGCTAATTTTCATTGTTAATTGAGTATTTTCTTATAGTGGTTTACCAAGCTCTTAATTCTAACTTTCTATATTTTTCAGAGTTTGGTCTTATTATAAGTGATTGTAGGTCTTTAATTGTTTTTTTAGTTAATATCCATTCTAGTTAAAAAGGTATATGGAGATGTAACCGACAAACGTTACAAATATTTATAATAGCAATAAGTATTTATTAATCTAAACACTATAAGGTATTAAAATTTATATTTAATTATAAATATTAAATACAGGTAAGTTTCTTATATATAGTGCTATTATACTATTTTATACGATTCTTCCATTATTTTTCTATTTTTCCATTGTTTTCTCCATTAAATGGATTAAATTGGATCACATTGACACGAGCAGATTTGATTATAAATAGCCAAGTTTTATAACATGATTTTTTTTTGTTTTAAGAAAAACTCACTGAAAATATAAAATTATGTATATATAATTTATAAAAAAAAATTACTTTTGCATTTATAGTATATAAAAAATTATAAAATCACAAATAATACAAATAAGTTTAAATGTGCCGAATCATGTGGGTTGCACAATAAGCTGAATTATATTAGATCATTTTATTGTCAATGTCAACGGATGATTCACGGTTTCAATCGAAATTAAATCAAATTCTTAAGAATATAACGAGCTGAGGTTTGGTGTACCAGATGAAATTTCCCATTTCTATTTAGAATAGATCAACATTAAGGCAATTTTTTTTTTTAGGAATATTAAGGCATTTTTTAGTTTTGGAGTTTTGTTTAGGGGGCAAAGAACAGGTAAACTTTGCCTAAAAGAAACATTTTATTTTTGTGAATTGTAAGTTGATAAGGATTTGGTAAGCCTTTCGCTATGCACCAACTATGCTACTCTCACCCTCATATTTTTCTTACTTAACAAGTATCAAAATCGTAATTTAATAAATATATGTTTGATGATTCCCTTTTTCTATTGTCCTGATTCGAATGGTAAAGCTATAGCAAATTTTTATCACTAAATTTGTTAAAAAAAATGGAGAAGAAATTGAATTACTGAACTCCTAAATCAAGGAAGCATTATTATTTTTAATTAATAATTAGTATTAAACCCAAATACCACTTCTGAAATTCCTTAATAGGTAAATAATAATTGAAGTGTCAAAAATATAAACCCCAGACTCATAGAGCGATGCCTCCATGCAGGCCGCCTATGTATATAATGATTTTAATCCAACAGTACAGACGAGCATGCACTGTATATGTACACATGCCACAAACCGTATTATAATCATAATTTTGGATGGGACAATTTAATTTTAGAAATAAATCATTAAAATTGAGACAAAATAAATACTCTTGCAAATATAATTTTTTTAAGGAAAAATAGTAAAATTTGCTCCTAAATTGTTAAAAATGACAAATTTATATCCGAAATATTGAAAGTGGTACAGATTTGCCGCTTAAGTATATTTTTGGACTAAAATTGCTCTTGTAATAGTCCAAATACTGGGTTGATCGAAAATAGTATTTTTTGATGATAAATAGTAATACCGAGGTGAATAATACCTACCAGAGTCCAATTATTGAAGGGAGCATGTCAGCAGAAATTCGTGGTTCAAATTTGAAGTAAAATCGAGGTCAAATAAACCTTCAAAAGTTAGAAATACGATAAAAAAAAATTGTTTAGTTCATATACTAACTAGTTTGATATAAGTTTGACTGAACCCTTAAAAATAGTAAATCAACTCTAAAATTGCAGATTTATCTAAAATGATATGTAAAATATTTTAGCTGTAAAAAGTAAATTTTTTGGTGATTTTGAAAAATTTAGTTATCGAACTGGTAAAAATAAACTAGATTGAGAAACAGTCTCTGATTAACTCAAAAATAATTATGAAACCTAATTAAAATATTTTTAGGATTATAGAAGTTTTTTTTGGAAAAATTGAAATCAGAAAATAAGAGAAAAATAATGATTTTGGTTTAAATAGTAACCGATTGACTGTGGATTTAACTGAAACTTTAAAAATAGTAAATGATCTTTAAAAATTGTAGGAATTTTCAGTTTGACGCTTCGTAATATTTAGAATTATTTGATGGTGAAAAAATAATTTTATGGTCACACCGAATTTTGAGCTATCGAACCGATTTAAGTGAATCGGATCGAAAACGCACTCCGTTTGGGCTGAAATTTTATATATAGCCTATTCTATATATGTTTGAATATTGATATTAATTTTGGGAGAATTTGACCTCACGAAGAGAGAAAATTAATTTAAGATTTGCAAATTGGACCATAAAAATGGTTTGAGTTTCGGACTGGTTGGCTCAACTTGGTTGGACCTTAAACCAATCCAAAACCTTAGTATAAAAGCCCAAGAATCTGTTCTTGAACCCAGGTTCCAGCAGCCTCACGTTCTCCCCTCTTCTCCCTCAAAAACGTGAATTTTTTTTCTTTCTTTCTTTTCACTTTGATTTCTTCATAACTCTTCCATCCTCTTTCAATCCAAATTTGATTATTGTTCTCAGCCCCTTTAGAAGATGATTTCAACTTTTAATTTTTGGTTTTGATGAAGATTAAGTGAGGGATCAAGAAAGTTAGGTTTTTGGGCAAATTGAAGGCAAGTGAAATTAATGGTTTCTAGTTGATTTTAAGGGTTCATTTAACTAGAATAATTTGTTTTAGTTAAATTATATAGTTTAATTGAGTTATTGAAGTGAGATTTTATTGGGTTTTTTTTTGTGGGTGTTTTGGCCATGGTGTATTTTAGAGGAAGGAGGAGATTCTTAAAGGGTTAAAGGGAAAGAGAAAGTAGTTTTAGTGAAGGAGAAAGAGAATTAAGGTAAGTGGTTACAAATTCTATGGATTTTCATTGATTTTGTTTGAAAATTTGGTTATGCAACTTACAGTTTTTAATGGATTTTATATTTTAAGTTGAAATTGATGTTGGAAATATGATTATGGATGTGCAAATTGATGTTTAGAATAATTAAACCTAAAAAGAAAAGTGTTGTCCAAAAATTCGGAATGACCTCTGGTGACTGTTTTGATCATAAGTTGAGTTTTTGAACTCCGAATTGTATGCTTCTAGTTGGGTTAGAACCTGGACATCTGTGCCTACAAATTTTCTAGAAATAGCAATAATTTAATTCGGACTCTAAAGTCCTCAAATATGCCCAAAATAGTAGCCTTTTCTATTTGATGGGTCAATAGAGTAGTAGGTGCTTCTTAGGCTTTAACTCCTTGGATATAGATTTGAATGACTTGAAATTTTTCCAGTGGAGAGTTAAAGATCTTGAGGATCAATTATTAAGAAACACTTTGTCAAAAAAATGGTGTTTGCATATTGGTTTTAGTGATGCAAGTTTAGGACGAGAATTTGTTTTCTCTAAACCTTATTTAGATTAAAATGTCTATTTTATTTCCAAATCAAACTTGAACTTCAATTGTTGTTTTATTCATAATTGAGTGTGCCTAATTGCTAATCAATTAGTAATCTAATTTAATGGATGTTTAAATGATGGAAAAAAAAATAACGAAGAAAAATTTTGTAAGTGGCCAAAATTGGATTTGTAATTACCTTAATGAGTAAGGTGGTCATTCGTGAGTTATAAGTCATCATATGTTTATAGATATGAAATTTTAAGTGTAATTTGATTTAATTAGTTTTGTTTGAATTTATTTAAGAATTTTATAATGAAATCATGTATTATGTACACTTTGTACATTTGGACATGATTGATGTTTAGATGAGATTTTAGTAAATTTTTCATTTTGGCATATTGATGCTTTAAATGACATAATATGTTAATTTGGGTACACATTAAGTATTGAAATGAAATTGTAAAAAAAAATTGAGTAATTAAATCAAATATATGAATGAGGGTTGAAAAAAAAGGGATGAATTCTTGAGTAAGAATTATATGTTGATTGAATTGAATGTGTATGAATATTAATATGTATATTAGTTAATTGTTAAGTGTTAAGCTACATAAATGCATATAGAAAAGATAATTGACATAGATAAGTGATATAGAATATTATTGAGGATAAATGAATATGTAAGAAAAGTGTAAATGTATGAACTTAAAATGGAATGTGATTTAAGATTGATTTTTGAATGAATATGAGGTATGATTGAAAAATGTAAGTGCCAGTGACATGGCATAATGTAAGTTATAAGTTGTTACCGCGATATAAAGAAGTGAATTGGAAATGAAATGTATGTATATGATTAGTTATGTATATGGTAGATGTTGTGAAATATTAATTGTTAAAGTGAAATTATAGTATAATTATTATTAGAGTTTAATATTTAATGATTTAATGTTAAATTGATGAGTAAAAGAATTGACGAACATAAGATACTGTGTGAGCATAGTGGTATCCTAAATGACATAATATGGTGATTTGAATTCATATTATGTGTTTCAATGAAAATTGAAGAACTTGAATAATTAATTGCCCTTAGTAATAGTCTGGTAGTCAAATCTAGCTCAGGATATAGTTGGCAAGCCATAGGAAAACCTGTATCGCAATACAAGTCATGACGACTTGCTTTGCTATGGTAAGATCGTAATGGTCTCTCATAGTTTCTGTTTGACTGTCTTTTTTGATCTGAGGTGGATTGGTCTTTCGGGCTCATCCACTACTATCTGTTGTGGGCCCGTGGGTCCACGTCCCGTATATCCGGTCTGAAGATTTCTATCAGGTTTATACTAAGGGCATAAATGAACAAAGATGTGTAATATGTCAAAATTATTTTAATTGGCATAAGTGATTGAGATAAATGAATATATAGCTAATCTTTGGATTATTTTATGTTAATTGAATTCAGATGTATTTTTGTATTAAATATGTTTATTGGAGGATCAATTTGCATATTGCTTGTGATTTATCGTAATTTATCTTTAAAAAGATTTATTGATTGATTATATTGTAAATTGACTTGTAATTTAGTTTATAAGTGATGTAAATTACTACTTGATTTATGGAATTATTATATTTATTATGTATAAAAAATGATTCTTTGAAAATCTTTACAATTGTAACCACCACTGAGCGTATTTAAGCTCAGCATGTAGTGTTAATGACTGCATTTAGGATGTTAACGGTTTTTGGAGCAAGTTCTCCTCGCTTTTGGGAGCAAGCCAAGAGAAGAATGTTCTTTGGATAGACAAGTTAACAAGATTTTAGAATCCTGTGCATGTATTAATTTTGAATATTTAGTCTTGTAATGGCATGTATATAAACACATTATATTATTGGATTAGATAGATATAAATGATGAACTTTATAGTGTTAATATGGATATGAATGGATATGGATGTATTATAAATTAAGATTGTGGTGCTCTTGAGTTGGGCTGTGTATTTATTCAATTACAGGTTTTGGATAGTAAAGTTTTTAATTGATATGCTGCCTAAATTTTGACCAAAGGTCAATCGGCTAGTTGATAACTCAGCTAATAAAATAGTGTTGTATTTGGGTATCTAAATTAAATGAAGTGATATTGAAGTAAGTAAACTTGGAATTAAGATTGCAATTGATTGAGTAAAATTTAAAAAAAAAAATTATCCGTATTTTTGGAGTTGCATTAAGTTTATACTATTGCATGTTCAGAGTTAGGTTGGTATGCAATACGTACGTTTAATATGATTGTATTAGTGAGTGTTACAACTCTAATATTCTGCATCTAACTCAAATTTACTACTAAAAATAATGAAATTTTAAATAAGTAAAAAATACATAATAGTCTGATTGAAACCTATAAATTTACCAGATGTACACTATGAATTAATATTGTTATTTAACTATTGAAAAAATAATTAAAATTAATGATGTTAAACTTTTCAAAATAACCGGATTGGAGATGGGCAAAGATAAACTATCTGATGGTAAGAAATTTTATATTTTTTTGAGAGTTAAAACTCGGTATTAATTTACAATATGCACGTGACAAGTTTAAGTTACTTCAATCAAACTAACTTGTGTGTTTTCATTTGCTTACCAACAATTACATTAGTTTCAATGGTAAATTTTAGTCAATTACATAATAATAATAATAATAATAATAATAATAATAATAATAATAATAATAATAATAATAATAATAATAATAATAATAATAATAATAATAATAATAATAATAGGAGCGGTTTTAGCATAAAAACATATTTAAAATGCAAATATGTACCATTTTCAAAATTTAAAGATAAATTTAATCCAAAATAAAATTTAAAGGCCTATATATACTATTTTTAATATTTTAAAAGCAAATTTTACCCTTATCCATTTTCTTAATACCGAATGGAGCAAATTAACTTATAAACTTATAAATCATTACATCCTTCGTTCTATTTAACCCGACAATTTTCAGTACTTATATAGATTAAAAAATGTTAATTAATATCAAATTTAATTAATATTTATTATAATTGACTAAAATATTCATTTATTAATTGTTTATAATCATATAATCTTATGATTATTTTTTTATGTATGCAGATAAAATAAGAAATACATAAGTAATAGTTTTAAAAATAAGAAATTATCATATTAAATGAAAAAAATTAAAAATTATCGTGATAAATAAATAGAAAGAAGTATAAAAATTACATAATAAATTAATTATGAATTTTTATTTTTATTTTTTTAATTAAAAAAAAGAGTTGAGAATTGATTTGTTAGATTTAGCCTTTGTTTGGATAGGAGTTAATGGCAGTAAGTGAAAGTAGAGTAATTGAGAGTAAATGGGAGTAATGTAAATTTAATTTACTCTCATTTACTTTTTATTGTTTGTTAAGTTTAAAATAAATACAAAATAACTTGTAGTTACTATTTATAATTTAGAGTAAATGTAGAGTAGTTCTCAATTACTCCTAATTTGGGAGTAAATATTTTGGTTTATGTAGAGTAATATAATTACTCTACTCTACTCTTAATTATTTTGCATTTTTTACAAACCAAATAAAGTAACTCAATTATTTTCAATTACTTTACTTTCAATTACTTCAATTAACTCTCATCCAAATAAAGGCTTAGTAAATATGAATAGTTAAATATTTAGGGTGCATTCAGTAAGATTGTAGGTTTTTAGTTTTTTATTTTTTAAAATTCAAAAGCTATTTTTAATTTTTTTATCTATTTTTTAAAACACTGTTTTTATATATTTAAAATTGTATCATACTTTTTCAATTATTCAAGTTTATTTTTTAATTATTCATGTATATTATAGTAATGATTTCAGTGGTAGCAGCAACGGCGGCGGCAGTGAGGATAGGGATTATGGCTATGATGATAGTGGCGGTGTGGTAATGGTTGCAGTGGTGGCAGCGGCAGTGTAATAGTGGTGATGACAGCAGTAGTGGTGTTGATCGCGATGGTAGAAGTAGTGGTGACGACGGCAGCGGTCTAATGGTAATAGTAGCAGCAATGATGGCTGGCGGCGGTCCAGTGATGGTGGCAGCGGCGGCGGTAGTGACAATATGGCAGTATTAATGAAGATAAAGTGATTAAATTATTGACAAAAATAAAAATTTAAAAATAACATTTTGAATATTTTTTATTTTATTTTTGGTGTAAAGATGATTTTTTAAAAAATTTAACAAAAACTAAAATGAAAATAAATCTGCCGAATGAATTTTTATTTTATTTAAAAAAATCAAAAATTGAAAACAAAAACTCTCCCGAGCGCACCCTTATTATTTACCACATAATGTTCATAATGTTGATGTACAACTGTACAAGAATCATCCAAAAAAGGCTGAACCATTAGGCCTTGTTTGGTTGGTGGTATTATATGATTTATTAATATATTATTTTCTAAAGAATAATATTTGAAAGCATAATTCTTCTCATGATATTGTACATTATGATTTTGACCCATGATTTTTAAATTATGGTTTTATCTAATTTTAAGAATCACCGATTTGGTAATTTTTCATGATTCTCATTATTTATTTTTACTATTCTAACCTTATTACTTTTAGTTTTTACTATGATTAATTTTACTAATATTTATTATAATAATTTAGAAATAATATTTATTAGTATTTTATGTATGATAATTTAGAACTAATATTATAAAATCATATACTATTATATAGTCTTTTCAAATATCGTATCATTAAAATTATATTGTATCATATTGTATGTACAATAGATTAATGAATCAAAGACTACCGTCAAGCAAAGGGACAGAAACGGATAGAAGAGGGGAGGAAATTTTTAATTTCAACCAAAAAGCATAACTCACTTTCTTCGGGTTTCTTGGAGGTGAAAGGGAATAAAAATAATCATGACATTGAATTTTGATTATTCTTTTGCAACCAAATTAGTTTCTTAGACACAAACTATGTGTTTATCGCCTTTAATCTAACAGCTTTAATCGTGATTTTTCTTATAGCATAAAAAAATTAATCAGCAGGTGGTAAACGTTGACGTCAACGGTCAGCCATCGATTTCGTTAAATTCGACAACCGATTAGTTTTAATTTATTTCTTTTGCTCACTCATTTTTTTTGAGTTAGACGATTATGGCAGCCATATTCGCTTTGTGGATTTAAAAAGGCTTAATACATAACTAGCCCCTTGAACTTGTAAACTTTTATCATCCCGGCCCCTTAACTTATATGTTTTCCATATAGACACTTACAGTTGCAAAATTTAATGACTCTAAACACCTCAGTCTGACTGGTCGTTGCACGTGTAATTCAAATGCATGAAGTGGATGACATGTAATAATTAACAAATAGAAAAGAGACACATGGCTTTCATTAAAATGGCTATAAGTTACGGTAAGTGAGATATTTTTTCACCTTCATCCTCTCTCTCTTTCTCTATCTACTCCATCTCTCTTGCTTTTACTCCTTTTTTTACCTCTGTTCACGATTAATAACAATGATATCGACACATTTCCCTTTCAAGAAGCAAAGAAACCATAATAATCCATGATTTAAGTGAAGTGAGACAACATCATTGGTATAAAAGGAAGGCATTATCAAGGTAAATATTGTTTAGATTTTTGTTTTGTTTATGAAAACAAAGAAAGAAATGGTATTTTTGTGATTTGAAGGAAAATGTTGGGGTTAGTTTGTAAATCGACATCTGGTTTCCTTTGTTGACGAAATCTTTTTTGTGTTTATTTTTTTGGTTTTGTAGGCATCATTTGTTTATTAGAACCCAAATGGCACCTGTTATTGTCAATTTTTTCTTTCATCATGGGTGACAACTCGTTGAAGACCCACTACCGAGCTATGTAAATGGAATAATGCATGATGAAGATGCGATTTGTGATATGGACAAATTACATATAATGCAATTTATGAAATAGGCATAAAATATTGGATACCACAATGTGTGTGTTTATGCATGTACTGTAAACCAAAGTAGGCTTTTTCATATTGTTAAATGCGACAATAATGCGTTAGAACTAGCAAGTAAACTAAAAGAGGGTGATGGGGTGGATGTGCACTTAGTTCATGCAGTAGTTACAACAATTATTTATGACAAAAATGAGAATAGGGGTAGTAATTCTATTGGTGCGGACCCCACTGGTAAAACATGTGGTAATTTAATGGACAAAGAATTAGGGCAACTATAGTTATAAGGGGAGGTGTTGGTATAAATATTGGTGAGGCCAGTAATGTTAGAGGCAATAATGCAGCAACCACTAATAAAGGCAAGAAAGTTGTAACTGAGTACAGTGGACAAGCTAGAAAAAAAGGAATAGGCAGAGGGAAAAAATAAGGGTTGAATCTAAGGTTAGAGAAAATGATGACTTTGCTGAATACGAGTATGCTGAGTTAGGTAATGTTGGATCTGAATCTGAAGATAAAGATTATGATGATGAAGACTTTGAGGAGTCTTCAAGTGATGAAGATCTGTATGATGATGATGAGGTTTTTAAAGAGAAAACAAGTGATTTAGATGAGGAGGTGCTGCAAGCTAGGAGGGACAAATTAAAAACAAAGTTAGGAAAAAAAAGGCTGCCAGAGTAAATGTTGATGAGGCACCACAGGATCTTGTTGGGATAGATGCTGGATTTGAGGGTTATAACAAGGATAGAAGGCAAAGATATGCTGTAAAAGTAGCTGGGGATGAAGACTTTTTCGACAATAATGATCTTGGCAATGAATGTAGTTATGATAATGCAAATAGGAGTGAAGATGAAGCAAGAGAGTTGCCACCTAAGAGGTTTAGAACTAGGATGTATTATGATCCTACTTGTAGGATTGCTTTATTTGAGCTAGGAATGATATTCGAGAATGCAAATCAGTTTAGGTTGGCTTTACAAGATTATGTAGGAAATAAAGGAGCGAATATAAAACTAAGGCCAAATGAAAAGAGTAGAGTGAGGGCAGTGTGTTTGAACAACAACTGTAAATGGCACATTTTAGGTAGCATAGAGGGTAGATCTGGAGATTTTATTGTGAAGACATATTTTCCATTCCACTCTTGCTATAGGACTAACAGAAATAAGGCATGTAACATAAAGTTTATAGCAAGAAAGTATAAAGAGAGGATAATTATTCAGTCTAACATTAAGTTATGGTAGATGCAGCAGTTGCTGTAAGAAGACTTTTTTGTATGTGTTGGTAAAACTATTTGTGCAAGAGCTAAGATGAAGGTTATTGGGAAGTTTTTGGGGGACTATAAATTGGAATTCTCAAGGTTGTATGATTATGCAGATATGATTAGGACAACTAATCCAAGCTCAACAGTTGTGATAAGAACATCAAAAGAGCCAATGCCAGGGAAAGAGATTTTATGGGTATTTATGTTTGCTTGGCAGTATTGAAAGAAGGTTGGTTGAGTGGCTATAGACCAATAATAGGATTAGATGGTGCATTTTTTAAGGGAATTACCAAATGAGAAATACTGAAATTTGTTTCTAAAGATGGCAATCACAAAATGTTTCCAGTTGCTTAAGTAGTAGTTGACAAGGAATCTAAAGACACATAGGCCTGATTTATAAGATGCTTAATGGGTGATCTACAGCTAAATGAGGATGCTGGTACATGATTAGTCGTCATGAGTGATATGCAAAAGGTATGTACAACCTTAACATTTACATTAATGCAGGAATTTGTTTATTACAACTTATAATTTATATATAAATAGTAAACATTTGGTTGAGTGCAGGGACTTGTTCAAGCTGTTGCTGACTTGCTGCCAAATGCTAAAAAAGGGATGTGTGCAAGGCATATTTGGAGCAACTGGAAGCAAAAATGGAGAGGTGAAGAAAGGAGAAAAAAGTTTTAGGCTTGTTCAAGATCAAGTTTTGAGGTAGGATTGTTTGACAGAATACATGATTTAAGTAAGTTAGGAAGTGGAATTGTTGAGGATTTGTTATGTTACAATAAGGAGACATGGTGTAGGGTTTATTTTGGTACATTAAGTTGCTGTGATGTTAAAAATAATATGTGTGAAACTTTTAATAGTTGGATAGTTGAGCCTAGACACAAATCTGTTGTTACAATGTTAGAAGATATTAGACATAAGATTATGGGTAGAATGGCACAAATGAGAGAATTTGCTGAAAAATGAATTTGTGATGTTTCACCTATGGCCATGGAAATGATTCAGAAAGTTGGAAAGGATGCTGGAAAGTGTCAGCTTATTTGGAATGGTGATAGTGGATTTGAAATTATTGATGGTGTATATAGGCACATTGTGAATATCAAGAAAATAACCTATTCTTGGGCATGGCAGTTAAGGGGTATCCCCTGCAAGCATGCTATTTATGCAATGTTGCACTGGAAGTTTGACCCTTTTGATTTTGTTGCACATTGGTATAGAAACAATACATACTTAATGGCCTACAGCAGTTACATCCAGCCCATGCTTAACATGAAGCTTTGGCCATCTAGTCAGAATCCACCCATTGAACCCCCTAAAGTTACACCAATGCCGGGCAGGCCAAAAAAGAATATGAAGAAGGCACCTAATGAACCCAACAAGAAGTTTGGAAAAATTTCGAGAAAAGAAGTATCAATGACATGCTTACATTATAAGAATCGAGGTCACAACAAGAAAGGTTGCCCTATTCTAGTTAGTATTTGTTTATATCAATATTTTTATATTATTAGGATACAGTTAAGCAATGGTACATTTATGATATCACTTGCTGTGTTGCTTGCCAAAAACAAAAAAGACAAGCAAATTTCAGTGAATCTACCCAGCCCAGAACTAGACCATCAACTCAACCCAATCCAATCCCATCCATGCATCGAAGCCAAACAGGTCAAAGTCAACTAAATTCGAGATCATCAACACAACCAATTCCACAAATCCAACCTATAGGTGCAGATGTGTTACCATGTAGTGATGCTGCAACAGGAAGTGTGGGTAGAGATAGAGGTCATATGAGGGGTAAGCCAAACAATTCAAACAATAGAGGTCGAAGTAGTATTGGTCAAAAAAGAGCTAGAGAAGAAGGGCATAGAATTATATATAACCAATTAGGTGTTATCTTACAAAGGGTAATAAATGATTTTCCAACTATATATTTTCAATCTTGTTTTTACAAAGTGTGAAATGTTTGTTGATTTGATTTCTCTTTATACAGTCTGGATACAAGGAGAAAGTTGTGTGTACACGACCTATATTGAAAGATGCTTCACAGACCAATGTTGATCTAGGCTTCAAGCCTCCAGGACTGAAATGGAAGGGCAGAAATGCAATCGCTTAAAGGCAATTTAGGTACTAGAGTTCTTAGGCTCGAATGAACCTTAGGCAGACTGATCAAGCCTCACAGTAAACAACAGAATTTCGGGCATCTGATAATTTATAGACCAATGCTGAACAATATACAAATCTTGTATGTTTTAGGCTTATTCTGAACAGTAGTTTATTTTCATGTATTAAGCCTTTTGGATTGTTGTTAACAATATGTTCTTATTCAATATAATATTGTTAACACTCTGTTGGTATTATACTTCTGGTCAATTCATCAGTTTATAGATATGTGCTAATTATTCAACATAATAAACATCAATATAAAGGCAACACCCAAAAAACGTTGGATAAAATTGAGCAAAGTCTTGTTCATTTATCAAAATGGCCTATTGGCATTTGTACATTAATCCAAAATCAACAACACCTACACTAATAATCTAAATTTGTCACAAAAATTAACCTAAATCAATAATCCTATTACAAATACAACCACAAGTATCACAACATAACAAAAACAATAATTTCTTCTTCCCCTATTTCAGTTACTGCCAGTACCAACTTGTTGCTCCATTTCTCTCAATCTTCAAAGCAGTCCAAAACTTACATATTTGTAATGATCTGAAATTGGTAGATCAACCCATAAGAAGAATTTGCAAGCATTTACATCCTATGAAAACAGAGAATCATGTACTTCTCAGAAAATATCCACCAAAATAATTTTGTTTTAACTTAACCATAAATAAAAACAATCTTAGCAAATTTTTTTTCAAGTTAACCATAAATCAAAACAATCTTAGCAAATCATAAGAAAATAACCCCATAATGTTGGCAACCGAAGAATCTCCTTCCTGGGTTCAACACTGTCCACGATGTGCGCAACTCAGCTATTTCACGACAATGGCATTTTGGAATTTTTTCCATCTACAGTTTTCCATTGTATCTTCGCGCTCTCTTTGCTTGTGATAATGGACAGAAAATTTTAGTAGCTTTGATGATGGATAGAGGTAGAAGAAGATGAAATTCAAGTCTTCAACTAAGCAAAAATTGGGTTTTATATGGAATTAGGGATTTTACCGATGGAAAAGGGGGGAAAATGGGTCCTTCACGCTCCTACAATGCGTGATGCACATCCATAAATGCCACATCATATGTTTTTATGCCACGTAGGATGACTAGTCAAACTGAGGTGTTTAGAATCATTAAATTTTGTAACTGTAAGTGTCTATATGAAAAACATATAAGCTAAGGGGCCGACATGATAAAAGTTTACAAATTCAAGGGGTTAATTATGTATTAAGCCATTTAAAAAAGCACCTTAACTAATGGCGTGACTGGCTAGGCGATTAGAAAGAGAGAGAGAGAGATACAGAGGAGGTTTCCACGTGACAGCCACTCTGTGTCCAAAAGGACCCAAAATTGGCATCTTCAGTTTTGCCTAACGTTTGACTGCCCGAAACGGGTAAATTTGATCAAAGTTTTAATATTTTCTTCGCACTCGCAGGAACCACAGATAAATCAACCATTTCCTGCTGCCTCAAGGACTCATTCTTCTCTTCTCATTGTCATTGACCAAAGAAATTGTGTATTGTCTCTTTGTTTGTTATTCGCGATGAAGAGCCGGAGCACAACAAAAATCTCCATCAGATGGATTCCGTTTATTTGCGTTTTTTGTTTTGCTCTTGGAATTATTTTCTCTAACAGGTTGTTCTTTCTGTTTAATGTGGATTTTGTGCATTTTCTTTCCTCTTTGGTAACCAAATTTAGCTTCTTAATTGGGAACTTTGGATCGTATTTACAGGGCATGGGACCCACCTGAACCCAACGTTCAGCTTGTAGCGCAGCGTCGAGATGAACAAGAATTGCAAGTCTTCTCTGAAGATCCCCCTGTTCCAAAGGTTTCTTTCTCTAACAAATTCACTCATATTCATTTTGCTTCTCGTTCGTCTATTTTGATTTTGATGTTTTTTTTTGGGTTGTTTTAGAAGCTTACACACGATAAAGATGTAATGAGCGAAGTTTTGAAAACCCACGAAGCAATCCAGTGAGTTCGAATCCAGCTTTGTTTATCTTCTCCTTTCTAATTTAACTTTGGATTTTATTGTCTTTCTCTTTTAACAATTTTGTTCACCTTTCTGGATTTGGTCTGCCAGTTCTTTAGATAAGTCAATTGCAATGCTTCAAATGGAGATCGCTGCATCTCGTAATTCTCAAGAGATGAGCTCGGAGACCTCCACCACATTACCTACCTTGCCCCGTGACCCTCCACACAAACAGAAAGTTTTCATGGTTATTGGGATCAATACGGCTTTTAGCAGCAGGAAGCGGCGTGATTCTGTTAGAGGGACTTGGATGCCTCAAGGTCTCATTATGGCTTTGACACCTTTGTTTCCTATTACCTTCTGTGTTGATCATTTTACCAAGTGTATAAATGCTTTTTGTTTTTAATTAGGGGAGAAACTTGTTCAATTGGAGCGCGAGAAGGGGATTGTTATCCGGTTCATGATTGGCCATAGGTGAATTGTTTCTGCGCTTTTTTGCTTTTTTCCTCCCATATGCATTAATTTTCTCTTGATACAAGCAAATTTAGTATGACACAGGAAGAAAACTTTAGTTTCTTTAGCAGGTCCATCAATTTTTTTCTCTAAAATATGCTCAAATCTGTTGGTCTTTCATTGTGTAATATCTTGTTTACATGATTCGGGGAGATGGATACGTGGCACAGACAAAGTGGTACTAACATGAAGAAACACTTGCATTCTGGCTGTATATATATTACTAATTCTCTCTGGCCATTGTTGCTTTCATATCAAATCCTTCTCTCTTTAAAGCACATTAGGAGAGATTCTACATGAAGTTCTCTTATGAACACAATGCATGAATGAACTAACAAGTTAATTTATTCATTTTGCACATAGTTGAATATGCTGCCAATAAATAATGAATTAATGTATCTGCTTTTAGAAGAAGAATGTCGACCTCTCCATTAAATAATTGTAACCTCTAAATCATTTACAAGACTATTAACTTCTAGAGGGTGTCTCCACGACATATAGTGTAGTCCTTTCTAACATTTCTTCATTTAGTTGTTTCTTTTGTGTGCTAATAGTTGCACATTTGGGTTGCTGGTGCTTGTTCAACCTGACATTAATTAATAAAACCACACTGAATGGATAGGTCAAAAAAATTAAAATTGAGCATATGCTACTTTTATTGTCCCTTTGGTCATAGACGTAGGAGAATTTTGAATTTTTTATGCACTGCAGATAAATTGATGTGTTTCTTATTACAAGTTAGAACAGCCTCATTTTGTGGCTGTTTGGATAGCGTTATAAAGTACTTGGGGATTGTGTCATTATTCTCTTCCAGAATCTCTGTATAGTATATTAGTATGCAAATTATATTATGACGTTGGTCATCAGAACATCACCTTGCATATACATAGTCGATCGTAGCAAAGTGAAAGGGACAAAACAGAAAATATAATAGTCCTAACAGGTTTAATCATTAGCTACATTATATTAAAGGTTTTCCTGTAGTTAATTACTGTTGTCCATTGTTTAGTCTAACCAGGTGGATCTTTATGTGATATGACAAATTTAAATTTACAGTTTGTTCAATCTAATATTTATTTCTGTGGAATGGTTAGACAAAAGCGGTCATTGCCATGGAGCTTATTTTGAGCTGAAATTTCGACCAATGATAATGCAAGTTGGGTGTTGTCCTTTGATGCCTGCCATTTCATTTTCATCTTTACTTTGATTTCTATCTAAGGCATGAAATTTTACTGCTAAAGGCATCACATGGCGGTTTAATATAGCTCACAAGTTTCAATTTTCAAGTTGTTGACCAATCGTTTACATTACCTAATTCATGACATACCTCTTTTTATTTCTTTCAAGGAGTCTTCATACAAAGACATGCTCACACAACATCTCTCTCTCTCTCTCTCTCTCTCTTTTGAGTTTGTGAATTGACCTTAATGGTTTGTGCCTTCATTTTTTGCAGTGCAACATCCAATAGTATTTTAGATAGAGCAATTGATTCAGAGGATGCGCAGCATAAGGATTTTCTTAGACTGGTAAGGGTGCTTTTTGTGTGTTTGAGACTTGAGTTTTTTTTTTTATAGGATCTGGGGCATTAGTCAGTTGCTCAAGTTTTTGACATCTTGTAGGAGCATGTGGAGGGATACCATGAATTGTCTGCAAAAACAAAAATTTTCTTTACCACTGCAGTTGCAAAATGGGATGCAGAATTTTATATCAAGGTGGATGATGATGTCCATGTTAATCTGGGTATGCACTATCTCTTGGCATCTTATTACTTATCATTGAAATGCTTTCATTACTGTTGCAAAAGACTGGATGATAATTTTTTTACTTATTTTTCCTCTTAGGTGCGCTGGCTGCTACTCTTGCCCGGCATCGATCAAAACCCAGGGTGTACATTGGATGCATGAAGTCTGGACCTGTGCTTTCTCAAAAGTAATCCACCTTATATTGATGAACGTAAAGATTGATGAGAGTATAGATGTTCTTTAATGCCTTTCTAAATGGCTAATGATTTATTCTTGAAACTTTTCTTTCTTTAGGAATGTCAAGTATCGTGAACCAGAATATTGGAAATTTGGAGAGGAGGGAAACAAATATTTCCGACATGCAACTGGACAAATATATGCAATCTCAAAGGATCTTGCTACTTATATATCGATCAACCAGTAAGGATATTGCTCTCATTTCCCCCCTTCTTTATTTATATTTTGGTTGAAAAACATAAGTCAGATTGCTGCTCTGAGTTAAACCATGCGTAGGTTCACAGGTCCCATCTTAACGGATTTGCCAAATGCTAGCATAAAATATTTTGTGTTCCCTGTTTCAACATCAATACATATTGGACATGAATTGGAATTTTGGTCTTGGCCAAATGGCACTTCTGAAGATTGTATTGGACTTTGACCAATGTGGCTGAAACAAATTGGTCTATGGATGGTTAGTTGGTATATTGCAGATGCCTGAGAAAATATGAGATGCAATAAGTTTGACATTATTAAATTGCACATAAAATTATTCTTTCAGAAATCATTGAAATTTGTTGACACATGCTTGTGATATTTGCAGTTTGTGCTTTCACAAAATCAAAATTAAAGTTGTGTTTGATGTTGATCATTAATGCAGGCCCATATTGCATAAATATGCAAATGAAGATGTGTCACTGGGAGCATGGTTTATTGGTCTTGAGGTTGAACACATTGATGACCACAACTTGTGCTGTGGAACTCCACCAGGTACTTTTGTGAGCAATGATTCATGGAGATATTTAATATTCACTTGAAACCATTCAATGTCAATGTCATTGTTGACTTCTTCTTCATAGCCACTCCCCTCTTTTCCAATTCTTGTTGCCTCTGATTTGAAATTGAATTTTCACTGCTACTGCAGATTGTGAGTGGAAGGCACAGGCTGGTAATGTTTGCATTGCATCTTTTGACTGGAGCTGCAGTGGAATCTGCAAGTCCGTGGAGAAGATCAAATTTGTTCATGAAAGGTGCGGTGAAGGTGATGGAGCTGTATGGAGTGCTCTCTTTTAAACTTAAAAGGTATACTTTGGACAAAAAAAACAGCACATATACTCAACCAATGGGATGTGCTACTGGAGAACGCATTACAAATTAGATGCTGTACAAGTTTCAAAATATATATATTCCTTGCTCTCTGAGGAAGCTTTGCAATATTCAGGAGCTAGAGCTGGAGCAGCAGTTACATTTTTTCTTTTTTTAAAAGCTGCCTGTTTGATAGACATGGTGCATTCATTAGGTTTTTTTTTTTTCATTATATATCTGTTTTTCTTTTTGGAAGCGTAAGAGGATACAAATACGAAGAATATGTATACAGAAAACAGAGTGCATTTAGATACGAATTTGGATGGAGAAAATAGGAAAAAAAATGTAATATAAACGTTTTTGAGATACTCTACACAAGCATGCAGTGCGGCTGTCCTTTTTTCTAGTTAGATGTCTTGCAAACTTTTGAATGAATTTCGGTGAATGTAGTTTTTGAAAAGGTTTAGAGACACTTGAATCTGCATTTGATTTGATTAACAATTATTTATTAAATATTTATATTTATTAATTTTGTAATAAATATAAATTTATATTATTTTTTAAAAAATTGAAGCGTATAGTGTAAAATCTAGTCGTATTGATGTGGTATTTGAATGATTGTAATGAAAATATATGTTCAACATGCACAGGAATTGAAAATAAAACAAGTCAATTTTCTCATTAATATTACTATATTGTGTGTTTTGCATTTTATTTTTTTGAAAATATAAATTTATATTTATTATTTCTAAAATTGATAAATATATTTATTTAATAAAATATTATTGAAATTTTTTAAAAATATAAATTTATATTTACTACTTACAAAATTGATAAGTATATTTATTTAATAAAATGTTAATAACATTTAGGTGTTATAAGTTTTTAATTTAAGATGTACATATATCATATGTGCATTAAGCCTATAATAATAAACTTTTTTGGTAACAGTTTGAAATAATAAACTTCTTATTGATAGAGTTTTGTATTTGAACTATTAGGCTGAAATTATTGTGAAAGTAAATGAACACTTTTTCCCCCTTACCCAGTGCCCATCAAGATTTTCGGTTCTTCTATACTTCATTTCTTTTCTTTTTTAGGCTTTTTCATTTTTTTTTTTAAATTTAGATGTCTGTAGAAATTGATTGATTCAATTTCTATAATACCACAATAAAATTCTAACCCTTAAACTTTTACTCTTCTCATTTTTGTATTTAATACAGTTCTAAAAATCATGTATATACATCATCTATTATTTCACTTTAATCTCATCAGAGAAAAAAAAAAAAAAAGAAAAAAGCTTACTAAACATTTGAATTCAAAGTTATCAGTTTCTCTCTTTTTAAATTTTAAAATTTAGTCATGTGATTTTATATTCTACTATTTTCTGCATGTTTTTGATGTTGTTAGTATAATAATCATTCTGCAATATCAAAATAACTAATGTTAATATTGATTTTTTTTTTGTGCAAAAAATATTTATTATTTAAAAAATTTTGTGAAACTCTTTTAATGCCAAATGGGCGAACTATAGGATATCAAATTATCAATTTAACCAGAGAATTTCCTCTTAATTTTGTACAGAAGCTGGACCAACAGATGGCAGGCGATAAGCCCATTAAAAAAAGGATACATATATTTTTTTTTCTTTTTCTGCAATGGAAATAAAAGAAAAAAAAAAAAAGAAACTCATTCTCGTCAATTATGACGTTGAATTTTAGTTAGTCTGCAACGTGATTCGTTTCTTCTTTACGACGAACTCACTTTATATACCCGAAAACTTACCTTTTCTCCGTAGACTACCTTACTCGTCACTTCAGCTTCAGCCATTTTCAATTCTTCCTCTCTTCTAAATCTAATAGCCTTAATCTTGATTTTGTTCTTCTTATAATACTTAGCCAAAAGAAAATTAATCAGACGGTGGTAGAATGGAGAACGCCGACGTCTTCCTCGGCTTGCACGACTTCCTTGAACGCATGCGTCAGCCGACAGCCGCCGATTTCGTAAAATCCATCAAGAGGTTAATTTCTTTTCTCCATATTCCAATTTTTGTTTTATTTCTGCTTTTGAATTGGTTGATTGCAGTTTACAGCGGTCATTTTGCTTTGTGGATTTAATTGAAAGAAAACTTTAAGTTCAGGGAATTTAATTGGAAATTTTCATGAGAAAATTTTGGTCTCTGTATCGCAGCTTCATTGTTTCCTTCTCCAACAATGCTCCTGATCCAGAAAGGGACAGTGCTCTTGTACAGGAGTTCCTTGCTAATATGGAAGCGGCTTTCAGGGTTCATCCGCTCTGGGCTGGTTGCTCGGAGGAAGAGCTGGAGAGTGCTGGTGAAGTGAGTTGCTGGACTTTTACCTTTTATTAAGTTTCACTATAAAGTAATGCTTCCAGATTTTGTGTTTTCATTTGTACTAATTGTTATTGCAATTTAGTTCTGTTTTGATGTGGAATATGTTTTAAGTAATTATTTTATAAAATTTTAGCCACATTATACCACGTCTTTGACGAGAGATCCACAAATATTTGTCATGAATTGTTGGCCGTCCAATTCAGCTGTCCACGACAATAGTGTTTCCTTAGGAGAATTTCTAACTGCCTGGGATGAAGTAACTGTGGTGATATTATCATCACTGCTCCTTCAACATATCAAGAAGGTGTATGCAAGTCCTCCAGGAAATTGAATTTGCTGCTAGTATCAAGAGTGATAATTAATTATAGCTGTCCAATTCCGAAAATCTCCTCCTGCTAGTGTAACCTGCATTAGCAGGTGTCTTGAAATAAAAATTACCCGTTCCTTAAAAAAATAAAATAAAACGAATAGAGGATGTCTCTCACAGCGCCTCAGGCATCCTCCACATATTTTCTTCTGTGGTCTTGTGTCAGATGGGAGCAACAAGATAAAAGAAGTTAAAGAGAGGGAAGGTGGAGCAGTCTAAGCAGCAGGAACTGGAGTTTTATTGTTGAAAATATGTTGTAATCTTCTTTGGGCTTTGTGATATATGAACTAACAAAATTGATATTCACTTGCATAAATTCGATTTATAGTTGCTTGTGTTTGGTGTTATTTATTTTTCTCCTATCTCGATTTTCTCCCTCAAAAGAGGGATAGTAATTACAGGGCGCTGTTAGTGGAATGATAACTTTATTGATTAAATTTGTTTCTTTTGGCTCTCTTTGATATACAGGGACTCGAGAAGTATGTAATGACAAAGTTATTTACCCGTGTATTTGCTTCACTTCCAGATGATGTTAAAGCCGATGAGCAACTTTCTGAGAAGATGTCCTTGATTCAACAATTCATTCATCCTGAAAATTTAGATATTAAGCCTACCTATCAAAATGAGACATCGTGGCTGGTGGGTAAAGAATCCAATATTTTTATTAATATGTCTGTCCATGTGAAGAATACTTGCTTTGCATGGTCTAAAAGAACATGTGGATATGTTAATTTGGATCTATAAGTATTCATGCATTCTTTAGGACATTCTAATATGCTATGATACAGTAAGGAAATAAAGAGTATAAATAAGGATACTAATAGAAGGTTTAATAATGACACATATAATATTAAGAAGTTAAAATGAAACAATAAGATGGAAATAAATGTTATTTGAATAAACCTATAAGGGTCATGAAAAAAAATCGATAAATATGGGGGTTATAACTAATCTTTTAAATGTTCTTATCCTGCATGGCAGCTTGCCCAGAAAGAACTGCAGAAGATCAATATGTACAAAGCACCAAGAGACAAACTTGTATGCATTCTCAATTGTTGCAAGGTCATAAATAACTTGTTACTTAATGCTTCAATTGCTTCAAATGAGAATCCTCCTGGAGCTGATGATTTTCTTCCTGTCCTAATATATGTTACCATAAAGGTGAGATCACCTAACACAAAATTTTGTCTTCCCTAGCTCATTCTCATGCTTGTGAAAGATCATGTTGTTGACAATAAAATGTGTTATTTGTCCCACTAATTATATTATATATAAACTTTCAAGTATCAAGATCTTCTGATAATCTGTTAATATTTTACTTCCACTCCAACTATATATATATATATATATATATTACTGTCTATCTTTTTACCCTTGTGTTTATTTTTCTTGCATTGAAGAACCATAGATCGATGAAGGTAAGTCTGTTAAAATGAGTAAGACTGATAATATGCTAGCCAATGGTGTAGTAATTTTATTCCATCTATAGTGGCAAATTACATATAATCAGTGACAGGTTGAAATTAATGCTATTAAGCTAAATCTGGAGTTTTAAATTTTTAGGTTTTCTCATGTTTTCATTCCATTTGAGATGTGATATGCATTTCACAAACTTGTTTTGATTCACTAAAATTATGCAGGCAAATCCTCCACAACTGCACTCAAATTTGTTGTATATACAAAGGTATAGGTGTCAATCCCGGTTAGTTGGAGAAGCTGCCTACTTTTTCACAAATATGCTCTCTGCAGAGTCTTTCATATCAAACATTGATGCAAAATCTATTTCCATGGAAGAAACTGAATTTGAAAGGAACATGGAATCTGCTCGAGTTCTTCTATCTGGGCTTTCAACTGATCTGGATAGTCTACCTGCTCAAAGTGATCAGAATGCGGGAAATAGTTTTAAAACAGGATTTATGGAAGCCAAACCTCTCATCTTGAGTTCTAAGAAGGAAAGTGATGCTTCAGGTCGATATAAATCTTCTAAAACAAGATACATCTCTAAGGATGCAGAATATGCAAAAGGTGAGTCATCAGTGACAAAAGTTCCTTCTCTCTCAGATATTGAGAATAGAGGAGCAACAATGCTCTTGAAGGAGGATTACGCCCATAGAGTCTTTCAAGAATACCCATACTTGTTTGCTCAAGTTGGTGATCTGACAATTAATGATGTAGAAGACCTACTGAACAATTACAAACAACTGGTTTTCAAGTATGTGTGTCTTTCCAAGGGGTTGGGCGGTACTACTGCATCTCTTAATCCCTTTAATTCGCAAACTCATCTCCAATGTGATGTAGAAACTGTCAAGGAACATCAAGATGCAGGAGCAGCAGAACCAAGAGATGAATCACAAAAATATACTACAATGAGAAATAGTTCTAGTACAGTTTCTCTTGTTAGTGAAGAAAACACTGAATCAAAGTCCTCACAAAATGTGTCAACGGCACCTCAAGAGGAGGCAAAGGAGGAGATTTCTCAATGAGAGCTACTGTCTGTGGTGTGTCTTCCATAAGAGTAATTAACTTTCGAGCAACAGCTGCGCCTGCAGCTACTTGTTTCTGCTCCTGATGGAATTGGAACTAATTCGCCTTTGGGCTGCAAGCAAATGAACTTACAACTGGATGCTGCAACACATGAAGTGGTATTCCCTTGGAGGTGAACTTAGAGCAGCCTGAATTGATATTGGGCAAAGCACAATACCTGTTTGCAGCTACATTTTTCCTCTTTGATATTTATGCTGACATGATTGGTCATTCGCGAGCAGAATGCACATGACCATGGCTTATAATATTCTTGAAGATAATACCTGTTTCTTTTTATTCTCCAAGAGGTACATCCTTGCCGTGCTTCCTTTATTTTTCTCTCTAGTATTCTCATCGTGGCATATACATGAGTGAGGGTGCGTAAAAACGGTGCACAAGTTATTGCAGTACAGCTATCTGAGCCGTTCATCATGCCGTTCCTTGTTTTCTTGTGGGTCATTAGGAATGATGGTACTCTTAGTGGTAGTTTTTGACTTCCGTAGTTCATCCTTGCAAACTCTTTATCATTTATCAAACATGGCCCGACAGCCTATGTAGGTGTACTCAGCTTCTAGTTGCTTCTAACCCTATTTATAAGAGTTTGCCCATCAAAACTGACCAAACATGCACAAAGTGGAGGCTAGTGGAACCTGATGCATTTGCTCATGAATTTAATGACCCTGAATTGCTCATCTTTCTTTTTAACTATCATAATTAATTACATGAGGCTACAATCTTGCTTTTTACGTGAAATATGGACCTTATGTAGGATCCTCTGTAAGGGGTTTTAAGTTCAATTTGTTAATAGGTCTTCTAATCTGGTTAGGGGTGTTCAAATCTTGGGTTGGGTGGGTTATAATTGTTTTTTCCTCCAATCCATCTAAATTCTTAAATGGATTGAATCCAATCCAAATCAGGTGGGTTACGAGCTAAATTTTTTTTATGTTGGGTTGGTTGGTTTGCGTGGGTTATATGGATTATATTAATTTTTTTATATTATATTATAAATATATAAATTATAAATTATTTATATTACCTAATTTTATTATATATTAATATTCATATTCTGAATAATTTTTTAACTAATAATCATTTTCATAATTATAAAGTAATAATTACAACAAAAAAATGTATAAAAAAAGTTCTCTAATTAATTTGGATACAGATAAATTAAAGAATGAAAAGATTGTAGATGTTCTTTAATTTAACGGATTTTCTCTTTCATGTTCAGCTCAAAACTCATTAAAAAAATAACTAAAAAATTAAGAAATATTTTAAAGAGTTAAGTCAGAATTTCTTATCAAGTGTTATAAATTACTGTTTAAATACGTTCCAAATCCATTTATTAACTATCATAATAGTTGTATAGAATTACTTGTATCAATAATAGGACCATTAGCTAATGAATTATAAAGTTGAAATTCATCACTAGTAAGTTGTCAAATGCAATACAACAGCAATTTGCATCGAATTTTGAACACAATGTAGGCGTCTATTTTACATTTTTCTTGCTAAGAATCTTTACTGTTTCGATTGGAAATTTTTAAGTCCAAGGAAAATATATTATTTTCAATTAATCAAAAGTTTCACCATTATATTTGTTCAAAATTGAAATGTAAAAGAAAAATGAAGACATGAGGATAATAACGGCAAAGTCGGTAATTATTTTTTAATGGATTTTAACTTTTTATAATGATTGTAATTATTTTGATTTATTTTTATAATCAAATTAAATTTGATTTATTTTTATATCTTGATTTGATTATAAATTTATTGTTTGTATTTATTTTAATTTTATATTATCTTTTTTGTTTATTTTTGAAATAATATTGATAATGAATATGAATAATATATACATATTAATAATCAAATTTAGTATGTCTATATATATTTATTTATATTGGATGATGAAGGATCTAATATCGTAACACTAGAATTTTATACAAAGTAAGAAACAAAACCAAAAAAAGGTTACATGCAACTGAAAATGGTTATTAGAAATTGAGTTAGTTGATTGAATTATATAATAATCCATAATTCACGTATATATTTTTAAAATGTTAAAATGGATTGTATAGGTTATAATAATCCACTATAATTGTAAGAAAAATGAATTAAGTAGATTGAGTTAATCTGTTATACCAAATTTAAACACCCCTAAATCTGGTAATTGATTGGTCACAATATCTTCTTAAGTGAAGACTTTTGATCAATGGAGAAGCATTATCATCAAATTTATTTATTTATTTTGTTCAACAACTAAAAAAACAGTGGATGATCTTTTCCATTTTATGCAAACATAACCACTGAAAATCTTTTGAGCATATTAATTCCAGTTTCTGGAAGAAAAAATATTCAATACAATTGGTTTAATCATGTGAAAGAATTTCACAAGAAATCAGAAACATATTCCCATAAAGTAAATCGACTGTGTTTTTGGAATAATTTACAAACTTCAGCTTCCGTTTATTATTCATTTATTTTTTTTTGAAAAAGACTAATATCAAAGAATAATGATCTATATGTTGATATTTATGAGTATTTTATTCATTTGGGGTATATAGTTATATTTCTTTCTTTGGCAGAAAGAAAACTAGGACATGCTGTTGTTTTATTAATATTTTTAATTGGGTATGTTATATAAGTATCTCAGCAATCCAGATATTATCATATCTATGGCTAATGATACGAAACTTACACATCCATACCTACCGAAATGGTAAGAAAGTCCAGAGCCGGAATTTTGGATAAATAAATGCAATCTACTTGTAGAAAGCGAAGGTCATCGCGTTCGGTTGCGCATACTTTGCCTATTTCAAAGGGAAAAATATGAAAATGAAGGTTATGCTGACATAGCGCAATCAATTATCAGCTGATTCGTCAGTAGGCATATAATTCAATGCTTCCTTATGGGTTTAGAAAAATAGTGTCACAGAACAATTGAATCTTGTTTTATCCAAAGCATAATATCATATCAGCAAAAATATGACATCTTTTCTTCTACATTAGATTTACATTTTTATTTTTTAAAAATTGTCAAGTAAAATAGGACTTTTATATGTATTGATCTCTTAAGTTTTTTCCGTTTTAGTCTGAAGTCCAAACTAGTTATTTATGCATCACTTTAATAATATATACAAAGTGATTATTTTAGGTGCATGAGGATTTATTATTATATTTTTTTGATATAATATTATTATTATTATTATATTAGTCTATTATACATTAATTTTTTCATTGATGTAGGTTCGGGGAAAAAATAAAGAAAGAAAAGTTAAAACGATATATCAATAACTTTTTAACTCATTGTCCCTTTCATTATTTCGCAAAACTAAAATTTTTAAATTAAATTCGAATAGATAAAATAATAAAATGGTTGGTGCCATGATTAGTGAGACTAAAAATCAGTGGAGGAGAAAATTCTATCTCCAAATTTGATGGTACAGATTAATTTGTTTTAACTTTAATTAGGATTGAAATAATATCGCACCACAATGAACCGCATGAATAATAGGCTCTATCACTTTTCGTACGTTCTCATCGCACGTGATCTGCAAGTGTTGTACGGTTTAAAAGTTGAAGCAGAGATCCTGTTATTCTTCTACCGTGTTTAACATTTAAAAATCCAGATGCTTCTTTAGTCACGAGTCATGACACAAATAATTTTAATTGAATGAGAAATTTCTGTTAATATAATAACACAAATTATGTTTCTGTGATGTCTTAAAGAGATCATTAAGTAAGAATGATTTTGCAAGATTGTTAACAGTTTAATTATTATAAATAAAATTTGGCATTACGCAAAGTTATTTTTCTTATCCAGATTCGATCAGTTTTAATGTAATTGTAATAATAAGACAATTTGTTGTGCTTATGTGGATGCGGCAATCCATTAATGAATTTAAAGTTCTTGATGATAAATCATGTATCATATACATAAACAGATGTGATTATGAATTAAAATTAAAATTAAAATTAAAATTAAAATTTGTGCCAAAGATATGATTTCTTGGGTTAACTTCATAGGCCTTGTTAATTACATTACATTCTAATCATGATTTGCTCACCAATAAGTTTTATTTTATAAAAAATATTTTGATTGAAAAATTATAAATTTGGCATTCAAAATGCTTCAAATGCAATGTTATTGAGTTAATGTGAATTGTCACATCGGGCAACCCAATGACAAAGTTACCCGAATCATTGCGAACAACAACGGAACCTATTGCATTTTTATCCTTAAAAACAGCCGCATCAACTTACATTTCAACCATGATTTGTTAGTGTTTGTATGAACAAAGGAGAATTAAAAAAGTAAAGACAAGATGCGTTAAGATTTTAGGCTACCTATTTGACTTCCGGTTACCATAGGGTGAAGAGAACTAGTAGGGTTAGAGGAAGAAACAGCAGGGCGTTGGTCCATATATAGGAGTAACTATTGGAGAAGAACTAGGGGCTGAAGGAGTGGGTTGAGGAGTATCGGGGGATGGATAATTTTCAATGGGTGAAGAAGATGAAACAGAGGAATTAGCATGAGTGGGTAAAGGCATAGTGGTGTCCATGACGGGAGTGGGACTGCGGGGTAAAGTAGTAGTGGGTAAAATAAGAGGGATGGCAGTGAGTGGCGAAGAATCTGGAACTATTGAAGCATGCGCCACATGAGGAACCATCCGAGCAAATGAAAAAACATGTTCATCAAAAATAACATGACATGAGATGAAGACTTTGCCAGAAGAGAAATCAATACATTTATAACCCTTATGAATTTTACTATACCCTATAAAAACACAAGCATGAGAGCGAGAATCAAGTTTATGTTTAGAATAGGGACGCAACCAAGGATAACACAAGCATCCAGACACACGAAGACACTCATAATCCAGATAAAGGCCAAATAATTTATGGTAGGGAGTGTCATTGGCAATAGTGGGAGATAGAAGACGATTAATGCTATAGGTAGCACAATCAAAAGCAGTAGTCCAATAAACCATAGGTAAATGACTATGATGAAGCAAAAAGAGGCCAATTTCAACAATGTGCCTATGTTTGTGCTCAGTACAACCATTTTGTTTGGGTGTATAAGGGCAGGAAACACGATGAGTAATACCATTTTGGTGCAAATAGGGTGTAAGAGCTTGAAATTCACCTCCCCAATCAGATTGAAATATTTTGATGGGTCGATCGAAATATTTTTCAACTATTTTACGAAATTGAATGAAGACATTAAGCACCTCAGATTTTTGTTGAAGGAAATATATCTAAGAATATTTAGTATAATGATTAAAAAATAATACATAATATCGAAACCCATCAACTGAAGTAACAGGCGAAGGCCCCCATACATCCGCTCATATCAACTCAAGAGGACAAGAAGAAACAAAATTCGAAGAAACAAATGGAAGTTTATGACTTTTGCTCATAGCACATGCATTACAGAGAGAACTAGATGAAAGTGAAAATGCTATTTTATTATTTATCAAAGTACGTTTAACTACAGGAATAGAAGAGTGGCCCAAACGGGCATGCCAAACATTTAAAGAGGCAACAAAAGCAATAGCAGGAGGTTTGCATTTATTTAGAGAAAGATGATATAAACCAGCACTACTCCAGTCTCTGCACAAAGTCTCCTTCGTGTCCAGATCCTTGATAAGAAAATTATCAGAGAAAAATTCAACAAACACATGGTTAGTATTGGTGAGAGCATAAACCGACAAAAGATTACGTTGAATAGAAGGGACATGCAAGATATTTTGAAATTGTAAAGAATTTGAACCAACAAAAAAAGAAGCCTCACCAATATGGGAGATAAGAAGAAACATACCATTGCCGATCTGAACTTCCTTCGGACCTTGATACTCAGAGTGGAGGGTGAGGTTATCAAAGTTTGCTGTCAGATGGTGGGTGGCGCCAGTATCAACAGTCCAAGTGGAAAACAGAGCACTGATGGCAGCAAGATGGAAAGAAGGAGAGGTACTGGTGCGGTGTTTATTTTTGGGAAAGGGACAAACATTAGCAAGATGGCTGAGACCCCTACGTTTATAGCAAGTAACTTCATGAGAAAATATACTAGAAGAAGGTTGTTTGGGAGTAAAAGCGGATGATGATGAAAACTATTCAGAATCACCATGAGACTAGCTTCCTCAAGCATGGCCACGACCTCAATCACGCTGCTGACCCATCACACTACGGGCAACAAACTGAGCAGTGGGAGCAACCTGGGCATTCTGAGTAACAATAGCATGATCTCGTGCTAGTTGACGTTCTTCGTTAAGTAACAGACCATAAACATGATCCAAAGAGTGCTCTTCCATGCGTGAATCCAAAGAGCGGTTAAAAGGTCAATAATCAGGACCTAATCCCATGAGGATAGCATCAACCAAATCCTCTTCATGATATGGGTGACCTAAGGCAGCTAATTGATCTGAAAGCACCTTGGCACGTTGAACATAAACGGCAATAGAATCCTGACCTTTGTGGAGCGAAAGAATTTGAGACCTTAGATTGCGGATTTGAGGTTTGGAACCCACAGCATAGGAAGAAATCAATTTGTCCCAAGCCATCTTGGCTGTAGAAGCACCTACAAGCTGTGGCAAGAGTGTAGACTCAATGAAAAATAAGATCCAGCTGAGAACTAGTTGATTCCTGCTTTTCCAGTGATCAAAAATCTGGATTGACATCTCCAGTAGCAAATAGTTTGGATGGCACAGCGAAAGAGCCATCAAAATGACCCATAAGACCATGACCTTTGAGAATAGGTATAATTTGTCTAGAGTAAAAAATTAGATGTATTGAGTTTAGTAGAGAAGGATGGATTGATGGGAAGAAGAGACGAAAATAGTGGGGCAGTAGTAAGCTGATTGCTGCCAGTGTTTACAAGAGCTTCAATGGAACTAGAGACATCTACAGTAACATCAGTAGACATCTTGGAGTTTGTGGTGTTTTAAACCCTAGAGTCTCTGATACCATGTGAAGACTGCAAAACGTAATTATATTGATCTATTGGTAAAATATATATACATGAGGAGTATGTCTCCAAATAAGAAACAATTACAATTTCGGAAACAATACAACATAGAATAGAACTCTATTCTACTTAGGACTGCTTTGGCTTCCCTTACAGCATCAAGGAAACAACACGAAGGAAAATATTTGGCCTTGAAGATCTTGCAAGGGAGAGAATGTAGATTAGAATAAATCGCCAACCTTGCTTGCAAAGTATAGTTAAATTAAAACAATTGATATTGTGAGAATCCATACCTCCAAATTTTTTCGGAACACAAAATTTGACCTAATTAATTTTCTAATTTTTACTATTATCCGAACCTAACTAGAAAAAATTCATCATTTTCTGCAGGTCATCGTAGACACCTAAGGGAATAAGCATAGAGGCTTGAGCAACATTTCGATCTAATAACAATTTCTTTTCCTAGTTTAGAAAGAAGGTTGTTTTTCCAACTCATTATTGGCTTACGTAGCTTGTCCTTTATGAAGGACATGACAACACCTGCTTCTTGTTTCTACTAATGAGGGAGGACAGGCCAATTTAATTTAGCACAACAAATTTCAAATAGTTGCAGTCTACTCTATCATAAGTTTTGCTGATATCCACTCCACCTAATTTGCGTCTCCCCTTATTCCTCAAAGGCAACCAACCATATTATTCGTGATTAACCAGACAGCAACAAAAGCATATTGCATGGGGAGATAATTCTTGGTAAAAGACTGTTCGCTAGCAACAATTTTATAAATGACATTGCAAAAAACAATAGCCCTCATGTCTTTTATGATATTAGGCTTATCTTACTTCAAGAATAAGAACAATGGCAGTATAAATATGCATTAATTTATATATTCATACCAATCAAAGACTTATGATTTTCAAGAATCAAATTTAAAATAAATATCTTGAGGAGGGGGGCCATGAGTTTATTTTTTTAATTGAGAGAGACACAAGCATAATATATATGGTTAGAAATGTTTTAGTAAGGGCTACATGTTCGAAAACAGACCCCAGTGTTTAAGCAAATGGTGGAGAAATCAACATCATTTCACTCTTCTGACTACTTCTTATAATTAATTACGATTTGAATCATATCTTCTCCATTTTTAAAGATGTAATTATCGAAGAATTTCCCTCAAAATTCCAAAAGAAAATTATTTTATTAATCAGGTCAGTGTGAGTTAAGATGACGCAAAGCGGAAAATGGATCTGAAGTTGGGAATTACTTAGCAACAGCACATCTGCAAATAAAGAAGAAGAGGAGACAATTATTTTTACAGTCTTGGCATTTTTGATTGGATGTGAAGGTTGTAGGGACTGGGGACTTGGGACCCTTTTGTTATTTTGGTAAAAATTATTATTGTTGTTAATTACCGCTCCTTGGCCTTTCTTTGGATTAAGCATTCACCTTCTGCTACACACCAAAATAATGGTCTCCCTTTGTGGCTGTCATTAATATTTGATGGTTATTGTTTGAAATATTTTCCAAGAAACTGAGCTTTTTTCTGCAATGTTATTAAACTCGAATCAATAAAAAATTAAAAAGACAAAAAATCTTTGATTTAACTGATTTAAAAAGATTCAACATAATTTTTTATTTTTTTAAATAATATTATTTTAAAAATTTTTATAAACATTATGAAAATATAACTATATAAAAAAATAAAAAATATATTTATCGTAAAGTAATATTTTCAAGTTATTCAATATTTATAACCAATTTTAGGATAAATATAGTAAAAAAATTACAAATATTTAAAAATATTCGTTAATTATAAATTATAATTTTTATTTTATTCATAAAAAAATTCATTAAAATTGTCTAAATTTCAATTATTTTATATTTATATTTATATTTTATTTTTTCAAAAAAATATTGTATAGATATTTTGGATAAAATATTTTTTTTAGATCAAATCAGTTTTTTATGATTTTATTCGGTTTCAATCTGGTTCATACCGATTTTTAGCCATTTTCGTTTTTATGTATTGAACCAATCCGATCAACTATCAGTTTACAGTTAAAACGGTTCAACCGTTCGGTCCAGTTTTAATAACATTTCTTTTCTGCCAACTCCACCGTTTTATTTATTTATATTGAATTCTCTATTTAGGAGCTAATAAAGACTTACCCTGTTTTAAGTACAATATGTAATCCAACTCTTCGTTCAAATTTGATTTATTTTTTATTTTTCTTGAGAAGTCAATAGTTAGACACACTTATTTGAAAAGCAACCATTTAAGTCACACACACATATTTGAAAAGCTTTGAGAAACTCAATGCCTTCTATCTTCTAATATTTAACACCTTCCCCCCTTCCTTCCTCTCTCTCTCTCTCCCTTTTTTCTCTGTCAAGAACATCAAGAAATCAAAGTAGGCAGAGTTCTCTTTCTTTGTTAATTTTTTCTTTCTTTCTTTCTTCATTTTGTAGCAAGGTCAAGAAAGAGAAGATGGGTAATGGCTACAATCAGCAACAAAACCTTCATCATCAACACAAAGCTACATTCTTGCCAATGCTATGTTCAAGGCCATCAATCAAAGATGTGGCTTTACCAAGATTGCAAGACAGATCTATCTCATTCTCCACTGACCCTTTATCTCCAAAGATTGGTTGTATGGGTCAGGTCAAGAGACACAATAATAAAATAGCTGGCTTTCCCACTTCTAACAAGATCACCATTTCTACTCCTGTCAATGTCAAATACTCTAAGCTCAAGAGGATCTTTTCAAGCAAGGCCAGTACTACTAATAATAATAATAATAATCTCAGTGCAAATGCTAATTCTTGTAGAAGAAGAGGACCCAAGAATATTGATTCTATTAAAATAGAAGAAATGGATCCTCCTTTGCCTGTGATCAGGAAAGTGCAAAAATCTGCAGATTCAAGAGAAGTTGATACTCTGTGGAAGAGAAGATCCGGTGGGCTTGCACTGAAAAATTTGCAGCTGCAACAGATTCAACTTAACAGACAAAATTTTGCACCCACTACTGTTTGATGAGTATACTCCAAATTAATGGAGGCGAGAGAATTCATATATAGGAAATGTATATTGTTTTTGTTTTTGTAATTTCAAATTTTTTTGTTAATTGATAATTCTGTGGTATAATAGGAATCATAATATGGTGATGGTGTCAAGGAAGGATGTATATGAATTTCTCTACATGATAGATCTATTTGCCTAATCTGCTATCTTTTTTTTAAAAAAAGAAAATTTTATATCCTTAATTTCTTTTTATGTTCTCAGTATCATTTATGTTAATTTATTGGAATATTATGGGGTATTTTCTCTTGGGTCGGTCAGTCTGAGCGGGGTCATAGTCTGTTAAGTCTTCTAAATCAACCAAAAAAATCAGGACAAAGAAGACTGATATTGCTTTTTCGAAAGCATGAATATACTTGAATGAAAATGGTGGGAAGAGAGAGAAGGAAGAAAAAAGGTTATGGAAAATTCAAGAGAGCTTCATGTACTATGTATGCAGAACTAAATGCGTGCAAATTAATCAAGAAAGCCAAGAAATTGACATCAAATACTATGTCACGAAGAAAAAGTAAGATGGGAAAAGAAGACAGATAAGTAAAGACACAATCATATAGCCCAAAAGGCCAAAGCAAAAGGGCAAACTAGTGGACTAATTCTAAAGCTAGAATGATGGCAAAGATAACATAACGACAGTCATCTTGGACAAATTTCACTGAGTGCTGCTGCAGATAAATACAATAAGGTAGAAATTGAAGCTCTGTAATTTATGGACGTATTTGTTTTCTCACTATTTTCAGGACGACCTGAAATTTAAAATAAAACAAGTTGGAGTTGACACCAGTGGCACTAGGGTGGAATGATATTCTGATCCTCTGGCATTTCCTTCAGTGAAAATGTCCGAGCAATTGGGTCAGTGTGTTGTACGGTTTTGCAGCTTTTGCCGACTAACCTCCGACAAAGTTAAACGGGCTTTGATCTTCTATGGCTTTAGTGACTTTTCACTAAATCTGCACTTCAATCCATGGCTTCACCGGCTTTCTCACAGAAGTGGCAGGCAGACCTCAGTTTCAACAAAAGGCACATGAAGTTTCTAAACTGAAAGCTGAAATTGCTCCCATCAAGACTGATGTCTAAAAACCCTTCACAACCATCTTTACCTTCATTATGAAAACCCTTTTTCTCTTTCCACTTTGCCAACCCCTTGCAAACCTCTTCCATCCTTATCACCAAATCCACCTCTACCTCAAATTGCCATGTTGTCTGCCCACTCTTCTTCTTATGAATGACATACTTACCTTTGAAAGAAAACATCTTGAAAAACAACGAACAATTCATGATAATTGTGAATTTATGACCAATGAGATGAAATTCGAATTTCTTTATGCCATATTTGACTCCTAAAGTTTAGAGAGAGTCGTGATTTTTACTGAAAAATAGAAGCATTGACTATGCTCTAAACAGCGTGCAAGGAGTTGTTCAAGATAAACAGCACAAAATAGAACCTAAGCAGCTCCTGAAATTTACACTGAAGAAATTAATTTACACGTCTCACTGCAAGTCACCGACAATATACTCCTAGCGAGTCCAGGGGCGTGATTCTGTATGTATCAGAGTTAATATTCTAAAATCTACAATTTTTTACAAGTTAAGAGCATATGTGAAACTACATAATCATTACATCATAATAAATCAACCCTGTTCTTTGTAAGGAGTCCAGATCAATTTGCTAACATCAACCTCGAGACCACCACGCCCAGCCGCTTTAAGATGACGATCCAAGACTTTTGGATCAGCACAAATCACATGCTGACCCTTCCTGTACTGAATCAACTCCAGGTTCTGGAGGGTGGCCAAAATATCCTCTGCCTTGATTGCTGTCATGTCACTCAGTTCCTATTAGAAGTGCAGAAAAAAGGCATAATCTATTAATAAGACAACATGAAATAAACAAAATTTTGTAAGACTGTACCAAAATATTTATATCTACAAAGAAATTATTTTTATATAATTCCCCATTACAAACTTCAGTAAAACATGGTGTTTAACGGACAATATGCTGATGTTTTTCACAATGGAAGGGCTTGCATCCTGCTTTAAATGAACAATTTTTTTCCTTGACATCCTCAAACATTGAGGATATACACATTAACAAATACCTATCCAATCTATCTCATCAATGACCAATCTAAATTAGTACAGTAATCATTGTAAATATGCATGTGTCTCATGCAGAGAATCAAAATCAGAGAAGGAAGCAACTGGAAGAAAATTCACTCGCAAAATAGAATAAAGCACACGAAAATTTGCACATGTTGGACGAAAAACAAACACTGCTTTCAGAGCAAAGTGGATACTCCCCCTCTATAGAGAGTTCCACTTGGAGGAAGAAATGGCTAATCTCACTGATTTCCAGTCTCATTAAAAGGCAAAGGTCATGTCTCTTGGTCTAGATAATACTT
This sequence comes from Excoecaria agallocha, assembly GCA_037975025.1. NCBI lineage: Eukaryota > Viridiplantae > Streptophyta > Magnoliopsida > Malpighiales > Euphorbiaceae > Excoecaria > Excoecaria agallocha. The sequence goes on from CM075820.1 coordinate 22,540,900, forward strand.
TCCTCTTAAACTAAGCATTTCGCCTGTGATGCTATGAACAATCAGACGAACTTTATATCTTATTTTTAGAGAGGACACACTAGTCAAAACACATAACAGAACTGATTTAGATTATAATAAAGAGCAAAGTCAGCATACCTTAATAGAAATATTTCCCTTGTGCTTTTTCAAGATGTCCAAAAGAACTCGTGTCCAGTATCCTCTGTAGCTTAACAACCCCAGGTCAGAGAGTGGCCTTTCAGGTGTTCCAACTTTACCTTCTTTCTTGGAAAGTTCATATGCTTTACCAAATAAAATGAAGAAGAAAACATTAGTGAATATTAACATTGAATTTTTAACATTCTTCCATCAATAAAATTAAAACTGTTTTGCAGGCTTTCAGCCTCTCCAAGTAACTCAATGTTGCCAATCCAAGACCATATCCAATAAAAGACTAGCACATTATTGCATATTACATCTTTATAAACAGTTACAGACAATTTTTAAATTTGACAATCCATGGCTGAACAAATTATGACAAACATCTCATTTATGCAACTCAACATCCACTTGCATTCAGAAGGTAAAAGATAAATTTCTCACTACTTTTTAAATTTTACTCTTCAAGAGTAACCACCGGTAAAATAATTACAAGAAAAGCTACAAGAAAAAGGAACAAGATAACACGAACAATTTACATGACACAAATTCGAGAGAGCAAAAAGTATTAGAGAATATATGGAAGAGAGCTTACAGAAGGCAATTAAAAATTTTCCATAGCCTTTTCTTTGGTAAGGAGGGAGTGTGAGGATACATGCCAAATTATAGGATTCCTCTGAATGCTTTTCCTGTATCAAAATATAAAAATTATAATGTTAATATGATTTTATTAATTTTTTAATAATGCAAAGATTCTGAGAATCGCACAAAAAATTTCAAGGCATGCCATCTGGAAGTTGCAAAACTAATTAATCAAACTGAAACAGCAGACGGACATCCTTTAAACAAAAATATCTAGTTGAGGAGAAAATAAGATATGCTGTAACCAGATATGTTTTGCAGGCTTTTGCCACTACAGCAAATCCTAGTAAAGCTTTCATATCCTGCAATTCTTTGTTAAAATCTGCACTAATGAACAAGAGCTAACAAATACCTTGGAGAAGTATCCAACCATGTGGCATCCTCGATCATCGCATTCACACAACACGTAGAATAGAAAAAGGTCAACATCATAATAAAGGGTCTTATGATCAAGAAACAGCTTTGCCAAATAACAAAGGTTCTGCCCATAAACTTTGTTCTTTTTGCCATCAACCTGCATAAAAACATTCAGACAAAGCAAAGCAAGATCAACCAGACTTCAAATTTCACCAGATACTGTTCAATATAAAATCAGGGAGAACATAAAGGATAACAACAATTTATACCAACAGCCTGCAAACCAAGAACACAGGACGCTACCCTCAAAAAGTACAATTACCCTCTTCGGGCTTCATGAAGTTAATGAACTCTGGGGCCAGGATCAATTCTAACAAACAAGAATATGAATTAACAATCCCAAGAGTAGGAAACTCAATTAGAAGAGCAGCAGCAGTCTAGTTACAAACCATGAACTCTTAAATCATTAATAAGTCTCCAGTAACAACAACCAAGGATATTTACAGTTCTGATAACAAAATAACTTTCTAACAGTCCATATATATCAATAACTACCTCAAACATTGACAATGTCCCACTTCGATAAATCTCATCGCCAGGGGGATGTTTGAGATCGCACTTCCTCTACATAAATCAAGTCAGGAAATTAGTAGGCAACATAACATATTAAAACCCTCACGCAGCTACTCAGCATCTAATAATAATCATAATAATAATAATAATAATAATAAAATGAGAAAAAAACTTACTCAGGATCAACAATTAGATATTCCTATATATACTGCTATTGACATTAAAGAGTGAATGCACAGTGAAGATTTGCTCCGAACTAATTATTACAAGAAACGGATAGAGGAAAGGAATAATTGTGTACATCAGTAATCAATCTTAACATCAGATCTTGTTTTCATCACAAAATCAAGCTCCGAATTGATGCTCTCGAGTCATCAAAGCTTGAACAGTATTGAGCAATGTGTCTTCAATTTAAAGCGCAGACTTAGGTCTGGCAATTGTCTAGCTTTCTGCTCTTCCTTTGACAGAGAAAGAGCAAAGCCAGCTCCCTGAATAGTTGTTTCTAATGGGCACTTGGTTGGTGTTGCAGCCTTTATATTTTTGTCCTCTACCACTTTTATCAACTTACAATTTATTACAGTGAATCAAATAAAAATTAATTTTCACTGATCCAGTCATGAGCCATGACCCTTCAAACACCATCAGCTAACTTTTTTCAAAAAGTATTAATTGTTATGTTTAAAATACTTCAGGACAGGTACGTAACAGCTTAACTATTCAGGAATTTAAAAAAAAAACCCCCACTAAGAGTTGATGAATAAAAATGATTTGTAATATCAAGAATTCAGACAAGTTAGATTTGCAAACGATGCATAGATCAGAGAAACTTTTGATCAAAAGATCCATAGCAATGTGTGGAACTTGGCAGCATTGGTTGAAGTCGATCTGTTCAGCCAATCTTTCCAGGGAAATAATATAAAGATATCATTGAGACTGGGAGAAGCAGGCAACTCTAGGAAATTATCCAAAAATATATTCTTATTATTAAAAATTCACAGCAGTATCAAAACTTCCCATCAACAATATGCAGAAAATTGATGCAAAAAGGACAGTACTAATAACAAAAAATAAAATGAGAGAAAGAAAAACAAACACAACAGCTCATAAAAAATACGGAGTAGCCAGAGTAGTCAACATTAAGAAAATCAAAATCTACTTGCAAATGCACCAGAATCAAGGGTTGATACTGGCATCATAGACCTGAATTCACAACAAAGTTTGAGCACTAAAATTGAGACATACATGACTGATAAGAGTCAAAACTCAGAAAATTAGCATCTATTGGCACATCTATCCGAATCAAAGGTTAAGACCAGTGCCATAAGACTCATATTTAGAGCAAACAAAGTTTAAGAACCATAAAGAATTAAAAACGTAATTGAAACAGAGCTCACCATATGCCTTTGAAGCTGTTCTTTACGCTTCATGAAATTGAGGCAAAACTCACAAAAGTATAGCTTGACAGAATCATTGTATTCTGGTGGAAAGGGGGAGAAGTACCATGTCTCAATCTCATATCTTCCAAGTTCAATAGTGGCTATATTTTTCACTTTTGTGAATTCCTCATGTTCGCGCAAGCTGGCAGCATCAAGCTCCTCATGACCCTGTAAATAGGAATAAAACCTTCAGGTCATAAAAATCAAAATGTTCAATATGCTACATTAGGGCCCTACACCGCTTCGCTTTTTTTAATCTGTAGCTTATCTCATTCTTGGTTCTGTCAATCATTGCTGTAATGCATTATTTTTTCTGCTAGCATATATGCATATATTCAAGGGTGAATGAAAGCATAAAATGGTGAAATATGCAGATTAGAAGAGAGTGAAACATCTCGAAAGCACAAAACACCAACAACCAAAATTTGAAAACAAAAGCTTTCCTATCTGATCTTTTAAAGATATTATTACTCATCTGTACTCCTTATATTAATGAAATGTTTTTGACGCTATCATACACAGATGTATTTGCCATCAATATGCTACACACGCACGCATGTGCAAACATATACAATATTCAGGGGAAAATTGAAATATGCACATACCTCTACATGTGTTTCATCAATTTTGCGCTTCTGGTGGCGTGTCATTTTCAAGCTTGTTACCTGGAAATGCAAATTTCTCCAAATCAGATGAAATAATGGATAAGAGAACTCTATTTGCAGAAAGCCTCCACCAACAGTAGGGGCCAATTGATAAAAGGAAAGGACTAATACCAGTCCATCTAGTGTAAGTATTAAGTAAACTGTACACCTGGTAGTCAAAGTCAACCTTTTCTCTATAAAATTATATTACTGAGTTAAAGAGTCTGATTGCCATAATGTCCCATGATGCTTAAAAATATAGGCATTTTAAGAGACTTAAGCATCAAAAAAATATGCAAGGTCACATATGCCAAGCAACCGAATACAGTACCTTGTCTTCAACCTTCTCATCAACAACAGTCTCTACTGAATCAAGGTCCAGTTGTTCAAGCTTCACCCACTCATCAAGTCTCCTGTTAACTGCAATATTTTAAGGACATGAGATAATTACAAAGAACACAAGTTCAGAAGCACTAATGTATTCTCCAATCATATTGATGATAAGAAAAAGGCCTTCCATGACAATGACAGAAAGCCTCAAAAAGATGCTGGAGGATCAATTTCACGTCACCTAGCAATGTCCTGAACTAAAACAAGTAAACTCCCAAAATTTCTTCTCACAGCAAAAACTTGCATTAAAGCATCTATTCAATAGCTTTTCTGTTAGAAAATTATCAGAAGTTAACCACCATTCGTGGTTTTACAGATATCCTCCACCAAATCGCATATTCATACAACCTTGGGCAATTTTTCATTACAAGCAACAACTAGTTTCTTCTAACGATTTATATTCAATATTCACAGCTTGAATGCCTTAAAGTATCATTCTCCATTCTTGCCGTTCTAGCCTAAAAAGGATTCCAGAAAAAGAAACGTGACTCATTCATCGATTCACAGTCCAATTCCTTAAAGTAACTAGGGCAGCATGTTAAATCCACATGGTCCATTTATGTCATGAAGGCGAGTGAATAATCGAAAGCAGAAATTCACTCCGCCCCCAAACAAGAATCCTTTCTCATATCTTCATGTGAACACATTAACCCCAACCCTAACCCTAACTAAATATCAAGCATCAAAATAAACAACAAAAAGATTGATACTTACATTCTGTATAATGGACGTAATACTCGTAATCGTTGGGCCCACCGCAATTCATTCTCCGGCGCTCGATTACCTTAACCTGGTGATATTTGCCGTCCCTCCAACGGCACATCACGCGAGTACCCACCTCCAGCGGCAACATACTAGCCCTTCTCCTCTTCAAAGAGTCAGATTCCGTCGGCGACATATGTGCTGCGGGTGGAGGCATTCCGTCAAATGCTGATTGAGGCTTCTGGTCAGCGTCGGCGGTCGAAACTGCAGAGCCGTTCTCCTGATGTGGCGGTGTTTCAATGGAACCCATGGTCGGTAACAGCGTTAGCCCCGAGTGGGCTCATGAATTTACAAAATTAAAAAAAAAATACTAGTTGTTACCGTTTTGGGCTTTATTTGGGCCCATTCTTGTTGTTTCAGAATCTACAGGATAGCAGGACCCTATATATATATATATATATATATATATATATATATATATATATATATATATATATATATATATATATATATATATATATATATATATAATGCCCACTTTTCCTACCATTAGGTTTATTAAAAAGGAAAAATATTTTCTTTTAAATATTTAAAAATACTAAATTCACCATTTCATTTCATCTCTGAACCAATCATAACACTTATATATCATCACCATAAATAATAAATACATGTTAAAGAATGTATACATGCAACAATGTGAACACACATATAATCATAAGAAAAATATTTCAAAAATATTGATTATTATTGTCTAACTTTTATAATATTTAATATACAATATGATTATGCAATTATAAAATTATTACACCCATTAGATATTATAATACTCTTGAACTTAATAAAAGTTCCTTCATCAATCATTTGTTGGCATACATATAGAAATAAGGTTTATGATCACAAAGGCATATATATATCATCAATTTAATCAAAATATTAATATAATGTCAATTCATCATTTAACAATTAGTATGTATTTTTGATACTAGCAGTATTACTTACGTATATTTACTATTGGGCATTCCTATAGATACGGGTTTTATATGCAATAAAAGAAATTTTATTGTAGAATAGTATGAAGTCAATTAAGAACTTTCATGCCTTATTAAACTTTTCTTAATCTTTGATAATAAGCTTGCACTATTCTAAAGAGGTGGATAATGGGTTATACTATAGCACCTGAAGGTACAAAACTATTAATTATAACGGTGACACCCAAAGGTACAAATAAGATATCCGAAGGTATTAAACGGTGATCCCTTGTAGGGATAAAATTGTATGATGAATCGGTGTACCCAAACGGGGTCAAACAAATAACATCAATCCAAACGGGGTCAAACAAATAACATGGACCATTCAAGCGGGGTCGGCTACAACCCAAACGGGGTTGTTCAAATTAACGCTAACTTTTAAACCCAAACAAGGTCACTGTAACTTTTAAATTCAAGAGGGCCTAAATAGGCCAAAAATGTTCAGAAGCAGCTGCAAGGTACCCTTATAGGCATGCCTATTTATCCACATCCTAGACTCAAAACAGGCAATTAAATTCCTTTACTTTATCTTTTCTTTAATTCATTCAAATTCCTATATGCACATGTATACCCCTGTGTAACTATGAACAATGTACTCATATACATGTTCATGTGTAACTTTCTGTAAACCTGTGAACATGTTCACTGTTGGGTATTTTTGTTTAATTCTTGTAATCTTATTCAATCATATAACTATTCCGCATATTAAGACTATACACATATAATGCCATTTGTACCAGTACATAATCACGTGATAAGTACATATATTCTCTAGTACATAAACATATATGTAAAACTCATAAACAATTTATACAATTTGCTCATGTAACAATCACATGACAAGATACTCCCTCTCTAATGCATACACTTGTATACATAGCTTCATATAACATTACCATTATATGCTTTAATAAGATTTCTAAAATTGAGTCTATAGCACTGTAGATTTACATTTTAGCACGCTAACATGTGACAGCACATATGCTTGATCATATCAACTATAACTTTTAAACCCAAACAGGATCACTGTAACTTTTAAATTCAAGTGGACCTAAACATGCCGAAAATGTTCAGAAGCAGCTGCAAGGTATCCTTATGGGCATGCCTATCTATCTACATCCTAGACTCAAAACAGGCAATTAAATTCCTTTACTTTATCTTTTCGTTAATTCATTCATATTCCTATATGCACATGTATACTCTTGTGTAGCTATGAACAATGTACTCATATACATGTTCATGTATAACTTTCTATAAACCTGTGAACATGTTCATTGTTAGGTATTATTGTTTAATTCTTGTAATCTTATTCAATCATGTAACTATTTCGCATGTTAATTGTAAGGACCCAAATTAGGCCCTAGAAAAATTCAAGGGCATTAACATATTATTAATGTCTAATTATAGAGATTAAGGTTAACTTAAATTATAATTAAACTACCCATTGAATTAAGAGACAAAGATGGTTGAGGGGTAAATGCTAATTTTACCATATAGGTGATTATAAGGTTAATTTAAAAGACAGAAAGTTATAATGTATCAAAATTGAAAGAAAGGAAATAAGTTTTGGATAAAAATTGTGATTAGTAGTTTGATGGGTCAATTCTAAAAATGAGAATTTCATGCAAGAACTAATATGTATTTTACCCAATATAATGTGATGGGGGATTATTTTATCATTAAAAGGGTAATGGAGTGTGAGTGGGAGACCCATTCCACTCACAACTCCCAAGTCCTTCACGTGATTGAGAAAGGGGATGTGGGTTATGTTCATTCCTTTCTCTTATCTCTATATCCCTATCTCTAGATTTGAAGCTTTGTTATTTTAGGAAGTGGATTTGGATGGCATGCTCTAGGAAGTTCATATTTTCTCTTTTCTCTTCTCTCTCAAAATTTAACTCCTTTATCTACAATCAAATTCCTAGCTTCTTGCATATGCCTTTGGTAATGGAAGATCTTTGGCCTTGTTGATTTTAGTTAAGGTATAATTGCTTCTAATCTTCCTTTTTCCTTTAAATCTCCTCTTCAACTGCCATGATTCTTCTTTTCTTAATCTTCATTTCTTTATACGGGTAGGAAAACGAAGGAGATTATATTTATAGTTGGCTTTGAGTAGTGAAAGAAAAAAGAGATCTTGGAAGGAGACTAAGGTTACAAAACAGGTTTGGAAGCTTATTCTTCATGCATATGTTTTTCCTTGAGTGAAATATGTGATTAAATTGTGATATGGTTGCATTTTGATAAGTAACTTGAAATAAAACACCAATCTTTGATGTTAAAATGGACATGCATGTAAGTTTTAAAATTCTGGGTTTGGGTTCACTAGACCTAGTTATATTCTTTTGGTAATATCTTGAGTTTGAAAATAGATAATTAGATTATTCCAATTGGGTATTAAAATATACGTCCATACAAAGATTTCATAAGAAGAAATCACATTCTAATTCTTCTTCTAAATGGGTCATAACCTAGCTTGAAAATCAAACAAGTGTGCAATCTCTTACTCATGAACAGTCTTCAGTATTTTGAAAATATCTTTCAAATTAGAACTGATATTGAGATGAGGTTTGATGTTTTAGAAACTAGAAACATATGGAAACAAAGTTATGGAAGACCATTTTTTCTGAAAATGATGTTTGGGAGGTCTAAAATGATGTACAATTTGCTTTAGAAAAACTGTCTGCAGAAATTTCGTATGGCATTTTAGGGAGGCGCGGCCGAGACCCTTTTATCTCAGCCATGCGCACCTTCTGATCTCAATTACAGCCTTTAGTCTCGGCTGATTGGTCCCAGCCGTGGCCCTTTCCTTTTATAGTTATACTTGATTTTTAGCCTCATCAAATATCAACACTTACTTTAACATTTTGAAACACATCTAAAGCATGTTAAAACATGTAATTAAACTTAAAATATGACATTAATATGTGAGTTTAGAACATTTTAAAATGTAAATATGAGAGTATTATGTAACATCAAAACATGAGACTAATGTAATGACTTATAGAAACAAAGTTGTAAAGATATATTGTTACTGTATAGATGAACCTTCATTGAAGTATATTAATATATGGAAGTATGAAGTTATGAAATTATTATTAATCCTATATGTATGATAATATGATTGTGATATGATGTGTTGCCTACAAATCATATGTTCAAGTATAAGTTCATGATGAGAGGTATGTTCAATTATCGGTACTCGAATTACTATATGAATATATGAATGCATATTTAAACACTGGACAATTGTGTACTATAATATGATCATACGCATGTGCAAGGTGTAAGATATAAATACATACATGATAGTTAATATTAAAAATGTTACTCATGAATGTTCATTTGATGCTGGAGTATATGAACCAAGAAAAATGAAAACATGTCATGTTACCTAGTTGTATACATATCGATGAATCTAAAGCTACTATTTTTAGTTGTATAACTTGTCCTTTAATGGGATGATATATATATAAAAGTCTAGATGATTATACATGATTCCTATTGATTTCTTGAAATTACTATGATACATATAGTTTGAAATGTTAACTTTACTTGTATAAAGAAGTAATGTGATTAGTAGAATATATGTGTGCATATATATATATATATATATATATATATGATCTTACATGGTTGGGTTCGAAGCTTGAAAACTATTTTAGAGTAATGATTCAAAGAATATGTTAAAGTGAAATGTAAGAATATGTCTTTACTTAATTGAAATGATATGATCAAGCATATGTGCTGTCACATGTTAGCATGCTAAAATGCAAATCTACAGTACTATAGACTCAATTATAGAAATCTTATTAAAGCATATAATGGTAATGTTATATAAGGCTATGTATACAAGTGTATGCATTAGAGAGGGAGTATCTTGTCATGTGATTGTTACATAAGCAAATTGTATAAATTGTTTATGAGTTGTACATATATGTTTATGTACTAAAGAATATATATACTTATCACATGATTATGTACTGGTACAAATGGCATTATATATGTATAGTCTTAACATGCAGAATAGTTACATGATTGAATAAGATTACAAGAATTAAACAATAATACCCAACAGTGAACATGTTCACAGGTTTACAGAAAGTTACACATGAACATATATATGAGTACATTGTTCATAGTTACACAAGAGTATACATGTGCATATAGGAATATAAATGAATTAAAGAAAAGATAAAGTAAAGGGATTTAATTGCCTGCTTTGAGTCTAGGATGTGGATAGATAGGCATGCCTATAAGGGTACCTTGCAGGTGCTTCTGAACATTTTTGGCCTATTAAAGTCCACTTGAATTTAAAAGTTACAGTGACCCTGTTTGGATTTAAAATTTAGAGTTGATTTGAACAACCCCGTTTGGATTGTAGTCGATCCCGCTTGGGTCCGCTTGACCGGTCCATATTATTTGTTTGACCCCATTTGGATCCATGTTATTTGTTTGATCCCGTTTGGGTCCACTGATTTATCATACAGTTTTATCCTTACAAGGGATCACCGTTTAATACCTCCGGGTATCTTATTTGTACCTTCGGGTGCCATGATTATAATCAACAGTTTTGTACCTTCAGGTGCTATAGTATAACCCGTTATCCACCTCTTTAGAATAGTGCAGGCTTATTATCAAAGGTTAAGAAAAGTTTAATAAGGCATGAAAGTTTTTAATTGACTTTATATTTATATCTTGCACCTTGCACATACATATAATCATATTATAGTACACAATTGTCCAGTGTTTAAATATGCATTCATATATTCATATAGCAATTCGAGTACCGATAATTAAACATACCTCTCATCATGAACTTATACCTAAACATATGATCTTTAGGCAACACATCATATCACAATCATATTATCTATAACACCTTTATCACTCTGATCTAACTGAACAATGCGTGCAAATCGATAATTTTTTTTTTAACTTTTGAGTAACACCAATACTTAATATTATAAATTTAACTTAGGTGTTCGATGACCTATAACTGTCTCGGATTACTATTCATATAATAAAATTTTGACAATATAACAGTTGTATATCTAACTAGCCTCCTGAAAAACAGACAAATCACAGCCTCTCAGAGGCACAACACTTCTAAAACAACCATCTCATTCTTCAAAACACCCATCAATCCACCATTAAGTCAAAAACAAATCATAACCACACACACACATATATATGTCTGCATATCTTTACATAATCATGTATTCGTACATAACTGTCTATTTATACACATGCCAAAACCTACTTAAGCTACTCACAAAATAACTTCTTTCAATTGTGTATTACTGCTCCTCCAGCTCGGTACCTACATGCAGCAAAAACTACATGCTGAGCATAAATTATGACTAGCGGTGACTAACAATCATAATAATTTCTTTAATAATATTTATTTCTTTCTTACAATACGATTATATGATTAATTTCTCAATGTAAATACAAGTAAGCACGTTTTGTTCAAAATCAAAGGGAAACAGTTTTTATCTATACTATTTACACTTATTCTTATTTATTGCTAAATTTTTGACGAATTTTCAATTTAATCCTTAAAACCTTGCTTAATTACAAAATTGTCCTCTTTATCTCATATTTATAAATTTGCCATCATAGTCATTTATTTTCATTTTTATTATACAATTTCTTCTATTATTCATCATTTATTTATTATTTTATCATTTTTGGGAAAAATTATATTTGAGTCCCTATACCATGGAAACTTTATCTTTTGACACTATTAGGTTTCCAAAATTATCATTTTACCCTTGTTAACTATTTCTTACTTATTTTTACTTATTAATTGCCCACTTTGGTAAAATTACTATTTTGCCTCTAAACTTTTATTTTCTTTCATTTAAGCCATTTTTTACACTTAAAACTTCATTTTTATCTTTCTTTTCACTTCTTTTAACTTATTATCACTTTCATGCCCCTAGTATAGTACCGACAGAAATTCTCAAACTAGATACTCAGGATGTGGACCCTATAGGCCACATACAGACTGAAAAATGATCTCAATGATCACTTTTCCACAGAACAGATATCAGATACAGATAGAAGCCATGGAGATCAGTGATCCGACCATAGCAAAGCAAGTCCCCATGACTTGCACCGCGATACAGATGTCCCTATGGCTAGCCAATTATATCATGAGCAAGGCTTTTACTGCCAGACTATTTCTAAGGGCATAATTTCATCAAAATCTCAATCAAAGCTTCATTTTCTTATATTTTCCTTACTTAATTATACTTGTTTTACTTATTATTTATTCTTTTTAATTCCTTCACATGATTTGTAAATTATTCTACCATAATTCACTGAAATTATTCACTTTCTCGTCAAATTGCACATTGTTTCACATTAATTCAATAATTTCATTACTTACATAATTGAGAACTTGTCTCTAAAATATCCATTTATTTTCTATAAATTTCATAAAAATTCTTAGGCATGTTATTTCATTTCTACTATGATTTTGAAGCATAATATCATCAAAATTCACAAAATAAACCTTAGTTTTCTTTAATGTTTCATTCGGCCAACAAAGGACCCACACCATATATTCATTTAACAATTTATTTAAGCATTTAAATACACTTATTTAAGGTCTTATAGCACTAATCTACCATTGCTTTCAATTAAACATCATTTTATCATTTTTATCCTAAGTTACATAAAGATTTCTTAACCAAAATCAAAGGAAATGTTAAGATTTATTAGTCACTAACCTTTCCTCCTTGCTCTAGGTTGCCTAAGCTTCCTTTTCCTTGCCTTTAGCCTTGGAAGCTTGCACTTCTCCTTGATTTCCTATGGAGGCCGAAATATCAACACATCAAAACTCTACTTTTTTGACCTCAAATGCTAAAATTGACATCAAAAATGAAATCTAGGCACCCAAAAATACAAGTAGGTGTTAGTGTAAGCCCTAGCCCCAATGCATTGTAACGAAACACTTGAAATTAATAAAATGAGGCATTAGTTTTATCTTTTGTATTCCTGTGCATATCAATTGATAAAACTATCCAAGAATGTCATTTCGGTTTAAGTTATCATGTGTGAGGCACATGGATTGTAAGACCTTGAAACAAATGAGACATCATTCTAAATATCCCTAGTCAGTCATTGTTATGGGAATAACAAATGAATTAAGACTAGTATGCTCTCTCTGATCTTATGAGTTCTGTCTTACGAATCATTAGGACAAGAGTGTCAATCAGAGATCATAGATACATGTTAAAGAACATGGTATCTGGATTCGATCCGCTCATGAGAACACTACATGGTACAAGTCATAAGTGTTTCTCATATGCAAGTTTTGTATCGGAGTTCTTAGACCTGAAATCTCTATGAAACTCTTTATGAATTACTGTGTACTTTGACATACACCTAACGTGCTCGTAACAGAGTGACAAGTACGGGTATGATTGGGTATGCACTGATTCATGTTAGAGAGCATGAGAGAAGTGAAGGGATTACCCCTCTCGATAAGAGAGAAAAATATCACCGGCCACTTGATCAGTGAACTGAGAAGTGTATGGCCATACCGAGATGAAATAATGAGTAATCATTATTTATCTGAGAGTTCAGTGTCACTGGAATATCAAGAAATGAATTAATGTATATAAGGATGACTAGTTCCATGCCTTATATTAATTCTGATATTTATGGGTAAGGGACTATGCGAAATTGCATTAGGTCACCAAATGCCATATGCATTTTCATTTAATTTGGAATGCTATAATATCTTGCTAGAGAATATATATAGCCTTTGAATTAATTTATTAATTCATTGCCAACATTAAATGGACCTATAGGATCGCACATAAAGCACTGGGCTTAAAATTGTATTGGAAATTAATTTAGACTTTTATTTAAAGTCAAATTAATGCATGCAATGGGTGAACAGATTTTTTACTGTTAACAATTGGTCACGAGAGAAATTTACTGGCATGTGTTAGGTTTAATTTCAATTGATTAATTATCTATGTATAATTAAGTTAATTGAGTATTAAATCCTAAATTATGTTTAATCAAAATATAATACTTGAGAGGGAATTAAAGTAACCAAAGTTTAAACTAGGAATCCTAGTTAAATTTGGCAACTAATTACCTTAGTTAAGTAAGTTTGTTTTGATTAACTAAATGATGCCATTTGAATTTAAATTCTAATAGAATTTAAATTAAAATATATATCTCTTAATTATTAAGTGTTAGTGGCTGAAATTGCTACCTAATTTAAGGCACTCACACATGACTAAAGTAAGTGATATATATTAAATGAATTAAAGGAATAATGGTGGGTGCCACTTTTATTCTTCTTCTCTCTTTTGGCCATGAGACTATTAGTGGGATTGGTAGAGATTCCTTTTGCTCTTAATTCTCTCATGGAAGGTGACTAAGAAAAAAAAAAGAAGAAAGAACAAGAAGAGTGCTTGTGTCTTTCAAACAATTCCATTGCCTAATACACAAATATAGAGCTAGCACTCTTGATTTTAAGCTATCTTTGCAAGTGTGTGTGAACATAGAGAGGAATGGCATAAAGGCTGTTCCTTTGGCATTGGTGGTGAAGATCTAAGGTAAATAAATTCATCTTAGTTGCTGGTCATCATCAAAATCAAGTCTTGAAGTGCATCTAAAGTTGTAAGTTTCAAAACTCTAAAATTGCATGTTTTCGATTCTAGTTTTGGATATGTATGGTATGCATGATAAAATTTTGTTTTTCCGCTGTGCTATCATGATTATCATACCATGTCTAGTTCCATCAGTGGTATCAGAGCCTAGACATGCTTATTTTAGTGCTTTAGATGCATGAAAAAATTAATTAAAATCGTTATTTTGAAAACATGCAAATCTGAAATTTTCTGTTTTGAGTTTTTTGCATTGTTTTGGTGTAAAAACGATTTTAATTGATTAGATAGGTATTATAATTAATATGACATGTTAATATACTGTCCTAAGATGTTATTAGGGCTGGTAATGGTCGGATTTAATTATTTATACCTGATGGTACATGTTAATTATGAAACTAGGTGCTAGTTGGCATGTAAATTGCTAGTTTAACAACTAGTTTTCAAAATTAAATGTAAAATTGATTTTGGCATGTTTGTAAGTGATTTTTAAAGATTAAATATCAGGTCTGGACATATTTTAAATTTGGTTTTAATTCTGGTCCATGACAATTTAATTGATTAATTTTAAAATCACTTAAAACAATGACTAGTTTGTGTTTGTTACATGTTTAATCAACATTGTTTGCTTTGTTTTGATTAAAATGGTAAAAAAACACATTTAGATTTAAATGGTACAGAATATTAAATCAATGTTTATGGACTTATTTAGTTTTTTAAATGACTCATAAAATTGATTTAAATGTTTGTGCATTTCATGGCATTACATAAGCATTAAACAACTAGTTTTTGTTGTTTGTTTGTTTTGCATGAATGCCGGGTATTATATATATATTTTCTTCATGATTTTATGTTTAATTCATGTTGGTACATATTATATGTATTTTTAATGTTTATGGGCTGTATGACATAAAATTAAAAATGGCAAAATTGGAAATTATACTAGAGTTGATTTATGGCACAAATCTAACTAGTTTGTGTTTTGGGCTTTTAAGAGAACTTATTCAATAAGAGGATTTAGTCCATTGGGCTTCGGCCCAGGCCCATCACGGGGTCTTCTCTTAAAGGTTCAAGTACATAATTTCCATTAATGGGCTTAGCTAAATTGATTAAAATTGGACTTTGTCTGATCCATGAATGCTATGTATATTTATTTGCTTGTTTGGTGTGATGAATGGATATGCATGGTGCATTCATGGGCCCTGGGTTTTTGTAATTAAATATGGCCTGCGTGCCATTATATTTTATTGTAAAAGTTTCATTTATTTCTTAGAATAGAATTTATTTGAAGACTTTGTAAATCAAGACGAAGCCCACCGAAGTGGAGAAGCCCAACTCGAAGATTCTTATGTAATAGTATAGAATCTTAGTTATAGGTTTTTGGGCCCATGTTTGTCACGCTTTACTTTATGCAATTATATATATATGCATGCTATGTATGGATGACAAATCGTATGCCATGTAAGCCGTAATAAAATGAATCCCTAAAAATAGTAAGTCACAAAGTTGCCTTCCTAATTCGAAACATGTCAAGGCATCGATCATCGGTCACGTAGACTAGGAGTCCTAGATGCGCCCGATTATCTTTGTGAGGCATGGGTTGTGAATGTAGGTTGGACTTAACATGGAATGGGATGCTCGGACCTAGGCGACTTATAAATGGGTTTGTGCTATAACATTGTTTGATGTTAGCCCATTTGATCCAAGAGTCATGTACGAGACATGATTGGAGTTTTTCCTACCTAAGTAACTTAACTTATTAGGTGTACAGGCTCAGCTTGACTAATAAGTTGTTGTGAAAAGTGGATCTTGGCCCACATTAAATCACTAACGCGAATTATTTATGGGGATATTAATTCGGTTTGTGGGATCATTAATAAGACCTCATTTAATCTTGCTAAATTTTATTGTAGATTGAAAATGGCATCTTCAAATAACAATTTCTCATTGCGATCGGTCCTTGAAAAGGACAAATTAAATGGCACCAATTTCATAGACTGGTCTCGAAACTTAAGAATAGTTCTTAAGCAAGAGAAGAAATCGTATGTTTTGGATGCACCCTTGCTTGAAGAACCAGGAAGGAACGCCTCTGCGGTTCAAAAGGAAACTTTTGAGACCAAGAAGAGTGACTCTAATGATGTGACCTGTTTGATGCTAGCCACTATGGTGCCTGAATTGCAAAAGCAATTTATGGACCAAGAGGCCTATGCGATCATGGTGCACCTCAAGGAGATGTTCCAAGAACAAGCTCGTCACGAGAGGTTCGTGACAACAAAGGCTTTAATTTCTTGCAAGATGGCAGAGGGTACTCCTGTTAGTACCCATGTACTCAAGATGAAAGGGTATCTTGATACTCTTGAGAAGCTTGAGGTACTAGTGCCAAAGGAATTGGCCACTGACTTGATCTTAGGATCATTGTCTGCTGCTTATGATCCATTTGTGATGAATTATAACATGCATGCAATGAACAAGTCAGTTACTGAGCTTCATGGGATGCTTAAGAATGCTGAGGAGAACATTCGAAAGACCAATCCCGTACTAATGGTTCAAAAGGGAATTAAGAAGGGACAAGCTAAGGGAAAGGGAAAGGGAAAACCCAAGTCAGTTGGGAGTGCACCTCAGGCCCAATCCAAGCCCAAGGCACCAAAACTCAAAGAGAGTGAGAGCACTTGCTTCCATTGCAACAAGATAGGGCATTGGAGGAAGAATTGCGCTCTCTTTAAGGAAGAACAAAAGAAGAATGGAGCCAAGGCGTCCAGTTCTGGTATTTTTGTTGTTGAAGTTAACCTTTCTATTTCTACCACTTGGGTATTGGATACCGGTTGTGGTTCTCACATTTGTTCAAATGTGCAGGGGTTAAGAAATAGGCGGTTACTTGGGAAGAATGAAGTGGACCTCCGTGTGGGGAATGGAGCACGAGTTGCTGCCATGGAGATAGGCGACTATCACCTCACTTTACCTTCCGGACTTTGTATTGTTTTGAATAATTGTTATTATGTGCCTGCTATGAGCAGAAACATTATTTCAGTTTCATGTTTGGATAATGATGAATTTGATTTTGTTATTAAAAAGGGCAATGCTCATATTCGTCGCGAAGGCATTTCTTATGGCAATGCCATGTTGCAAAATGGCCTTTATATCCTTGATTTACAAAACAAAGAGTCTATATACAACATTAATACAAAGAGGGTTAAATCAAACGAATTAAACCCTACTTACTTCTGGCATTGTCGTTTAGGATATGCAAACGAAAAACGCATTTCAAGACTCCACAAAACTGGAGTGCTTGGGTCATTTGACTTAGAATCTTATGACACATGCGAGCCATGTTTGTATGGAAAAATGACAAAGAGTCCTTTTAACAAGAAAGGTGAAAGGACTAATGGCTTATTGAAACTAATACATACCGATGTATGTGGACCATTAAGTACACAAGCTAGAAGTGGTTTTAGCTACTTCGTGACTTTCACAGACGACTTCAGTAGATATGGCTATGTCTATCTAATGAAGTACAAGTCTGAAACTTTTGAGAAATTCAAAGAGTTTAAGAACGAAGTAGAAAACCAACTTGGCAAAAGTATAAAAGCCATTCGATCAGATCGAGGTGGCGAATACTTAAGCCAAGAGTTTGATGATCATCTAAAAGAGTGTGGAATTATTTCACAGCTCACTCCTCCTGGAACACCGCAATGGAATGGTGTGTCCGAAAGGAGAAATCGAACTCTGTTGGACATGGTTCGATCTATGATGAGTCAAGCTAATCTTCCTATCTCTTTTTGGGGTTATGCATTAGAAACTGCTGCGTTTCTATTGAACCGTACTCCAACTAAAGCAGTTGAGAAGACACCATACGAGGTATGGACTGGGAAAGAACCCAATATGTCTTTTCTCAAGATTTGGGGCTCTTGGGAGTTCCTTTGACTAAAGAACAGTGCCCTAAAACCAAAGAGGAAAGGGACAACATGAGTAGAATCCCATATGCATCTGCTATTGGATCTATCATGTACGCTATGTTATGTACTAGGTTGGATGTTGCTCATGCACTGAGTATAACCAGTAGGTTTCAGCAAGACCCTGGTGAGAAGCACTGGTCTGCTGTAAAAGGGATCCTGAAGTACCTGCGAAGGACTAAGGATCACTTCTTGGTGTATGGTGGTCAAGAAGAGCTCGTCATACAAGGTTATGCCGATGCTGCTTTTCAGACCAGCACTCAGGATTCTAGATCGCAATCTGGGTTTGTTTTTGTTTTGAACGGTGGTGCTGTCAGCTGGAGAAGCTCGAAGCAAGAAACCGTTGCCGACTCAACTACAGAATCTGAGTATATTACAGCAAGTGAGGCTGCAATAGAGGCTGTTTGGATTAAAAATTTCATTAATGGATTAGGAGTGGTCCCAAGCGTCCTAGATCCATTAGAAATTTTCTGTGACAATAACGGGGCCATTGCACAGGCCAAGGAGCCCCGGTCACACCAGAAATCCAAACACATACTCAGAAGGTACCACTTGATCAGAGAAATCATTGATCGTGGGGACGTCGAGGTTAGCAAGATATCAAGTGAAGACAATGTAGCAGATCCTTTGACGAAACAGTTACGTCCAAATCTGCACGAAGCTCATTTGAGAGCGTTCGGTCTTAGGGCTATGCCCAATTGGGACTAGTGCTAGTGGTAGATTGTTAGTGTAAGCCCTAGCCCCAATGCATTGTAACGAAACACTTGAAATTAATAAAATGAGGCATTAGTTTTATCTTTTGTATTCCTGTGCATATCAATTGATAAAACTATCCAAGAATGTCGTTTCGGTTTAAGTTATCATGTGTGAGGCACATGGATTGTAAGACCTTGAAACAAATGAGACATCATTCTAAATATCCCTAGTCAGTCATTGTTATGGGAATAACAAATGAATTAAGACTAGTATGCTCTCTCTGATCTTATGAGTTCTGTCTTACGAATCATTAGGACAAGAGTGTCAATCAGAGATCATAGATACATGTTAAAGAACATGGTATCTGGATTCGATCCGCTCATGAGAACACTACATGGTACAAGTCATAAGTGTTTCTCATATGCAAGTTTTGTATCGGAGTTCTTAGACCTGAAATCTCTATGAAACTCTTTATGAATTACTGTGTACTTTGACATACACCTAACGTGCTCGTAACAGAGTGACAAGTACGGGTATGATTGGGTATGCACTGATTCATGTTAGAGAGCATGAGAGAAGTGAAGGGATTACCCCTCTCGATAAGAGAGAAAAATATCACCGGCCACTTGATCAGTGAACTGAGAAGTGTATGGCCATACCGAGATGAAATAATGAGTAATCATTATTTATCTGAGAGTTCAGTGTCACTGGAATATCAAGAAATGAATTAATGTATATAAGGATGACTAGTTCCATGCCTTATATTAATTCTGATATTTATGGGTAAGGGACTATGCGAAATTGCATTAGGTCACCAAATGCCATATGCATTTTCATTTAATTTGGAATGCTATAATATCTTGCTAGAGAATATATATAGCCTTTGAATTAATTTATTAATTCATTGCCAACATTAAATGGACCTATAGGATCGCACATAAAGCACTGGGCTTAAAATTGTATTGGAAATTAATTTAGACTTTTATTTAAAGTCAAATTAATGCATGCAATGGGTGAACAGATTTTTTACTGTTAACAATTGGTCACGAGAGAAATTTACTGGCATGTGTTAGGTTTAATTTCAATTGATTAATTATCTATGTATAATTAAGTTAATTGAGTATTAAATCCTAAATTATGTTTAATCAAAATATAATACTTGAGAGGGAATTAAAGTAACCAAAGTTTAAACTAGGAATCCTAGTTAAATTTGGCAACTAATTACCTTAGTTAAGTAAGTTTGTTTTGATTAACTAAATGATGCCATTTGAATTTAAATTCTAATAGAATTTAAATTAAAATATATATCTCTTAATTATTAAGTGTTAGTGGCTGAAATTGCTACCTAATTTAAGGCACTCACACATGACTAAAGTAAGTGATATATATTAAATGAATTAAAGGAATAATGGTGGGTGCCACTTTTATTCTTCTTCTCTCTTTTGGCCATGAGACTATTAGTGGGATTGGTAGAGATTCCTTTTGCTCTTAATTCTCTCATGGAAGGTGACTAAGAAAAAAAAAAAAGAAGAAAGAACAAGAAGAGTGCTTGTGTCTTTCAAACAATTCCATTGCCTAATACACAAATATAGAGCTGGCACTCTTGATTTTAAGCTATCTTTGCAAGTGTGTGTGAACATAGAGAGGAATGGCATAAAGGTTGTTCCTTTGGCATTGGTGGTGAAGATCTAAGGTAAATAAATTCATCTTAGTTGCTGGTCATCATCAAAATCAAGTCTTGAAGTGCATCTAAAGTTGTAAGTTTCAAAACTCTAAAATTGCATGTTTTCGATTCTAGTTTTGGATATGTATGGTATGCATGATAAAATTTTGTTTTTCCGCTGTGCTATCATGATTATCATACCATGTCAAATTCCATCAGTAGGTACCTTAGAAAGAATTTTAACTTATTGGTTTCACTTACCTCAAATGAAACCATAAATTCTCTCTCTTGATTTTCCTTGCTTTTCTTCCTTTTTTTGAAGGGAGGAGGGTACTAAGCTCAACTAAAGAGGTGGAAATTACTATCCTAAGGCTAACTTTAGTGTGAGATGGAGAGAGGAGGAGAGAAAACTCAAGCAATAGTGGTGAGGGTGGTTCGGCCAAAGGGAAGAGGTGGAGAGGAAGATGAAGATGCTGGGTTTTTCCAAATTTTTTCCTCTATTTATATCCATTCTTTTGAGTGAAATAGGCTTGGGTTGGCTATTGGGCTTAATTAACTAATTAAAGTCCATTAACAACCTAATTCAACCCCTAAATGATTTCTCTCATTTCTTCACTTCAAATTTGATTTCATAATTTTTATCACGTCAAAAATAGATAGTACACAAAATTTTGGCTGAATCAGAGTCCGTTACTGGTCCGATCCAATCAAACTGATTCGATTCGATAACTGTCGACATCGCCGAAAAATTTATTTTTTATACCAAAATATTCTTCATAAAATTTCATTAAGAGCTGTAAAATATGGCAATTTTTAGAGTCCATTTGCTATTTTTAAAAATTTATGCAAAATCAATTCACCTTCTCTACTAAGAAAATTGACTCGCTACATTTTTTGTATTTTTGACTTTCGAATGCCTATTTGACCTCGGTTTCACTTCAAATTTCAATCCCGAACTCACCATGACCAATACTTTTCGATGGTCAAATAAAATATTTTTCACTTTCGGATCCAATTTACGATCCGGGTGCACTATTCACCATCGGAATTTACTGTTCACGATCAGGCCGGTGTTGAGGCCATTACAATTCTCCCCTACTAAAAGAAATTTCGTCCTCGAAATTTACCTGTAATGAAGAGGTGAGGATACTTTCGTCTCATAGTTGCTTCTGGTTCCCAAGTAGCTTCTTCAACGTTATGGTGGTACCACAGTATCTTCACTAGTGGAATCTGTTTGTTTCTGAGTTGACAGACTTCTTTTGCTAAGATCTTCACTGGTTCCTCTTCATAGGTCATATCATCAGCCACTTGAATTTCCTCCGGAGTAATCACGTGACTAGGATCTGACCTATATCTACGGAGCATAGCCACGTGGAACACATCATGTATCTTTTCTAGCTTCGAAGGTAACTTCAATCAATAAGCTACGGAACCCACTCGCTGAAGTATCTCATAAGGGCCAATAAATCTAGGATTCAACCTGCCCTTCTTTCCAAATCTCAAGATTTTTCTCCATGGAGATACTTTCAGGAACACTCGATCTCCAACCTGAAACTCTATGTCCTTCCTCTTCAAATCAGCATAGGACTTCTGACGATCCATAGCTTATTTCAATCTTCCTTTAATGACCTGAACTTTCTCTTCAGAATCACAGATCAAATCAGAACCCGCTAACTTTCTTTCATTTAGTTCAGTCCAACAAAGAGGAGTTCTGCACTTTCTACCGTAAAGTGCTTCAAAAGAAGCCATTTTCAAACTGGATTGGTGACTGTTGTTGTATGCAAACTCTGCCAAAGGTAAATGTTTTTCCCAACTGATGCCAAACTCTAGGATACAGCATCTGAGCATATCTTCCAAAACCTGGATCACTCTCTCGGACTGGCCGTCTGTCTGAGAGTGAAAGGCTGTATTAAAGTGAAGCCTCGTTACCCAAAGCATCTTGAAAATTGTGCCAAAAAAGAGAAGTAAACCTCGAATCCCTGCCAGAAAAAATGGAAGATGGTACTCCATACAATCTTACTATCTCATTAATGTATAATTCCGCCAGCTTTGACAAAAGATAATCCATCCGTACTAGCAAAAAGTGAGCAGACTTAGTAAGTTAATCTATAATCACCCAGATGGCGTCATGTTTCTTTTGAGTCAGAGGTAAGCCTGTCACAAAATTTATGGTTACCCGGTCCCATTTTCGCTCTGGTACTAACAAAGGATGCAACAACCCTGAAGGAACCCGGTGCTCAGCTTTTACTTGCTGACATATCAGACATTTACTTACAAACTCTGTCACATCTCGCTTCATACCTGGCCACCAATAGAAAGCCTTCAAATCTTGATACATTTTATTACCTCCAGGATGCATAGCATAGCTGCTGTGATGTGCTTCAATTAGAATACTTTTCTTCAACTTTTCTTGATTTGGGACACAAAGCCTTTGCTTGAAATAGAGGCTCCCATCATCACTTAAGGAATAATTCTCTACACTACCATTCTAAAGCATGTTTTTAATACTCATCAACCGATCATCTTCTTTCTGAGTAGTCTTAACTTGATGCGCAAAGTCAGGCTTTACTTGCAATTCAGCTACCAGGGCTCCATCTGAAGCTAAACTTAAATGGACATTCATAGCTCGGAGAGCTGCAAACAAAACAATCAATTACTAATGCAAAAAATTACTTATACTAATTACTTAAGGATATTAACATCACCTAACATAGATTTCCTGCTAAGTGCATCGGCTACTACATTAGCTTTTCCTGGGTGGTAATCGATGTAGCAATCATAATCTTTGATCAATTCCAACCAGCACCTTTGTCTAAGGTTTAGTTCTTTTTGGGTAAGTAGATATTTTAAACTCTTATGATATGAGTAAATATATCATTTCTCTCCATATAAGTAATGTCTCCAAACTTTTAGTGCAAAAACAATGGCTGCTAACTCCAGATCCTGGGTAGGGTAGTTCTTCTCATGTGTTTTCAGCTGTCTAGAGGCATATGCAATCACCTTACCTTCTTGCATCAAAATGCAACCTAATCCATTCATGGATGCATCACTGTAGATCACAAAATCCTTACCCGACTCAGGTTGAGTAAGAATTGGAGCTTCAGTCAACATACTTTTAAGGCTTTCAAAGCATTGTTGACAAGCATCAGTCCACACAAATCTAGTATTCTTCTGTAGTAACTGGGTTAAAGGTATTGCAATAGTAGAAAAACCTTAGATGAATCTCCTGTAGTACCCGGCTAAACCCAAAAAACTCTTTACTTCAGTAACATTTTTGGGTGGTTTCCATTGGAGAATCATATCAATCTTTCAAGGATCCACTTTAATACCTTCTGTCGAGATCACATATCCCAGAAAAGACACCTCATTTAACCAAAAGTCACATTTGATGAACTTAGCATATAATTGTTTTTCTCTCAGGACCTATAGAACAATCGTCAGATGCTTATCATGCTCTTCTGGCGTCTTGAAATAAACCAGAATGTCATCAATAAAAACTGGTCCAAATAGGGGTGGAAAACCCTATTCATCAAGTCCATAAAGGCAGCTGGAGTATTTGTAAGTCCAAAAGGTATGACTAGAAACTCATAGTGGCCATACCTGGTGTGGAAAGCAGTTTTCGGTACATCTGCTTCTTTTACTCCCATCTGGTAATAGCCTGATCTCAGGTCAATCTTTGAGAAAATACCTGCTCCCTTAAGCTGATCAAACAAGTCTTCAATGCAAGGGAGAGGATACTTGTTCTTAATAGTAACTTTATTCAGTTGCCTATAATCAATGCACAATATGAGTATACCATCTTTCTTCTTTACAAACAGGACCGGCGCTCCCCAAGGAGAGACACTGGGCCTAATAAAGCCCTTATCTAACAATTCTTGTAACTGAATTTTCAATTATTTTAACTCTGCAAGCGCCATCCTATAGGGAGCAATAGAAATAGGTGCAGTACCTGCAGCAACATCAATGGAAAATTCTACTTCCCTGTCAGGTGGTAAGCCTGGCAACTCATCAGGAAAGACATCCTGAAACTCTCTGACAGTAGGCACTTCTGACATCCTTGGACTAACTTTCTTTGCTTCCACTGCATAACACAAGTAAGCCATACATCCTTTTCTAATCAAATTTTTAGCAGCAGTGGCAGATATCACATCAAACAGGAAATCAGTTCTCACACCTACCACTGTAATCTCTCGATCACCACTAAGCTTTAAGGTAACTCTCTTCCTCCTCCAATCGATAGTCGCTTGATAGGCGGATAACCAACCCATCCCTAAAATCACGTCAAACTCGTGAAAGGGTAAAGCAATCAAGTTTGCCAGGAAGATATGTCCCTAAGTACTAATAGGACACTGTCTGAATACCCTATTTACCACTACACTATGTCCTAGAGGATTACTCATCAAGATGTCATGGTCCAAACATGCCTCTATCATCCCTTTATCTCGTGCTAAAGCAGTGCTAATGTAGGAGTGTGTGGAACCAAGATCAATCAATGCATGTATTGAATCAGACAGCAAGAAAAATTTACCTACTATCACATCTGAAGCATCCTCATCTTCACATGCTCTGACAGCATAAGTCTGACCCGATGCTCTCCTCTGACCCTGTGATGTCTGTCCAATCGATCTAGAGGCTGAAGTATGAGGGGCGGCTCCCTTACCCTGACCCCTAGGTGCTGAAGATCCTATACCTGATACCAGTGAAGTAACTGAGGCAGTCTACATGATAGGATAGTCTCTAATCCAATGATCTCTGGACCCACATCTGAAACAAGCTCCTGTCAGAAGTCTACACTCTCCGGGATAAATCTTACCACAGTGCTCACAAGCCACTGCGGAACCACTATCTCTATTTCGAGAGGTACTAACAGCCAGAGCTCTGCCTCGAGATGCACCTCCCTGACCTCGGCCTACTGCTGTCGATAATTGTCCCTGAGATGCCTGAGATCCCTTTGCCTTCTTTTCTTTACCATTGAACTGCCCTTATTTTCTCTTTTGCTGAAATCGAGACTGCCTCTCAGCCTGTGTAGTCTCTAACTTTATGGTTGCTTCAACCATAGCACGCAAAGTGGGATACTTCTGAGCTCCAATAATCTGTCTAAGCTCGGTATGCAGGCCTCTCTCAAATCTGTAACACAATTTCTCCTCTGTAGCCTGGCCTTCATCCAGGTAAGCACTAAACCGCTCGAACTCCCGTTCATACTCTGCCACTATCTTATTTCCCTGTTTTAATCTCCAGAAAGGCTCTTGCATAGTAGCTTTATACTCGGACCCAATATACTTCTTCTCAAACTGGTCCACAAAGAACTCCTAACTCAACTTATCTTCAGGAGTATGTCTTCTAACTGAATCCCACCAGATGAATGCAGGACCCTGAAGTAATGCTACAATGCCTTCAAATTTTTCTTTCAGTGGACTATGAGTTATCTCAAACAACCTTTTTATCTTGTATAACCATTCTTCAGCCACTGAAGGTGTCAATGGTTCTCTTCCAGCAAAGTCTTCCACCCCCAATCTCTTCAATTGTTCCATAATAGGTCTCCACCTAGGTGGGGCTGACTGAACCTGCACTACTGTCGGCTGAGGCTGCGCTGGAACTGGAGCTGCTTGCAGTTGCTGCTGAATGTAGTCAGCCATCAAATCAAGGAAGTTTGGCTGAGGGAAAGGAGGTGGTGCCACAGGAGGAGGGTTCCTTTGTGGGGCCTCTTGTCACCTAATATTACTTGATGCCTCGCTCCTGCTGTCAGCTGACTGTTGTCCTTGATCAGTAGACATCTTTTCACTATAAAACAAAAGGAGCAGATGCACATTAGTTCCAAAACACTCACTTCCCAAAAATAATTAGCATGTATGTACAGATAAATCAATTCATACCCACTCCAATCTTAGAACCACCTAAACCTTTGCTCTGATACCAATAAAATTGTAACACCCTTATCACTCCGATCTAACTGAACAGTGTGCGCAAATCGGTAATTTTTTTTTAACTTTTGAGTAACACCAATACTTAATATTATAAATTTAACTTAGGTGTTCGAAGACCTATAACTGTATCGGATTACTATTTATATAATAAAATTTCGGCAATATAACGGTTGTATATCTAACTAGCCTCCTGAAAAATAGACAAATCACAGCCTCTCATATACACAATACTTCTAAAACAACCATCTCATTCTTCAAAACTCCCATCAATCTGCCATTAAGTCAAAAACATATCATAACCACACACACACATATATATGTCTGCATATCTTTACATAATCATGTATTCAAACATAACTGTCTATTTATATACATGCTAAAATCTACTTAAGCTACTTAACAAAATAACTTCTTTCAGTTGTGCATTATTGCTCCTCTAGCTCGGTACCTGCATGCAGCAGAAACTACATGCTAAGCATAAATTATGCCTAGCGGTGACTAACAATCCTAATAATTTCTTTAATAATATTTATTTCTTTCTTACGATACGATTATATGATTAATTTCTCAATGTAAATACAAAAAAGCACGTTTTGTTCAAAATCAAAGGGAAATAGTTGTTATCTATACTATTTGCACTTATTCTTATTTATTACTAAATTTTTGACAAATTTTCAATTTAATCCTTAAAACCTTGCTAAATTACAAAATTGTCCTTTTTGTCTCATATTTACAAATTTGCCATCATAGTCATTTATTTTCATTTTTATTATACAATTTCTTCTATTATTCATCATTTATTTTTATTTTACCATTTTCTTGAAAAATTATATTTTAGTCCCTATACCATGGAAACTTTATCTTTTGATACTGTTAGGTCTCCAAAATTACCATTTTGCCCTTACTAACTATTTCTTACTTATTTGTACTTATTAATTGCCCACTTTGACAAATTATCATTTTATCCCTAAACTTTTATTTTCTTTCATTTAAGCCCTTTTTTCACTTAAAACTTCATTTTTATCTTTCTTTTCACTTTTTTTAACTTATTATCACTTTCATGCTCCTAGTACAGTACCGACAGAAAATTCTCAAACTAGATACTAGGGACGTGGACCCCATGGGTCACATACAAACCGAAAAATGATATCAAAGATCACTTTTTCACAGAACAGATATCAGATACAGACAAAAGCCATGGAGATCAGTGATCCTACCATAGCAAAGCAAGTCGCAATGACTTGTATCGCGGTACAAATGTCCCTATGGCTAGCCAATTATATCCTAAGTAAGACTTTTACTGCCAAACTATTTCTAAGAGCATAATTTCATCAAAATCTCAATCAAATCTTCATTTTCTTATATTTTCCTTACTTAATTATACTTGTTTTACTTATTATTTATTCTTTTCAATTCCTTCACATGATTTGTAAATTATTCTACCATAATTCACTGAAATTATTCACTTTCTCGTCAAATTGCACATTGTTTCACATTAATTCAATAATTCCATTACTTACATAATTGAGACCTTGTCTCTAAAATATCCATTTAATTTCTATAGACTCCACAAAAATTCTTAGGCATGTTATTTCATTTCTACTATGATTTTGAAGCATAATATCATCAAAATTCACAAAATAAACCTTAGTTTTCTTTAATGTTTCATTCGGCTAACAAAGGACCCACACCATATATTCATTTAACAATTCATTTAAGCATTTAAACACACTTATTTAAGGTCTTATAGTACTAATCTACCATTACTTTCAATTAAACATCATTTTATCATTTTTACCCTAAATTACATAAAGATTTTTTAACCAAAATCAAAGGAAATATTAAGATTTATTAGTTAATAACCTTTCCTCTTTGCTCTAGGTTGCCTAAGCATCATTTTTCTTGCCTTTAATCTTGGAAGCTTGCACTTCTCCTTGATTTTCTATGGAGGCCAAAATATCAATACATCAAAACTCTACTTTTTTGACCTCAAATGCTAAAATTGACATTAAAAATGAAATTTAGGCACCCAAAAATACAAGTAGGCACCTTAAAAAGAATTTTAACTCATTGGTTTCACTTACCTCAAATGAAATCCTAAATTCTCTCTCTTGATTTTCCTTGCTTTTCTTCCTTTTTTTGAAGGGAGGAGGATACTAAGCTCAACTAGAGAGGTGGAAATTACTATCCTAAGGCTAACTTTAGTGTGAGATGGAGAGAGGAGGAGAGAAAACTCAAGCAATAATGGTGGAGAGTGTTTCGGCCAAAGGGAAGAGGTGGAGAGGAAGATGAAGATGCTGGATTTTTCCAAATTTTTCCCTCTATTTATATCCATTTTTTTGAGTGAAATGGGCTTGGGTTGGCTATTGTGCTTAATTAACTAATTAAAGTCCATTAACAACCTAATTCAAGCCCTAAATGATTTCTCCCCTTTCTTCACTCCAAATCACTTCAAATTTAATTTCATAATTCTTATCACATCAAAAATAGATAGTACACAAAATTTTGGCTCAATCGGAGTCCGTTACTGGTTAAATCCAATCGAACAGATCCGATTCGACAACTGTCGACATCGCCGAAAAATTTATTTTTTATACCAAAATATTCTTCATAAAATTTTATTAAGAGCTGCAAAATATGATAATTTTTAGAGTTCATTTGCTATTTTTAAAAATTTATACAAAATCAAGTCACCTTCCCTACTAGGAAAAATTAACTCGCTACCATTTTCGTATTTTTGACTTTCGGAAGCCTATTTGACCTCAGTTTTACTTCAAATTTCAGCCCCAGACTCACCATAACCAATACTTTCCGATGGTCAAATAAAATATTTTTCACTTCCGGATCCGATTTACGGCCCGGGTGTACTATTCACTATCGAAATCTACTGTTCTCGGTCAGGCCGGTGTTGAGACAATTACATTATCATACATATGGGATTAATAATAATTTCATAACTTTATACTTACATATATTAATCTACTTCAATGAAGGTTCATCTATACAGTAACAATATATCTTTACAACTTTGTTTCTATAAGTCATTACATTAGTCTCATATTTTGATGTTACATAATACTCTCATATTTACATTTTAAAAGGTTCTAAACTCACATATTAATGTCATATTTTAAGTTTAATTACATGTTTTAACATGCTTTAGATGTATTTCAAAATGTTAAAGTAAGTGTTGATATTTGATGAGGCTAAAAATCAAGTATAACTATAAAAGGAAAGGGCCATAGCTGAGACAATTGGTCCTAGCCGAGACTAAAGGCTGTAATTGAGATCAGAAGGTGCGCATGGCTGAGACAAAATGGTCTCGGCCGCGCCTCCCTGAAATGCCATACAAAATTTCTGCAAACAGTTTTTCTAAAGCTAATTACACATCATTTTATACCTCCCAAACATCCTTTTCAGCAAAAATGGTCTTCTACAACTTTGTTCTTCTATGTTTCTAGTTTCTAAAAAATCAAACCTCATCTCAATATCAGTTCTAATTTGAAAAATATTATCAAAATACTGAAGACTGTTCATGAGTACGAGATTGCACACTTGTCCAATTTTCAAGCTAGGTTATGACCCATTTAGAAGCAGAATTAGAATGTGATTTCTCTTATGAAATCTTTTTCTGGACGTCTATTTTAACATCCAATTGGAATTATCTAATTATCTGTTCTCAAACTCAAGATATTACCAAAAAAATACAACTAGGTCCAGTGAACCCAAACCCAGAATTTTAAAACTTACATGCATGTCCATTTTAACATCAAAGATTGATGTTTTATTTCAAGTTACTTATCAAAATGCAACCATATCACAATTTAATCACATATTTCACTCAAGGAAAAACATATGCATGAAGAATAAGTTCCCAAACATGTTTTGTAACCTTAGTCTCCTTCCAAGATCTCCTTTTTCTTTCACTACTCAAAGCCAACTATAAATATCATCTCCTTCGATTTCCTACCTGCATAAAGAAATGAAGATTAAGAAAAGAAGAATCATGGCAGGTGAAGAGGATATTTAAAGGAAAAAGGAAGATTAGAAGCAATTATACCTTAACTAAAATGAACAAGGCCAAAGATCTTCTATTACGAAAGGCATATGCAAGAAGCTAGGGATTTGATTGTAGATGAAGGAGTTAAATTTTGAGAGAGAAGAGAAAAGAGAAAATATGAACTTCCTAGAGCATGCCATCCAAATCCACTTCCTAAAATGACAAAGTTTCAAATCTAGAGATAGGGATATAGAGATAAGAGAAAGGAATGAACATAACCCACATCCCCTTTCTCAATCACATGAAGGACTTGGGAGTTGTGAGTGGAATGGGTCTCCCACTCACACTCCACTACTTTTTTTAATGATAAAATAAGCCCCCATCACATTATAGTGGGTAAAATACATATTACTCCTTGCATGAAGTTCTCATTTTTACAATTGACCCACCAAATTACTAATCACAATTTTTACCCAAAACTTATTTCCTTTCTTTCAATTTTGAATCCATTATAACTTTCTGTCTTTTATATTAATCTCATAATCACCTATATGGTAAAATTAGCATTTACCCCTCAACCATCTTTGTCTATTAATTCAATGGGTAGTTTAATTAGACTTTAATTTAACCTTAATCTCTATAATTAGACATTAATAATATGTTAATGCCCTTGAATTCTTCTAGGGCCTAATTTGGATCCTAACAATTCTCTCCCCCTTTAAGAATTTCATCCTTAAAATTCATACCTGTACCCTTTACTTATATATATCACTACTATCTCTATATTTCTGTCTATACTCATGTATCTATCTCAATTCACTTTCATTCAATACTATCTCTACTAGCTTCACTTGTTGTTTATAATATAACATTTACATTACTATACTTTATCACATATATATTCTATCTAACTTTATCTCTTTGTAACTACAACATACTCTAGATTCTTCCTTTAACTTGATTCACTTCGCAAATAACCCTACCGCCAAATAAGGATAACCTTATCATATAGTTATATCATTACTTTGCTCAAGGTATATCCTATCAGTTTTCTTTTTCAGTTGGGACCTGTACATGTGGTATGATGCTATTCATGTTTTGTCAAGTAATGCACAATGTTATGCGATCAATGTATGCTTTCATATATGCAATAGAATACAGAGGTGTATTTTCATGTTCTGTATATCTTATGCCCCATCCCATATGAAATGTTTGCCAACGGCCCATGCCTGTTAAGGAATCACTGACATATATACCAAGCATCGTAAACAACCTCAATTTCCTCATGACAACATCACATATGATTGATTGTTTCTATAATACATAAACTTTTCTTCCTAACTCTTATTAAAATAATTTTCTGTATACTCCATTCACACAAAATCAATATTCTCAAATACTATTCATATATACATATTATATACTATTTGATATGAATTTTAAGATCCCAAGGAAAAGAATTTCATACATAAAGTTCATATCCTCAACATTAATCTTTCCATATCAACTCACTTCAATACTGTCACAGTGAAATGGAGATATCTGCATTGGCCAACACACTATAACTTCCTATAACAGCTACTCTAAACACTTATAGCCTAGGAATGGCTAAACCTTTACTCTAATACCACTAATTGTAGCACCACTATCCTATAATATATATATATCACTTTATCCATCTCACTACACATGTTTTACTATGCAACATAAACATATACCAACTATATAGAGAACTGATATTCATACTTAATCCATAAGAGTGATATACTATTAAAACTTTACAATATACATTAGAGTCTCTTTAAAAAATATAACAACTGATTAACATCTTACAATATACAAAAAGCCCAAAAATAAAAGTCTATACTAGTCTCTCTCGTTGACTTGAGTTGGCCATCCAGCTGCAAATATCAGCCCAACAACCTACACGGATGAAACACCCGTGCTAAGCTATAAAGTTTAGTGGGAAACTAAATCATGATAAACGACCACTCACAGTGATCGTCAATAAGCACACAACATGCTTCAAATATAACAATGATTTATTTCAAGCAATGAAAGAAATTAAACATTTACATTCACTTATAGAAATCATAAAGTTCAACGGTAAGAATTTGTATTGACATTTCAATCACTATATATGATCATACAAGTTTCAACATCCTTTGGACTTAAATTGAACTATTTAAAATATGATTATTTTATTAATCAATGCTTAATCATAAAAGTGTAGTTATCTATTATTAATTTCATAAACAATCTTCACAAGTATTGAAATTATCTTACTCCTATTCTTATATGTCTAGGATATACACAAATTATAATTATATAACAAATCAATACTTCCAATTACCATGAGATTATAATATTACTACGGGCTTACTTTATGTTCCATAAGTTATTCATGTTATAACATAATAGATATATCATAAAAATAAGCCTATCAACCAATCATAACACTTATATATAATCACCATAAATAACAAATACACGTTAAAGAATGTGCACATGCAACAATGTGAACACATATTTAATCATAAGAAAAATATTTCAAAAACAATGGTTGTTATTGTCTAACTTTTATAATCTTTAATATACAATATGCTTATTCAATTATAAAATTGTTGCGCCCATTAGATATTATAATACTCTTGAACTTAATAAAAGTTCCTTCATCAATCATGTATTGGCATACATATAGAAATAAGATTTATGATCACAAAGGCATATATATATCATCAATTTAATCAAAGTATTAATATAATGTCAATTCATCATTTAACAATTAGCATGTATTTTTGATACTAGCAGTATCACTTACATATATTTACTATTGGGCATTCCTATAGATGCGGGTTTTATATGCAATGAAAGGAATTTTATTGTAGAATAGTATGAAGTCAATTAAGAACTTTCATGCCTTATTAAACTTTTCTTAATCTTTGATAATAAGCTTGCACTATTCTAAAGAGGTGGATAACGGGTTATACTATAGTACCTGAAGGTACAAAACTGTTGATTATAACGATGACACCCGAAGGTACAAATAAGATACCCGAAGGTATTAAACAGTGATCCCTTGTAGTGATAAAACTGTATGATAAATCGGTGGACCTAAATGGGGTCAAACAAATAACATGGACCGGTCAAGCGGATCCAAGCGTGGTCTGCTACAACCCAAATAGGGTTGTTCAAATTGACGCTAACTTTTAAACCCAAACAGGGTCACTGTAACTTTTAAATTCAAGTGGATCTAAATAGGCCAAAAATGTTCAGAAGCAGTTGCAAGGTACCCTTATAGGCATGCCTATCTATCCACATCCTAGACTCAAAGCAGGCAATTAAATCCCTTTACTTTATCTTTTCTTTAATTCATTCAAATTCCTATATGCACATGTATACTCTTGTGTAACTATGAACAATGTACTCATATACATGTTCATGTGTAACTTTCTGTAAACCTGTGAACATGTTCACTGTTGGGTATTTTTGTTTAATTCTTGTAATCTTATTCAATCATGTAACTATTCCGCATGTTAAGACTATACATATATAATGCCATTTGTACCAGTACATAATCATGTGATAAGTATATATATTCTCTAGTACATAAACATATATGTAAAACTTATAAACAATTTATACAATTTGCTCATGTAACAATCACATGACAAGATACTCGCTCTCTAATGCATACACTTGTATACATAGCCTTATATAACATTACCATTTTATGCTTTAATAAGATTTCTACAATTGAGTCTATAGCACTGTAGATTTGCATTTTAGCATGCTAACATGTGACAGCACATATGCTTGATCATATCATTTCAATTAAGTAAAGACATATTCTTACATTTCATTTCATCTCTGAACCAATCATAACACTTATATATCATCATCATAAATAACAAATACACGTTAAAGAATGTGCACATGCAATAATGTGAACACACATATAATCATAAGAAAAATATTTCAAAAACATTGGTTATTATTGTCTAACTTTTATAATCTTTAATATACAATATGATTATGCAATTATAAAATTGTTACGCCCATTAGATATTATAATACTCTTGAACTTAATAAAAGTTCCTTCATTAATCATGTGTTCGCATACATATAGAAATAAGGTTTATAATCATAAAGGCATATATATATCATCAATTTAATCAAAGTATTAATATAATATCAATTCATCATTTAACAATTAGCATGTATTTTTTATACTAGCAGTATTACTTACATATATTTACTATTGGACATTCCTATAGATGCGGGTTTTATATGCAATAAAAGAAATTTTATTGTAGAATAGTATGAAGTCAATTAAGAACTTTCATGCCTTATTAAACTTTTCTTAATCTTTGATAATAAGCTTGCACTATTCTAAAGAGGTGGATAACGGGTTATACTATAGCACCTGAAGGTACAAAATTGTCGATTATAATGGTGACACCCAAAGGTACAAATAAGATACCCGGAGGTATTAAACGGTGATCCCTTGTAGGGACAAAACTGTATGATAAATCGGTGGACTCAAACGGGGTCAAAAAAATAACATCAATCTAAACGGGATCAAACAAATAACATGGACCGGTCAAGCGGATCCAAGCGGGGTCGGCTACAATCCAAACGGGGTTGTTCAAATTAACGCTAACTTTTAAACCCAAACAAGGTCACTGTAACTTTTAAATTCAAGTGGACCTAAATAGACCAAAAATGTTCAGAAGCAGCTGCAAGGTACCCTTATAGGCATGCCTATCTATCCACATCCTAGACTCAAAGCAAGCAATTAAATCCCTTTACTTTATCTTTTCTTTAATTCATTCAAATTCCTATATGCACATGTATACTCTTGTGTAACTATAAACAATGTACTCATATACATGTTCATGTGTAACTTTCTGTAAACCTGTGAACATGTTCACTGTTGGGTATTTTTGTTTAATTCTTTTAATCTTATTCAATCATGTAACTATTCTGCATGTTAAGACTATACATATATAATACCATTTGTACCAGTACATAATCATGTGATAAGTATATATATTCTCTAGTACATAAACATATATGTAAAACTTATAAACAATTTATACAATTTGCTCATGTAACAATCAGATAACAAGATACTCCCTCTCTAATGCATACACTTGTATACATAGCCTCATATAACATTACCATTATATGTTTTGATAAGATTTCTGTAATTGAGTGTAAATGTTTAATTTCTTTCATTTCTTGAAATAAATCATTGTTATATTTGAGGCATGTTGTGTGCTTGTTGACGATCACTGTGAGTGGTCGTTTATCATGATTTAGTTCCCCACTAAACTTTATAGCTTAGCACGGGTGTTTCATCCGTATAGGTTGTTGGGATGATATCTGCAACTAGATGGCCAACTCAAGTCAACGAGAGAGACTAGTGTAGACTTTTATTTTTGGGCCCTCTTTGTATATTGGAAGATATTAATCAGTTGTTATATTTTGTAAAGAGACTCTAATATATATTGTAAAGTCTTAGTAGTATAGCACTCGTATGGATTAAGTATGAATATCAGTTCTCTATATAGTTGGTATATGTTTATGTTGCACAGTGAAACATGTGTAGTGAGATGAATAAAGTGATATGTATAGATTATAGGATAAGGGTGCTACAATTAGAGAGCATGATTTCGATCCAAGGACCTGTGGGTTATGGGCCCACCACGCTTCCGATAAAAAAAACAATCGAATTGATATCCAACTTTTTAGAATTTTTCAAATCCAACCTCCATTAAATTTTCAGCACAAAATCTAATGGAATGACATTTAGCAATGGATTTATAGCAATTGACTAAAATTTGTCATGGCAGATTGTATAATCAATTGCTAAAAATATTGACAAAATAAAAAAATAATAAAAACTTTCAAATTCAAAAATAAAAATTATTAAAAGCAACATTTTTCTTTATGAGACTCTTAGACTTAAACTATATAATTCATATAGAACTAATATTCCAAATAAAAGCTAGAAATTAAAGTTTTTTTTTTAAATATGAATTTTAGCTTTTAAGAGTAGCTTATTTGAAATTTATTTTAGACAAAAACATCTCTTATTTTATTTTATAATAACAATTATACCTAATATAAAACAAGAAGAATTTTTTTCTACAAATCCTTCTTTCTCTCAACTATTCTTTATTTTTATTTTTTTACATTTAAAATTTTACTTTTCTAGTTTTTTTTCAATTTTAAATCAAATCAAGCAAATAAATACTCTATTCTTATAGTTTTCAACTAAAATAAAATTAATTTTGCATAAAAATGCCATAAATTTCGACATATTGAAAATTAAATTTGCTGATGGTGTAATATCTTAAACACAACACATTTTTAGATGAAATAAATGCCATAACAATTTAAAAATTTATTCTAAAAGTTATTTTTAATCTATCATTTAACAAATAGTTATCAAACTATTTTTAAATTTATAAATTATTTTAAATTTTATTCACAAAAAACTATCTATTTTTTGAAATACAACTTTTGTCGATTAAAAAAACTATTTTTATAAGTTTTACCAAACTAGCTTTTAATATAACGAGAATGATTTTTTTTATAATATTAAGTTAAAAAATACAAAAATTGTAAAATATTTTGGACATATTATGATAATAATAATAATATGAGATGCAAGAAATTATACCAACAAAGAAGCAAAATCGAGTAGCATATTCTACCAGAATTTTCTTTTTTTTCTTTTTGCTCTTTATATAAGAGAATATAATAAAATAAATTAATGCACAAATTTCTTTATGAACTTGTAAAAAACAAATTATATACAGTTTGAGACGGCAAATTTGGTTTAACTCAAAAATTCCATTCAAAAAAATTAATTCAAATCCAATTTAATCCAAAAATATGCTTATCTGTGCCAATTCGAAATGGCTCTGCTAAATTTTGACGTGGATGGATATGTTTTATGTAGGCCAATAGGCATCAATTACAATCAATGGATCAAAATACCAAATTTATACTAATTATTATTTCTTTCACACCAAATATGCCCAACCTAATCCCCACCCAAACCGACTCAATCCGAACCTTAATTAGCCTGGATTCGGTTTAGTTCGGAGTAAGCAAGGATTTTATTTATGCAAGCTTATGCATAAAAAAAATCCTCAAATTTCGATTAGGTCTGACCTGAATCCAATCTATCTTAGTACAACCTGAATTTTATTTATACAGACTTATGTAGAAAAAATTTTAAAATTTCGGTTAGATCCGATCCGATCCGAACTCAACTAATCCTAATGCTACACGAACTCGTCTCATCCCAACCCAGCCTAAAGTAGACTTGAATTTTACTTAAACAGACTTGTGCTAAGAAAATCCTCAAATTTCTAGTAGGCTTAATTCGGCCCAACTCTACTCATCCCAGCTTGAATCCAACCCAACCCGAAGTAAACCTAGATTTTATTTATGTACACTTGTGCAAAAAGAATCTTCAAATTTTAGTTAAACTTGACCAGCTAGAGCAATATACCAAATCCAACCCAATCTAGCTTAAAGTAGTCTTATATTTTATTTATCGAGTTTATACATAAAAAATTTTCAAATTTTGGTGAGATTGGACTCATTCATGGCTAACTCCAATTCAATCCATTTTGACTCAATTCAAACCAAATTCAATAACCCAGCCCCAAGTAGGACTATATTATATTTATACAAACGTACAAAAAAAATAATCAAATTTAGATTAGAACTAGCTCAACCCAACCCGAACTAGGCCTAGATGTTATTTATGTAGACTAGTCCAGAAAAAAAAAAATCTTCAAACACTCACTAAGACCGACTATCTCAATCTAGTCCAAACTCTACTTATCCCGATTGGGCCTGAACATGATCCATTTCGGTTCGATCCCAACCAAACCCAACTGATTCCAACCCAAAGTAGACTTATATTTCATTTTACGCATACTTATGTAGAAAAAAATTTTCAATTCTCGATTAGACTACAATAACCTCGATTCAATTAGAACTCAGCCTATTCTATTTGGTATGTCTTGATTGTGCCTAGTATTCATTAAAAAAATGAATAAAATAAGTTGAACCACAGTTTCGCCTATTACAAATATCATACAACCTGTTTAGGTAACCATGTGCTCATTCGACCCATCATCCAACTCATTTGGATCATCATGCAATCTATCTAAGCCAATACATAGCAAATTACATTTGAACATTGACCCATTTATAACACATTATAATTTCCCCATTTATAACCCAATAGGGATTCGTCCAACCCAACCCATACTCAAACTTTATTCATAGTTTACCGGGTGTAATATGCTTTTTGTAAAATAGAAAGTCCCCCTATTTTTTCTCTTGTTTTTCTTACTCTCAAGGTCACAAAAGCAGAAATCTCAAGAAAGAAACTCACTGCCAGGACCAAGCGCAATCTCATAAGTCATAAATGTGATCCACTTCACGATTAATAAAGTCTAATATTAATCCAATGGCATAAAGAGCTGAACGATAAATCCACCGCAATACATGTAATACCTAATCCTGATAATTCAATAATGCAATACAACTGAACTCTCATGTAACGAGTCTTTGCTAACAATTACTAGGTTTTTTATACAATAAACAAGTAAGAATATATTTCCAGATTAACACAGGCACAGCCTACAGGACGAGCCATTGAGCCAAACAAACATTTGTAAACGATCTTTCTTTTCTTCGTCCATTGTTCTTTTTTTTTTTTTGTTTCATCCCCCTCCTATTTTTTCATGTCTTCTTTTTTTTTTCTTTTTTTTAAACTCAATTCTCATATTAACATCACAATTTGTCATAGGAGTTACCGTCTAGTTCACAATACATCTAAACAAAAACATAAAAAAAAGGAAATTCTGTCAAGAGACGAATTAGAACAACAATCTCCTCCTGACCTATGTAATACAGAGTAGCATCGAACAGAAACATGGCACCCTCAGATGTCATATATGTCAAAGTGCACGCCAGCCTGCAAGTTCCAATAAGTCATCTGTATGCCTGTAACTGCAGAAAATTTGCGAAACCAAAAGAATTAAATAATAAAGTCCCAGGCGAAGAATAATTCACATGATCCATCAATCTGAACTTGAGCTTTCTTTGAGATTGATATTGTAGAAATATTTACATTGACTTTACAGCGCAAGCACAGTAGGTGATGCCTTTTAATTTTCCCGTAAAAATACAAGCAGAGCTTCCCAACCACGAGAGACATGATTCAACTGGAATTTGAGCTTCCTTGAAATACATGAAATGGAATAAACCCTCACCCACTGTACAATTACTCTCACAATGAATATACAACAATGATGTTAAAACCCCCTGCACCGTTCAGAATGTTAATCCTA
Organism: Excoecaria agallocha; assembly: GCA_037975025.1. Classification (NCBI taxonomy): domain Eukaryota; kingdom Viridiplantae; phylum Streptophyta; class Magnoliopsida; order Malpighiales; family Euphorbiaceae; genus Excoecaria; species Excoecaria agallocha. The sequence continues at coordinate 22,581,071 of CM075820.1, forward strand.
TTCTAAAGAGGGAGGATGCAATGCCTTACCCATCTCAGCATCACTCTGGTGACACTTGTCAACAAGTCAGATAAATAGCACAGCTCCCAGGACAAAGGCATCTATTGACAACAGATGGCTGTCGATCTCCAATGCATATTACAGAAACCCAGTATTCCATCCACCTACCTGTGATGTTCCAATGGTTTGCCAGAACAGGCATCCTGATTGATCTGCTTCTCTTTGGGAAGACAGTCGACAGGAATATATAAATATCCTTTAGGTAACTGCTGATTCTTCATAGATGCTTGATCTGATGTCATTACCAACTCTTTCTCGAAAGTCTCAAAATGCTGTGTTTGATATACCAAGCAACAATGAGTCTCAGATTCTCCAAGCTTTAGCGTAGGCACAAAATGCAATTAAGATACAAATAGGGCCTATGCAGAAGGTGCAAGAAAGCACTAACAATCATAACATAAAATATGGATGAACTCATCATAAAAAAAATTCCAAATCCAAATAAAGATTGAAATGAAAATGCAAAACATACTTGAAACATTAATTCTACTACGGATGGCAATAATCCCTATACAACAATAGGACTTACTCATCCTCAAAACACAAACAACCTTCCTCTTTATAACTAACATCACACTTTCAAATTGATGACTTCCAATTTCTCCTTTTTCCTCGATCTCACCATTACACCATTTGAAAATCGAACTGATCTCTAATGATATTACCCCTCAAATGAGAACATGTTTTCCACTCCTAAATACTACCAAGTGAAGGTGAACATAACACATTTGCCTTTGATTCATATACTACGAGTCTATGAAAAGTCACCTCCCCAACTACAGTAACTGTGGCAAACCCATTTTTTCTTTTGATAATGAATACCTTTTTAGGTTAGTTTTGATAATGTTAAGGATGAAGTAACCTAAGTTATTTTTCTTTTTCATATACATAGTAGGCATGGGTTTTTTATGCCTTGTGCCCGACATAAGAGCACACCAAAAAGATACGTTTATGGAGCAAAGCCTGACCAGTCATGAGGCTGAGGCATGGCCTCAATAACCATGGGTTCAATGAAAAAAAAAATAGCCATTCTGCAATCCATACCTTCCTTGATCCTGAGCTCCATTCTCCATCATCCAAACGAGGAGCAAGGGAAGCTCTGAGAGGAATTTGCTTTCCAGAAAATGACAACCTTTCCATAGGTTTCCGGTTAAAATGGTTATGGGATGTTGAGCTATCATCTGTCTTTTGGTCCATGTCCATAGTAACTTTAACCCGGTGCTTAACAGACACGGTACTGTCCACTGTTACTTCATCTGATCTTTGCACCACATCACTGCATGATTTATAGCCATCTGTATTGCCCCTAAGGGATGTCGTAGCAGATTCTGAACTAACATCTGGAGGGAAAAAAGGACTATGAACAAGCACAGAACGTGCAACATGATCTCTTTTGCAAGCAAGTATGCTATGAGAACCAAAAACCAACTCCCGCTGCAAAAATACACAAGAAAACAAATACCATTAGATTGATATTGGACCCGAATCTTATCTTAAAAATATTAAATTAAGAGAATTTTATCATCGGCAAATAAGTTATCAAGGTGCCATCATCAATTTGATCACCCTCAGCAATATTGATACAACGATGCAAGAAGTACGTCACGGCAATAGAGGATCCTCAACATTCATGGCAGAATTACATATAATAACACGAGTAGTCTGATCAAATACAACCACCTAATACTATTAGCAAAAAGCATGTGCAATTACAACTCATAAAAGCGAGGTGGCCCAACAGTTCTGATTGCTACTTTTGGAAGCTGACAATCATATCTCTCCCCAGGGTTACTGAGAATAAATCACTTGCGTTACTTATCTTATTCAGCAATTTATGAGCATTCATGACTGATTTTTCTGTACAACTCTAATGGCGTGTTTAAAAAATAAACACCAAAACCTTAAAACTCTAACGCTGATTCTACAATATAATACCTTTATTTTCTCACGCTTGATGATTCTCTCACAGAGAAGACGTAACCTTTCCAGTTCAACCTGTAAAAAAAAGGAATAAATAAGGGCACTCAAATATTACACCAAGGGATGAAAGAAATGTTAAGTGAAATCATGACTATGCTGCAATAGGACTAAAAGCAACAATATACCAAAATCTATTGCAAATTATATTCACATGCATCCTCATGCAAACCAATTTTCATTTGATTGTCAATATTTCAAAGCCTTAAAAATTTTAAAGGCTTCCAGAGAACAAAAACTGCCTTGGATATTTCAGCTTAACTAATCTAGAACAAAGAAATAACCTTGAACAATTAACAGTAAATGAATCTTGCAATGGAATATGAGAAAGAGAAGAAAGCATTTGATAAGCAATGTAAACTTGCAAATTAACATGCAGAAGTTCATGAAAAGCATGCTTATACCCTGATGTGCTTCATGCTTTTTAACTCCTCAATTCCATGTTTTTGACTTTCAGCCTGTTTGAATCATGCAAAAAAAAAATAATAATAATAATAATAATCAGATAGAGAGAGTTAGAGAAAAAATACTTTGTTTCAATCAAGAGGTTCAGACCTTTGCTCTCTGTTCCGAACCATGCTTTTCACAGTAAGCTTTGTGCTGCAACTTGCCATTGATTGTCTTCACATTCATGTAAAGACCAGCGCTTCTAGCACAGGTGGGATGAAATGCTGTCTGACAGTGACCATAACTACACTGCAGAATAAATTTCCAATGGATTAATTAAGGCTGGCATAAGACCTTTTTATTACAAAACACTATAGGCTGGCAAAAGTGAAACTTTAAGAATGAAATTAAGATAAACTCACCTTTAAGCAGACACCAAATTTATGGTGGCAAATACAGCAAACATCAATTCCTTTAGCAATTGTCTCCTGGCATCCATTACATAAAGTGAATGTCAAATGATACAATGCAATAGCAAGAATATTGTAAGATTTCCACATACTTGAGCAAATTCAAGTTAGCTTAAGGATAAATTTGACAATGTTACCACCATGCACATACCATTCCTTCAACAGGATTAACTTGTCCCCTTCTGAATGTTGGTTCAAATACCCACTGCATTTTGAAAACAACAAGAAATGGTTTTATTTCATCAAAAGTTGAGAGAACTAATAGAAAAACCAATCAATCAGGGAATCAAGTTTTATTTCATCAAAGGTTAAATCCTACCTCTGCACAGAAAGCATGGACCCAGTGACCATCACTAGATTTCCTAAAAGCACCAGTGGTTCCACCACATAAACCACACTCTGCAACAAAAAAAGGCTTCTCCCAGAAATTGACAGAAGCAGTTGCAGAGTATTTAGATGACAATAATTCCTCACACAGTTCACAACACCAGGGGCCAGTAGATTCTTTGACGCTACGGTAGCAATCCAAATGAACTGCAACCTGGTGGTAGGAAGACTTCATTAAAGTCCAGGCACACAAATATTGTATTGATAAACAAACACTAAAAAGAAAAAGAAAAGACAGCCATGGCTAAGTCTAAAGTCACCTTGCAACTGGAACAGACTAAGATTGGGTTCAGTATTGTCTCAGATCGTCTGCAAATATCACATGATCTTGGATGCTCTTTAGAAAATTCTGAAACTGACTGCACAAAATCAGAGTACTTTTCTGATGAATTCCGTGGAACAGCTATCCTTGAAAGTGTCTCCTTTGGACGCAGCATCAGCTGAGAAGAAATGCCAGCCCTCCCACTAGAAACATTAAATTTCTGCAAAGAGCAAAGTAATTATCAAATAATGGATTCCAGCCAAACAAAAGAGACAAAAACACAAGAGAAAAACACCAGTTGGGTCAAAAGAGTCCAGAAAACAATTTGACGAAGGAAAAAGAACCAGTAATAACCTCCTGATGAGTTGAATCATCATAATTGTCTTTCCTAAAAGATGAAGTCCTAGAAGATGCAGCAGCAGCTGCAGTTGCAGCAGCTAGCACAGCCTGGGCTTCTTTATGCTTTCTTTCCTTCCTGCCTTGTTTCTTTGCCTCTCTAATCTCATTAAGATACCCGTTAACAAGCACCGCATCCCATGTTTGTGCCCTGGCTGCATTGATCTCCTGCTGTAGACCCTTAGCAACTTTGCTAATTAAATTATCTGCCAAAAAAGTTGCAAAACATAATTCAGAAGGGAAAGTGAGAGAAGACGGAAGGAAGAGAGAGTTACAAAAGTAAAAAGGAGACAGAATGAAGAGACCAGTTAAGCGCTTTCTTGCTACTGCATTGCCAAGTAGCCTGTGCTGAAAATAAATAATCTGTCCTTCCACTTCATCTTCTGGAGAAAAATCGAAAACTCTCAGTTTCTTTGCTTTGATCAGCTGCTCCCCATTCACATCAACTGGCTTGTGAATGTCATAGCACTTTGAATGTTCATTCTGGTGATCACAGCACACACTGTCATTGGAACAAGCTTCCAGACAGGAGGTTTCTCCCACCCTCAGATCTGCCAAGAGAAAGGATTGTGGGTATAAAATATACAATTATTGGGTGCCAATAAAAGGAAAAATTTGCTGCAACAGTTATAGGATGTGCTATTTCTACCTTCCAACCAATCAACATAATCTTCTAGGGAATTCCCACTTTGCACCTGCAACAGTTTTTTGTGGATATACGGGTGCACATAAGAACTAGAAGGTTCTTTGATCTTTCTGCAGATAACAATTCAGTAAGTTCATATTGTCAAGCACAAAGTCTTGACTTTGTCAAAAGATCATATTGTCAAGCTTACATTAGATCAGAAAGGACTGAATTCACATCTGAATGAACGGGGTTCTCTTGATGTACATTAACTGAAGCGCCCTGCTCAGAAACAATGGTGGTCCCCAACTCAGCTTTTTCAAAAGGGGCTTCTGACAGAATATCTAAACTTCCTGCGAAGCAAACATGCATCAAACAAACCAAAAGATACAATATCACTGCAAAATGCAAAACAACAAGTACACCATTCCACAAAAGAACAGTAAGCAATCTCCTAGAAATAGAAAGCTGAGATAACAAATGACACCTATTGGCTGTTCATGATCAGCAAAAAGTTCTGAGCAACAGAAAAGAACGAGAAAAAGATGAAGAAAATAAAATAGCATGAGCATTGAATAAAGGTAAGCAAGCAATATTAGCTCTTAATTATGCTGGTTCAACTATTTTAACACCCATGAGCATAAACATAATCTTTCATCTCCAACTTTCTATTAGCATAAATTTGATAACATGCCAAAAGGAAAAGAGCAGATTGCTGGGCACAGATTTATAATATTAGTATATGGTAGGGAAAAGCATTAGTTCAACCATAAAAGCTTCAAGCAAGTTAAAAACTGATGGACAGCTAAAAACAATTAGCATATGATTCCCTACTCTTGAAAAGAATTTTAAGTTCCTCTCTCAATCTGTTGTTTAAGTGCAAGACAGTACAGCTCCTGTGCAAAAAGATTCTACATCTATCCATCAACACTCTCCACCACATATAAATTCTCTTAGCACTATCTAGACAGAAGTTTATGAGTCACAAACTATGAAAAGAAGGCTAATTCTTTGTAACGGACAATATATGGAAAGATAATCCATCATATCCCCATCCTCCCTCCTTTTTGAATTAACACCATTCATTTTAGATCCTCTCCCTCATCTGTACCTGCATATACAACTGCCAATGCAATACATAGAAATACTGGGAATATACCAGATATATGCATAAATTCTGGATGCTGAAAAACACAAGGTCAACAGAACATTAAAATATTCAGACAATGATCAATTCCATAGAAACAAACACAGACAAATGCCAACAGAGAATTACTGGCTATAAGAAGAATCCAAATCACAAATGTCATGAGATTACCACCAAGAAAGAATTCAAATCAGTGACCCAGGTCAGTTGAATTTGAAGTTTCTAGACCATGGCTAGAACAAAAGAGATTACAGATAATGATCTACAACCTAAGCATGGCTAGTCACTCCTAAAGATCTTGATTCCCAGATGGCCATAACAAATATAATGTTTTACCTCAACTTTATGTTTCGCTTTCATCCTCAACACTATTAACTATATAAATAGGCATAAAATCTTGAAAATTTTCAATTTGTCCTTAGGTCATCAGAATTCACAAGGGATCGTCATAAATATACACCAAGCAAGACTGTAACCAAAAATGCAACAGCATTTTGTCCAGAATCCAATATGAGGTCAAGAAGTTGATAAAAGAAAAGTATACCTTCAGACATGGGCAAACACGTTGCTGAGGAGCTTTGGAACCCATCACAGTTGACTGATGTCTACACCAATAGCAGCAGAAAGTACAAAATCAGAAATTTAAACAAACAAGGGGAATATAGCCTTAAACCAACCAAAAAATGAAGAATCACAAGTGAACCCTAAACTACTGCTTTCTTACCAACAGATAGATTTTAAAGATGCTTACTTAACTAAGGAAGAAAATCCATGAACTCAAAATGGCATTCCTTAGGTAACTACTTCCATTCAGTAGAATTAATACAAAGAAGTTCTAGAAATTACATGTAGATGCACATGACATCAACAATAAATGGAGCAGATTGTCAAGACACCATAGTCAGGACTATTTCATACCTCAAGCCATCCTTCATTGCAAGAACCCTACAACCCAAAGTTTTCTCAAGTGAACATGAAAACATATTTTAATTCTTGCTTCTCAAAAGTTAATTTCCCATATAAACAGACAGTTATTCCTACACTTGATTTACCCACACCTCTTACCATCAAAAATCATAGTAGACATTTTTTCAGTTCAACTCTAACATAATCAATTTATTATTATATAGCAATTTTTGCAGCTTTCTATAAAGGCTTCTGCAAGAAAACCCGGTAACACAACCTTGACTTGTGGATACCACTGCTATAAAGAATTTCATAACCATTAACTTTTCACAAGTGTCGTCTGCAGTTAAATGATGAAAACACAAATCAATCTGCAACACTCTAACCAATAACAGGACCAGCAGATGAGAACCACTTTAATTAACAATATCAAGATGTTGCCGTCTCAGTTTAATAAGCAAGAGGTGAACAATGATGTACAGCAGGAAAAGACAAATAGGAGATGAACAATATATTGAATTCTTGGCCAACATTTCATATCAAAAAAGACTAGTAAAAAACTAATTGAAAGGGTAAAATGCCACAACTGTATTCAGTTTTTTTTTTCTCTTTTTGACAAACTGTGTTGAGTATTTTGGACATAAGTCTTATTTAAGAAAAAAGTATAGATTATCATTGTGCCAGATCAAAGCAACTCAAGAGTGCTTGTAATTGACAAAAATAACTTTTTGTGGGCCCACAATAATCAACAGAAAAGCAAGAAACTGTAGGAGTCCACCCATCAGATTCATATGGTAAACACCCATATATAAAGTCTCTGCTGCCAGGTCCCACATGAATGCCAAAAGTTGGTGCCCCATAATCCAGTGCCCTCACTAATTCACCCAAACACCTTCAATTCATGGTCTTCTCCAACCATAAAATGCTACACTAAGATCTCAGAAAATATATATGTTACAGACAAACACTTGATCAATTTTACAAAACAGAACTGCTGCAAAGGAAAAGGAAACGGGCAGAAAGATAGGAAGAGCTCGGAAAAAAGAACCAGAGAATAATGATGTACTGAAAGGAAAAGCTTTTCCAAATATAAAGGAGGAAAGGTTCATTGATATACAAACCCTAGCCTGACAATCCACAAATGTCTGGTTGGATATAATCTAAAGTATTGATGATCTAGCAATAGTAAACAAGAAAACAAATTTTTGCAACATCATTAAGGACACAAAGGAACAAGAAAAACTTTATAACTTATCTACATGCTCCTCAGATAAAATACTCACAAATTATTGGGATACAAACAAGCAGCAAGATGAAGTGAGTCAAACATGATGATACAAGCTCATGAAAATGAAAAACCAAATTGATCTGTTACCTTTTCACCAGGAATAGTTACTTCACTCAAATCCTCTGCATCATCGCCACCTAATTGATCTACTTTAACTTCATCCACCGACATCCCACTGTCACTCAAAATCTCCTCAGACGAGCAAGTTACTTTGTTATCCCTCAAAAATCTAATATTACTTTTTGTTCTCCTTCGAGGGGGAACAGACTTAACAGCAACAGGTTCTGTAATATCAGACTCCGATACGGTTACACCCTCAGAATGATCATCTGCTCCCTTCTCAGCCTTCGATAACATAGAGGATTTTAGTTTAACTTTCAAAGTTTGATGTAAAGTACCCATGTAAGCATGATTTCTAAGCCATTTGAATATTTTGCACTGCAAGTCAGGCAGCAAATTATCGTCCTGCAGAAAGAAGAAACAATTTTTTGATCCTCAACAATATCTAAAATTTTATTTTTTTGAAAGTTATTATAGAGAAAAGAAAATCATTTTAATATTACAGCAAGACTTGAAAGCAACAAATCAGGTGAGATCCCAATGTCCAATGCAACGTCTTTCAGGTTGACCTTCCCTCGATCAATTAACTGCATTCGAAATGAGCGGCATCAGATTGCACATATAAATAACTCAGTGAGACAACTGATAGATGCACAAAGAGAAGATTTTAGACACATGCATGCTCAAAGTACTAAATACCCATAAGAAACTTTACCAGTACCTTTCTCAAAATCAGGGGAAATTTTATTGAAGTACAAAGGTTAGCATCCTCATTCCCACTTCTCTCACATGCCCCGATGTTACTGACCTGGTCCCTATCAGCACATTCTGATGTAAGAACATCGCTTAATCTGGAATCAGAATATGCAAGTTCCCGTGATTCACTATCACCAGATTTATCAGATATAGTATCTGGAGCTTCTATATGCAGTGCAATTCTCTCTCCATTTTGGCTTAAATTTTGTTGTTTGTCTGTCAAAATAGTTAAGGATTACAGTTGGCAACAGTCTAGTCACAGTTAACAGTAATATCTCCTAATTTAGGGTTAATCTTACCATTGGGCAATTCTGAATGCTTGGAACAAAAGGCCCGTAATTCAACCTGTGAAATCATTAAAAATATATAAATAAAAATAAAAAAAGGACTGATTAAAAATTCCAATTGAGGTCAAAGCATGAAGTTATTAATGTACTCCACCATCAACAGTAAAACTAACACAAGTAAAAAAGTGCCAGTTCTGACCATACAGAACAAATAGAAGAAGCTTACGTCATCAGACCCAAATTTCCCCCAAATCTCCATCCTATGACTTGCCTCCCTTGCACATACAGGATGAAACGCAGTTCTACAAGTTCCTGAGGAAATGAACCCAACAATTAGAAGCAAATTTGCATCCTTAAATCAAATGGTAGGAGACCACAGCAATGCCAACAACCAACAACCCAACACTACCAATCATCCAGCGCATTGACACCAAGACAGCCCAGCAAATTTAAACAGCAACTATTGGTTGTAGAAAGACAAAAGAAAAGGAAAACGCATGGAAACCAGCAGCAGTCAACAAAACAAGTTGAGTAGGTAAATGTAATATGCCAAAGAAAAGGTTTGAACAGCCACTCATGCAAAGAAGTTAAAAATGGTGAAAATTAAATGCAAAGCCCGCTCAAGTGCACTTTCTGGAGATTCAGAATAACACTATATGTTCAATGACCTCACTCCCATCAAATTCCTTTAAAATCCTAATAAAGACTCCAAAGTCTCAAAGAATCAAGATACTTGAAATATCAATTCCCTCACTCCCATCAAAGCACAGCTGATATTCAAAACCAAATCAACTATTAATCACAGCAAACAAATAAAAAGGAGCAACTCTTACTCATTGAAAATGGCCAACTCTAATGATTATAGAAAGTTTATACATAAAAAAGAATAACAGAGAAAACACATATCTGCTTACATACTCACGTGCGCGCGGGGGGTGAAGGAAGACATGAAAAGGGAAATTGGAGATGAAGCACATATTAAGGAAGCTGAGGAAAATGGAGAGCAGCAATGAGGCTGACATTGGAATTTAAGGCCTAGAATTTTAAACTTAGGACATCCCAAACACGAACAAACAGTTCTACAAAATTCCCAAGACGGTAAGAACAGACAAACAATGATTAGTCAGCAATGATATCTTGGGGGATAAAATTCAATGTGATGTTTGATATCATTGCTAAAGATACAATACGTGCATCATCTTTTCCAAGAACATGTATAAGCCAGCAAAAATTGATGCTTTTCTGCAATTATCAGTAAAACGTAAATACCAAGAAAGCCCCATAACTCTTAGCCTTATGAAAAGAACATCCACATAAACAATCGCTTCAGCAAGCAAAAGAATGAAACCCAACCCCATTAATAACTGGTACTATATCTAGCAACAGAAATTGCTAGATAGCAACAGTTACACTTTACTTTATAAGCCTGTGCAGAATAGGATCTTTGGATAGTTAGACTTAAGAATTAATCTTCAATCTCATCTTTGAAACAGCCATAAGAAAGTATCCCCCCTCACTTCAATCCAATGATTGGTACATATTTGCCAATGGCCACTAACTCAATCAGAAGACAATAGAGAATCTATATTCATCTATCACTTGATAAAATAAGATTACTTTTGGAAACAAAACAAAAGTTGCACCATACATAAACATATCACTTTATCTCAATTAGTATTGTTGTGTAACAGATGGATGATAAGCAGCATTTCTAACCTGGAGTACCACCGGCCAACAGAAACAGGGAAAAAAAATAGCTAATGGAACAGAATAAGATACAACAGAACATACCATGACTGCAACGAACACAAGCACCACACTTGACCTTGCATACGTTGCACACTAATTTCCTTGGAGTTTCCTTTATTTCGCGCACACCCATTATCAGTTCCATACTTTTTAAATCCTCCACGTAGACTTCAGGCATCCACAGAGAACAAAACAAGTGCGCAAATTCAACAGCAGACCCATTATTCTCCACGCCAACAGGTTTCAAAGCACCACCCTGCTTCGGGCACAGGACACAAGGCTGCTTCCCTGAAGCATTACCATCAGTCTTGCGATTGCACCAAGAACACAACCAAGACCCTTCTAGATCTCCTTTCACACCATAACAGTGGGGATGAACACTCACCTTACAAGAAGAACAAATAACCAGTCGGTCTGCTTTATTATCCATCTGGCCCTTACAACAAAAATCGCACACTGATGAATCTCCTTCACAAGGTGAACCAATCAAAACCTTTTCCAGACCTGCATCTGTACCTAAAAGCTTACGCTTCTTGGATGGCCGCTCTGAAGTCAACATAACCCTACTCCTAGAACCTAAAAGCCATTCTAAACCGCTAGAAAACTCTGGAACGGGGCCTACCTTTCTTTCCTCAGGCAAACAGTCAGCTCCATCATGAACCAAACTCTCGGCTGTTTGGCTTTGAGCTCCCACATTGTCCATTTCCATAAGCTGCTCATCATCTAGCTTTGCTCCATCATTTACCAAACCTTTATTCCCATGCTCATTTCCATTCCCATTTCCATCCTGATTCCCATGGTCCTTTCCGTTCCCACTCTGACTTGCCTGCTTATTTCCTTTCTCGCAATTCCGGCTGGCATCTGTTAGCGCAGCTGCAGCCTGATTTACAAGTGCATCTACAATCCCACAATTTGCAGACACATTGGTATCCACAGCCTCATTTCTCTGCTCTTTTATGTCTCCACAATCCAAAAGCAAATTCTCATTCAAACCCAATGCATTAACCCCTGTCACATTGTTCTCATTTCCGATATGCGGGATCAAAAAACACTCACTAGCAGCTACAGACCTAAGTGAAGAGGACATATGGAACAAAGCATCAATATCGGGCAGTGCCACGTCCCTAAAGTACTCCTCAGTCTCGACCCATATGTTCCCTCCCTTAAACCGCTCACTAGCCCGCGAAGCCTTTTTATCAGCACCAGAATGTGACTTCTTATGCTTCTTTCTACTATCAGATTGCTTCAGCAAACCAGCCAACCCATTAGGCAGAGTAGAGACACTCAAACCGCCACCTGCACTGGTGGACCCAGCCCTGTCCTCGGAGACATCAAATGGCGAGCGCTCAGCCAGTGCTTTACGCGCTTGAGAGAAAAAATCAATGCCAAATGAAGTCTGCTGCTTATTTATTGCTAGAATGATTTCAGGCTGGCTCGCCGGAACCCTAGAAATTGGGCGGCAAGGCCTCTCATCGGTGCCGCAACCTCCGTCAGGACCACTACCCATCATCTTCTTCCGCCGGGGGCATCGGCCTCCGGTCATCTTAGAGGCCAACCACAAGCACCTCCTGAACCACCACCACCACCACCTAAGCATCCCATAACGGTCAGCTCTACCCTAATCCTAATCTTAATTCAAATCGAACAAACGGTTCAAAATACCCCTCTAGAATAAAACCCTAATTTTCAGAACTTGCAGCTGCCCTAACCCTAATTAGATAATATCCAGTGGCGTTTCAGTCTTCACGTGAACGTAGTAGATAGAGCAGAGAAGAAACAAGGTTAAAAAAAAAAAAATTCCTCGGGCTAGGGTTAGGGTTGCAGTAAATCAGGTTCGTGCTGTTGGGGATACGTTTTCACGAGTGGTTTAATTTTTCGAATCAGTTTTGTTTTTTTCTTTTTTTCTTTTCTTTTTTTTCCGTGAAGTTTTGATTTCGCTTTCGAAGCAGAGAGAGAGATTCGCGTTTTTTGCAGGCAGGAGAGGTCGGTTCGTTTGGAAAGATATTTTTATAGGATGGGTTTTGATTGCATGTTATGACGCAATCGATTGCATTCGTGTGGCTGCTGCAATGTTGCATGTGGCTTCTGCTCATTGGTCCAAATGCTATTCTTCTGTTTTCTTTTTATCTATCCTCATTTCTCTGGGACATTTTGATAAATATTATTTTTTGGAAAAATAATTAGATTTTTGGGGTATTTTTCAAACTATTTAGCAAAGTGATGTATTTTTACATTTTTGCTGGAAATTCCAGCAAAAATGACAGTGTGGGGCCTACCATCTCTCTCTCTCTCTCTCACTATCCCTTTCTTATCCCATTCTATCATTCTCCCTCTTTTATCTTATATTTTTTATACACCAATTTAAAATTTTAATACTATATTATTAAATATAATTTTTATTATTTTAATAAGATTTAATTATTTATTTTTGTTTAAAATGAATATAATATAATAATTATAAAAAAATTATTTTTTAACCACAATAATTAATATTTTTTGAATTTAAATAAAAAATAATCAACAAAAATTATGAAACAGAAAAGCATATTAAAAATTATTTATACTCTAAAAAAATTAATTGGAGAGTCCGACAATATCCGTAAAAATTAATCAACCTCATAAATTTAAAAAATCAAACCAAATATTGAAAAATTATAAATAAAAACAACAACAACAACAACAATAAGTTGTTTTGTCTCAAGCCTCTAGTAGGAGTAAACCCCTCCGATAAAGCCCCAATCCAAAGAAGTTGCATGGAGCAAGAAGTGACACATTCCATAATCACCTTAATGAGGGGCTCAGGGACACCCACATCCTGAAGAGTATCTTGTAAAAAAGCCCAGCTAATCCTGTCATAGGCCTTCTCAAGATCTACTTTAATAGCCATGAAGCCAACCTTGCCTTTATTGGTTCTCATATAATGGATAACTTCTTGTGTTATAACAATGTTGTCTATAATGTGCCTTCCAGGAACAAAGTTAGTTTGGGTAGGACCAACTAGGTAAGGCATTATCTTTTTCAGTCTATTTGTAATAGTCTTGGTGACAATCTTATACATAACAGTGCAGAGAGCTATTGGACGGAACTGAGATGGGTTTTTGGGAACCTCCACCTTAGGGATGAGACAAAAGAGAGTCCTGTTCATATTATTATCCAGCTTACCACCACTCAAAACCCTTCGAACTTCATTGCAAACATCATTCCCAACCACTCGCCATTGAGTTTGAAATAAGCCGGCATGAAGCCCATCGTAACCAAGAGATTTCCAAGGTTTCATACATAATAAAGCTGAGTGAATTTCCTCAATAGTAAAATCATCAGACAAACTATGAAGCCAATCATCTTTGTAGGGGAAGAAACCTTTGAGCGGGTAATAAGGACGAGAGTGGCAGTCATCAGCGTATATGCTAGAGAAAAAGGTAACAGCCATGTGTTTAAGAGTACTTAGATCTGCCTGCCAATTCTCTTTATCATCTTGAAGGAGTTCAATGCGATTATGCTTTCTCTATCTTATGGTTTTGTCATGAAAAAAAGAAGTGTTTTTGTCTCCCTACCTAATCCAATCGCTACGGGATTTTTGGAACCAAAGCATCTATTCACGGAGGAGAACAAGGTCTAGCTCCTGCTCGAGATTGTTTTCCAGATTTTCCAAAGAGGCAGAATTTTTATAAGCTAAAACACGCTGAATACCAGCAATACGGGCTAGCAGAGTCCTCTTTTGACCGAAGATATTCCCAAAGGTGGAAGAGTTCCACTGCTAAAGCTTCTTAGTGAAGGAAACCACCGAATCCATAAATTTCCTATCAATCTTCCAGTTTGATCCCACAAAGGACTGGAAATCTGAATAAGACAGCCAAGCCTGCAAAAATTTGAATGGTCGATTCCCTGTTGGGGAGCAATAGCTCGAAAACTTCATAAGGAGCGGACGGTGGTCTGATGAGATTCTAGCAAGGTGATGGATACAGCCCTCGGGGATAGTTAGTCGCCAAGAGTTGTTGCAAAGACCTCTATCAAGTCTCTCTTGCAACGTACCTCTCTTCCAGGTAAAATATGGTCCTTTATACCCAACGTCCAAAAGATTTGAATTAGCAAACCAGTCCGAAAAGTGCCTGCATACACCTATTCTCCTAGATGAACCCCCATGCCTCTCATTTGCAGAAAGAATGGCGTTAAAGTCACCAATTGAAATCCAAGGATCAGAGATATGATTATTGAGATAATAGAGATGGGGCCAGAGCTTACTTCGAATTGAAGGAATCGGGTGAGCATAGATGGCAGTAAAGAATGTCAAAATTCTACCATTGTTCCAAATACGCATATGCACAAACTGCATATTGCTAGCCAAGATGTTAACTTCCCAAGCATTTTGCCAAAGGACCCAAATTCCACCACTAAAACCCATGGCTTCCACTCTATGTGAGTGGGGATAGAGATACAGTTATCAACAATAACACCGCTAACTCGGGGCTCAAGCAGGATGATCATAGGAGGATTATGTTGTTGGATAAAACACCTAATAGTACGCAAGAAAGTGGTGCTTTTGACACCCTGACAATTCCAAAAAAAAAATCGACATGACAAGGAAACAAAGGAAGAAAAGTCCCAGAGAGATCAATCCTCTCTTAAATAAGGATCCAGAGGTTCCTCGGTCTCATAAAGACTTTCATTATCCTCATCCGAAGCATCTTTCATATAATGCAAAGCGTTATTATCAGCAATCATAAGGCCCGCTTCTGTACTATTTTCGTGAGGGGTTGTATATGGAGGTCTAGCTGAATATTATCCCATATTAATATTTGAGGAGGGAGACAAGGCCATACCAGTGTCCAGGTTGGAGTTACCAGGTGAAAGATAAGGTATCTTACTCTTGCCAACCACAAGTGTCTCTTGGGATCAAGCGTAGAAGGAAGGACCACAATTCTATCATCAGCTTGAATATTGTTTTTGAAGTCAAAAAAATCACCCAAGGAAGCTTTAATAGTACTGGCAGAGGAATGCTTAGGCTTGGTGAGTTGCCCCCATGTAACTCCATATTTTTTTGCATGGCCCCTTCCACGTGTAGAAGCAGAGCTAAGTCTGCGGGTGAGAGTTGTGTTAGCTGAGAACTCATGGTTGTCATTGGTGAAAACATTAGACTAGTTGGGAATGTTCTCTTTGTTAGCTACTGGGTCCTCTTGAACATCATCTTGGATTTCTGCAAGAACAGAGTAACGAGAGTTTTGCCCTTTAACCGTAGCATTCCTGCCTGGATTAGTCATAGAGTTCTTCACATTTCTTCTGCATTTCTCAACCACCATCCAAGCTCCAAATTGCTCGGATCTATCTTCAGAGTTGTTACTCGACGATTCTTTGGCTGGAGTGGCATCAGAAGTTTGGCTATTTTTATAGGGGCAGAAGTTTTCAAAGTGCCCAATTTGTCCACAATGGAAACAGACCCGAGGGAGATTTTCGTATTCAACCCATTGAATTTCCCCCTCAATCTGGATTATGGAGACCAAGGGTTGCTTCAAGTTAACTGATATGGCTATTCGAGCAAATCGCCCCCTATGGAATTCACTAGTGTTATAATCAATTTTGGCCACTGGACCAATAGCTTCAGCAATGGCAGAAAGGACTTTCTCGGAGTAGTAGTGCAAAGGCAATTATGGTAAACGAATCCATACCATTGTGCTGTCAATCATGCCATTTGAAACTCTAAATTCTGGAGTCCATTGTTGAACAAGAAGGTAGGTTCCATTAATTACCCAGGGTCCTTCAAATAAGGCCTGTTTATAGTCCCTTTCACTGGAAAACTGCACCAAAAAGTATCCCCTCCCTATATCAAGAATTTTAGCATTGGACAAATTTCACATAGATTGCAATCTGGAACTCAAAGCCTTATAACCTATAGTTTTTCCAAGAAGGCTGACCGCCACGACATTCCCAAGCGATCTCACAAGCTTAGTTTTTAGATCATCAGAAAACTTAATCACCGGAATAGATCCGGATTTGTCAATCTCGACATCCCCTGTCTCTACATCAATATCCAAGGATTCAAAAACCTCCTCAATGGATGAATCCATAACAGCTCCATTTATAAGGGAGTCTCTATAAGCTGTCGTACCTGGGGCATCAGGCCGCAGCTTAACCTTTTTTGTAGCTCTGTCCTCATCGGCTGGCAACGGTAAAGTTCTCTCAGGGCTAGGGTTCATCGTGAAGCTCATTTCTTGCCTTTGGTAATTCTTTTAACCTATATATCAAAATTTATAATTTGATAAATGATTTAATACGTTTTTAGAATCTAAAAAAAATTAATTTATTTTTCATTTTTAGAATAGTTATATAAATAGTTGGAAGTTTTAATATATTTTTCATCCTTATATCAGTTCATAATATCCCAAGCTAATGAGTAAATGTTCTGTAAACTATTTTTATTACATGGCATTATATTTTTGACTTGTTCTATATAAATACTTATTTCGTTTTTTTATCAGTTATTTTTATTATTTTTATTATGATTAAAAAATAATAAATAAATTTAAATTTAATATTAAATTAAATGATTAAAATTAAATTATTAAATTTTATTGATTTTAATTTTATTAAAAAAATAAATTAAAAAAATAAATTTAAAATTTAAAAATTATAAATAAATAAAATTTAAATTTTATTTAAAAAATGGAGAAAGTTAAAAGCAATCATAATCAAATTTGCTCGGAGGGGAAGCAGTAAAAGCACAGTGGTCCACAACATTGAAAAGCATTAAACTTTAGTAATGTTCCAACTAAGCACCAACTTATGTGGGCCCCACTCAAGTCACACAAAAGAGCAAAGTAAATTACTCTTCGGGGATAGAGGAAAAAGAGGCACGAACGAGAAACACACAACATGAAGCACTAAGAAACAAAATTTGAAAAATGGCATTAAAGGGGAAATATAAACTGCTAATAGAGAAATCAACTTCATTGTTCTATTTGATCTCCGTCTTAATAGCTACGCTGCAATTCACAAAAATGTAGAGTTATTTTCGCCTATAGTCGTTAAACTTGTAATTAATTTTATAATTGTAATTAAAAAGAAAATTTTCATAAAAAAATTTTCATAAAAATAACTGAATTTTATAAATATATACAATAAAATCATTTTGATCGATTTTTTGACAAAAAAAATGCCGAAAAGTTTATCTGATATGTCCAATCACCATGACATGAACACATAACATCAAGCGTGGCATCACGTCAGTATAATGCGTGCCTATTTAAAACACTGTTTCTTATCAATGTGTGTGCTGACATAGCAAACATGACATGTGCTATGATAACATGATGTCACGTTGAATGCTATGTACGTATGTTGTAATAAACAGACATGCTAACAGGACTTTTCATCATTTTATTACCGAAAATCAATTAAAGTAATTTTATTATATATATTTATAAATTTTAATAATTTTTATAAAAAAAATATTATTACTGTTGTAAAATTAGCCACAAGTTTAACGAGTATGAGTAAAATTAACCCAAAGATGGACTTTGCTTCATAAAAAACTTGAGAGTCGCACTCCAAATAAATATTTTATAACCAACAAGATCGATCCGGTTTCCATGGTTTTCACAAATTTTGTTGCTAACTGTATCTTAATTTTTATATTATTGAATTCAATGGAAATATCGGTATTTAATAATACGATTTTTTTTTTTTTGGTATTTAATAAAGATTGGGTTGGTTTCCATAGTTCTTGCGCCCCATATAAATTATTTAATGTTATTAAGGACAAAAGATTTAGTTGTGGCGTTGAATTTTTTATTAGCAGTGGCTTTACATTTTTGTTATTCCTTAAATACAATGAGAAATAAAGGTTGGAGTTTTGCTTGTCAATAATATACAAACTTTCCATTTAACTCCATATTAGCAGTGGCATCAAATCTTGGATGAGCGACGACAGTAAACTTTGGGTTAAAATTTTTACTTTTGCAAGTGCAATAAGGCTCCGATACAATCCGGATAGAAACAATATTTTTGTACCGTCTTAGACGTATAGAACCATTGTTCATCAATATGGATAAAATTGTATATACCAATAAAAAAGGTTTTGTTGTATCTTTGTGTGCACGCGTGTATATATATATATTATTCAGCTCGAATCGAATTGATCCGCTATAAAAATAAATTTTTTTTAATATTAATTTTTAATATTTACAATACTCGAATTTGAAATATTGATTAAACGTAAGCCAACCAATACTGGTTCAGTTGACAAGCAAAACTCCAACTTTGACGTTTTATTGTTACCTGACACATGGTTGAACAGAATTTGAGTGGTTCCAAACCTTTGATAAAATTCTTACATTTGTTCTACAACGAAAAGAAATGTATTTAATTCGATATTTTTTATTGATGTTCTTTTAATAATATAATTCTTTATCAATTTTCGATTTTTCAACTAATTCTATTTTTTTTGAAACAAATTTGATCGTTAATTAGTTTTTTTATTGTTCAAATGAAAAATTTTAAAAGGAATAATCCTATTAATTTAATTACTATATTATTTGTGATTATTTTGGTTAAATATTTAAGAAAAATAAATTATTAAATTAATTTGTGTTTATTTTGGATAAAATTAAGTATATAATATTTTTTATTAATTACTTTTAACGTTTGAGATGTAAATCTAAAATATTTTTTAATTAATTTGTAATTTGAAAGGTAAGATAGTTTATTATTTATTAATTGACATTTATAAAAAATTTAAAAAATATAATTTCAGTTGTCTAGGACCTGAATAATCCGGTTTGTAATTAAATTTCAATATTAGAGTTTAGTTTGCCGAAAATGAAGAAAGAAAGCTGTTTGCCGGAAATGAGAGATTGGAAGCGAGCTGTCTGCAATTTAAACTTCAGAAAAATTAAAATGTCGTAATCTGACAACTAAAATTAGTACTAATAGTGTCAGTTTTAGGTTGTCTCAAATTGACAGTGCAGTAATAGTTTCTGTCGTAAAGTTTGACTGATTGCCCCTAAAATCGCACGTCAAATGCCAATTTTAACACTGATGTCGCCATAAAAATGAGTTCCACGCCTCACTGGTGGTGCCTCCCCCAGCAGATAACTCTGAACTTCTAAATATATTTCTTTCCAAAATTACATTATTATTATTTAAAAAAAAAATCAAATATTGTTGAGGCCAGCAGTGTTGTATTAGGATCCAGACAAGGTGTGGGACATAAGATTCTGGGAAAACCAAAAGGAAAAGAAAAGAGTGCTATCCCAAGGAAGGAAGGTGCTGCGTAGTCAGGGTCCATAACAGTTGAAAGTTAGCTGGAACTTTCGTCCAATCTTTAATTATTTGCTATTAATAATAGTAAGAATAAAGTAAATAACCGGTTGGGATATGGATTTATCGGAGTTCTGGGCGATCTTCGGCCCCGGCGTTGCAGGCGCAGTTTTCGGTGCCGGCTGGTGGTTTTGGATTGACGCCGTTGTTTGCAGTTCTGTCAAAGTCTCCTTTGTTCACTACCTTCCTGGTATAATCTTATTCCTCTAGGAAAATTTTCCTTTTTAAAAAAAAAAAAAATTTAGGGTTTTGATTTTTCATTTTCTCGCAGGCATTTTTGCTTCTATTGCGGCTTTGATGTTTAATTGCGTCAGAAAGGAGGATATCGACTACTCTCCTTATGAAGAAGGCGAATGGAGGTTAGCAATTCTGTATCATTTCCTTATTCAGTTTGCTTTTTCTTTGGTACTGATCCGTTTTGATTGGATCGTTCTGATTTCGAGTTTGCATTTGCATGAACTATTTATGCTTAGCTGAAGCTGAAGTCATTATAGCAGTACAACTAAAAAATAAATCCTGCATTTTGTTAGAATAGGACGCATTTATTGGTATGGATTGAGGAAATTACCATGGATGCAGAGAACGAGTTGAGTGATTTGAATAGTGTTACAAGTTCCTAGCCGTGTCTAGATACGGAGAGCCTTCAATAATTAGCCAATTATTGTATTTGCAAAATGCAAATTATGATGGAGATTGCCATTTTGTTCATTGATTCTGCAATGTCCAGACCTTGAAATCATGGAGCAAGATAAAAAGCCAAATGGACATTCTGACAATAGTTTAAACAACTTATTCATCTTTATGTCGATAAATAAAGGTGTAGCATGTGGCTTGAAATCAAATTAATCCATGGTGGACCACGATGAATTTTACATTAAATTTTAAGAATACTTGCTCTGTTTGGTAGACCCATGGTCCATAATTGTCGGTCTGATCAGATGCAACATGAATGTCTTGGATAACTTATTTTGATGGATGAATATTTTCACTATTTTTGTATTCCAACTTATGAAAGTTTACTATACACAGAGAGGTTTATTAAAGTTGTACAACTGCAGCCTCAGCACTTCCTCATTCTCTTTTTGAGTTGACATGCAGAGTTATCCTTAAATGAATTTTGCAGTGTGTTTAAGCCATAGTTTAAGGGTGAGCAATCAATTGAATTTTGCTTGACATAAGGCTCAACAGCCGATCAATGAGAATTGTGATTTTATATATGATGCATGCATCTATGAGCTGCACACCTGTACCGCTACATCTATTGAGCAATATTTGTGACATTTGTTGCCACTGAACAGCAGAATATAGGAAAAGTCTGGATTTGTGCTGACACATACACGGGGAAAGAAACGGCGGTGTGCAATATTTTAGAATTGGGGAATCTGTAGCAGGTTGTTGTTGCCAAACTCACTGTTTAAAAATCTCTAATTTCGGGAGGGTTTGACATGCGATGTGGAAAATGTATTTGTTTTGTGTTGAATAAAATGGTGTTCGTCTGAAAAGTCTGGAGGGAAACAATAACGAGATTTCAAATCCACTGTAGAAAATGATTTGAAATGCTTTGCTGGAATTCTAAACTATGGTTCCACTTTGAGTGAACAACTGGAGAGTTGATCCTGCACAATGAAGTGGAATTGTGCTGTTTGGAGGCATTATGTGCTATGAATAGGATAGACACATTAAGGCATTTATAGTAACATTATTCTGCAAAGTCATCTGCATATCTTTCAAGTCCGTAGTTATTAATAAATTATGACATTTGTCGATGTGTGGTGTGGGGGAATGCATAGGAATAAATTGTTAGCCATATGTTTGTAATACATTGTGCAATCAAGGGAGGCATCTGATTTAATTCTTGGCACCCAATTTCTCATGGCTTTGGACGAGGGGCAACTCTTTTGGTACAATTGGAAGATGGTCCTTTCCATTGGACTTAAAAGATTGTCTACTTTCTGTGGATACTTGGGGTTTTTCTCACCTAAATTGGAGAGTAATTATATGATGGAAACCACTTCAATAGATTCATAAACGATCCTAAAAAGGTCGCTTGAATGAACTATCTTGCATTTAATTCTACTGCAACCATGGATTTGCATCATTAATGAAGTGCAGTTGGTAGTCAGAAGATCTTCCATTTCCTAACTTTGAGAAAGCTCAGACTTAGGGTTCCTCTACAATTCTCCAAGTTGACAATGCAGAATAGAGCAAGTGTGGGATAAAATTTAATGCCTGAATCAGCTGGACTGCTTTAACAAGTTGCACGCTGCTGCCAATATATCATAAAAAGAAAAAACATTACTTACCCAACTTATAATTCCCTCAGCAATTTTTATGGAACAATTGATAATCAATTTTATTATAAAATAACAAATTTGTCATGCTCACATGTCAGATGAGATATGATAAAAATTGTTGTGATTATGGGGGTATACAAAATATGTTGCATACGAACTCCTTCAGCTCATAAGAAGGACTTCCAGTTTTGTCATAGAATGGATTAGTTGTAGCCTTGTTAATCCATTGAAGCCATGAAAAATCAGGTGCTACTTTAAGAATCTTCCCAACCCATTATATGAAGTGTGTGGTGGATCTCGCCAATATCTGATAGCATGTAATAATTGAAGAAAATATGTTGTTTTAAGTACATGTCATTTTTGAAGGCAATGGAAACCGGCCATCGATTTTATTAGACTATCCTATTGTATGTCAACACAATTTTCATATTCTTGAAGTGCCTTTGCTGGTCATACTCTATGTGTGCTTGTCAATAATTATTCAGAGTTTCTAATGACAATATGACTTCTATTTATTTTGGTTTCCACATGGCATTTATCTTATCCTTCTCAAGTTGAAAATTTATATTTTAACATTGAATTGCATAAGGATTTGCACTTTTGGTCCTAGATGGTCTTAGATGTCGAGAGAAGGAATTCTTGTCAATGCATCCAGTTAATTTTGCTTAGTTCAAATTTTGAACTCATCATTTAAGCATCCCCTACCCATCTGGTGAGAATTCCACGCGTATAAAGCATATTGTAAGCCACAAAAGTAGGTTTCATGGGGATTTTTTTAAAAATGGGGTGTTTACAAAAATTATTTGGAAAAATGGGATGGTTTTATAACTATTTGGGAAAATGGGGTTACCTAGTTTATTCCCGCAACTAGTCACTGCGGAATTAGAGTGGCGGGGTCCACAGGTGGAGTGGAGGGAAAATTTCATGAAATTTCGGATTTTGGGCGGGATCCGCCTGTCTAATTCTGTAATAAGGTACTGCGAAATTAGGATTTGATTATTTAATATTATAAAGTTAAATATAATTTTTGTGTATTATTATGTTAGGTCCCTGCACTAATCAATCCACCAACAAAAGCACAAACAACAAGAGAAATAGATAGGGATGAACTTACAAGAAAAGATGTGTTGTATTGATAATAAAATAAAACAAAATTACAATAACACGAGAGGTTTTCGAGAGCCTCTCTTCCCTCCCAATTTCACACTAAAATGATGCCTATTTCCCACACAATAAGCACCCTTATTTGTAGCCAAAAGACCCCATTCCCAAAGCATAACTAACTCCCTAACTGTCTGTCATATTCCCCAATTGCCCCTTACGCCTAACATAAGCTTTTGTAATGGGGGGCCTAACATTTCCCGCTGCCCAAAGATCAACCTTGTCCGCAAGGTTGAAGGCAGGAAACTGTGAAGCAATGGCATCAAAGGGCTCCCAAGAATCTTCAAACGGGGGAAGGTCTTTCCAACGCATGAGCACCTCGGATTGAGCTGGACCGGCATTGGGAGAGGGACGGATACCACGCACCTCCAGGGGCTCCATTAGCAGTTCCATGTTGTGAGTAAGTGAAGGAGGAAAAGTGGAGGAGGGGAATGTACCTATTGCCCGCTTGAGCTGAGAAAAATGAAAAACATTGTGGATGCGGGAGTGAGCAGGGAGAGTGAGAGCATAAGCCACAGTCCCAATGCGCTTCTCGATAGGGAAAGGTCCATAGTAGCGAGGTGCTAACTTTTCATTCCAGCGGCTGGCGAGGGAGGACTGCTTGTAGGGTTGAAGTTTGAGGTAAACCAAGTCACCCACCTCAAAAGTAACTGAGCGACGCTTGCCATCTGCATAAGCTTTCATCCGCTGCTGGGCTCGGTGTAGGTGCTGCTTTAAGTCATCCAAGAGTGTATCCCGGCGAGACAGGTACTGGTCAACCTCCTAGTTGGCTGCTGTTCCCCAGTCATGTCTGGCCAAAGGAGGAGGAGGTCTCCCGTAGAGAGCTTGGAAGGGAGACAGGCCCAAAGAAGAGTGGGCAACAGTATTGTAATGGTATTCTGCCCAAGCCAACCAAGTGAACCATTTTGTTGGGTGATCCATGGTGAAGCAGCGCGGGTAAGTTTCCAAGCCCCGATTCACAATTTCGGTTTGGCCATCCGTTTGAGGGTGGTAGGCAATGCTTCGTTTAAGCTCGTACCCTTGGAGGCGAAACATCTCACGCCAAAAATAGCTCATAAAAATCTTGTCCCTGTCTGAAATTATACTCTTGGGGATGCCGTGAAGGCGAATAACTTCTTGTAAGAAAATCCAAGCAATGGTAGGGAGAAAAAAAGGATGCTTTAAAGCAATAAAGTGGGCATACTTGGTGAGGCAGTCCACAACCACCATGATCGCATCATTGCCGCTAGACTTTGGCAAGCCTTCAATGAAGTCCATAGTGATGTCCTCTCATACTTGATCAGGAGGTGGTAAGGGCTGGAGGAGACCTGCTGGTGCCATAACTTCATATTTGTTGCGCTGACAGATGTCACAGGCAGCCACGAAGTCCTGAACATGCTGCTTTCATTCCTCGCCAGTAGAATTCAGTGGCCAAACGTTGGTAGGTGTGGCGCATGCCTGCATGACCACCAATGGGGCTGCAATGGAATTCCTCATTCATTAGGGAATGAAATGTGGAGGGAGCGTTGGTCAATCCGAAGGGCATCACCCTAAATTCGTAATGTCCTTGGTGGGTGCGGAATGCGGTCTTGGGTATGTCTTGTGGTTGGATGCGAATTTGGAAGTAACCAGTTTTGAGGTCGATCTTGGAGAAGATCATTGCCCCGTGGAGCTCATCCAGGAGTTCTTCAATGACTGGAATGGGAAACTTGTTAGGTATGGTTTCCCGATTCAGTGCCCTGTAGTCCACACAAAAACGCCAGCTGCCATCCTTTTTCTTGACCAAAAGCACAGGGCTGGAGAAGGGGCTGGTGCTCGGTTGTATGACACCTGCAGCTAACATTTCTGCTACCAGCTTTTCAATCTCAGTTTTTTGAAAATGAGGATAGCGGTATGGCCTGACCGAAATGGGGGAGGTACCAAGTTTCAGGTTGATGGCATGGTCATGTCTTCGTCTTGGAGGAAGTCCCGGTGCCAATTGGAAGACCTCTTGGAATTCACTTAATAATGAGGTCTGGTGGAAATCGGGTTTTGCAGTAGGTGCACTGTTTAGAGCCATTTGGTTCAAATCAATTCTGCACCCTTCCAGTAAGATGCAGTTACCTTCCTTCCGGGCTGTCCTCTCCATTGCATGCAGTGAAATCCTGGTCCTACAGAGATCGGGGTCCCCTCTTAGAATCACTCTCTTTGTGTCAACCTCAAATTCCATTGACAGCTCTGTCCAGTTCATATATGACGCCCCTATAGATAACAACCACTGGTACCCGAGTATCAAATCAGTGTTACCAAGCTGCAACTTCGACTTCAGGTAGTTGGAGAGAAACTTGCCGGCACAATCCAATGGAATTGATGTGCTTGCTTGTTCCCAGGGTAACCCCAAATTGCTTAGTTGGAGAAATCAGGAGATTGACTTCAGAAACTAATTGGGACGAAATGAAATTGTGCGATGCCCCTGAGTCAACAAGGACCACCACTTCTCGATTTTGAAATGTACCCCTTAGCTTCAAGGTTTGGGGAGCTATAAATCCAACCAAGGAAGACAAGGTCAATTCTAAATTGTCCAAGTCGCCCATCTTAGCTGGCTCCACTGCTTCGTCCTCCACTGGTACCTCATCGTCTCCAAGATCAGGATCATCCACCCACAATACTTGCAGTTCCTTATTTGGGCATCGGTGTGTCGGGCCATACTTCCCATCACAGCGGAAGCAGAGCCCTCTATCCCTCTTCGATTTCATCTCTGCCTCAATTAGCCGCCGAAATTTTTGCGGGGGCTGGAAAGCTGGTGTAGGAGCGGGGGCGGAAGCAACCACAGAGTAAGAAGAAGAAGAAGATGATGATGTTGGCGAGAAGGCCTTGGGGGAAGTAAAGCTGGGCTTAGAGGAAGAGCCAGGGAGCAAAGTTCTGGTGGCCAGAGGCATACCTGAGAATGAGCGAAATCGGCTATTGGATCCGCTGTGACTGGACAAGGCCCGTGATTTGGCGGCCTCGTTTTTGTCTTCTAACATCTGGGCCACCTTCATGATTCGGCCCAACCCTTTGGACTCCCAGAGCCTCAGTTCAAATTTTATCTCATCTTGAAGCCCATTTATAAATGTGTTCTCCATCACCACATCAGAGAGATCGGGAAATGACGCAGATAGCATTTCAAATTGTTTCCTGCATTCGCTCACCGTGGTGGTCTGCCGGAGAGAGAAAAGTTGCTCCATCAGATTACCGACCTGGGTACTTCGGAATCGTTCCAGCAAAAGCTTCTTGAATTTGTTCCATCCATGGAAGCTCTGTCTACTGCTCTCATAGTCATACCAAGCCAAAGCTTCCCCTTCAAGGCAGACCACTGCTGACCGGAGTCGGTCTTTCAGAGATAGACCGTTGAGGTCGAATAGCGTTCAGCCCTCAAGATCCAACCATCCGGGTTCTCTCCATCAAACACAGGAAGCTCTAACTTCCTGGGCATCTCTTCGATCTGGGCCAAACAGTCATCGGATTGGAGTTTTCCCCCATCTCCACCTTCTCCGCCTGTTCTCTCTGATTTTCACCGGCTCTATGGGTGGCAAAATCCAGCTGTGTGATTTCCTGGGTTGTGTCCTATGAGACCTGAGTCTTGTCCGATTGGGTCATGTTAAGTTTAAGGAGAATGGTCTTGATCCCTCCTTCAATCATCGACAAACACTCCATTGATTGGTTAATCGTGTCTATCTCCAGTCGTTCCAAACGATCTAAGCGAGCTAGCACTTGCTGCAAATCGGCCTCTACTGCTTCTACTCTTTTCTCCATCTGTTGATTCCTGGTTTTCATGCAAAGATCGGTGCTCTCATACCACTGTTAGGTCCCTGCACTAGTCAATCCACCAGCAAGAGCACAAACAGCAAGAGAAACAGATAGGGATGAACTTACAAGAAAACATGTGTTGTATTGATAATAAAGAAAATAGAATTACAATAACAGGAGAGGTTTTCGAGAGCCTCTCTTCCCTCCCAGTTTCACACTAAAATGATGCCTATTTCCCACGCAATAAGAACCCTTATTTGTGGCCAAAAGACCCAATTTCCAAAGCATAACTAACTCCCTAACTATCTGCCATATTCCCCAATTGCCCCTTACGCCTAACATAAGTTTTTGTAATGGGGGGCCTAACATATTATTAAATAAATTTTAATTTATTGTTTGCAATTTGAAGATATTAATTAATTAAAGTTTAAGATTATCAGTAGCATCGAACGCGTATAAAATAAAACTCTTAAGAAGGTATTATTTCAAATTTAATGCATTTATTTATTTGTGTTTTATTGTTACATACTTATTATAATTTGAAAATAAATATATTATTTTATCATAATTTAAATAAAAGCAAAAATACTAAGGTATAATAGAATAAAGTTTATTTTAATAAATAATAGAATAAAGTTTATTTTAAGAAAGGAGAATTATTATAAATATTATATTTTTTTCTTTTATTTAAATTATGACAAAATAATATATTTATTTTTAAATTATAATAAGTATGTAACAATAAAACACAAATAAATAAATACATTAAATTTGAAATTACACCTTTTTAAGAGCTTTATTTTATATGCATTCGATATTACTCATAATCTTAAACTTTAATTAATTAATATCTCCAAATTGCAAACAATAAATTAAAATTTATTTAATAATAATACACAAAAATTATATTTAACTTTAAAATATTAAATAATCAAATCCCAATTTCGTAGTACCTTGTTGCGGAATTAGACAGGCGGACCCCACCCAAAATTCGAAATTTCATGGAATTTCCCCCTCCACTCTACCTGTGGGTCCCGCTACTCTAATTCTGCAGTGACTGGTTGTGGGAATGAACTGGGTAACCCCTTTTTACCAAATAGTCATAAAACCACCCAATTTTTCCAAATAACTTTTGTAAACACCCCATTTTTAAAAAAGTCCCGGTTTCATGGGATGGTCCTCCTCTGGTATCTTTGAAAGTTCTTTTATAAATTTTTTATTTGATTCCCAATATTTATTAATTTTCTGTTGCAGTGTGGTTATATGCTTCATGTTTGGGGCTGGGGTTAATTATTTTTCTCATCTGATTAATAGCTCCTTCCTTACTACTTATCATCCAGAATTTTAGGTGTGACATGATAGCCTTCACATGCAGAATTGAGTTTTTGCCTTTGCTGTCAAATTTATAGTGAGTTAACTTGGCACATGTTGATGAAAACTTATTTATAGAAGCTCAAGATTTGGGTTTGAGCGGCAAGCTGGGTTATTCTTACAACAAGCATACCTGGATGGGCGTAGTCTACAACTTTAACTATATTTACTGTTATGTAAAATTTAGGTGCAATCCAATTAATATTAGTTTTCTAAAATATCCATGCATTTGCATTGTATCAAATTCTTTGCTGTTTTTAGTGATTCTAATTCTTCCCACTTGCAGATGTTCCCTGCAAATATCCTGGTGATTGGCATTTAATTCTAGTGAGAATTAGGCAGGCTTTTAACAGTTGTGGCCATATTTGGTGTTCAAGTTAATCAATCTTTTGTTCTTGTTTGTAATGGTATTTTAATTTTTCATTTTGGGTTACCTATAATATTACATTGTGCTGAAGAAAAGCAAATATATAAAGATTATTGAGAAAAGGTCAAAAGCAAGGTGATGTGGATTTAGTTGAGACTTTATGGAAGTTTCTCTAAGCATGACTTTTGAAAACTTCAGCTTTTTCACAGTATTGATTGTTACAATTCTTACTGTAGTAGCATTGGCCAAAATTTATCAGATAAAATTTTGACTACATTGCTTGATGAAATGTTTTTGTTTATGCTTGTAGTCAAGAAATTGGACAAGTGCTAGTTCTGGTTTGTGACTGTCTTGCAAGTGTCAAGGAGTGCATGTTTCAAATAGATGTAAATTTGACCTATGCTCTCCAGCACTTTTTTTGATGGTGTGATTTCCTGTTGAAACTGATATATGGGAATAGATGCTTGACTTTCTGTTTTCCTGCTCAAGGTGATGTTCACTTATCCTTTTGCAAACCTGCAACAGATTGAAGCTTTGGCTTTTCTTTGCTTATGTTGTATCCTTCGTCTCCCTAGCGGCATCCGTGGGCTTATTAATAGAAGATTCAATTGTCAAAACAGGGCCTTCAGTCTGGACAGGAACTTCAGGGGTTTTGCAGTGTGTGTTTGTGTTGGTCAGGTAAAGCATTTCTTTGAATTGTATATTCCTATCTGTTACATAACGTTTGATGTGGATTGGTGGGTTGTCGATTCATGATATAACTGGCATTACTTCGCCAGAAAAAACACTTCCTCGTTCTGAAAGCATCTCAACTTTTGTGCCCGTTATCAAGATTGAATGATTAGATCATCTTTGGATAGCTTTAATGAAGCTTCTATTTTAACTTTGCTGAGTCCTAATAAGTGGTCATGGACGTTTGCCCCTGCCACAAATACATGCTCACAGATGGATGAGAGTAGGATGAACATGCATGGGCACAAATGCAGAGATCTTTCTATTCATTATTTTAGAATTTCGCTCCATTTTTTGCTCAGAGTGCTAAATTGTTGTTTCATTTAACTATTTCTTTTCTCTGACTTATGCATACTTCTGTTTGACTAAAACTTGTTTCTTACAGTGGGCTCATCTATTGGACATCACATTCAGAATGAATCATGGGAGATCAGTACATATGCCTTTCAAAGGTAGAGATTGCATTTACGATTCACTTAGTTATTCAATGGGATGAAATGTAGTCACCACCTGTACATGTTTATGCTATATCACAATCTCGAGCATGGGCAGTAATCCCATCTTGCATAGCTTTTTTGTAGTTGTCTCAGGGTTTTCCAACTTTGAGTTCTAATTTATGCAACTCTGTTGGTGGCTTTTATGTACCATTAACTCGTTATATTCTATCTTTGGGTCATGCATTTGTAATATTGTTGGCTTTTATGTATCGCAATATGAGCTGTTATTTTAATTTTTATGTACTTTGCTTCTATCATTGGTTAGGTTATATTTTCAATTGCCCAATGGTAGTTAGTAAGTAACCCCCATTTTTTTTTTCTTTTCTATTTTTTTCCCTCCTTTACATAACCTTTACTTTGTTAAACACAAAGCAATCGCATGATTTCAGTATATCATAATTGTATATATCAAACAGTCATCCATTATTGATTGATTGAACTTGATAACCTACAAGGTGGGTCGAAGTTAGGAAGTTAGCAACGATAAAGGAAAAGGAAAGTTGGGGCAAAATTGAGGCGTAGCAGCAACGCTGGTAACTCACCAACCTCTCATTGCCAGTAAGATTCTCGCAAATTGTGCACCACCTCCCTTGCTAGTTTTTCGTACAGATCACTGTTATTGATTTACATAAATGGTGAAGATGCGTAATTCAGCTGAAGGAACTGTTCATTTTATGTTTAGGCAACAGAATCATCTACTCACCCTGAGGGGAAATTAAAATGACTATTGTTTTCAAGGCATAAGAGTACCCGTGAGGGGTAAATAGCCTAAAAGAGAACAAAATAGTCAACGCCAATTGTTAGGTGCAGCATTGTTGATCCTTCTTTCGTTTATTTTGGAGCTTCGAACATATTCGAGTTATATCCGTGTTAAATGTATCCAAGTTTTCCGAATCCTACAAAAGAAATTCTTTAGTTTTATCTATTACAACAAAGATCAAGGAATACATTTTACTATATTAAAACATTTGCAGGCCTAAATTGCTTAAAAATTTAACCAGCCAACAAGAGGAATTGTTACGAATAACATCGTGTTGAAAATTTGAAACACATAAATGTTGACAGATCTAATTGAAAGAGATTGACTTGTCCAGATAACTATTCATCTCTCTGCTGAGGTGCTTTGGAAGAATGGATTACAAATTATTTTCTACCTCTAAAGCAAAAGCCTGATTTCAGTTTTAATGGATAGAAAGAACTTCATAGTAGATTCCGGGGCTGAATGGTTAGGGAAACCATAAAAATAACAAGCATGATCTCTAACTGCTAGAACTGCGCATCCTAGAAGACCTCGAAGGCTTAATATTAAATTAGAGATTACTGCACTCTCCTCCCCATGCTATAAAGGAGCACGATGGCCAGAGAGGTGTAGGTAGGAGCTCTTTCAATGATAGAAACTAAATATAAAGAGGTGATCGGTAAATCACGACATGAAGGGCTATTTTTTAATTAATTAGAATAACGATAGTAGGGGCAAGCAGTAAGAGCCTTGATCAAGATAGCAATTAGGATTTTAATTAATTTTTGCAATATCCTTCCTCTTCGAGGTCAGGTGATAACAGACCATAGATGTGAAAATATGAACCTCGGCCTAAAATTTCCTAACTGAAGTCTTTATAAATCAACCACTTGCTCATAGAGTCATGAAAGACCACAATGTTTAGCCATCTAAACATATCTTCTATTCAGCGACACGAATTAGTGGTTGCTTGATTGATCAACGACGACAAACCAATCAAATAATTGTGCTGCTCCTGCTGCTCATTACCATTTATTTGTGCATGTTTAGCGCCTAGAATCTGCAGAAAATTGCTCTAACTGAACAGAAACAACTCCAGAAAAAAAATATCATGAAATAAACTAAAAATGAAACTTTTTGATCTTTTTTTTTTTCCGTAAAATTGACAGCAACACCATGAGCCTTTTTTCCTTGTAGAATCAAACCCTCTTGAAAGAAAAATAAAAGAAAAAGCAAAAGATGCAATTCCCCCCAGCATCTTCAATTACAGACAAAATAGCTCCTATCCTACCCTCTCCCCAAAACAACCTTGACACCTAAAATTTCCCCCTACTGGGAAGAAGGCAGGATCGGGGCACCTGTGACTTATTGCACTATTTGCAAAATGTAGAGTTCCCACCAAAAATCCACCCCTCCTTCCATCCGAAACTCATCAGCTTTCTTCAAAAGAAAAGAGAAAAACAGTAAACTAACCATCTGCCTTCAAAAATTGGAATTCTTGCAACTACCAGTCACTCAAGGAAACAGCATCACATCTCTGATCCGGAGTCAGACGAGCTCAGTTCGGATGAAGCTCCAACCAAACCAGCTGCATGAGATTCGAGCAGCTTCTGCTGCATGCCACGGCAGAGTTTCAGTGATGGCTTCAATTTGATGCACTGCCAAAGAAAATGAAGCACATATAAGGAAAATGCATCTGTCAATTGTAAACAACCTCCGCCTTCATAACCACAGCAATTAAATATAGAGAACCTGGCGCTGCTATATCAGCCAATGAATTAAATTGACAATGAACAGCCTAGCTAAATTGATTTGGGCACTAGCATATTTATACATCTAATGTATTACAGGAAGTATAAAAATCAAGTAAAACAAAAAAATAATTGATTGGACAATTTTGATTTCCTAAAACCAAATGACATCAGAAATAAATTCTCAAACCAAAACCAAATGACTTCAGAAAGAAATTCTCAAACCAGAACAAAAATTGGAAACTGAGCAAACTCCAT
The DNA here is from genome assembly GCA_037975025.1 of Excoecaria agallocha. Lineage (NCBI taxonomy): Eukaryota > Viridiplantae > Streptophyta > Magnoliopsida > Malpighiales > Euphorbiaceae > Excoecaria > Excoecaria agallocha. The sequence goes on from CM075820.1 coordinate 22,614,057, forward strand.
ACCCAGGGTCAAATCAATGAATAACTGTGCTGCCAAAAAAAAAAATATAGAAAATAGAAGAGAATAAAGAGAACAGCTTACCTCCTGAATGAAAGTATTGATCTCCTCCTCTGTAAGGCCCTCGTCCTCCCCATAATTTTCTTCCCATCCAAGAGAACGAAGGAAAGCAGCCTCTTCCTCAGAAAACCTCTGAACCTCTTCACATGTGCCACCATTGCTAGTCAGCTCAGCACCGTTCTTAGTAACCTGATGACTTGAAGGATCACCTTCTGCTTCCTTGCTTACTTCACAAGATTTCTCACTGGTAGGAGATGAAACAGCAGATGACAAATCCGGGAGAGCCGCAGAACTGCTTGTTGAGGTCTTCTTCTTCAGAAGATTAAAAAAATCAATTCGGCTCTGGGTTTGTGAAAGAGACGGCTTCTTTTCCACAGTGAACCCTGAAATCAAATTAGAGCTGGTTGATTTACGATCCCCAGAAGAAAGCTTAGGGTTGTTTGGACTCCTCAAAGGTGCAGATGGGACTGGAGGAGCAGCAAGTTGGGTGCTTGCAGCTCTGCCGGCATTATTTGGACTTGCAACATCCTTTGGAGAGGATGATGTGCCATTTTCGCGTGCTGGTTTGAGAACCATAAGCTTCCCATGAGACGCCTTACATGCATCAGGTTTAGCGTGCCCCCCATGAAGAGACTGATTAGCAGGGTGCAATGAAGAGGGCTGCTGCTGCATAGTCTTGGCAGCCATATTCATCTCGCCAGATCTGACTACTATTTTGGGTTTTGATTTGTCTAATGAATTCAGAACCTGATAATGAGAAATATGCAAGTAAATAGGTCAGAGAAAATGTAGTCACACAAGGAAATAATCAATCGTTCCATTTCTCCTCCTTCAATACAACATTTTTATCAAATTATGCATCTCAAACAAATTCAATCATTGAAATCTGGAACAGGATTTCTAGTAACTCGATCATACGTAACCTATAAATTTCAAGAGAAGACTAGACAAAATAATCAAGATACAAATAATAATTCCACAACAACACTAGAGCTTTCCTACTTCAATAACATGATTTTTAGATAAAAAGAAATTAGACTTTTCTCTCAAGGATAAGTGAGCCCAGTTATTGGCCATCTTTAGGGAAACGGTTTTCTTCTCAAAAAATAATTCAACTACCGGCCTGCCCATCCTATACCATAGCATTCAAGTTGGGGTATAACAGATTCAGAATATTACTTTAAAATTACAAGAGCAAGAGTATGTATATGTGAGCACACGCATATGAGAAAAAGAGAGAGAGAGAGAGAGAGAGAGAGAGAGATTAAAATGAACATGTTTAAAATCTTCAAGGATCTGTAGGACCGTAACAATGTCGAACAGAAACAGCCTAAATCTAAATCCAGGCAATGCATCTAATAATCAATAGAATATAGAGCCCTTAGAAGAGTGACATATCCACATCAAACATCCAGAACCCCATTCTCCAGCCAAACATACCAGATATCAGCAGTAACAGTTTTCACATTCGTAAGCTTATTTTTACTCCCCAATTCCAACTAACCAGAATTTGTTTGTCTTGATATAAACAACCCACTTGCAGAGCCACAACACTTCTATTTTTATGGTACAAGAATTAACTTGTGATTAAATATTACAACATAGTGAAGTCAGTAATATAAACTGAAGAAACTAACCCACTTGCAGAGGAACAACTTATTGTTATGGTACAAGAATTAACTTGCAATTGAATATTACAAAATAGTGAAGTCAGGAACATAAACTAAAGCTTGAAAGAAAAAACAAATAAAAGAAAAATTGCAACAAGTCCATTCATTCTACAAGAAAATGAAAGATATGAAAGAAAGGTAAAAACCAAACTCAACCGAAAATATAAAAGAATGCTTTTAATGTCAAAAATGGTGGGCCTAATATAAGGAGTCCTAAAATAGCATGATAGGACTATAATGCAGTTTCAAGGTCTACCATCTTGCTCAAAATGCATTTTCCCTCACAGTACAACATTCATTTAATTGAGAAAAAACCTAGGACAACAGACTTTGCATTAAGTGTCCGCCCAAATCCGGATTGATAAAATAGAATTTTACCACGTATGCCCATCCACCTATCTGGACAGGTGACATGAACAATGAGATGGAGAAGAAGAACCAGGGGCAGCAACAAGAAGCTCCAATGGACATAAATGTATCTTCAGTAACATAACAAGATGATGGCAGAGGAAGCAATGATAGAAATGAAGAATCAGTCGACCCTCATCTAACATGCTCCTGATCTGGTATTGAGCAACCAGATTCCAGAAGGATTAAAATGTAAAATATGTAACACAAGGAAAAAAAAAAGGGTTCCAACGAGCACTTTCCTACATCCTGTACTCCAGTTTAGAACTTTATTCTATCAGATGTTGAAAGACAAACACCGCATCATACATCATGAAGATATGCCATGAATCAGACATTACAGCGATTGTCTAACCGACTATGAAAGTAGCACAAAGCCTACGATATCATAAAGGCAGTGCCATTACCGAACTCTTAGGCATTGAAGGCGTCACTGGTATTAATTGCCTTGATTGCTTAATTGCCAATTCCTCAAGCCTTTGAGTTTGGACAGATAACTACAAGAATATAAGAACTCCTCATTAGACCTAAAAAAGCTATAAATATAATAACTGTATGAATCCAAAGGTTACCTGATCTACCTGTGGGGCAGCACGAACTTTCAATGGAGCCTGAGTCAATGCTTCAGCCATATTTAGACCATACATTGCACTTGAAGGCCCGGATGCAGGAGAAGACGATGTTTGGACAGCAGATGAAGAAACACCGCTACTGTTTCCTATTATAGGGGGCACCTCAGCCAGAGCTGAGGTCCACCCCTCCCCACCAATAGCAGAGCTCCCAATGGGCAAGCTTTGGACAGCCGTAGTCAAGCCAGGAGAAGACACCCTTCCAATATCAGGCAATCCTTGCCTGTCTTCACTGCCGAGGGATGGAAAATCCTTTTCAAAAACTACCTTCTGAATGCCACTACCAGCACTACTCCCAGATATCAAGCCATTGCCATTTGCATAATTGCTGCTACTCCCATTTTTTAAGTCCACAGCAGATCTCCGAGGCAACACCTCAACCTGTTTCCTTGACACCATAGAATGGGAACGCCGCAGAGTGTCCTTATCATTCCTTGACAATATGCTTCCAAAAGGGTCAGAAACATCACGATCCCAATGATCCCCAAAGTTCAACCTCTCTTTGTCTCTTTCTCTATCCTTATCACGATGACTTCTACTGAAGCTACTGTATGCATGCTTTGCAGACCCATTACTAGAACTCCTTCGGGAATTAGATGAAGAGGTTCGGTCGATAAAAGGAGAGCGAGGTGAATCAAAATCACTTATGCTCTTAGAATTCCTGCTTCTAATGTGCTGTGCCGAAGATGAGATATCTATTTGACAATGATAACACAATTATCAATCTTGAACTATGCAAGAAAATAAAAATTAAATGACTATACATGCTCAAAATTAACATAAAATTTTGAAGAGCCAAAAGGAGCGGAAAATTTGGAAAGGGAAAAATTACCTGAGAATGAAGAAGATGATGCAAAGTGGTTGGCTGAACTGCCACCACCTGAAACACTTCCAGAACTTCTCAACCATTCTGGAACTAATGTAGGTTCACTTCTTTCCATAAGGAGCAGTGCTGAACATCATCAGATTCAATGAGGAAAAGAAAAATTCTTCTCTCGCCTTCTTCACCCCCTTCTAACAAAATTATAATCCTTCTACAAAAAATCACTACCTTCTATTACTAGTCCAATAATCCAACCTCGCTCCAGTCAACACCAATTATCCAAGTCAGAAATCGAAAATCATTGTATTCTAAATTGGTCTTTTGGAATTGGTTTCTCTCTGTGTGACAAAATAGAGATTAAACAAAGCAAATTCTTTTGAAATACGCAGATTCTGAAGTTAGTGCAAGCCCACAGCACAAATAGCTCGACAATGGCAAAAACAATTTGTGAGACCAGACACAAGTACGCAATTAATAAATCAAAAGCCCCTTTAGCTCCTGTCACTTTTATCTCTCTACGCCTCCATCTTCAATCAAAGATGGAATTGCAGATAACAAACAAAAACACGCTCAACAGACCCTCATCCCCGACAAGAGAGACAAAAACGCCGAGATACAGATGTCCCAAAATCTTACGGCGACAATAGAACAATAACCGCGATTGTATAACACGAGTTCACATCATCAACCAGCAGAATTAATGGGAAACCCTAAAGGACCGATGAAATCAGAGTGTTAACAACACATCCAAGAATAATGTGCACAAATAGAAACCCTAGTTATACACACAAACCTCTATTCTGCGCAACTACAACGTTCTAGGGTTTGAGCAAAATCAAAAACATGATTAAATTTAATAGAAAGGGAGAAAGGGAAACTAGAGATAGAATATGAAAGAGAGAAACAGCCAAAGCGAGGGAGAAGGAGAAACTAACCCTAGCGCGCTATGATTAAAAGGCTGTAACAGCCCAAAAACGTAACCGTTTCGATAAACGTTGTCGAAGTGTAATTATTCCCAATCCCAAACAATGCGCTTCAAAGCAGAGGAAACAGAGTTTCAGTCTTATGATAGACAGAAAAATAGGAACGGAGAGAGCCCAACAAAAGATAGAAAATATACGAAAATATGTGTTAAGCGAAAAGATTATAATGTCAACGTTTGAAGGTTAGAGCTTTTCTGGAGAAAGAGACGGAAAACAAAAATTAGGGTTTTGTTTGTGGGAATGGGGAGAGAGAGAAAATAAGAGAGGCGTAATTTCTGTTAGTTTTGGATACTGAGAAGAGAATGAAACGTATGAAGAACAGCCTCCTTCTTTCTACTTAGAAGTTTTTATTTTTTTATTTTCTTTAATTTATAATATTTATTGGCCTCCAAATATCTCTACGCTCAACAATTCATTTGGACTTTCTTCAAAAATTTTGTGTTTGGTTAAGATACGGTCTACTTTTCGTAGAATATTATATATAATAAATAATATTTCCCCTGTTTTAATTGGAATAAAAATCTCGTTTGAAAATATTGCTTGGAAATCTAAAATTGATATATTAAAAAAAAAAGGAATAAGTAAAACAAAATTGTAAGGACGTGTTTGGGCAAAGAAAAGAGATAAATGCATGGAAATCAATCTGTTTTTGCTATTTATATTTGTTCTCCAAGTTGCACGTGTTAGGTCATGTGAGTATGATGTGGCTACGGAGGTTTGTTTGGTTGTAGCAAAGTACTGGTGCAGTTGCACAGATATTAGTCTAGTATGGTTGTCTCTCTTCAATCCTGTTCCTGCAAAGGAGGAAGTATTTTTTCTAAACGGGATCCATATGTTTTTTTTTTATATATAATTACATTTTGGAGGCAGGATTAATTTCATTTAAAGTTATTAAATTTAAAATAGAATTATCATAATATTATAAAAAATTAAATTAAAAAATTTGAATTGAAATAATGTCATAAAAATTGTTAATTTAACTTGAAAAATAAAATAAAAGCTGCACTCCAGCGTCAATTTTTTTTTTTTTAAAATATCATATATGACCAGTCATATTATTGAAAAGTCATTTTAAATATGACATGTCATCTTACCATATAAACATTTTCAATTTGGATATTACATGTAGCCGGTCATGTCACTAATAAATTATTTTTAAGGTGAACATTCGGCTTACCATTGAGATTAAAATTAACATTCGACAGTCTTTCTTTACATTATGTTGACACTGATTTCAGAATTTAAAATAATATTTAAAAAAATAACACAGATTTTAAATAATTAAATCACCAAAAAATATACGTATGAATATAATGTATCCAAATGAAAATATAAATTAAAAAATAAAGACGTAAAAGTGAGATGAATTTATACTTGTGTTGGTTTATGAAAATTTACTAATTTTTATGGATGGCATATTGAAAATGTCTTCCATCATGAGCAATACCTTCCGAACCCAGCATCACAAAGTAGCTTGCATATCAAAGCTACAAGCAGCCATGATATTTTTACAATGTTATTAAAATCGGACCGAATAAAGAATCGATAAAATTGAAAATTCGTGATTCGACCGATTCAATCGAATTTTTTTTAAATATTATAATTATCATAATTTTTTAAATACTATTGTATAAAAATTAAAAAAATATTCATCAAACATTAAATATATATCACAAATATTCTAATAATAAGTTACAAAATATAATTTTAATTTTATTATTACAAATTATTAATTATGAATTTTTTAATATCATATGTTAGAAACATAAAAATACAATCATATCATGAAAATAATTTTATATTTAGACGGGGTACTAATGAAGTGAACACAAAAAATATTAATCTTACATATATGAGTATAATTATATTTAATTACAATAAATTCAAATAGATAATAAGTATATTAAATTATTAAGTGATATTTTTAGAATTTAAAATTTTAATTTTTTAAATAAATAAATAATAAAAATTTAATATATATATATATGTGTGTGTATGCATATTTTAAATTTTCATTATTTATTTATTTGAAAAAAATTAGTATTTTAAATTCTAAAAATATTATTTAATAATTTAATATACTATTACAATGATTCAAATAGATAATATGTATATTAAATTATTAAGTGACATATTTAGAATTTAAAATACTAATTTTTTCAAATAAATAAATAATGAAAATTTAATATATATATATATATATATATATTTGATTACAATGAATCAAAAATATAATAAATATATTAAATTATTAAGTGATATACTTAAAATTTAAAATACTAATTTTTTCAAATAAATAAATAATGAAATATATATATATATATATATATATATATATATATATATATATATATATATATATATATATGTGTGTGTGTGTGTGTGTGTGTGTGTGTGTGTGTGTGTGTGCGTGTGCGTGTGTGTGGGGGGGGTGAAAATATACAAAAAAAAAATGATTTTTTACACTTTTTAGTAAAAAATTCAATTTTATCCGGTTCTCCGATTTTCTGATTCAATTCGATTTTTTGCCAATTCGATTTTTAATAATTGAACTAACCAACTAACCTACTGATTCGTGGTTAAACTGGTCGGTCCGATCCAATTTTAATAACTATGTATTTTTGTATAGGCATCCCTTTTCTACCAATATGATAAAACTATGTTTTCCTTTTTCACAGAAGCATGCTCATAAGTTCCATAAATTGCCCCACACAATTTTATTTTTAATATAATTTATTATTCTGATGTATTACAACAATAACACCAACAATAATAGTACCTTGAAATGCAACATATATCTCTCATATATATTAAGTATTTTAGCAGGAATTGTTGAAAATATTGGATCTTTAGGCCTTACTTTCTTTCTCAATTATAACCTGGGGACCCCTCCTTTCTACCCACTTCATTCTTCTGTTTTTTCAAAATAAAATTACACTATCTAAAACAAAATTTATGTCCATTATTGATGATTTTGTTGCAATAGTGCATTTATACAAACTCCACTAATGCCACAAATACTAACACTCTACATATATTGTCTTTTGTTTCCCGGTAACTATGTTGTAGTAGTAATAGTATTATTAAAATTAATAAGCAGAAAAGTTTTCATTAATTTCACTGCTTTGTCCCTACCTAATAACTTATCATTAAATTATGGGTGTAATGTGAAATATATAACACCTGTACACAGAATGATATGGGTGTAATGTGAAATGTATAACACCTATACACAGAGACTCTTGGTACAAATAAGTTCAAAAATTTTGCAGAAAAGCCAAGAGCAAAAGAACAATATACAAAAACTAAACAACCCAATGCCCATGGATATTAGACTTTTTCTGGCTGCCACATTGCTGTTAATGTTTGGTTGCTGAGAAAATGTGAAAAGGAAGAGTAGAAATTTGAGTTTAGTGGCAAGATAAATTATTTTAAAATGTACTGACAGAAAAATACCTACTACAACTAATTGGCATAGTTGAATTGAATTATCAATCTACAAAAAATAACAACAAAAAGACAGGTATTTTATAATTTGTTTCTTAATTAGTTCATCCATTTAGTTATTGAATCAAAAAGAAACATCGACCCTTTTCTTATCTTTTGCAAGAAAATCAATTAAAAGAGGTGGGAAAAAAATAAAAAAGAATGAAGCTCTCTAAATCGTCGACTTTTCTATAGCAAATCTGTAACAGAGACTTAGAAAAACCACACTCATTCAAACTTTTCTTCCTAAAGGAATTTGCTAAGAAAAATTGAAGTGAAAGAATACAAGTGATGGGTTTTGACTTGTATCTAAAAAAGACATAAGCTTTACACAACAATCAGTTATATGCATGAATCTAAATCACATGAACAAAGCTCTTTACACAACGAAAATATCAAATTTTTTTTATTTACTAATATTTTTCCCAAGAAAACAAACCCAAATGCAATTGTTACCAACAAAAAAGCTACCTATCCTTCATAAATCAAAGCAACAGAAGAAAAAAAAATTTCTATTTCCTTTCCCTTTGCTAAGAATGAAACAGGCAAACACACTTAACACACAAAATTCAAGTGAGGAAAAAAAATAAGACATTGAGTCAATAAATAAAGAACAAATCAGAGCGCAGGCATTTGATGAATTTGCCGGAAAGATGAGGCCATCTGCCGGAACTTGGAAGAAGGACTTTGATGAGAAGAGGAGCTGAGAATTCGAGAAAAAGGAAATAGAGATAAATCAAAATCCATTATATTTAACCACATTTAATCACAAACAAATTTTCATCAAAAAATTTATCAGCGTCTTCATCTAAAAATTTTCAGCGTCTTCATCCTTCTCATTGTCAATATAGGTATAAGCTGGGTAAATATAGGAAATGCAAACGCAGCCCAACAATAAGCATAGAGAAAATACAGGAAATCAAAATTTACCCGATGAAAAGAAGCAAGAGGCCTTTGAATTCTTCTTTTAGCTTATTCACGGAGCTAGACAGGGACAAAAATGGCACTATGGATTTCAATGAATTTATCACCTTCTTTTTCCAAATCGGATGGGGTAATGAAGAAATCAAACCATCATGGTGGAGCAGGGGATCGTGGCGAAGAGAGGAGGTAGAAATGGGGGCAAGGGATTGTGGGGAAGAGAGGAGGCAGAAAGGAGGGGCAAAGGATCGGGGTGGAGAGAGGAGGCAGAAAGGGAAAGAGTAAAAGTGTAAACCTAACATCTGTAACCTAAAATGATTATATTTTCAATATTTTAAAAATTATTAACCACTTTATTCAATTTTTTACTCCCTCTAAAAATCCAAAATAAAAAAATTTTTCCTCTTACAATTTTTAAATTTAATTTTTTACCATTAGACAAATAATTTATATTTATTTATTTTTCATTATTTTTAAAAACGAGAATAAATATAAAATTTTTTTAAATGACTATTAATAAAATAATTTATAAAAGAAAGTATTTTATAAGTCGGTGTTAATTTTTTTTTTGTGTGTTAAAAGGAAGATGGATATTTAAAAAAATATTAGAGAACAAAATAAAAATATAACTCTTAATGTAATTTAAGAAATCTTTATATCTCTTTTTTTAATGTATTTCTTAATATTCAAGTTGTTTATCAAACATTTTAAATAGGTACTCTAGTCATTTTATTGGCATAATTGAATACTTGAATTCAATTGTTAATTTGTTATAATGAAAAATAATTAATTGAATTTTATATTCCAAAAAATCATGCATTTAGTATAATATTAAATTACTTTATACATGCATATAATACAACAAATATATTTTACTTCTAAACTATATAATTAAATTTTAATTTTTATATTTATTTATGCTCTGAGCTAAAAATAAATGAATACTATTTGAGTGATACTAAAAATAAATAAAATTAATTGATAAGATGATTACGTACTTATATAATTACATTCAATCATTCATGATATAAAAGTAAATAAAATTAATTGATAAGATAATTACATACTATATAATTATATTAATTGATAAAATTTTATTATATATAATAACTATATATAATCATATTATTGATTTATAACTCCGTTATTAATATATGTATTGTGCGAAAATATATAAATACTAGTTGAATGACACTAAAAATAAATAAAATTAATTGGTAAAATGATTATACACTCATATAATACATTAATTGGTAATATTTCATTATATATAATAAATATATTTAATTACATTATTAATTTAGATATTTATATAGGTATTATCCTAAAAATATATGGGTACTAGTTAATTTATATTTAGAGTAAATAAAATTAATTGATAAAATATTTACGTAATAAATTGTTTAACTTACATAAATAGTAGTTGAGTGATATTAAAGATAGATTAAATTAAACACATATTATTTTAGTTATATATTCATATTCATGTAGATATAATAATTATTATAATAATTAAATTTCTATATATATAATGTAAATAATTATAAAGTTAAATTATTATTATCTTAATTTTGTGTATTAAAATACATAATGTAAATAATTATGAAGTTAAATTTATTAGTATATATAGAATAATATTTATAAGTAATATTTATATATAAATTATTAGTATTATATATAATAATTAATAAATATTGATTATTTCGGTACAATTCGGTATACACACAATTCAATACAGTTCAATACGATTATCGATTCAATTTTAGATAAAATATTCAGATTCATTTCAAATAAAGTCGACGATACAATTCGGTTCGGTTCTAGTAAAAAAATAAACGGTTTAGTTCGATTCTGAATGTTTTTCTTCGATATTTCAATTTAATACAAGAAAACTCAGACCTATATACACCCTTAATGCTTATTGGTGTCATTCCAACGATAAAATAGAGTTGAAACCGCCGGTCCTCTCTCTTCTATGTATGTATGTATATATATATATATATATATACACCAATGTTATTAAAATTGGATCTGATAAAGAATTAGAGAGCTTAAGGATTCGTGGTTCGACTGGTTCGTTGGGGTTCAATCGGATTTTTTTTATTTTTTAAAAATATATTATTTTTTAAGTTTTATATAAATATTATGAAAATATCACTATATAAAAAAATTAAAAATAATTTAGAAAAATATATTTATCATCAAACATTAATAATAAGATTATATTTTCAAGTCATTCAACATTTATAACCAAAATTTAAGATAAATATAGCAAAAAATTATAAATGTTTAAAGAAATTCTTCAAATATAAATTATAAAATTTTATTTATTCATAAAAAATTCATTAAATTATTTGAATTTTAATTATTTTGTATTTATAAATTTTTTTTATTTTTTTTCAGAAAAAATAATATTGTATGAATATTTTGGATAAAAAGTTGGTTTTTCTAAAATCAAACCGGTTTTTTATCATTTAATTCGGTTTTCTCCAGTTTTATTCCGGTTTTTTGGTGGTTTGAAACAGTATCTTTTGGTTTTTATCTAATCCGGTTGTCACCCATTGAACCATCCGGACCAGCCGACTGTTCGCGGTTAAACCGGTTCGACCTCCCGGTCCGGTCCGGTTTTAATAACCATGATATACACACACTTGCCCTATAATAATTAAAAAAAAAAAACCCTGCATTTAGTATTCAATTTGCTCCGAGTTAAAGGGGGAAAAAAAAAGAAAAAAAAGGCGATAAACGTAAACCACCGTGTACGGAATAAGCTGCAACTGTTACACAACAGAGCACATAATTCCAAATTCACCCCAGCTCTCTATTCCTGCCACGTGTCAACGCGCCTTCCTCTCTCTATCCCGACGGCGTTTACCAGTCTCTCTCTATCTTCTCCTCCAAATTTGCTCACTTTTCTCCTGTCAACCATTGCAACTCTCTGTGGTCAGCCCCGAAAAACCCCTACCAAATTCACCGCACCTTCTTCCCCAGATTTTCCCGGTGGACTGACAGAAAATTGAAGCTAACAAGCTACTGGGATTTGTCCTTTAATTTTTCTGGTTGCAGAATTTAGATGGATGTAGGTATCTATGCATCACTTGCCTCGATTTTTCACTCATAGGAAGAAAGGCGGCCCTATGGACCCCAAGAACCGTAGGAGGCCGAGGTTGGAGCGCCGAAATGCTTTGAAGCACATCGAGTATGATGCGTCGTCGTTTTGCTCTTCTACAGACGACTCTTCTTCTTCGCCTCTGGTTACCAGGTCTCTTGATTTGTCGGATCGGACTAGTTTTCGGATTGAGGGGACCGATGGAGAGTTTGACCGCATTTGTCGAAGCCTCGGTCTTTCTGGCCCCGAAGATTTCGCTATTCCGGCGGCGTCTTGGGAGGCCATGAAGATACGATCAGCCTCGGATCTTTTGCCCCGATCTAAATTGTACGAAGCGGATAGTCCGAGGATAGAGGAAAAGAAAGAGCAACATCGGGATCTAGAGCAGCAGGAGAGAGAATTCTGTGCGAGGGTTTCGGATAGTGTTAGAATTAGCGAAGCTACTAAGTTGACTCTAGACGATCCAGGTGAGCCACCTAAGTTTGTTAAATGTTCTGTTGTTACTTGCGCTGCCGGAGGAGGAATTAAAGGGGCTAGGCCGCCGTCTCTGAAGCCGCCTCCTTCAATGACACTACCAGTGATCGATGACACTTGTTCAACTTGGGATTTATTGAGAGATTTTGCGCCTGAAAACAACAGAGGGTCCTTAACAATGGCTAATAGGGACTTCGGTTCTGATGATGAGGAAGATGGACCACGTAAACACGGAGTTGAAGTGGCTGCTGCTATTAAAAGAGAAGAAGAAGATAATTTATTGAGAATAGCGTCTGCTGTGTTATCGGAGTCTTGTTCCTTTACAACGTCCAATGACGATGATTCGTCGAGCACCACCACGGAGCCTATGTCTAACATCTCTCCAAATGAGAGATTTAGACGGATCATTACTTATTGGGAGAAAGGGGAACTTCTGGGACGGGGGTCATTTGGATCCGTATATGAAGGAATCTCAGAGTAAGTGCTCAAACTTAGACCTCAGCATATCTGCTTGTTTTTCTATTCCTCGTTTTATCCCTTCAATCAATTTATTTATTCCAAATTGGTAGAGACATCAAGGATGCTCTCTAAATATTTCTGTTCAATCAAAGTATCGCAGAGCGACATAAGGTTGCCCACGTAGGATGTCCTAATTGCATGTTTCGGAAGACATTTCATGTTAAATCCTAACTATATAGTTGCTATTGAAATCATGAACCTATATTAACTCTGACCTGTCAATTGATGTCCAGTAAAGGAAATTAAGTTTCTTGCTAAGTGAAAGGCTTTGCAATACAGCAGTAACTGAAGTGTTCATAATTGATTTGCCGAGGCTTTGCCTTCTGCACGTATGTTGAAATCCGCTTTTTCTGCTAGTCATGCTTTGTCTATTTTCTTTTCTGCAGTGATGGCTTCTTTTTTGCTATCAAAGAGGTTTCCTTACTTGATCAAGGAAGTCAAGCCAAGCAAAGTCTTTACCAACTTGAGCAGGTGAGATGGGATTATCGATTGCCATGGTGTCGTGCTTTGATTTTCTTGCATGGGTTTTTGTTCGGTTTAAGTGAAATTTCAACCGGAACTTGTTTTTCTTTGTAACACTAAATGCCTTTTTTTTCCCTTTCAGGAGATTGCTCTTTTAAGTCAGTTTGAACATGAAAACATAGTTCAGTACTATGGCACTGATAAGGTATCATCTTTTTGCTTTGTACTTGGGTTCTGGATTTGGTGCTTAGATCTATATAGTTCCTAACATAAATGATTAAAGTGAAGGTATAATCTCCTTTTTTAAATAATCTCTACGCATATACGTACTTGCTTTGGAAATGTATCCACGTTGGATAAACATTTGCTTGAAGAAATTTTTCTTCCTGTTCCAAACATATGGAACTTGTTGAAAAGGCATAAGCATTACCAAATCCAAAGAGTTGAAACTCATCTGGAAACTAGATTTACATTATGCTCTCTTTAATGTAATGACGTAGGAACTTGCCAAATTACTTGCTTATAGGCAGTTATGCACCTTGCACGTTTTGATTCCATGTTGCTAATTGCTTATGAGGAGTAATCTTAATTTTATTTTTTGTCGTCTATATTTGGTCCCTAATTCATTCCCATATTGGTTTTGCAGGATGAATCGAAACTATATATCTTCCTTGAGCTTGTAACTAAAGGATCTCTTATGAGTCTCTATCAAAGATATCATCTTCGAGACTCTCAAGTTTCTGCATACACAAGACAGATTTTGAATGGGTTGAAGTATCTCCATGATCGAGGTGTTGTTCACAGGTGATATGTCTGAATTAAGCCTTTTTTCATGTGTTTTACCTATGGTTTTGATGCATGTAGTGATTGCACCAAATCTCGTTGTATTGTGGTGCTTCTAATACATTTTAGCTGTATTTATTTGTTTCCTCGATAATAATGATCTCACCAAAACACAGCTAAGTTTTCAGCCCAGTTTAGTTGGCCTTGGCTTTATAGATTCTATTCCTTCAGTTTCACTATGTTTAGGTGTACATCGTTCAAAAGTTTCAGTGCTACTAATTTTTCTTTTAATACTTTATACCTCATTATCCTACAAATCTTCATATTTCTCCCTTTTTTTTTACTTCAATATGCTAGAATCTTTTTCTTTTATGAAGATAGTTTTCTGTTTACCCCTCACTTTACTGTTTGTATGGTATATAAGATATAATCTGGTCTTTTCTTTTTTTACTTTTTTTGGTTTGCTTCGGCTTTCAGTCATAGGGCACTCACTGAACTATGCTTGACAGCTCTGTTTGGTGATTTGTCTTCAAAGTGGCATCTCATTGAATTATTTATTATTTGTCAGGGATATCAAATGTGCAAATATACTGGTAGATGCAAATGGATCAGTTAAACTTGCAGATTTTGGATTGGCAAAGGTTTCTAAATCTCTCTGATTCAAATCCCATTTTCTTTTCTTTAAAAAAAAAAGTACGAAAAAGTTGGTGAACTTCTTACTAATCCATCTGCTGTTTTCTTTTCCAGGCAGCCAAATTGAATGATGTTAAATCTTGTAAGGGAACTGCATTTTGGATGGCCCCTGAGGTTTGTAATAATGCTTTTTTATTTGTTCTTTTAGACTACTTTCTCTGGCAGTATGATTGTTATAGTTGGCATTGCTGTTCCTTTTATAATAAGCAAGACTTATAGCTACAAGACATGGCGGTATCTTTCAGTCCTCAAAACTGTCTGGTTGACATGATGTTTAATGTTTTCCATCATTTTTGATTGCGAAGTGCTGTATTACAGGTTGTCAATAGGAAAAACCAGGGTTATGGGCTTCCAGCTGATATGTGGAGCCTTGGATGCACCGTTTTGGAAATGTTAACTGGTCAAATTCCATATTCCCATTTGGAATGTGTAAGTACCATTCTTTTGCACTTCATTGGTTCTAGATATCATCATTATTATATTGATAGTAGCAGTGCATATTTTAATGATATGGGACTTCAACTTTGCTTTTAGATATGCTCATGTTGACTTAGTTAATTAGTAAATTATGATTATTTGGACATTGACTGTGAAACAGTTAAAAAGTTCCTTTTCACATGAAATTTTTTGATGCAATCATGGCACAACAAACAGTTAATTTGGGTTTTAACCTGTCCACCTTGCTGTTGCTCAACAGATGCAGGCATTATTTAGGATTGGCAAAGGTGTGCCACCTCCTGTTCCTGATTCCCTTTCACAAGATGCACGGGACTTCATTCTACAATGCTTACAAGTTAATCCTAATGATCGTCCCACTGCTGCTCAGCTCTTAGAGCATCCATTTGTTAGGCGGCCGCTTTCAGCATCCTCGGGTTCTGCATCACCTTACATCGGCCGGCGGTCTTAGAATCAGCAACAAAACTGGCAGATAACCAGGTAAACTGATATCTTTAGATCAGGGAGAAAATACTTGATTTTTGCAGCTTAGTAAAATGAAGCATTACATTTTGGTCACCAAAATTGTATATTGTGCTGGAATTCATGGTAAAAATTGTATGTTTACCATGCTCGAACTCCTCCTTGCCTACAAATATTTTGATATGGCTGTGTTAACATGGTAATGAATTTGCAATCTTTGTTCCATTGCTTATCTCTATGCTGTATTCTAGGTCAACCTTGTTTTTCTTTAGTTGTCTTTGGCTTTTGTCATTTCCGCTCACTGAATTTATTCTTGGAAACAGCTGTCCATTAAAATGCTTGGAGCACCTCTCTATCATTCTGCATAGCCTCGAGTCTCGAATGGGGTGACATTTTATCGGATCATACTTAGCAGCCATTAATTTTTTGGCTGGATCAGCTCCAAGACTGCGTTTTTCTGCTATTACTCAATCAAAGTGATGTACAGGATCTGGAAATTCAAATGATGTGCAGGATCTTACCAAACGAGCAATACTTTCACTCATGGGTGCTGCTCTGAGAATTTCCAATTAGAGATCCAACTCTTGCAAGTTACTTGTTTGTCTTTTGTGTAAAAATGACGATCTTCTGCTGGTTGAGTTCAAAATTGCTAGTCTTGCCTTGAATTTCATACTTTTTTTTTATTTATTTTTTTATGTGGGCAATGGTGGGAGGGCAATGGTTGTAACAGTCGGTGGACGAACACCATTTGTATATAACCCATGATTGTAGCAAATGTCAGAATTAATTGAAATTTTTGTGTATTGCTTTTACTTAGTGTACGTATCAGATTAATATAATTCCAACTTATTTGTTTGCTGAGAATGTCATGTCTTCGATGCGAATAATGCAGTTATTGATATCTCTGATTGATGCCAACTAAGGCGTAGTTGAACCATCTCTAATTTTCCAATCCATGGTTTCTTTCTGAGTGTCCTTTTTTTTATTTTTTATATATTAATTCTTTAATTATTAATCTTTGTCCGAAGAAATTTCCTTCGTCATTATTTTATTTTATTTTTCTGTTCTTTCTCTGAATTTTCGCTGAAGAAATCTCAGAATTTTATAATTGGAGAAGGGAATCGGAATGCAACTTCTTACTTCTTTTGTTGGAATCTTTGAAGACGAAAAAGTGATGTTCGAGAATTTTCTTTGAATTGTGATTATGCCCAGCTGTTTAAAGAATAAAAACAGAATAAAAAGTTACTGGTAAATTTCAATTTCTTTAGGGACCAAAATCAAAATGAGTCGAATCAAAATTAAAAAATTTACAAGTTATAAAATTAATAAACCTTGAACTCTATTTCAAAAAAAAAAAAGAAAAGAAAAAAAAACCTTGAACTCCCCAGCCCAACTGAATATAAGCCAATCATATTACTCATAAATTAGCTAATTCTTAATAATTGTGGAAGTTTCCATAAATTGCTCTTAAAATCTTAATAACTTTTAATAGTACTCATACATTATGCTAAATTTTTTACGTGGAAGTTTCCCGTAAATTGTATTTTTTTTTTAATATGTTGAAGTTTAAAATTTGCTAGTGGAGTTGGTTTTACTTAAATTGTAAAACTGATTTTATTATATTTGTAAAAATAATAACTGGGAGCCAATGTAATTAAAACTTAATATTGGGCAAATTAGGTATTATGCAGAAAATTTGAACATCGATTCGCAGCCTAAGAGATGATAAATAAATAGCATAATTTGCCCATGGTGGCGTTAGAATGTGAGTCACCTCACCGCCACCAATCAACAGAAGGGAGACGGTGGATAAATGAACTCACACTAGGCAATCAACGCCCAACCCCACCGCGAAGATCGGGCGTTGCTCCTTCTCTTTCTCTGCACCCGTAATTCTCCGCCTCCTTCGACTCAACCCTCATCTTTATATTTAAGAGAAGCCACACCCTTGTCTCCTTCCTCCATTTTCGCTTTCATCATTTTATTAGTATTGTCTCGCTTCCTGGTAAAGCCTAAATGCTTTTTTTTTATCAACTCCCATCTTCCTTTTCCTGCGCATCTCTTGATTCCTATTTTTTAGGGTTTTAATCGTTTTCCCGTTTTGGTTCTAATAACTTGGTAAATTCGGGATTTTTCTTTTGATGATCCATATGTTCTAGGGTTTTATGTGTTTAAATTCCTTGAATTTTCTTTTGTGATCTGTTCTCGTATTGTTCGTATATTTTTTTGCTTGTTCTCCGACTAATGTTTTCTAAGAAATTCTGTTTCTTTAACGTATAGAGAAACCGTAAGTGTGAATTGGTTGCTACAAATTGCAAGCGAGTGATAACTGCTGTTTTGTTTCTTCTGTGTAATTCACTTCAAACTTCATTGAAATTGGAGATAGGTTGTGCAAAATTTGTGACTTGGTGCTTTTAAAGACTTATTTGAGTGCATTTATTGGAGCAAAGGAGATTTGCAAGCGAAACAATTAGTTGATTACAACATCACATTGAGCTGTCTTTTGTGATTTGGTTTTCTAATTACTGGATTGAGAAGAAAAATATCTTTCAATGCTGAAGATTCACGAAAAAGTTTTCTTTTATTCCAAGATGCTTAAGCTAGAGAATGCGAATTGTTCAATATACTAAGATTGATACTAGGATTTCTCAATCTATGAGTATATAGCTTATGGCTTGATGCTTAAGCTTAACATATTACAAGTCCCTCAAAGGGTGTATGCATTTGCCTGCTGTTGACTTATGTTCTCTGAGGTGTTTGGTACATATACGAATGCCATTGTTTTGCATGCTATCTTCTTACATGCGTTCAGCTCTTGTAACATCATATTGGAAAACCATAGTATCTAATATTTGAATTTTTTTTTTCGGAATAATTTCACCTTAATCAATGGTGTTTCATACAACTTTTGCATAAGGAAATTGGAATTAGATTTTGTCTGTTAAAATATGTTCACCAGAAGTATGGTGAAATGCTTTCTTTGCAGGTAAATCATGCTTTTAGAACCGAAAGCCATATGTTTCATCAGCAACATTGGTGGATTTTGGGGTTTCTTATGTGTAGACTTCTGGTCTGGTTGCTGCCACCTGTATATGCAATTGGGAGGGTTAAGTTAGATGGAACCTAGGGCGAGGTAAGGGCAACTAAAACTGTGGGACGGGATAGGGAATATAAATGGTAAGGATTAATTATGGTTTAATATATATATATCACCATTATTGTCCGCATGAGAGCAGGCCATCAGTCTCATTCACATTTATCTGTAGCTATGAGGAAAGGTGGATCTTTGCATTATATACTTTTGCATGTACTTCTATTGTTTCATTGTTATTTTGTTGCTCAATTCATTTATTATGCTTGAGAGTGTTGCTTTGAGCATTGCCTCGTATATAAATGTTGCCTCAATGAATGGGGATTTTACAATGTACGGTTTGAAGAAGATCAAATGCATGTAAATATCTCCTGCATTGCAAGTGTTTTATGGTTTGAGTCGACACCTTTGGGCTATTATGTAACCAAACTTTCTTAGGTACATGGCTAAAAATAGTGATCTTTTTCTTTTCTTCTTCTTCTTCTTCTTCTTCTTTTTTATTTTATTTTATTTTGCTTTTTAGATTAAGAATAGATAGTGGAAGTTATCTTATTGGTCCGAAGTGGCTGAATGGCAGCCGTGCTACCACTGGCATTTACCAACGGCTGCATTTATGTCCACTGTTTTAGGTAATAGGAACCGCAATTTGTCCTTGTGTCAATTGTCTACAAAATAGTTGGAAATACACAGTGCTCAATGTATTTTACATCAGTGTACAATTCGTCATGAAATGTCCTCTGAATTCTGATGTATTCCTGGAAGAAATTGCTGGGTGTGTCCGGTTGGTTAAAAAGGAGAGGTGGTTTACTCCATGCAAAATGATATATTTCAGCCATTCTGATATCTGCATGCAACATAATGTTAGTGAGCAAGAACATTATGTGATCTTGGTGCCTTAAGCTAGCTGATAGTTGCTGGTGCTAAAACTGGCATTGATGTAGATTACATGATCTGAGAGCATTAAGGTGTCCATTGCAGCATAATTAATGGTTTGTTGGAACTGGAATGCCTACTTGTATCAGAAATTTT
Source organism: Excoecaria agallocha (assembly GCA_037975025.1). NCBI lineage: Eukaryota > Viridiplantae > Streptophyta > Magnoliopsida > Malpighiales > Euphorbiaceae > Excoecaria > Excoecaria agallocha. The sequence goes on from CM075820.1 coordinate 22,634,112, forward strand.
GAGATTTGCTAATAGATCGATGGTAATAAAATGAGTTTTACTAATTTCAGTACTCTCTCTTTCTCTCTCAGATTGACTTAGTGAATGGCAAAAGTTAACAAGGTGAAGTGCAAGGCTGATTCTCAGCGGCACAGAGTGACACCTTATCCCTTGCCATGTTGCCGAAGGAAGTGTGCTAAAGATTGCTGCTCAAAGAAGAAACATGCAAAAACTGTGGAGAAGAATGATTGGGAAGATTCAAAGTGTGCAGTATGTCTGGAATTTCCTCACAATGCAGTACTACTCCTTTGTTCCTCATACAACAAAGGGTGCCGCCCATATATGTGTGCCACTAGTCGTCGTTTTTCCAACTGCCTTGATCAATACAAGAAAGCCTATACAAAAATAGCTTCAACCGAAGAGTCACAACAATTGAACAGGTCAGGGGGAAATTCAAGTTTCCATTTGGGTGCGGAAGCTAGTGAGAAAATTGAAGTTGCAGAGCTTTTATGCCCACTCTGCCGAGGGCAAGTAAAAGGTTGGACAGTAGTGGAACCAGCTCGAAAGTATCTCAATGCCCACAAAAGATCTTGCATGCAGGATAAATGCACTTTTACTGGTACTTATAAGCAGCTGAGGAAGCATGTTAAAGCCAAGCACCCATTGGCAAGGCCTCGAGCCGTGGACCCTGTACTTGAAGAAAAGTGGAAGAAGCTTGAATGTGAGAGAGAGCGGAATGATGTAATCAGCACAATTATGTCATCAACACCTGGAGCAGTGGTGCTGGGTGATTATATCATTGAGCCAGGCCGTAATGCCCTGTATGACAACTATGATTATGAATCAGATGAATCTCTGGATGGTGCTTTTTTCCCTTTGGAGTCCTTTAATCGCGGTCAGAGTAATGGGCGTTATCGCAGTGCATTCCACATTGACTTCAACTCTGTAAATGATGATGATTTTGGGCTGCGTCGTCCTATGGTTGCTGGCGGTGCAGCACTCTCTGGACGTGGTCTCCGCAGGTTGCTAATGGGAAGGAGGCCTTGGAGGTATAGAGGAGCCGTTAGAAGTCGAAATTAGTGATAAATTTGCTCTAGATTCGTTTTGCTACTGCCCTCACCAGCCACATATGATGGTTACTGTTGCGGTATTTTCCCTGATGTGGTATAATGAGATTGGTGAGTAGCAAATGATCCCTGCAATTAGTAGAAATAGCAGTTTGCATGCTTTTTTAGGTGATTACCTCTGACAAGGGCAAAGGTGGTGATTAATATGGTTTGTTTCCTGGTAGCTGTACGTTTTGGCTGTGGTTGATCATGCATATTCATTTGAACCAAACATTCTTCTTGATGAAATTGTTTTTATTTTATCTGCGGCGTCTTTATTTCCCGGGGTATCATGTACAGCTGGATGAAAAAGATTTGCAAAGAAATTATCTATCAGCTCTGTCTTTCCTCATTTCACCTGAAAGTATCTTGTTGTCAAGGCCTTGTCCTCGCTGATGATTGATTGTTTGGCTGATAATGCAGAAAGAAATATCAAATATTGCATCTATGCTTTAATTGGAGTATCATGAATAGTTGATGGTGCATCTGTGTTACTTAAAGGTTGCTATTGACTATTGTGTACTGTCATGCTTTTGGAGATTATTTATTTATTTATGTATCTTCTATGCCTTTCAAGATTAATTTTTTGTTTCCAAGAGTGGTATGAATTTGGTGAGAGTGCGCTAATGCTTGCCGATTTTATGTATAATGACCTTTAAGCATTTTTTTTTTCAATTGAATCTATTTTTTTATGTTATTTTTTTTAATAAAAGGTATAAAAATTAAAACTTAAATTATGTTTTAGGAATGTTATAGCTAACTTAATGCTTAAAAAAATAATTATACTCTTGATTGATCCCTGGTAATAGGTTTTTTTTTTCTTTTAAATTTAGAGATTTGAGGCTAAAGTAAAAAAAATAAGCAAAATGGGGTGTTAAAAATGGCATCTAGTATTGCTGTTTTCTGATGATGCAGGTGTCACAATCAGTGCAAAAATTTGAATGAAAAATGGTATTATCATGTGCTGTTCTTCATTGAAAAAAGGGCTTCGTTTGATTGTATTTCAGGCCGTGAAATGTGGGACTCATAGAAGATAGAAAACGACATAAGTTTTTTGTACTTTAAGACTGACAGCATGTGGGTCTGTGATTGATAGAAAACGGCAGAATAAACTGTCGTTTTTCATAGACATTTTTTTTAAAGGAACAACAAGCATGCATGCGGTCCTCTCTCACCCCATTCCCTCAAAGACAAGTAACTGTACGACGTCAGTAACATTTCTTCTCTTCTCTTCCATTTTGCCCCAAATAAACAAATCCATCTGGCTTTCTTTGCTTGTGCCTCTCTTTCCAGCTTGCGGGTTCCATTTTTTTCTCTATTTTTTAAGTGCTCTCTCTCTCTCTAAAGAAAACTCATTTATAGCCAACATAATGCAAATCCTCTAAATCAATCCAATCAATCCAAATCAAATCCTCTAAATCCTAACCCATCTCTGCTTTAGACTAAGACTAGGGAAGAAGACGAGCTTTCTTCTTCGTCTGATAGAGATATATTGGGCCTGTTTACTTACAGAAAACAGCTTCAGTTTTCCAGAAAATTTTTTTACAGAAAACAGAAAATAGAGATCATGTTTATTTTCGTCAGTTTTCTAAAATAGAAAACAGAAAATGAATTTTTCAGTTTTTCAAAATAAAGAAGAAATTGGAAAACTAATAAAAGATGTTTTCCAAATTTTCTAAATAATATTAATACACACATATATATATGTACATACATACATATACATATACATGCATATGTAAATTTTTGTATGTGCATACATATATAAGCATATGTATGTGCATGTATATGTATATGTAGTACATGCATACATACATACATATGGATATGTATATATATGTATGTACATACATACACATACATATGCATATGCATATGCATATGTATACATACATATGTATATATATGTATATATATGTGCATATATACACATACATATGTATATACAAATATACATACATACATACATACATGCATACATGTATGTATCTATATACATACATACATGCATACATGTATGTATCTATATACATACATATACATATAAATATGTATTTATGCATATATATATATACATATACATATATACATATGCACATACACACATACATATTCATATACATGTATCTGTATGTGCTTATATGTGCATACATACATACATACATATGTATATATATGTATGTACATACATATATATACATATCCATATGTATATATATGTATGTACATACATATATATATATATATATATATATATATATATATATATATATATATATATATCCATATGTATATATATATATATCCATATGTATATATATATATATATATATATATACATACATACGCATACATGTACATATGTATGTATTCATAAATACATGTGTATATATTCATATACATATGCATATATATATACATATGTATGTATGCACATACATATACATATATATATACATATGTACATACATATACACATACATACATGTATGTATGTATGTATGTACGCATACATATACATGTAATATCTCTGTATATATATATATATGTGTGTGTGTGTGTGTGTGTATACACACACAAATAAATATTTCAGTTTTTTATTTGTTGATAAATAAACGCATTTTCTAAATTTTTTAAGGAAAATAAATACTCCAATTTTCTAAGAAAATAGAAAATAGAAAACAGAAAATTATTTTCTGTAAGTAAACACACCCATTGCTTCTCTAAAACCCTATTTTATTTTCACTTCTACTCTGCTGTTATATTTTGGTTGAATTTAGTTTTCTTGGTGGATTTACAGAAGTTGTGCCTACGTTATTCTTTTTTAAATGCTTTGTGCTTGATTCTGTTTGGTTGTCGAGGAAATACTGGATGGAATTGGGAAGTAAATGAGTGTGTTCAGGCTAGTTGTTGTGTTTTGTGCTTTGTCTACAAGATGGGTTTCTTATCTGTTTTAAATTGTAATTTTGCTATGCAAGTTTGAGCTTCTTTTGTTTCCTTGTTGAATGAAAGGTCTAGCGAAATTATTTGTCGTTGTTTTTTTTTACTACAGAAAAAAGGAAATAAAGTTATTTGTATTTAAAATTGCTTTTGTTTTCTGAGAATGAAGATTGCCATTGACGGGCCATATACTTGGATTTGTTTATTTGGGGCAAAATGGAAGGGAAGAGAAGAAATGGTACTGAGGTCGTACAGTTACTTGTCTTTGACAGGATGGGGTGAGGGAGGACTACATGCATGATTGTTGTTCTTTTTAAAAAAAAGTGTGTATGAAAAATAGTAGTTTATCCTGTTGTATTCTATCAATTGCCGGTCCACATGCTGTCAATTTTAAAGTACAAAAAATGGCAACAAATTTTGCCGTTTTCTATCTTTTACGGGTCCCACGTTTCACAACCTGTAACACAGCCAAACAACGCTTTTTTTTTTTTGGAAAAACGATACATGATATTGTCATTTTTCATTCAAAATTTTACACTGATTATGTGGGATCCACGTCGTCAGAAAAACGACAATAGTAAATATCATTTTTTAACATTCTATTTTGTTAATTTTTTTTTGTAGCTCTAAATCTTTAATTTTTTTTCAAAATTATACCAAAATAAAAAAAAACCTTGGTAATAGTTGTCTCTTCGAAACTTGGATTGTTATCCGGGAATTTACATTTGAATTTAAGTCTAATTTACTTAGTAGACAATTAAGAAAGAAGATATTTGTCAAAAAGAAAAAGATTAATTATAAATTCAGGTCTTAATTATAGATTTTTTTTTATTTTAAATTCAATAAATAAAATTTTACAATATAAGTTTTCTAACTTTTAAGTTTCCTTTTAATTTAGGAACTCTAAATATGCGTGAAAGTCTATTTTAATAAATGGATGTCATATCACATGTTCTTTCTATTTTTCTTCTTTCTTCGTTAATCATTATTTCTGTATGACTTTTTCCTGCTAACTCTGTTTGATTTTTCAAAACACAATTGCTCAAATTTGTCTTCTCTCTTTCATCTTCTTAGCTCGCATACAGATCTCATATTTCATTTTTTCAAATATAATTCACGATTATATTTATTTTTCTTAAATAGCAATTTCTAATTCCCGATAGCCTTTTTATGGTTGCTTGTTTAGAGGGATGAAGTCCATCCTTTGGTTGAGGAATACCTTTTTAGGTAAAAAATTTAGATTTTGATCATGTAATTGTACTCAAGTTTTTTGGTTTACTGTAGATCGATTGGCTAAAAACCGAATAATAAAGAAAGGGATGGCAACCTATTTGGCCTGTGGAATTCACATATTAGCTGTCAATAAATTTTGTTAGTGATAATACTCATTATTATTATGCTCAAGATACTATCAAGCGTAAAACCCAATAGGCAAGGAAGTAGGCTTATGACCGGTTGAGCCAAGTTACTTGGAGACGTTAATCCAATTGGATAGTTGACACCCTTTGGCTGAGCCCATCTAATCATATCTCTGACATACGCCACTTGCCTGTCTCAATCGGCCACCAAATACATAAGTCTACCAGGCTATGTACTAGAGTGCTTAAGGTACCTCTTACTCATTAATTGTAAATAGTGTTGATGTCATGTAAAATGTCTATGCTTTTATGTGTGTTTTTCTCTTATTTATGTAGTTAAGTATGTAATATTATATGTATTTTTTATGTGTTTATGTCCAATTATGTGTTTATGTTTGTTTTTAGGATAAATTAGTAAAGTGTGAGGAAAATAAAGAAGATGGTGGAATTTCGGACAAGAGTTCACTATTCGTGAAGGGCTTCACTAATCGTAAGGAGGCTCACTAGTCGTGAAGGGCTTCACTAGTCGTGAGGAGAATCACGACTCAGGACAAAGCTTCACTAGTCGGCCTGTGTTCACGAGTCAGGAAGAACAGTTGAAGATCACGACTCGTGAAGGCATTCACGAGTCGTGTATGATGCCTGTTCCCAAACGTTGCATCTTTTTCCACCCGATCCTTCAGCCAACCATCAGGACTTTTCAGGGCAACTTTCCATGATTGACAACTATTCTGAAGGGACATATCTGTAGACTTAATCTCTATAAATAGGGATCCAAGATGCTAAAGGAAGAGATCAATAAATGTTTAGTTTCTAGTTATTATTTTGGATAAATATTTTTACTTAGTTTTTATTAGATGTTTACAAAGGGACAAGCCAAAGGAACATGAGATAGTTTTCTTTCTCTTGTTTGTCTTTAATTCAATTATATACTTTGGCTAGTTTCCTTTGTACATTATAACTATGCACTAGTATTTGTTTAAGATATGTTTATTCTTATTATGCATGAATTATGATTTACATCCATTTGTGTGCTTTGATTTGCTTTGTATGATTGGCCACCATATTTAGCATATTAGTCAATTTGTTCGCAATGAGAGTTGGAATTCTTTGATGGAAAAACAAATGAATGTACTTAAAGCATTGAATTCCTTTTAATGTGACTTAAGGAATTCACTTTGAGGGGTTAAAGAATTGGCATAAAACTTCATGATTCTTATTTATCTCTATAATGACACGAGAGTGCTTATAGACTCTAAATAAAAACATCTTTACTGACAACGAGAGTTGCTTTAAAAAATCTTGGCTAAATTCTCCAGTCACTTTATTTATACAATTACTAGAAATTGTTCTTAGATGAATTACTATTTCATAATTTATAATGTATGTTCATACCATTATTTAAGTCATCTTTAATCCAAATTAATTTAATACATTCAAAGTAGTTTAGATATTTAGTTAAATGCATGATCTTTATTTTATTCGTTACCTATCCATCTAGTCTTTGTGATTTCAATACAAAATTTACCCCGTTCCCTTTGGAACGATACCCTACTCATCCTATACGCAGTCTAGTGAGACTAAGGGTTCAATTAAATCCCCCATCAGATTTTGACGCCGTTGTCGGGGAACGGCTTGAATGAATTTTTATTGATTGACACAAAAGAGTAGATGTTTTAGGATTCTATGATATAAATTAGTTATTTTGATAAATGAATTTTGTATTGTGTTTGTTGTATCCTTTGTAATTAGAGTTTTTTTTTTTTGTAACGATCTTAGTCTAAAAGTATTTGTGTTCTTAGCAGTTAATTTATTAAATTTATCTCTTGCATATTAATCTTTTTGTTTAGGATTCTCTCTCTAAGCTTTACCTCTTACTCATTAATTGTAAATAGTGTCATGCTTGAAGGCTTTAGGTAATGTCATTTTAAGACCTTTTCTCTCTATAATTTCTCTCTCTAAGCTTATTAACTTAAGTATGAAAATGCTTATTCCGATCCGATCGAGCATTCTCTTTTTCTTGCAAGTTTTATTTAGCCATCTAGTCTGACCGATTTATCATTCTCCCATTCAAGCTCTTTCTTTAGATTTTTTGAAAAATATCATTTGATGCTTTTATTGAGAGGAATGAGAGATCTATGTAGATAATCTAGACATTTCAGATTCGGAGCCGATGATCACTTCGACGATGATTTTAGGAGACCCAGGTCTACTACCCCTCCTAGATCTCCTGCTTATGGAAATCTCATAAACACATTTAACCAGGAGTTCATGGCTCAACTCGATTCCATTGCTATCACTATAAAGGATTTGAAAGCAATCCTTTGAGATTTCAGTAGGAGTATAATCAGGTCCATTTAGAAAGGCAAACAACCTGAAACCTCCGCTAGGGAATTTGAAGGAGAAAGCAAAAAGAGGGATGCTAGGCATTATAGGAGCACATCACTACAAATTAGGGAGCCTGTTGAAAAACTCAGGTCTGACACATGATCTAATGCATATGAAGTTGACAGAAGAAGCAAGGGAAAGGGAAAGTATCATCCATAGATAGGTGTTATTCCCAAAAATGATCCCAAAGAGATCCCCCTCACCTTTCATCAATTAGAAGATGATTTAGGGTCCATGTGCATTGCAAAGAAAAGGTTGATGAAGAAAATTAAAAAAGATAATAATGATCCAATAGTCAATCGGAATGAGAAGTGGTTCTTGTAGCAAGTCAAAACAATTTGTCTGAAGCACCTAAAAAAGCCATTATTTGATGGCAACATTGTTTCACCGTTTAACAAGGAGATCTAAGACACTAAACCACCGAGCAGATTCAAGCAGATCAAAATGGCCAGGTATGTCGGTAAATTCGATTCGAAATGCCATATTTCTAAATATTTGACACAAGTGCAAATGTATTCTTATGACAATCAAATTTTTTGTCGATTGTTTCCCACAACATTAGCAGGTGATGCTTTAAATTGGTTCTATAATCTCCCTCCAAAATTAATTCACTGTTTTAGGTAGCTCCGCAATATGTTCACCACAAGTTTTATCGTACAGATCCAAACTTCTAAAACTGTTAGTAATTTGTGTAACCTAGTGCAGGGATCAGATGAGACATTAAGAAGCTAGATTGATAGATTCTAGAGTTTAGCCTTTGAAATTAGAAATTTGCACTGTGGTGTGGCTACAAATGCTCTAGCATAGAGCATAACTAGCATCCAGCTATTCAAATCCATCACTGCTCACCCCCCAATAGATTTTACTAACCTGATGGATATTTCATATATATATATATATTATAATGATAAATAACATCATGCTCTATTGAGTTTCTTTAATCAACGATATGTATAAATATGTTAATAACATAATTACCTTTGAAGTATACTTTATAATCATATTTGCTTAACTGCATGCTTTTGTGATCATATATGTACATACATGCTTTACTATCTTTTTTTGTGTGATATTTTCATCACACTATAATCCTGTGAAAGCTTTACATATACACATAATTAATTACAATTACACTCAAGTAAGTAATCAATGGAAATTTATACAATCTTTAGTGTATATAATTGTATATACCGTCTCATAAAATGCCATTATATACTTTATCATATTATCTATAATCAAATATACTTCCATGTATTCATGTACTTTAGCATGCTAACATTTGGCATCACATATGCATAACCATACTATTTCAATCAAGTAATATCCTTGTGACTATATATTTGGTATACTAACATATAAACATGTATATAATATCATGTGGTATCAAAAGATACATATACGTGCCTTTACTATACATGTTTCACAATCTCTAGTGTATATACTTGTATACACAGTCTCATTTAACAAAGCAATCATGTAATTTACTAGATTATTTATAATTAACATATTTCTATGTAATCATACTTCATCATAAATTCATGTGATATCAAAAAGACACATAATCCCTAATACATAAATATGTATTCTCATCTTCATATAACAATATGAGCAACTTGTACATGATGCATTTATATCCCGATAGTCATACAAATATACATTGATATTTTTAACTTATAAACATGTCATATAAGTTTTAACATTTAAGCATGCTTATGTTATGTCAATGAGGTGAATAATAACATATCTTTATCATAAATATGCTTTAATAAATAGTCATGCTTACATGCTTATAATATATTATTATTTTATATACTCATGACTTATCTCTCTCAATGTGTTACTTTTTCATTATAGATGTGCTTAAAATACTTAAGATCATTTCTGAATATAGTGAAAATGGTGTTCTAGAGATGCTTAAATTCATTTAAATGCATAAGAATATAAAAAAAATGCATAACAAAAATGGTGATAAATTCTTACAACAATCCTTCATAGAGATAGATTTTTAAGCTTATATGTAAAGCTATTTTTGACCTACCAAAAGCCATTTCTGGCCAAAATGATCCTCTACAAACATGATCCTATATGTTTCTAGTTTTTCAACATTAAAATTCATTGTAGTATCATTTCTATAACTCGAGATAATTAGAAATTACTGATGATTATTCATTGTGATAGGCAGCATATGATTCCGGATTTCAACCTAAATTTAGACAAGTTTAGAGGCATAAATAAACTTGTTTTCTTCATAAAAATTGTAGATATGAGAGTCTATTTTATAAACCAACTGGAATTATCTAATTATCATTTTTACATTTCAACATATTACAAAAACATTAAGGACTATTCTTGGAAACAATGCCACCAATAGTTTCGGATTCAAGTCATTTTTTAACATATTTAGAAATAGAACCAAATCAATATTTCTTTATATAAATTGTAGAAATATATGTGTCTAGTTTAACCAAAAATCAAATTCATAGAATTCTGACCTCTATAACAAGAGATACAGTCAAATTAATAAAATCTATTCATGTTCTCTAAATAGCGGCTCACTATACCCCATTCAATTTTTATCATCACTTAGAAAATTAATAGTATAAAATGGGTACAGAATTTTGACAAAATTCCTTCATGAAAGTTGTGCTAATATGAATCTATTTTAATTAGAATTTTGTCTCAAAGGATTTTGACTTCTCTACCAAAATTTATAGCAAAAATACAACAATATCATCATAACAACTGGGCAGCAGCTCAAAATGAAATTCAAGTTAGATTTAGGGGCATATAGAGGCAGAATCAAAGATGGATTCCTCAACAAAATTTTAGGTCTAGATCTTAAGAATAAGTACAAACTGGATTCAAGTCAATTGAAGGTCTATAACTCGAGATATTCTAAAATAACAAAAGCTGGTTTTAATAATTCTTTACATGCATTGCTTCTTTTTACAAGTCCTATCTTGAATATTTGACTTCATTCTTTATGATTTATTAACTCGTGCCATAATGCATATCTTTACAGAAATTTCTATCTTGAAATACATTAAAAATAACCACAAGACATAGATTCCCATACCTTGGCCGAATCACCACCTAGCTACAATCTTTAGCTACCTCTTTGCCTCTCTTCTTCTTCTTAGCTTCCTCCTTTACAAATCATGTTTTCGTACCATCATGTATCAAAATTACAACATTCATTCTCCTTAAGAAATCCATCCAACAAGATAGAAGGAGAAGAAGAAGAAGAGATAAATTAAAGTCGTGAATCCATACCTTGATGATTCCACTAAAAACTTTTAAATCATTCACATGCAAGAGAGTTTAAAAATCTGCATTTGTTTCTTCTTTTCCTTGCAAAATTGGTCCTCCCCCTCTCAAGAACCAAGCAAATGGTTTCTCTCTCCAACATGCAAGGTTTCTAGCACTTAAATAGAAGGGTAAAGTACCCTTATGCTCCCCCATTTATTTGTATGTTAGAAATGTGTCCCCATTTGTTTATTTCTTTCAAATTTGACCCCATGCTTAATTTCTTTTCTTTAATTGCATTTCATCTTCCTTTATTTTATTGATTTGACCCACTAATACATAATTATATTACAATAGATCACTTAACTAAAATTTCTTTTTCAATTGCACACTTGTATACTAAAATTTTAATTAATTCTCTAACCCTTTGCCACATAAGACCATTAATCCACAAGGTCTTAACCTATAATAATTCCTCTAATTAAGCTTGATTTGACATTAATAACATGATAATGCCCTTGAATTCTACTACAGCCTATTTTAGGTCTTTAAAATTCTCTCCTTCTTAAAGAATTTCATCCTCAAAATTCATACCTGTAACATTTACTCATATACATCACTACTATTTATGTATTTTTGTCTTTACTTCTGTATCTATCACAATCGATCTTCATTCAATACTATCTATACTAACTTCCTTATATTCTTTCTTTAACCTGATTTACTTTTCATATAACTCCATCTCCGAATAAGGGCAACCCTTATCATACTTGTTATATCATTACTATGCTTATTGTATATCCCGTCAGTTTCCTTTCTCAGTTAGGGCCTATATATGCAATATGATGCTATGCTATACTATGAGTGAATGATACTTTCATGTATGCAAGAGAATGTATATGCATATTCTCATGTAATGCATATGTTTTGCCCCATCCCGACTATGAAATGCTTTGTAAACTGCCCATGCCTGTTAAAGAATCACTGACAGGTATACAAAGCATTGTAATTCAACCTCAATTTCTCCTTACAACAACGTCACATATGGGAAGTCTTATCCACCATACATAAACTCTTTCTTATGTACTATATTGAAATAATCTCTATATACCCTATTAACACATTGTACTATAGTTCAATTTCTAACCATGTATGCATACCATTCACTGTTTGATCTAATATTAAGATCCCACTAAATGTACTATCCCACTAAATGTACTATCATACACTCAAGTCATCTTCAAAACTTTCATCTTATGTAATATTCCAAAGTGCATATACGCATTCCTATTATGAGGATTCTATCTATACATATAGATAATTATCAAAGAGGAAAGAATGAACACTGAAAGCTCATTCGATGACATATCGCATCATTAAAACCTTAGTCCTACCAGTCTGTATCGATATGATTAATTCTATAAATCTATCTCTTATCACTGTAATGTACCTCTTCTTCTGAGATACTTCTGAAACCTTTAAACCTCTTTTCACTCTATACTAATATGTCATTTTTCCTTTACTTGTTTTCATCTTACACTCTTATTTCGATTTCCTTTAGTCTTACATTTCCTTTCAATATATCTCGATATCCTATAATCAAATAACTATCGTAAAATTTGAGTAAAGCTATGGTTCATATCCAAAAAAATTTCTACCTTTGAAACCGTTATCTCATCTCAAATTACAATAATGGCATTGAGGACAATTGAATTCAAAACCCCAAAGCTGCAACTTTTCTTATCTCTTTTCTATATTCTAACAAATTATCCCACTATTAGTCTAATCATAGCAAAACAGGGATATCTGCATTGGCCAATACTCTAAAACTTCCTATGATCCAACATAAGTACTATACTATTAAAAACTTTACTATACAGTTTTAAAGTCTCTTTACACATTACAAAATACAACTATTAGGCATCTATACATACACAATTTCCAATGCCATTAAAAAGTTTTAACCAAAAGAATCCAAATCAAAGTCTATACTTTCAGTCTCTATCTCTCTGACTTGTGTTAGCCGTCCTGCTGCAAATATTAGCCTTGAGAAGAAAATATTTTCTTGCAACCTACATAGATTGTTGTCTGGTCGAACCAACCTTGTAATAGCCTCAACACCGAGTTAGCTGTGAACATTATTTTTCGATAATGAATAGTATTTTTCGGGCTGAAAAGTATATCCGAAAGTCAAAAATATTTTATTGGACCGTTGAAAAGTATTGGTCATGGTGAGTCCGGAGTTGAAATTTGAAGTAAAATCGAGGTTAAATGAGCCTCGAAAAGTCAAAAATATGAAAAAGATCGCGAGTCAATTTTCCTGATAGCGAAGTTGACTTGATTTTGTGTAATTTTTAAAAATAGTAATGAACTTCAAATATTGCCAAATTTTGCAGGTCTACCTTAAATTTTATATATAATATTTTGGTGATAAGAATTGAATTTTTAGGTGACATTGACAGTTGTCGAATCGGACTGATAAATTTAAAATGGACTTCTAACAGACTCCAATTGAGCCAAAAATTTATATCCTACCTATTTTGGGTGTGATAAAAATTATGGAATCGATTTTAAAATGAATAAGAGCTTTGAAAGTGAGAGAAAAAGTTTCGAGGGCTAAAATGGTAAAATTATGGATACATATATAAATATATAGAAAAATAAATAAAAAAAAACTAAAAGAAAGGAAAGTCGGTTGGTTTTGGCCAAAACATAATGGCCACAAACTTAGTAAAAGCAAAGTAAAGAAAGAAAGAAAGAAAGAAAGAAAAAATTTACCATTTATCACTTTATTTCGTATCGAAAAATACTGTTCTAATAAGGGTGTTACATTTAGTGGTATCAGAGCAAAGATTTAAGCAGTTCTAAGATCGGAGTGGGATAAAGTTAAGTGATAGGTTTGTCTATATATACATGCCAAATATAAAAGATAAGTATTAAAAATCTGACGTGTACTTGCTCCCCTCTTTGTTTGAAAAGTGAAAAGTTGACATTTAATTGAGATTGTCAGATGTAAAGTGAGTGATTCTGTGCAGTAAAGATGATAGAGAGTGAGAATGAAAGTATTGGTGTTTGAGATATCATGGAGGTCAGAGTATGAAAATGAAGTGTTGACTGAAACTGAATGTAAACGTGAGAGTTTAAGTGCCTATGTGGATGAGAAACAGTCCAAAGAATGACAAAATAAAGAGTATGCTAGGAAGTTAAAAAGGAATTGTATATTGGGTTCAAATAAATGGTACAGGACATAGAGATACATTGACTGGATTGTCATGATTTAAAAATATCATTGAGCAAATTGATAACAAGTTAAGGTTATTTAAGATGCTCTATATACCTGTCAATGATTCCTTTATAGATGTGGGGATTTGATTGCACATTACATAATATTAGGATGAGCTATAACATTTGCATCATATGAGAATACGTGACAGTATTCTATTGTATACATGGAATCATACATTCATTGATAGCATTTCATCTTGTTTGACAACATCTGATCTGTATCATACTGTGTGTATAGGCCCCACTTGACAGGATAAAACTGACAAGAGATATGATGAGCATAGGAATGACCTAAGAATGAGACTAGAAATAGTGTACTCAAGATTATTTTCTGTATCTGATGTAGCCCTTATAAGTTATTGGCCGTGTCAGTTAGATTTGCTAACGCACCGACCACCTTTGTGAATTGATAGGAAAGAGTTTTTCACCTTTACTTAGATCCATTTTAGTGGATTTGAGTAATCACCATCTGGTATGTTCTGAGATACAGAAAGAATATGATAAGTATTTGAGAATTGTTCTGCAAGTATTGAAAGAAAAGCAACCATCTGCTCAGTTTAATAAATGTAACCTTTGGTTAAATATGAAATTCCTAGATTTAGCCGGGTACTACATAAAGGTTAACAAAGTGGCTGAAACCCTTAGCAAAGAAATCCATATTTGATAAGGTGAATGTACTTAAATGAATATGTATGACTGAATAAGAAGTAAGAATGATTAATGATAATGTTTTCGATTCTTCGAGCCGTGCATGCCAATTTAAGTTTGGTTCCAGATAGGTTATTCTTAGTTGAATTATAAGTGAAACTGATATTGTGCATCAGATGAGAATAATGGTTCAGAAATAGAATGTTTGATTGATGTCATTGTGAATAAATTAAAAGATTCTTACTGAATCACACTGAGACAGTAATACTTTGTATCCTAAAAATTATAAGATATACCAGGATTACAAGTTTAGTATTGAAAGTCAGGCTAAAAAGTGTAATGTGACTGATATTAAAGTGAATGTTTGATGTGTCAGCAAATGAAAGCTTAGCATTAGATTCCTTCGGGAATTTGCCTTGACTTATAATGATATTGGACTAGGAATGGGACAATACGATCAGAGATTCTGTTATCGGATTGTTTGTGCTTTAAAGAGAAAAGATATTATATAAGAGATTACTGATAATCTCAACATTAATATGGTGATCCATCCTTGTACTGATGATTAATCGGAGTGGACAATTCATATATTAAAAGAATGGTTGTGATGAAATATATGTGAATGTGGAATAATTGTGAAAAGTACTTGCTCTTAATAGAGTCTGTATGTGACAAGAATATCAAGTTCAACATGAATCTAACTCTTATTGAGGTATTGTCAGAAAGGAAATGACGAGTCTCTTATGTTAAACTTAATTAAGTGGAAAGAAATAAGTAAGGTTTAATTAATTTGATTTGAAATATGAAAGAAATCTGTACACAAGATTATATGACTTGTAAAAAGAGAGTGATAAAGATTTTTGATATTGAGATTGGTTAGCTTAAAAATAAGTGGGTTAATTAGCAAATATGCTTCGGAACCATTGAATGAAAAAGAAGTTTCGATAAGATAACTGTATAGTATCCTCTACTCTTCGATATAAGTGAATTTTGAGGACAAAATTTCTTTTAGTAGGGGAGAATTGTAATAGCCTCAACACCGGGTTAGCCGTGAACAGTATTTTTCGATAATGAATAGTATTTTTCGAGCCAAAAAGTATATCCGAAAGTCAAAAATATTTTATTGGACCATCGAAAAGTATTGGTCATTATGAGTTCGGAGTTGAAATTTGAAGTGAAACCGAGGTTAAATGAGCATCGAAAAGTCAAAAATATGAAAAAAGTCACAAGTCAATTTTCTTGGCAGTGAATGTGACTTGATTTTGTATAATATTTAAAAATAGTAAATGAACTCCGAATATTGTCAAAATTTGCAGGTCTACCTTAAATTTTATATATAATATTTTTGTGATAAGAATTGAATTTTTAGGTGATATCGGCAGTTGTCGAATCGGACTAATAAATTTAAAACAGACTGATAACAGGCTCCGATTGAGCCAAAAATTTATATCCTATCTATTTTTGATGTGATAAAAATTATGAAATCGATTTTATAATAAATAGGAGCTTTGAAAGTAAGAGAAAAAGTTTCAGGGGCTAAAATGGTAAAATTATGGATAAATATATAAATACATAGAAAAATAAATAAAAAAAGAAAAGAAAAAAAAGGAAAGTCGGTTGGTTTTGGCCAAAACGTAATGGCCACAAACTTAGTAAAAGCAAAGTAAAGAAAGAAAGAAAGAAATAATTTTTTTTTACCATTTATCGCTTTATTTCGTATCGAAAAATACCGTTCTCATAAGAGTGTTACAAACTTCTTCGAAGAATCCTCCAAATGCTAGACTTAGAAGGCAAAATGGTAGGATGGGCCATCAGGTTGCAGTCTTTTGACGTGAGATATGAGCCCAAAAAGGCAAACAATACACAGGCTTTGGTAGATTTTATTGTAGAATTCACAGGAGAGCATAAAGTCGAGGAACCCAAAAAAGTTTCCTGGTAAGTGATTGTCGATGGAGCCTCCAATAGTAGAAGAGGAGGTATTGGAATAGTCATTGGCATAACAATTAGGTTGTGAGGCCCCAAAATGTGCCCTAGTAAGATTAAAGTATGATTAAATATGTAATTAGCTAGAATAAATTGGAATTTAGCGTATAAATGTTGGGTTTCGAAATAATCAAATTTAAAAAATTGTAGCGAAAAAAACCCATCAGGATTCATGCGATCTAATTGATTCAATAGAAGAGACGTGTAATGATTACATACCTCTCGAAGCGCAGATAAATCGAATTTGCAAGTGCGGCCTCGCGCGAAACGACATCCTCTACTGGTATCCACACACGAATGCGATGAATAGAATCGCTTGGGGTGCTAGCTCTATTCCTTGGTGGCTAGAGTTTATTTTCTCTCTTTTTCAAAGATACAGAAGAAAAATAAATTTTCTCTCTCTTTCAATGTGACGGTTGCCACTCAATATATTATGCTTAATTAGTGTTGAACTATATATATATATATATAGTTAATCTAAACCTAATTTAGAGAAAAAATTTCGGGCCCACATTTCTTATTAAAATAAGAAATACTTTATTTTTTATTTAAAATAAGAATTATAATATTAATCTTAATTAATTTTTTTATTTCGAATTTTAACTTGTTATAAAATAAAATTCGAAATGCCCGAATCAACCCTTAGTCCATTCATCAGTTTCTATGGGTGTGACCCAATATGTACATATTATATTGGTAGTGAGCCCCAATCTCATCATGGGCTCACAAGTCATAAACGACCTCTAGCAAGATATTACGACTACCCAAATAATATGAATATCGATAATTTCATTTTAACCTAATAGAACATGTTATAATCCTTTTGTCATACGATATCTTGTTTGAACATAAGTTATGGTCCATGTTAAACTTATATAGTCCAAACATATAATTTCTCGATCACTAAGTAGACTGATAATATCAAATGATATTGATCACTCTCTCATTTTATTTGAGCACGACCATGCATTTCTTAGTCCTACTTATCGATGGGCCCAATAGATATCTCTCTCATAATACAAAGACAAATTTATTTTTTATTATTCACTATCCTCTGCATGATTTTTATTATATCCAATCATAACCTTTATGATTATCCGATTAAAGATAATGTTTGATTATGTCAAAACATAATGTTCGTCATGTAGGATAGTATGATAATCTCAGGTCTAAGGATCAATAACATAACTATTATGAGATCACTAATGATATTAACCCATGTAGTATCTCATAACTTGTATATCCAGTACTATGTTCTCTAACAAGTACTTATAAGTTTAATTTATATCACCATATATAATCATTCCATGATTATCAATCAAACTCATACTAGTCTTTATTTATCGTTATTTTTTTAATGATAAATGACTAGGAATAATCAAAATAACATTAGATTGTTATTTACAAACATTATTATAATGTAACATAACAACAATATAATAACATAAAGAAAACACAATTTTATAAATTGAAATGTGACATTACATAAATGATCAAATGTTTGGCGTAGGTCATAACCACTAACAATCTCCCACTTGCATTAGGCCTAATCATATAAGTATCTAATACTTATGGACCTAGTATGACTGTAACACCCTTATTATAACCTCTGACTGATACATGTGCGATAGACCGAATTTTTTTTATATCCACTTAATCTTAAATACCCATTCTTTTCAACAACAATAATTTAGTTACCTGACCAACTAATAGTTATTCAGTATATTATTCGTCAATTAAAAATTCGATAATATAACGGCTAAAATCTTGCCGACCCTCCCTGAAAAGCATACAAGTCTCACAGCCCCAAAGGGCACGACAATCAATAGACAGTAATATATACCTCCATCATAACTCAAAATATTCACATACCACTAGTCACATACTCAAACTTATATACACTGTTATTATATACAAATCCAAAAAGTAACTTCTGAACTAGTTAAATATATACAAGCCAACAAGGAAAAATTTCAAAATTTATCCTTCTCCTAAAATTTAAGCTCCCTTGTATACTTGCTTTACCGTCACTTCGGGATCTATACGCAGTAAATACTATGCGCTGAGCATTAAATATGCTCAGTGGTGACTATAAATCTAAAAATTTACCACTCATGCACAATCACATTATTCATGCAAAATTTCATACATTTCTCATCAAAATACCATTATCAATGTTTTTACATTTAATATAGTTTAAAACCATTACTTGAGAAAAACTTTCATTTTAGTCCTTAATTTTTCACTTAATTAAAAAATTGACCCTTTTTCTCTTTAATTACAACTTTGTCACTAAATGACTTATTTTTATTTCACATTCAATTATTGGCTTATAAAATTTCCAATTGGTCTTTATTTTACCCTTCCTATGTAAAATTACACTTTAGTCCTTTCAATTTATAAAAGTTCATTTTCTGTCTATTTGAACATTATTTCTTTCTACTTTTACCCTTTATTTAATTTCTTGTCATTTTTACTCTTAAAATTTACTATTTAGGAAAATTATCATTTTACCCCTAAACTTTTATTCTTTTTCACTTAGGTCCTTTTTCATTAAAAATTCTCATTTTCATTTCACAATTTGCACTTTTAATTTATTTTTACCATTATGCCCCTAGTACCACTCCGACAGAAATCTCCAGACTTGATATACAGGATGTAGATCCCATAGGGCTATAATACTGCACTAGGAAATGATCCCGAAAGAGCCCTCCAACAATTTCATTGAATACTTAACACTGAACTACGGAAGATCATTATGATTTTACCATAGTAAAGTAAGTCATCATAACTTGTACCACAGTAAATGTGTCTTTATGGCTAGTCAATCATATCCTGAACTAGATTTTAACCGTCTGACCACTACTAAGGTAAAAATTTCTTATTTGATTAAATATTTCTTTTCACAATTTAACATTTTCATTTACTTTTACATTTCAATACACTAGTCACTCAATTCCTTCATCAATTTTGCACAACTTATGAATTATTTCACTATAATTCATTAAAGTCACTTTAACGTAATGCTAATTCATTATAAAAAAATATTCATATAAATTTCATAAATTCCAAATAAATTCATAGTCACTTAATTTCATAACTATATTCATTTAAAAATATTAATCATTAAAAATATTCAAATTAGACTTTAATTCTCTTTAATACTCAACTCAGCCAAGCAAGGTACACCACCTTCGCATCACTTTGAATTCAATTTAATTACTCTATTAATCATAATTAGGATTCTCAATCACTAATCTAAAGTTAATTTTAATTAAACATACATTTTTCCTAATTTTACTTTGTTACATAAAGTACAATTAAGCATAAACTAAGGAAAATTGGTGGATTTGTAGTCACTAACCTCTCTCACTTGCTTAATCCTCCTTGGGTTCCCTTTTCCTTGCCTTTCCCCTTTGAAGCTTGAGTTTCGCTATGAGAACCTACATAGGCCGAAATTCCCATCAAGCCAAACCCTAAATTTTTGATCTCATATGCT
The DNA here is from genome assembly GCA_037975025.1 of Excoecaria agallocha. NCBI lineage: Eukaryota > Viridiplantae > Streptophyta > Magnoliopsida > Malpighiales > Euphorbiaceae > Excoecaria > Excoecaria agallocha. The sequence goes on from CM075820.1 coordinate 22,654,544, forward strand.
CAAATTGACAGCAATTTTGAATTCTATATACTTAAATACACTAGTAGGGAGATTTAAAACACTTTAAATCCTTAAATTTTACTTACCTCCTTAATAGCTCCCTCACTTTCTCCCTTAATTCACCCATAAAATCAACTTAAATTAATGAACAGAGACCCAAAACAGCTACTAGAGATGTAGAACTTCACACATGAGGCTTGAATTTGAGTGAGAAAGAGAGAAGAATTGAAGAAATTTTGAGAGAGGGAGAGAGTGAGTGGTTCGGCCAAAAGAGAGCAGAAAATAGGGCTAAGCAAAATGAGTTTTAAACCCTAAAATAAGTCTCCAATTTTCCTTTTATAGTGGCTTAAGTGGGTTGGGTTTTGGTCCAATCTAAAGCCCACTCACTTAAGCCCAAAACCCTATTTTCAAGCCAAACTTATAAATTTCTGGAATTCTCTCCCTTTCCAACTCCAATTCGTCCCAAATTCATTTCCATTATTCATAACATGTAAAAACTAGGTTATATCCAAAATTTCAACTCAATCGAAATTCATTTTCGGTCCGATTCGTTCACTACCAGTGTCACTGAAAATTTTCTTTTTTACAACCAAAATATTCTACATATTATTTTAGAAAAATCTAGAATTTTTTATGATTTTTAGAGATCGTTTACTATTTTTAGTAACCTAGTCACTCATTACGGTGCACCGCTTCCTTTTTTGTGTTTTTGACTTTTGGAGGCTTATATGACTTCAATTTTACTTCAAATTTTAACCGCGGACTAACCATGACCAATATTTTTTTATGGTCAAATAAAATATTTTTTACTTTCGGATGTATTATTATTTTCCATTCAAAAGTACTATTCACTATCGAAAAATATTGTTTACAACTGACTCAATGTTGAGGCCATTACAATTTTCCTCTACCAAAAAAAAATCGTCATCGAAATTTACCTATATCGAAGAGCAAAGGGTATTGTTGCCTCATTGTAGCTTCTGGCTCCCACGTAGCCTTCTCCACATTATGATGATGTCATAACACTTTCACTAGTGGAATCTGCTTGTTTCTAAGCTGTTTGACCTTTTTAGCTAGGATCTTCACTGGTCTTTCTTCATAAGTCATATCAACTTGCACTTGAATCTCTTCAGGAGTGATCAAGTGGCTAGGATCAGATCTGTACCATCGAAGCATTGACATATGGAATACATCATAAATCTTTTCTAATTCCAATGGCAATTTCAATCGATAAGCTATAGGACCTACTCACTGGAGTATCTCATAAGGGCTAATAAACCTTGGACTCAGCTTGTCTTTCTTATCGAATCTCAGAACTTTCCTGCAATGAGATATTTTTAAAAACACTCTGTTTCCCACTTGGAATTCTATATCTTTTCTCTTTAAATCAGCGTAAGACTTTTGGCGATCCATTGCTTCCTTCAGTCTATCTTTAATGATTCGTACTTTCTCTTATGAGTCACGGATCAAATCAGACCCTATTAGCTTCATTTCACCCAATTATGTCCAACATAAGGGAGTTCTACACTTCCTTCCATACAATGCCTGTAAAGGTGCCATCTTTATGTTGGACTGATAGTTATTATTGTAAACAAACTTTGCTAAAGACAAATATTTTTTTCCAATTGCTACCAAACTCTAACACACAACATCGTAACATACTTTTAGAACCTGAATCACCCGCTCTGATTGACTATCTATCTGAGGGTGAAATACTATGCTGAAGTGATGTTTAGTGTCCAAAGCTTCTTGCAAACTTTCCAAAAATAAGAAGTAAGCCTAGGATCCCTATCAGATATAATAGATAGGGGCACTCCATGCAATCTCACTATTTCATTGATGTAGATTTCTGCTAACTTGGTTAAAGGAAAATTCATCCGAACCGGTAAGAAATAAGCCAACTTAGTGAGTTTATTAATGATCACCCACACAACATCATGTTTCCTTCGAGTCAAAGGCAATCCGATAACAAAATCCATAGTCACTTTGTCCCATTTCCACTCGGGTATCGATATAGGCTGAAGTAAACCCGGTGGAACCTGGTGCTCCGTTTTTACCTGCTGACATATCAAGCATTTGGCCACAAACTCTATCACATCCTTCTTCATGCCTGGCCACCAATAATTAGCTTTCAAATCTTGGTACATCTTATTACCACCAAGATGCATTGTATAGCTACTCTGATGAGCTTCAGTTAGGATACTTTTCTTTAATTTCTCCTAACCTGGAACACAAAGTTGCTCTTTGTAGTAAAGGTTATTATCTTCATTCAAAGAATAATCGATACCACTGCCATCTCTAACCTTGTTTGCAATGGCTATTAATCGATCATCTTGCTTCTGAGCTGCCTTGACCTGTTGTATAAAATCAAGCTTCACTTGCATTTCAACTATTAATGCTCCATCTTAAGCCAAGCTCAAACTGACGTTCATAGCCCGAAGAGCTGCAAACACTATTATTAACCATTTACACTCATTAATCACTTAAACACATTCCTTTAAAGACATTTAGATTACCTGACATAAACTTCATACTGAGTGCATCAGCCACTACATTCACTTTTCCTGAATGGTAGTTGATGAAACAATCATAATCTTTAATCAACTCCAACCAGCGTCTCTGTCTGAGGTTAATCTCCTTTTGAGTAAGCAAATATTTCAAACTCTTATGATTAATGTAGATATAGCATTTTTCTCCATACAAATAATGTCTCTATATTTTCAAAGCATGAACAATGGTTGTCTACTCTAGATCATGAGTAGGATAGTTCTTCTCATGAGTTTTAGCTGTCTGGAGGCATACACAATCACATTACCTTCTTGCATTAATACACAGTCTAAACCATTCTTGGAGGCATCACTATAGATCAAAACATCCTTACTTGACTCTGGTTGAGTGAGTATAGGAGCTTTTGTTAACATACTTTTAAGTCTCTCAAAACTTTCTTGACATTTGGCAGTCCATTCAAACTTAGTATGCTTTTAAAGCAGTCAAGTCAAAGGAACTACGATGGTGTAGAAGCCTTTTATAAATCTTTTATAATATCCAGCTAAATCCAAGAAACTCCTCACTTTTGAAACATTCTTAGGTGGCTTCCACTGAAGAATTACTTCAATCTTTGTAGGATACACCTTGATACCCTCAGCAAACACTATATGACCTAGAAAGGACACCTCATTCAACCAAAAATCACACTTACTAAAGTTGTCATACAATTGCTTCTCTCTTAAGGTTTGCAAAATAATCTTTAAATGCTTGTCATGATCTTCCGATTTCTTGAAATACACCAAAATATTATCAATGAAGACTACCATGAATTGGTCCATGTAAGGGTGGAAAATCCTATTCATTAAGTCTATAAAGGCTGCTGGTACATTTGTGAGCCCAAATGGCATGACAAGAAATTCATAGTGACCATATCTGGTACGAAAACCAGTCTTGGGTACATCTGCTTCTTTTACTGCCATTTGATAATATCCCGATCTAAGATCAATCTTTGAAAATACACATGCTTCCTTCAACAGATCAAACAAATCTTCTATAAGAAGAAGAGGGTATTTATTTTTAATGGTTACCTTATTTAGCTATCTATAATTAATGCACAATCTGAGTGTCCTATCCTTTTTCTTCATAAACAACACTGGTGCTCCTAAATGTCACACAATAGGTCGAATGAACCCCTCATCAAACAACTCTTGTAACTGTATTTTTAACTCCTTTTAATTTTACAGGTGCCATTCTAAAGGAGCAATAGAGATTGGAGCAGTGCTTAGAGTAACATCAATGGAAAATTCAACTTCCCTGTAAGGTGGTAAGCCTGGTAATTCCTCGGGGATCACATCAAGAAATTCTCTAACAGTAGGAACTTTTGATACCTTTAGACCCTCCCTTTTTACCTCTACTGCATAACACAAGTAAGCAATGCACCATTTTCTAATTAACCTTTTAGCAGCCGTAGCGAAAATCACATCTGACAAGAAGTTAGTTCTCACACGTATAACTGTGATTTCCCGACTCCCTTTATGATTCAAAGTGACTCTCTTCCACTTGCAATCTATTGTCACTTGGTGGGTGGATAACCAATCCATCCCCAAAATCACATCAAATTCACAGAATGGAAGTTCAATCAAATTTTCCAAAAACACATAACCGTGAACACCAATAGGGCACTCTTTGTACACTTTATTCACTATTATACTATGCCCTAAAGGATTACTCACCAAGATCTCTTGATCTAAACATGCATCTCTCATCCCTTTATCCAGTGCTAAATTAATATTTATATAGGAATGCGTAAAACCAGGATCAGATAATAATGAGAATTTACCTACTATCACATCTGGAGCATCCTCCTCCTCTCTGGCCTTAACTATATAAGTCTAACCTACAACATGCCTCTGACCTTGAGATGACTGCCCAGCTGGTCTAGATGCTAATGTGGTAGGGGTGGCTCTCCTACCATGACCCTTTTGTGTAGAAGATCCAGAACCAGGCACTGGAGAAGTAACTGAAGTAGTCTGAATAAAAGGACAGTCTTTAATCCGATGATCTCTTGAATCACACTTAAAACAAGTACCAGTTAGGTATCGATACTCCCCTGAATGAACTTTACCATAATGGTCACATGTCATTGTTGCCTTACTGTCTCTATCTCGGGGTGTACTGGCTATAAATGCAGCTAGTGTCCTACCATGGGATGCACCACCCTGACCCCGACTTGAGGTAGCTGGTGTACGATTCTGCAATGCTAGAGATTCCTTGGATTTCTTACCCTGACCACTCTATTGTCCCTGTTTTCTCTTTTGTTGATTCTGTGACCGTCTGTCAGCCTCCTCTGGCTGTGTGGCTTTAAAACTTAAGAGTAGCCTTAATCATTGATCTCAAATCAGGTATTTTTGTGCCCCTATAATCTGTCTAAGTTCAGTATGCAATTCTCTCTCAAATCTCTGACAAAATTTCTTCTGTACTCTGACTTTCATCCAGATAAACACTCAAGTGCTCAAACTAGAGAGCTCTTTCATGAAATTAAAGTCTTATTGTAACACTCAATATCCAATTCGATGAGTAAACCGGACAAGAATGTTACAAGATATTCTCTAAAATCATAATTATATAAAGTAGGGGTGTGCAAAAATCGAACCGATCCGATCAATCCAACCAAACCGACCAATTCGAATGGAATTAATCGGGTTAATAGGATCGATTGAATTTTTGATATTAGGTATATTTTGGGTTCGGGTCGGGTCGGGTGAAAACCCGACCGAACAATCCAATTTTTTAAATATATAAATAAAAAAACTAATTTCTCTACAATATTAATTAATATATAATATATATTTAATGTAATTTTGAAATTGTTAGTTTGTTGTATTTTTAAAATATTTTTTATGGCATTTAATAGTATTTATTTGTATTAATTTAGGATTTTAATTTAAATATGTAAATTAAAAAAATAAAATTCGGGTTAATCGGGGTCGGGCCCGAAAAAAAGGGAGTTAATCGAGTAGGAGCCCGATATTTATATAGGGTAGATCAGATGAAAAAAATATAAGAATTTCGGGTTTCAGATTAATCGAGTTCAGGTCGGATTCGCCGATGCACACCCCTAATATAAAGAATATAAAATCCTCTTTAATTCATCAAAGACTTCAAAATTGTTACCATTAATTGTGTTAAAATTTCGGCAACATCCCACCTAAATAATGTGTCGATCCTCATGTACAAAAAGTTACAAATACACTTCTAAAATCATATATTTAACTCCATCACATATAAAATCCCCATCCTCTAACTACCATTATACCTCAAAGCTTAGTTAGAGTGTTTTACTAATTTTATTTTATTAAATATATGTAATATAAACAAGTCGTCCAATCATATTATATCCATAATAAAAACTTGCAAGAATACACTTCTAAAATCATATATTTAACTCCATCACATATAAAATCCCCATCCTCTAACTACCATTATACCTCAAAGCTTAGTTAGAGTGTTTTACTAATTTTATTTTATTAAATATATGTAATATAAACAAGTAGTCCAATCATATTATATCCATAATAAAAACTTGCAAGCTTGCATAATAATTAGAATCACATAATGAGATATATTATAAATACTCAACCATATACAAAATTTAAAGCTGATAATTATCTCAGAATATCCGATTTTGATATTAACTTTTTACATGCAAAATATAAGCTTACATAAAATGTGGTGTTTTGAAAGTGAAATAAGTACTTTTAGTTATATTTACACTAAATCTAAGTCATATCATAATCAAGATAAATTTCTAATTCAAAAATTCATCACGTAGAACTAGCAAGGTATATTTCTCAACCAAGTATCTCTAGAGAACTTTCAATTCAAATGTTTAATAATCTTATCATTAAATCAAGATAACATAAGCTTCGATGGATAATTACTATGCTAGTGTAAATAATAATGCAAAAATAACTAAAAACTTCGATCCAATCTCATCATTTTATAGATTTTAAGTTCATGCATATGATCGATTACTTCGCATCTAAATAAATTTATAATTTATACTCTCTTTCAACTATATACTAAGATACCTTTTATTCGATTTGATTGATTTATTACAGTTATTGGCCACAGTAATCTAAATGAATACATAAAGAAGATATGTAGGACTATGGCTTTTTAAGCCTAATGGGATTGGAGTGTTCAAAACTTGACACTACACTCCATTTCCCAATGTAAAAAGAGATTGAAACCTGACACTGCTCTTTTTACACCTAATAGTGAGGGGTCAATACCGAGCCTTATTAACTGTAGGCCAATCCAGAATTCTCACCGTTTACTATATGTAACAAATTAAGCCTTATTATTCATATTTATTTCTCAGTTGCCACATATTTAGTCACAACACATCAATCGGGAATCCACTCTTACTTGCACTTTAAACCTCGAGTTATACAATATACAAGACAAGCAAATAGAATAAATTATTTTTCATTAGTACTAGTATCATATGCATAAACATATATGCACATAAGTTACTCTAATTACCACCATTTCTAGTAATTGCAGATATAGATTTAAAACATAACTTTATAAACATCTTATCTTAGCAAGCATACTTAGCATACTCTTACTAATGCCGTGTCCACTAGTCCATATATAAGCCAAAAATTCATGGTAACATTAATACAATTTGATTCAAACTAGAGATGCCAATTCTCTGACTTCCCATGTATCCTATATAGGAAATCAAAACCATGTAGTTCTAAACGTAGACTTCGTGTTATGTTACCCTTTTGTATTAACCTTTAGAAATATTGTAATACCCTATATTCGATCAATTAAAAAAATAAATATTAGATGCCACAAGTTAATCCAAAAGCACCCAAAATTAAATTACAAAGTTCATTTAATTACAAAAATAAACCTTATTATAATCTTAAAATACAAAAGAAAAAAGGGCAGCATTTCCCCTATACCGGTCACATACCCCTTGTTCACACAAAAAGATATACACTTATATATATATATATATATATATATATATATATATATATATATTTCAATTCACACTATTCTCCAATCAATTCAAACTCCATTACGCGCACACACATATATATAAAATAAATAATTCAAATGATTGCTTACAATTTGCTTATGTCGTATCCACCTAGTTGCCAATTATAATCACCTAACAATTAACATGAAGCCTTTTAATCATGCAACAACACAATTATCATGTATATTTTATAAGTTCCATAGAATTCTTAATCAATTAATTATAAGTATAGTTACAGCATTCAAATTCTTATTTACATCATAAAATATTTCATAGATAATCATAAACATATTAAATCAAACTAGTTACCATTTAATGACGTGTTCCATAATCCAAACATTGGCTACATTTTAATTTATCACGTACATGAGCAAAAGTTATTTTCACGTGTTCAAATCCTAGCTTCTTTATAGGCTTAACTCTTTAAACACATACCCACCTAAATTATTTATATTTACTAGGTCTAAATTCAATTTAATCGACAAACTTAAATCATAAAACTGACATTTTTAAATCTAAATCTTAATTCAATTTATCTCATCGAACAAATTTTTATTTTTCTAAATCATTTGATCATGCTCAATTTATTCATTTGGGCATTTTATGAGTTTAATTCTTTAAAACTTCTTTAATCATAATTTGTAAGTATTTATTTTCAATTAAACAAGCAAAATAATATTCTCTTATTAGGCATAAATAAATTCTATTAACAAGCTCAAGTCACCTAATTAACCTTTTTTTTAGTTTACATCTTAATTCATCTCATTTTCATCATTTAAAACGTACTAACACATACACACTTCTATTCCATTAATATGCATAGATACACATAATCATAAGTTAACATAAAATGTTATGTTTCTAAACAACTTAAATATACCACAAATTTAAATTTCAAAATTTACTAAATTTAAAGTGTAGACAGACTAATTTGAAGTCAACATCTCTATTAACTTTTTTTTTTCAGCTTATTACCTTCAGGATCAACCCATTTGCACCGGTTGTCGGAGCTTCGCCGGCGATGCACAGCCACTACCGACGTGAAGCTTAGAGCACCAGCAAAATTACTTTCGGTGGTCACATGCTAAACTGCCACTTGGTTAGGCCGAAATCTGCTTTGGAAGATCTCGGCATCCTCAACGCCGATCTCCCATTTATCGGCAAGTGACGACTAGAGAAGGGTATTGTCGAACTAGCTTCAGCATCGTAAGCTGACCGGTGCAGGTCGTGTCGCCATTTACCATCATAGCTCACCGGAGGAAGAAAAATAAGCTTCGGTTTAGGGAGAGGAAAGAGATCGCAAAAGAGAGTAAAAGAGACGCCACATGTGAAGGAGCTACAATGATAGCTTGGCCAGCGATGAGAGGAGAACAACGGCGGCCTTAATCGTTGCTGATGGTGGCGCAGCTGGCATGGCGCCGTTGATCTGTTGGAGGAGAAGAAAAATCCTCTTTCTTTTGCTTCTGTCCTCCCCCTTCCAATCTTCTTCTTCTTCTTTTTTTTCTTTTTTTAATAGTTTTCTTCTTTTTTGATCATTCAACATTGATGGGCCCCATTCTTACAATTTCAAACTTTTTCCTCTCCGTTTGAATCTACTCTCACCCTTTCCACATGCCAATTTGTTTTAAAGCGTCAATTATAATTAAATACAAAATTTTCAAATTTAGATTTTAATACTTTATTATTTATTTGAACTAAGTATTTTTATATGAAATCAATTTTTATAATTTATTCATTGCCATATTTTATTGAATTAAAAATTAATTCAAAAGCTTAAAATTAATTCTCTAATCCCATCGCTCATATAAGTCTCCACTTAGTCCTATTATTAATTTCTCATACAACTCATTTAGCTGGGATTACTTGTTGACTACCCCGAAAGAATTATGACTTTCAATCAAATTCTTGCCAACCACGGTACTTTTAACCTCATTATGCACTGCTTGTAACTCTAAAAATACTATTTACGGAACCAAAATTTTTGGGGCATTACACTTAGTCAGGATAGCACCTCTCACACTCCAGTTGAATGCGAGTAATGAGCTCACTTTGAAGGTCCCTTAGCTGGTCCATTAGTCTCTCTCTGTGGTCAGTGAGCTCCTTCTAATAAGTATTGATAACTATGAAAAATACAGTTTCAAACGCCCAATTAGTATGGCCCAACAACATTTAACAGGGCTCAAGTTCAGTAGCAAAAAGGTGAAACGTGAGCTAAAAAACAGCACATAAAAGCGTGATGTTCGATCGGACTGATGGGACAGCATGTCCCGTCAGTCCACTGACACAAGCTAATGCCTATACTTTCCACATATTTTCTATCACGTCGCCGCTCACCTACTTTGACTGCTAGTTATCACCCTCCAAGGTACTCAAGTATCCCTCCAACGAACTCCTATAAATAGCCTAAAACACAATGGCTCAGGGTATTGAACATCTGAGACTCTCTCTCTCTTTTTGAGCATTCCCTCTCGAAAGCTACTAACTTAAGTTTCGAAGTGCTAACGCCTGGGTCTGATCGGGCACTCTTTTTTGCAGGTCCAGCCATCTGACCGGCCCTTCAACTGACAACACTTCTTCTTACAAGATAAAGACTTTTTAAGCTTTATCATTGGTACTTTTGTTGAGAGGCAAATGGCAGGTTCGAGATCTAATGCACACAAAACTTCGAGAGAGTATAATCATCATAGTCAGGGCAGATCTAGGCCCTCAGAAAGAAGAGAAGGGTCTCCCAAATCCCCTATTAGGGGTGACCTCCTCCCAAAATTCAATGATCTAGCCATGCGACAATCAAAAGATACCCCTATTACTATCAGGGACATGCGCGCTATTCTTAGCGACTTCACTAAAAGCATAGTCCAAACTTTGAAAAAGGAAAAATGTCCAGAACCTATGAAAGGAGCCATAAAATGGATTTCATGACCGGAGATTTCGGAAAAAGAAGGAATAAAGGGATTTTCATCAACGAACCAATAGCTCATAATGGTAGGAGGATGAGAGCCAGAACCCCAGACAGGTATGATAAGGGAAAGGGCATAAGGTCCTCAAGTAGGGATTCCCCACATATTCCCAGTAGATCATCCACTTCGTCCTTAAGGGACGATTTGTCTTTTATGTGCACCCCGAATCATAGCCGCACGAGGGGATGGAGGGATGAACTTGCTTGGGCCATCATGAGCAAGGACGACAAATGGTTCAAGCAGAAGCTCAGGCAGTTTGGCTTGACAGGCTCCAGGAAGGGAATGTTCGAGGATCACACTTGCAGCAACATGGCCTCATCTTTTTGTAGGAAAATCATGGAGTTAGAGCTACCTCTCAGGTGGCGAGACATGATAATGGACAGGTATATAGGTAAGACTGACCCTTCTACACATCTTGCAGAATATCTAACAAAAGTACAAGTATACACCTACGACAAAGGGTTGCTTGCAGGATATTTCCTACCACACTGGGAGGAGATGCTCTCACATGGTTCCACAAGCTCCCACAGGGGTCCATCACTTCTTTTTGACAACTAAAGAAGTTGTTTATTACATGATTTATTGTACAGATACGGACACCAAAATCTGTGAGTGATTTGTGCAACCTCTATTAGAGAATCGATGAAAGTCTTCAAGACTACAACGATAGATTTCAAGCTATAATATCGGAGGTGAGGAATGTAAGTGTGAAAATGGCATCCACCACCTTAGCCAATGACACTGCTGATAGGCCATTATTTGAGTCAATTATGACAAGGCCACCAATCAGCTTTTTCGATTTGATAGGAAGAGTTAGGCAGCACATTCAGTTGGATGACGCCCTGAGATCTAGTTGTCGCAGAAGAAGCAACATCATAGATAAGCTACAGCACCCAGATGGATGGACATTTAACTGAGCTCCAATGTCTGAATGGTTTGCAAGGAGCCCCGAGAGAGCCTCCACTTTGAGGAGCTTAGGAAAAAGAAAGGAGGCAAAGCGATCAAGTTTCGATCGAGGAGTTGGTCAGCAGGCTCGAACTTTCACTCTGCTCAACACTAATCCCGCACAAGTATTGATGTGGATCAAGGAGAACCACCAAAAGGTAAACTGGCCCAAAAAGATGGACGAGAAGACCAGAAGAACCCAACACCACAACAAATATTGTAAGTTCCACAGGGACGTCAATCATACAACCAATAAATATCATCAGTTGAAGGAACAAATTGAACGACTCCTGCAAAGGGGATCCCTCAAGAGGTTCATAGGTCCGACTCGAGGGGCAAGTCCCTGTAAACAATCAAACCATAAGAAAGATGATTCTGACGATGACGATCACGACAATGAACGGAGAAAGCCAAAAAATACAAACCTATGCTGACCATATGTCGGTGTTATAAATATGATCACTGATGGGTCATCCTACGGAGAAGATCTCTCTAGAAAAAGAAAAGGTAAGGATGTCTATGTTTCTCAAACATCCGAACGGCTAACCCCAGTCACCATATCCTGTGAGGATGCACAAGATGTAATGTTTCCTCATGAGGACGCCCTTGGCGTCAGGGCGCGAATTAATAATTTTGATGTAAAAAGGATATTAGTGGACAATGGAAGCGTAGTGAACGTACTTACATTGCAAGCTTATAGGGCGATGGGGTTGCCAATCGAAGAGCTCAAGCCAAATGCCACGCCATTGATCGGATTGGGCAATGCCACAATACCAGTGGTAGGATCGGTTGATTTGTTTGTTGAGCTTGGCCATGAAGCTCTCGCCCGCGCCTACAAGATATGGTTTTTGCTTATAATGCCATTTTTGGCAGGCTTCTATTATTTCAAACTAGGGTAGTCAATAGTATCCAATGCATGGTAATGAAAATCATGACCAGGGGAGGCATCGCCATCCTGAGAGGTGACTAAAAAGCATCGAGGGAGGCTTATATTGCCATGATCAAGCACCATAAAGAAGCCATATTGGTAGAATCATATCTAAAATGAATTGAGCAGGCGGAGGAACCAAGAATGGATCCTGCAGAAGAAGTTAAGATAATGACGCTTGCGAAAGGCAAGGTTGTCTAAATTGGCACTAGTATGAGCACGGAGGTTGAGGAACCTGTCATGCAGGTATTCATGATCAACCAAGCATCATTTGCTTGGAAGCCGAAAGACATCACCAGGATCGACCCCAATGTAATCACCCATAAACTCAATGTGGATCCAGCCTGCAAGCCGATTAGGAAAAAATTACGAAGGCATGCTCCTGATTGCAGGAGATTTATGTTCGAAGAGGTAGATAGGTTGCTAAAAGCGGGAACAATCCGGGAGGTTAACTACCCCGAATGGCTAGCCAATGTTGTTATGATAAAAAAGAAATCGAGGAAGATGTAAATGTGCGTCGACTTCACGGACCTCAACAAAGCATGCCCAAAAGACAGCCAACCTATGCCTAGCATAGACCAGTTGGTGGATGCCACTGTGGGTCACGCCATCTATTCTCTCCTTGATGTATATGTTGGATACCATCAAATTATGATGTGGTTACTGGATCAAGAGAAAACCAGCTTCATCACGGATGATGGCACCTTTTGTTACAAGGCCATGCCATTCGAATTAGAAAAACATGGACGCTACATATCAACACTTAATGAATATGTTTTTTAAGGATCAAATCGGGCAGCATGTGGAAGTTTACGTGGCTGATATGATTGTCAAGAGCAAAAGCCCCGAAGAACATCCTGTCGATTTGGCAAAAATCTTCAACACACTAAATAAATTTCAGATAAAGCTCAATCCTGATAAATGCATTTTCGGGGTGCCCTCGGGTAAATTTTTGGGCTTTATGGTCTTCCAAAGGGGCATTGAAGCCAACCTCGACAAAATAAAGGAAATCTTGGAGATGTAACCACCAAGTAATGTGAAGGACGTTCAAAAACTGAACGGCAGAATAACATTCCTTGGGCGGTTCATCTCCTCCTCAGCCAAACGATGCACCCCCTTCTTCAAAAAATTAAAGATGAATGAAGCCTTCAACTGGGACGCTGATTGCCAGCAAGCCTTTGATGAGCTGAAGAAATTCCTCACCAATCCCCCTTTACTCAGCCGACCGCTTCCAGGTGAAAGTTTATACTTATACTTATCAACTTCTGGCGAAGCTGTTGCAGGTGTCTTGGTCAGGGAAGAAGGAACCCAGTAATTGCCTATTTATTATGTGAGTCAAGTGCTCAGAGGCCCAAATTTGAAAAAAGGTTCGATCGAACAACTCATCATTGCCTTTATGATGTGCACGAAGAAGTTGAGACAATACTTCAAAGCACATACAATAGTCGTCCGATCGGGTTAACCAATTAAAAAAATTCTCCAGACCCGAACTTGGAGGAAAAAATGATGGAATGAGCCATTAAGCATCAATCGTGGGATGTAAGGTACGAACCCAGGAAAGCAATCAAGGCTCAAGCTTTGGCAGATTTCATCGCTGAATTTCCTGCCGAGGAAGTAATCGATCACCCACAACCTGCAAAATGGGAAATGATCATGGATGGGGCTATGAATGACAACCGATGAGGTGCAGACATCATAATAATGGCCCCCCTGGGCATTATTATAAGGGACAAGGCCCTTGAGGCTACTTCATGCCATCCGACCGGACTCAGTCGTCATCAAAAGCGATTTCTAGCTCGTGATGAGCCTGGTCTTAGGCACTTTCAAAGCTAGAGAGGCCAACATGAAATGATATTTGGAAAAGGTCAAGGTGGCACTCAAGATGCTAGAAGAATATGGATCCGAATGGGTCCTACAGAGGGTGCCAAGAGATCAAACTTTAGTAGCCAATCGGCTTGCCAAAATGTCTGCTTTCGAACAAGGGATGGTGGAAGAAAGTATAACCATCATTGACCAACCAAACTCCTCCTTAGACGAACCAGAAATGATGGAAATTGAGCCAGTTCAGGAAACATGGATGAGCTCCATCAAACGGTACCTATAAACAGGGTAATTGTCCGAAGATAAGGCGTAAGCCCGAAAGGTATCTCGTAAATCCCTAAATTATTCTGTTATTAATGGTGAATTATTTAAAAAAGCTTTCAGTCACCCTTGGCTCAAATGCATAACGGAGGAGGAAGGAGACTATATCTTGAGGAAAATCCATGAAGGCATTTACAGAGCACACGACGCTAGTAGGGCCATGACAAGGAAGGCACTCCAAACAGGATACTACTGGCCAAACATCTTTAAAGATGCCCAAGAAAAGGTGAGAAGATGCCAGCAATGCCAAATACATGGAAGAGTCATCAGGCAACCAGCAACAGATCAGAATTCGATCGGAGTTTCCTGGCCATTCGACCAATGGGGCCTGGACATCCTAGGGCCTTTTCCCCAAAGAAAAAGGAAAATGAAGTTTCTCCTCGTTGTCGTTGATCATTTCTTCAAATAGATCGAGGCAGAACCTCTGGCTACAATCACGACGGAGAAAGTTAAAAACTTCGCTTGGAAAGACATCATTTGCAGGTATGGTTTACCTAATATTTTCATTACAGATAATGGCAAGCAGTTCAACAATTCGATCTTTAGAAACTTTTGCCAAAGCCTCAATATTAGCCTTAAGTTTACCTCCAGATAATGGCAAGCAGTTCAACAATTCGATCTTTAGAAACTTTTGCCAAAGCCTCAATATTAGCCTTAAGTTTACCTTTGTCACCCATCCCCAAAGTAATGGGATGACCGAGGTCTCCAATCGTACGCTCCTAGAAGGCCTGGAAAAATGACTTTGACCGGATTCTAGCAAGTGTACTAGATCGGCTAGTAATATAGGAAAATATAGATTAAGACCCCAAATATCGTACCCAAGGGAACATGGATTGCTAAGGATAATATCTATGTATGAATTAAATTAATCCGAGATTGTTTCCCAAATGTTTTTGATTTAAAAGCAAAAATTAAACAAAATAAACAATTAAACAAAACAAAAGCAAATTAAAAACAAAGCAATAACTAAAATTCTCTTGCTAAAGAAACTATCCACCTTAACTTTCATTGTAATGACTTAAGTCCAATATAAACACCAGTGATTATAGAAAAACTAGTAATAAAGCCAGATATCTTTATTCAAGTCTATCATTCTTAGTATTAAACTCATAGACAAATCTAATACTTAGCATGCAAATCTAGTTTTAACTTCCTAAATATTCATTGAAGCCTTTCTCAAGTGATTCAATTCCAATTTATTCTTAGTTCCTCCTCTCTTAGTATTAACCAATAAAATTAACACATAATCATCTCATATTTCGGATAATGATCATGCATAAACATTAAAGAGTTAACCCAAGAACATGCAAATCATTAACTATGTCAAAACCAATTTTTAGTTATTTATTCAATAAACCAACAATCAATCTCAACTTAATCAAAGATAAGAATATGCTTAAAACCAAGAAATAATCAACTGATATTGAAATTAAGCTCAAAATAAAGTCATAATAATGAAAATATAAGTTTTCAAAGTTTCATTAGCAAAAGAAGAAAAACTACTTCCTAAACATGTTTAAAAACTAAAGACAAAGTTGAAAAGAAAAATAAAGAAAGTAGAAAACAATAACTAAGCTAAATTCTAAGATTAATCCCTAATTCTCTAATTCGATCTTCCTAATTCTAAGATTGGATCCTTTCTTTGGTGTTTAAGCCTTCTATTTATAGGCAAAAACGTGGTAGATTTCTTCCAAAACTGTAAAAACCAAATAGGAAGTGAATTCTGCTCAAAACAGGAAGTCGAAAATCCTTCGCGATATGGGAGTATTCAGTCACGTGGCCATGCCTTCATCAGTGCCTTTCCTACACGTGACCACGTGTATACATGCCTCTTCTCCACACGTGACCACGTGTGGTCCTTCAATGGAATCCACGTGGTCACGTGGTCTTCCTCTTTTGTTTCTTCCTTTCATCACATGGCCACGTCTTCTTCAAGATTTCTTCTTCACGTGGCCACTCAACTTCATTATGCATTTCACTTGTTCCTTTTCACGTGGCCACGACTAATACTCTTCAATGTCTTCACGTGGTCACGTGTCAAGGCTTGGGACTGAAGCTTCGTTTTCTTGACGAAATTTCTCAAATTTATACTTTTGGCCCAAAACTTTGTACTTTTTACACTTTAAGCCCTTTTTCATGCAAATTAACCCTGAAAAACACCAAAACACAGAATTAACCCTAAAAATACAAAACTAACAAATTAAACTCAAATTAAACCTAATTAACACAAAATTAACTTAATTAAATACCTAAAAACACACTAAAAACATCATATAAATGACTATTATCAGACTTGACGAGGCAAAAGGCAATTGGACTGAGGAACTGCAGAGCATTTTGTGGTCTTACAGGACCTCTCCGCCAGCCGACACCCATCAAATGTCATTTTCTCTTGTCTACAGCTCCGAGGCAATGATACCCATAGAAATTGATCTCTCATCCTATCGGACAATATTCTATTCCAGTCGAATGAATGTTCTGGATAGACGCCAAGATTTGGACCTGTTAGAAGAAAGGAGGGAAGATGCTTATACCAAAATCGCCGCCTATAAATAAAGAGTCGCTAGATACCACAATACAAAAGTAAGGGCAATAACCTTTAATGTGGGCAATCTAGTGCTCAGAAGGGTGGATGTAAGCTTAGGAAATGCCGGAGTTGGAAAACTGATGCCAAATTGGGAAGGCCTCTATGAAGTCTCCAAAGTTTTAAGCTCTAGTACATATAAACTAAGAATTCTTGAAGGGTCGGATATATCCCAGAAGCTAGAATGTCGAAGTACTCAAGAAGTACCATATATAATCATGTATTAAATACATATTCAATAAAGAAAATTTTCTCCATTTTCTTTATTTTTTATCTTTGAAAAAGGTATATTTTTATTTATTTGTTTGTTTGTTTGTTAGTCTTGTTGTTTTTTCGCAGGTCATTGGTTTTACTCCATTCTCCACGGATCCCGATCGAAATTTGGGGATGGTTATTCGCTAGGCTCTTCCAAAGCCCAAAATGCAAAAGATTTCTCCATAACGACCCCCATAACGAGATATGGCTCAATGCTTATCTCAAAATACGAAAACCTTTCTCCATTCAATAAATGCGAAGGATTTCTCCACTACGACTCCCATAGCGAGATATGGCTCAATGCTTATCTCAAAATACAAAAACTTTTCTCCATTCAGTCTGATAGATTCGGCACTATACTTGAACCAACGATGCAAAACTTCTTCATTTCATCTACATCAACGTCTATCTTGTACTCAAAAATGAGAAACACGGCAGTTAAGTAAGTTATATCTCCTCAATACTTAATGTGCAAAATTGCAAACCACTCCAACGCATAGCAAGTCTTTGTATCTACTCGAATAATACTTCGGTCATACCAAAAATTACAACGTCACCTACTGCGGCCGAAAAGGTCAAATTGTCACAACTCGCGTCGATCGGATAAAATGATCATTGACCCTAAAAAGTCGTGTATTACAATGTTTTTGTGATTCAAGAAGTACTCCTATACTCTCCTTAATTGATTTTGTACATTCTATGCAAAAGTTACTTTTCACTTAGTTAATTTTATAATGAATCCCACTCCGAGTGAGAATTGCGAAACGAAGGTACGGATGGAAGGCGAACACAATCTTATATATACATACGAGAATTCTTTACAAGTCATTAGTTGCGATAAATAATAAAATGGCTAAGCCTCTACGTCTACAATCTTTATCGTGGAACCGACCGGCTCAGCTGTGGGCTCTGCAATGGTCTCAGTAGTCGTTTGACCACTTTTAGGCTCTGCCAATGGAGAGATAATGGGTTTTGGCTGCGTTGGCAAAGGGGCCTCAGGTTCTGCGGGGGGAGAAGGAATGACTTCAGACTCAGTCGGCAAATTGAAAGCTGCCTGTGATGATAAAGGGGTTTCTTTAGCTTTTCTTTCAGTCTCTCCGATCGGAGAGGCCTCATTCTCATCATCACTAGAAGGAGCATCAGGAAAAGCCCCCAGATCCTCCATCCAGTCAGGGTCAGCTTCAGGAAATCGCTGCCTGGCTACATAAATCAATCGAGTCAGCAACCTCCCTTGAGCCTCACCCAATTTATCAAAGACCTCTTCCTCATTAGCATCCAGTGCTTTCGCCAATTTTTCTGCCTAAGTTGCCTCTTTCTCCGCCAAAACTGTCTCCACGAAATTCTTCTTTGCCAGGAGAAGGTCGTGCTCTAATAAAGCCTTGTCTTTCTCCACAAGTGCCTTGTTTTTGTCAGCATTGGCTTTGAGACAGTCGTTTTTCAGTTGTAAGCATTTGCCCCTCAGCCTGTCCAACTCTCATCGTATTTCTTGCACAAGGTGCTGTCAGCAACAAGGCGTGCCACATCTCTTTTTAAGCAATCCACCTCGCTTTATCGAGACTTAAGATCTTAGGATAGTCGGGTTTTCTCCTTTTTAGCTCTTTTGCCTCCGACTTCAAGAGCACAACTTCTTTCTTCATTACATCACTAGCGACCTCAACTTCTTTCCTTTGCCGAATGGCATGCTCCCACTTCGCTCAGGCGTAAGCCGCCATGCCATGTATACGAAGCCCCTTTTTGATTAGCTATGAAAAGGAAGTGGAGGAACTAGTCAAAAGGGATGAAGGAGAAGAAAAAAGTAGAGATAAAAGTAAAAGATGCAAGTGTTACCTCTAGGCTCTGCTGCTGAAATAACCCGTATTCTTGGGAGAGCAAATTGAGCTTCGTCATCGCCCTAAAGTCACTCTCCTGAGCAAAACCTTGGCAAATAAAGGCTGGCACGTCCCTGTTGGTCATGGACCAGTCATTACCAAACCACTATTTCAGGATGTCTTCTAAGGGTGGAGCCCGACCCTCTTGGGTTTTCCCTGAAGGCCATCGGCTTGGCTCATTTCTAGCTACCTCTTTGCTTATTGCAGCAATTCGGGCATCAACAGCAACTATAGTTTCGACAGCCTTCCTCTTTGCTGCCTCTTCAATCTTTTTACGCGCTGTCTCATCTGCTAGTGAGCTCATTTGCTAGGAGGACAGTCGGGTGATGGGGGACGATTGTGGCCTTTCCTCATCAGGTTCATCCCTTAGCTACCATCACCTAAGAGGACGTTGTTCCGCTGCAGTTTGAAGGGGAAGTGATGGGCCTGAGATGGTTAAGGGAGGATGGGTTGTAGGGACAACCATAGCGTCAGAAGAGATAGTCGTTGTCGTAATGACAGAAACACTAGCTACACTCTTAGAAGCCTGAATCTCAGATGTAGGCAGAATTTTCCTCTTCTTTGCCCTTTTCTCCTCTTTAGCCAAATGATCGGCCTCCCTTTTAGCTTTGGCCCGATCGAATAGTTGTTTTGTAGCTTTCTCTCCTCTCGCCATTTCGTTTACAGCTGCATTGCACAACCAAAACAAAGATAAGTACCTTGTTTAAAATTCGGTACAATAAATGCAAATGTAATATGTGAATTAGCAAAATAGGCATCTTTCTCCACACTCCAATAGTAATGCTCACGTTCTATGCTAGCTTCAGCATTGTAGCCTGCAGGCTCGAATAGAGTTCTTAGAAGGTATTTAGAGTCGTAAGGTCGACCATTCCTCACCATTGCATCAATCAATTTTTTGATGCCAGTTTCATACATAAATCGATCGACCGCATGATCTTTCCAAACTGTTGGCGATTCTGACCGGATTAGTGGTACTTCAAATCCGTCAACCATCCCCACTAAGAAGTATCTTTCCCTGAAATATTTCATGGAGGACGGGACAACAAAAAGCTTTCGATGCCATCGACTAGTAAAATAATATTCTAACCCATCACTCTTACCAGAAATATAAAAAAAGTAAGTAAAAAGATCCAAAGTGGGGGCCACTGATTCTATCTTGCATAAGATCTTGAAACAGGCTACCATTCTCCATCCGTTCGGATGCAACTGGTTGGGGGCAATTTCATAACCCCTAAGCAGTGTTGATTCAAATGCGCCAAAGGGAAGCCTCATTCCTGCATCCAAACTCCATAAATGGCAAATAAATCATTTGTTCCTTTTACGGTCAAACGGTCCCTCTATAATTGCCATGGAAGCAGGACAAGCCATCACCGATACCTCTATCAAAAGGTGGTATCGAGAAGGAATTTTTGCCACCTCCTCTTCTATCAATCGCGAGGGTTGAGCAAGCGGCTCGCAATTCTCGTAATCCTTCAAGAAGCTTCTGTCTATTTGTGGGCTACTGTTTGAAGCCATTTTTTCTTTTGGCGGAGGAGAAGAAGTAAAAGCGTATATGCGACGAATGAAAAATAAAATCAAAGGCAGGGATCGCTTACTTACTTGGATAATCTCGCAAACACTCTGAAATTCTCTGAAATTTGAAGTACTTCCATCAACAAAAATTCTTTTTGGTAAGGGTTTTAAATAGCTAAGTTCACAACAGGATTTTGGCAGAGTTTCATTAAGGATCACTGAAAACTGAAGAAAATCTGCTTCAAACTCACCTATTTATAGGTGAAAAGCTTCCAGAATACTCCAAAGCCTCCCCGTCGGATAGACACCATGTGTTCTCAATCCATCACTGCGGTTGTGAAAAATGAAGCGTCGTTCTAGAAACATGTAAGGCATTAAGTACAAGACAGCTGTTTGAGGTGAATAGATGCATCAACTCGAGCGGGCTCCTCTTAAAAATTTAAAAATCCCTCCAAAATAATAGAATAATACCTTGCTCGATCGGAACCATTAGAGGGGGAACAAGTGATAACTATGGAAAATATAGTTCCAAAGGCCCAATCAGTGTGGTCCAACAACATTTAACAGGGCCCAAGCCCAGTAGCAAAAAGGCAAAGCATGAGCTGAAGGATAACATAGAAAAGCGTGATATCCGATCGGACTGATGGGACAGCATATCCCATCAGTCCACTGACACAAGCGAACGTCCATACTCCCCACCTACTTCCTATCACATCGCCGCTCACCTACTCTGACTGTCGGTTATCACCCCTCAAGGTACTCAAGTACCCCTCCAACGAACTCCTATAAATAGCCTAAAATATAATGGCTCCAGGTATTGAACATCTGAGACTCTCTCTCTCTTTTTGAGAATTTTCTCTCGAAAGCTACTAACTTAAGTTTCGGAGTGCTAATGCCTGGGTTCGATCGGGCACTCTTTTTAGTAGGTCCAGCCATCCGACCGGCCCTTCAACTGCCAATACTTCTTCTTACAAGATAAAGACTTTTTAAGATTTAACAAGTATGATGTATGAAGTTCAATCTCCTTTGGAGCTCTTCATTGATTAACTCCACCGATCAGACCTTCTTTTGAAGCTTTCCTACCTAAGCTGAGAGTTAATTGACTTGGGAAGACAGCTCCTCGATCCGGACATACTGCTTAGAACAAACTAACTAAAGTTTGGTAGCAAGATCAGCCTTGGTAGCCTCCAACTCTTCCTTCAGCCTTTGCTTCGACCGAGTCTTCTCTAAGAGCTTCTCCTTTCAGGATAAATTCTCATCGTAAAGATGAATAACTTTATGGATGATTTGATCAAAAAGAAAAGAAAAGTTAGAGTATTAGTCACTCAACTATCTAATCTTGAAATCACGGCTTCTTACCCAACAAGCATCCAGATTGATTTCAGCAAGCTCTCGACCGAGCAAGGTAACTGGATCCATATCATTTATGCCTTTCTTAAACATGATGCCCCAACTTAGGTAATCCAACACCTGTGGGTTCCATAGGGAATACCCTTGCCCAAACCTTTGAGATAAGACTTCCTTCAACGGAAGAGATCCTACCTCAGAAGGAGGAGTAGTGGCTATAATGGAAGCCGATAGTACCTTTAATACTATCTAAGCTTGAAATCACGGCTTCTTACCCGACAAGCATCCAGATTGATTTCAGCAAGCTCCCGATCGGGCAAGGTAACTGGATCTATATCATTTATGCCTTTCTTAAACATAATGCCCCAACTTAGGTAATCCAACACCTGTGGGTTCCATAGGGAATACCCTTGCCCAAACCTTTGAGACAAGACTTCCTTCAATAGAAGAGATCCTACCTCAGAAGGAGGAGTAGCGGCTATAATGGAAGCCGATAGTACCTTTAATATAGTTTGCTTGGATGAAATCTACTAAGGAACCCAATCGAATTGAGTTTCTATTAACGAAAGAGTTAATCTTATCAGAGCAAGAGAGTTTGTTGATAGAGGGGGGACTTCCTTTACTTCACCAGACATCTCATCCCTTAAAGTCAATCGCCTTACTTGGACCGAACGAGTGGTTTGGTCCTCCCCCTATGTGACTTCTTCTTTTTCTTTGACTCTTGGGCATTTTTCCCACATGGCTATCTCTTTCTTTATTTGTGGATCTATAGAAGCTATAAGTACGAAAGAAGTAAAAAAAAAGACAATAAAATAATGAAGGAAAATGTGATGAGTATGCATTCTTATGCTCACGTTTGGTTTCAAAAGTACACGAATCATCTAGAGAAATCGATAATGATTCAAAATTGATCAGATCATCTGCATGATCCCTCGTATATTTCATCAGCTTCTCTATATCCGACCTGAAAATCGCAAGCCCAAACATTAAATCCTTCAGATTATTAGGCTTTTATGATCGGCACAAGCTCACTCCAAATCCCCTATTCTTACATATTAGAAAGTATTTATCTCTGAAGCTTTTAATCAAAGAGGGAAGAGAAAAAGGTTTTCTTTTATTTCTATTGGTAAAATAATACTTTGGTCCACCATCTTGGCCGGAGATATAGAAGAAATGAGAAAAAAGTTCAAGTGATGGGGCAATCCCTAAATCGTTGCAGATTATTCTAAAACAGGTTATATACCTCTACCCATTAGGATTGATTTGTTTAGGAGCTATCCCATAGCCCCAGAGAATACTAGTCTTGAATGGTGGGAGAGAAAGTCACAAGCCACAATCTAAGCTATCTTGGTGACAGATGAATCGCTTGTTGTTATTTTTTCGAATGGACCATCAAAAACAAACATTGATACTGTTTAGGCTAAGGTCTCTATCTCATCGGGAAGACTATATTTTTCTCTCAACTTTCTCACATGGGAAGCAACAAGCTTGGAACGCTTTACTTCTGGTTCCTTCTCCCTGTATGCCTTAAGGAACTCTATCTAGTTCATTTTGATTGTTGCTACTGTAAATCATTCTCAGAGGAGTGGGGATAAAAAGGGTATTTTTGATCTGCTCCCAAGATTAAAGAATAAGGGCGAGGTAATGATGATGATGATGATGAAGACGAAGAATCAGAGCTCGAAATAGTAATAGAATTTGATTTCATACAAGTAAAGAAGGCTTACTTGATGATTTTTAGCAAGAATTTGATAAAGTAAACGCTAGAACTCAAGGAACTCCAAAGAAATTCTAAGGTACCTATTATCCGTCATCCTTTATAAATAATATCATGCTTAAAAATTTTAGATAATGCTATTTTGAAATTCTTTCTTTTTATAATTTTTCTCTCTAAATTTAATAATTTAAAAATTAAAGTATTTATCTCGATTCGACTAAGCATTCTCTTTTTTTGGTAGGTCTCATTTAGCCATTTAATTTGACTAGACTAATGAAAACGAAATTTTAATTGAAAAAAAAAATTCAAAATTAAAAACTAACATTATAAATTTTCATTTATTAGATCTGAAATTATAAAGAATATTTTCCTCTTTCCAAGGACAATAATTAGCAATCTTGCTTTGATAGCTAGGCTCGCTCTAACGACGGCTAGAGTGCTGGCTTGAACTCCTGATTTTAATAGTCAATAGCGATTGAGCCCCCAGCATACGATGACCAAAGGCTATTTTTAGACTGGTCATAATAAGGTTGGTCTAAACATTTTTATTTTACTGGGTTGAAGACTTTAAACTATTTCTCCCTGAAATCCTAATTCAGGCCTAAATTTATAATTAACCTAAAAGAAAAAGATGTGATGCCACATATTATATGTAGCAAAGAGGGGGCATTCATGGCCTAAATGATGGAGAGACTCTTGAAAGTTTTTCAATACATCACACAATATCCTCTTCCTCTATTTTGTTATTGGAGTTCAAACAATTTTACTTCAATTCCAACCGTTGAAGTCCAATAGAATATGTTTTGGTATTTATGTGCGTGTTTTAATTCTTCCTTTGAAAGATTCTGTGATGCCAATTCATCTTAAAAGAGTTATTTTAAGAAAATCCAAGGCTAATGATGGAATTGACTTGGATAGATCCGTGGAAGATGATTTTATTAAGCTCGTCGGTGCACAGAAGTTCTCGTACGACGATTTGGTCAGTGCTACAAATAATTTCTCCGCGAAAGAGAAGCTTGGGGACGGAGGCTTTGGCTCAGTTTATAGAGGATTCTTGAAAAAATTGAACTGTTATGTTGCAGTCAAGAGGCTTTCCAGAGATTCCAAACAAGGTACTAAAGAGTTCGCATCAGAAGTTAAGATCATTAGCCAATTGAGACATAGAAATATAGTTCAACTCATGGGTTGGTGCCATGAAAGGAAGGAACTCTTACTTGTGTATGAGTTCATGGCCAACGGCAGCCTAGATTCCCATCTTTTCAAAGAAAATCGATTCTTGACATGGGAGGTGAGATACAATATTGCTCGAGGATTAGACTCAGGATTGCTTTACTTGCACCAAGAAGGGGTGCAATATGTGGTGCACAGAGATATAAAGGCAGGCAATATTATGTTAGATTCAAATTTTAATGCTAAAATTGGGGATTTTGGCTTAGCAAGACTAGGGAACCACGGAAAGCTTCTGGATAACACTACTATGGCTGGCACCATTGGGTATGTAGCTCCCGAATATGCCACTTCTGGTCGGGCGAGCAAGGAATCAGATGTGTACAGTTTTGGGGTTCTTTTAGAAATCGCTTGTGGAAGAAAAAACATAAATCTCAAGGCAATAAGTGAAGATCAAATTAATTTAAGGGAGTGGGTTTGGGATCTCTACGGAAGAAGAAATATACTTGAAGCAATTGATGGCGAATTTGATAAACAACAAGCGGAATGTGTAATGATTGTTGGGCTTTGGTGTGCTCATCCAGATGCAAATTTGAGACCCATAGTCGAAAAGGCAGTACAGGTCCTCAATTTTGTAGCTCCATTGCCTCATTTACCATCTAAGATGCCATTTGCCACATATTTTGCTTGGGCTTCCATGTCATCTGGTGGTACTGATTTGTTAGGAAGCCAAAAACGATCTGTAGATAAAGAACAAGAGATTTCTAAGTTGACTCTAGACGATCCAGGTGAGCCACCTAAGTTAATTACTTGTTCTGCTGTTACTTGTGCTGCCGGAGGAGGAACTAAAGGGGCCAGGCCGCTGTCTCTGAAGCCGCCTCCTTCAATGACATTACCAGTGATCGATTACACTTGTTCAGCTTCGGATTTATTGAGAGATTTTGCGCCTGAAAACAACAGAGGGTCCTTACCAATGGCTAATAGGGACTTTAGTTCTGATGATGAGGAAGATGGACCACGTAAACACGGACTTGAAGTGGCTGTTGCTATTAAAAGAGAAGAAGAGGATAATTTATCGAGAATAGCGTATGCTATGTTACCGGAGTCTTGTCCCCTTACAGCGTCCAATGACGATGATTCGTGGAGCACTACCGCGGAGGCTATGTCTGACATCTTTCCAAATGGGAGATTTAGACCGATTATTACTTATTGGGAGAAAGGGCAACTTCTGGGAGGGGGTCGTTTGGACGACCCGTGTATGAAGGAATCTCAGAGTAAGTGCTCAAACTTAGAGCTTAGCTCATCTGCTTGTTTTTCTATTCCTTATTTTATCCCTTCAATCAATTTATTTATTCCAAATTGGTAGAGACATCAGGGATGCTCTCTAAATATTTCTGTTCAATCAAAGTATCGCAGAGTGATATATGGTTGCCCATGTAAGATGTACTAATTGTATGTTTCGGAAGACATTTCATGTTAAATCCTAACTATATAGTTACTACTGTAATCATGAACCTATATTAACTCTGACCTGTAAATTGATGTCCAGTAAAGGAAATTAAGTTTCTTGCTAAGTGAAAGGCTTTGCAATACAGCCGTAACTGAAGTGTTCTTAATTGATTTGCTGAGGCGTTGCCTTCTGCACGTATGTTGAAATCCACTTTTTCTGCTAGTCATGCTTTGTCTATTTTCTTTTCTGCAGTGATGGCTTCTTTTTTGCTGTCAAAGAGGTTTCCTTACTTGGTCAAGGAAGTCAAGGCAAGCAAAGTCTTTACCAACTTGAGCTGGTGAGATGGGATTATCAATTGACATGGTGTCATGATTTGATTTTCTTGCAGGGGTTTTTGTTTGGTTTAAGTGAAATTTCAACCGGAACTTGTTTTTCTTTGTAACACTAAATGCCTTTTTTTCCCCTTTCAGGAGATTGCTCTTTTAAGTCAGTTTGAACATGAAAACATAGTTCAGTACTATGGCACTGACAAGGTATCATCTTCTTGCTTTGCACTTGGGTTCTGGATTTGCCTCTTAGATCTATATAGTTCCTAACATAAAAGTTTAAAGTGAAGGTATAATCTCTTTTTTAAATAATCTCTACGCGTATACACTTGCTTTGGAAATTTATCCACGTTGGATAAACATTTGCTTGAAGAAATTTTTCTTCCTGCTCCAAACATATGGGACTTGTTGAAAAGGCATAAGCATTACCAAATCCAAAGAGTTGAAACTCATCTAGGAGGGAACTAGATTGACATTATGCTCCCTTTTGATGTAATGACTTGTGAACTTGCCAAATTACTTGCTTATATGGAGTTATGCACCTTGCACATTTTGATTTCATGTTTCTAATTTCTTATGAGGAGTAATCTTAATTTACTTTCTTGTTGTCTACATTTGGTCCCTAATTTCATTCCCATATTGGTTTTGCAGGATGAATCGAAACTATATATCTTCCTTGAGCTTATAACTAAAGGATCTGTTATGAGTCTCTATCAAAGATATCCTCTTCGAGACTCTCATGTTTCTGCATACACAAGACAGATTTTGAATGGGTTGAAGTATCTCCATGATCGAGGTGTTGTTCACAGGTGATATGTCTGAATTAAGCATGGTTTTGATGCTTGTAGTGATTGCACCAAATCTCGTTGTATTGTGGTGCTTCTAATACATTTTACCTGTATTTACATGTTACCTCAATAATAATGATCTCACCGAAACACAGCTAAGTTTTCAGCTCAGTTTAGTTGGGTTTGGCTGTATAGATTCTTTTCTTTTAGTTTCACCATGTTTAGGCGTACATCTTTCAAAAGTTTCTGTGCTACTAATTTTTCTTGTTCTACTTTATACCTCATCACCCTACAAATTTCCATATTTCTCCCTCTTTTTGACTTCAATATGCTAGAATCTTTTTGTCATATGAAGATAGTTTTCTGTTACCCCTCACTTTAATGTTTGTCTAGTATATAACACATAATCTGGCCGTTTTTTTTTGTTGTTTTGTTTGCTTAGGATTTCAGTAATATGACACTCGCTGAACTATGCTTGTCAGCTCTGTTTGGTGATTCATCTTCAAAGTGGCATCTCATTGAATTATTTATTATTTGTCAGGAATATCAAATGTGCAAATATATTGGTAGATGCAAATGGATCAGTTAAACTTGCAGATTTTGGATTGGCAAAGGTTTCTAATCTTTCTGATTCAAATCCCATTTTCTTTTGTTTTTTTAAAAAATAAAAAAGAAAGAAGGTACCAAAAAGTTGGTGAACTTCTTACTAATCCATCTGCTGTTTTGTTTTCCAGGCAGCCAAATTGAATGATGTTAAATCTGTCGAGGGAACTGCACTTTGGATGGCCCCTGAGGTTTGTAATAATGTTTCTTTGTTTGATCTTTTAGACTATACTTTCTCTGGCAGTATGATTGTTATAGTTGGCATTGCTGTTCCTTTTATAATAAGCAAGACTTATAGCTACAAGACATGGCAGTATCTTTCAGTCTTCAAAACTGTCTGGTTGACATGATGTTTAATGTTTTCCATTACTTCTGATTGCCAAGCGCTGTATTACAGTTTGTCAATAGGAAAAGCCAGGGTTATGGGCTTCCAGCTGATATGTGGAGCCTTGGATGCACCGTTTTGGAAATGTTAACCCGTCAGGTTCCATATTCCAATATGAAAGGCGTAAGTGCCATTCTTTTGCACTTCATTGGTTCTAGATATCGTCATTATTATATTGATTGCAGCAGTGCATATTTTAATGACTGTGAAACAGTTAAAAAGTTCCTTTTCACATGAAATTTTTTGATGCAATCATGGCACAACAA
Source organism: Excoecaria agallocha (assembly GCA_037975025.1). Lineage (NCBI taxonomy): Eukaryota > Viridiplantae > Streptophyta > Magnoliopsida > Malpighiales > Euphorbiaceae > Excoecaria > Excoecaria agallocha. The sequence continues at coordinate 22,683,330 of CM075820.1, forward strand.
ACAGTTAATTTGGTTTTAACCTGTTCTCCTTGCTGTTGCTCAACAGGTGAAGGCATTATTTAGGATTGGCAGAGGTGTGCCACCTCCTGTTCCTGATTCCCTTTCACAAGATGGACGAGACTTCATTCTGCAATGCTTACAAGTGAATCCTAATGATCGTCCTACTGCTGCTCAGCTCTTGGAGCATCCATTTGTTAGGCGGCCGCTTTCAGCATCCTTAGGTTCTGCATCGCCTTACATCGGCCAGCGGTCTTAAAATCAGCTACAAAACTGGCAGTTAATCGGGTAAACTGATATCCTCATCCGGCTGTCTTAGAGAGACTCTTGAAAGTTTTTTAATACATCACAATTCAATATCCTCTTCCTCTATTTTGTTATTGGAGTTCAAATAATTTTATTTCAATTCCAATAGCCTATGTTTTGGTATTTATGTGTGTTTTAATTCTTGTTTTGAAAGATATGTGTGTTAAAGTCCAATAATTATGCAACTTTAGGTTAATTTCGCAATGGGATTCTAGAAAGTATGTAAGCTATCAATCAAACTTGGACTTGATCCTCTTTCAAAATAATAATAATAATTGGACTTTATCCGAATTTGCGAGCGTCTAGCCACAGCCCAATCCATTCAAACCCAAGGGGAAAACAAAAGGAATTTTTTTTTTTATTTCTACACACTTTTTCTCTATCTATTTTAAAAAATACCACTTTTTTTAAAAACAAAAAACTTTATCAATAGCAAACTTTTCTTTTAATACTTATACTTCTTTCTTTATCCTTGTTGCCTTCTAAGATTATTTCTAATTGTAATTAATGTTGTTCTAATTTTTGTAATTAATTTTTCTTTCCTATGCATTTCCTGTAAAGATGCTTGTTTAAAATTTTCTGGTATATCTTTTTCAGATTGATATTCGTTTTCATTAGTATATAAAATTTCAAGTTGTTCGTTTATTTCAGTTATTATTTCGTTAATATTTTTTATAAAATTTAAATTTAACAAACTTAAATATTCTCTAAATTTTTCTATTATGCTAATAAAGTTTGTAATTTTTGTTTAGAAAATTTTATATCTGTCAATAATTTTATTATGTTTTGGTTTGCATTTATCTTCTTTAAATGATTTATTCTTTCAATTATTTTTGTTATATATATTTCTAGTTTTATAATTTTATATTCATTATTCATTTATATTTCTTCTATATTTTGAATAGCTATATTTATATCATTTTTTTATTTTATCTAATTCTAATTCTAATTCATTTTTCATTAAAATTATTTTTTCTCTCATTTCTTGTAATCTAGGTAATCTATAATCTTCCCTAGTATTATTTATTTCCATATATAAGCATTCATTCTTCGTTTTTCTAATTTTTTTCTTTATAAAATTTTATTTTTCTTGAAATTTCATAAAATGATTTTAATATTTTATCTATAGTTTCTTTAATAGTAAAACTTACTATATATGACATTATAATCGTGAAATTACTTCTATAGGCTCTGATACCAATAAATTTCGGAATTCATTTCGGATCGTTTACATAAGTAATTTTAGCTTAAAATTTTTGATAAAATATATATTATTGTTTTTATTTTTATTTTTATTTCTTTAAAGGTACGTAGCTTAAGACTATGATAATAAATTATCTTTTGGAAACCAGTAGCCCGCAGGTCTATCTTGCAGCCGATATACCTTATAATAAATATTAATTTCTTCTCCTTCTTCTTCTAAAATTAGTATTATTTGTATTTTTATTTATTTCTTGACAACTTTCTATTATTTCTGATATTATAGTATTTTTAACAAAATTATCTTTGTATAAATTATCTATGATCTGTATTTTTGTATTATTTTCTAAATTCGTAGCTCCTATTATATCTAAATTTTGTTAAAAATTAAGATTTATATTATTTTGTACCATATTCATATCATAAATAACTTGATTTATCTCTCTTTCTTCACTTAGATCTTTGAAATTTAAATAATTAAATATATTCATCTTAAAGGTATTCTATTTACTGTATTTTTTAGCATACGAATTCTTGATTCATTTATTTTAATAATATATTTCAAAATTTCTATCCTTTCTTTTATATCATATGTAGGAATAAGATTAAAGTTTTCTATAAAGCTATTTAATATTTCTTCCTGTTTTAATTGTTCCTTTAACTGACGATTATATCTATATATATCATTTATGGTTGTTTGTAAATTACCAACTTCTTGTTTTAATATTTCCATTAAAATTAGAAAAAGCTTCAAACAATTTCATGTTTTAAAAGTATTCTTTCTTTTCACCTTTTCCTTAGCATGCAAAGTCCAGAATACGAAATAGAACTGAAAATTATAACCATAACTAACAGAAATCAGGGTTTTGTTATACTTTTAAATCTCCTTCAGTGGTCCAATATGCTTCCTTCAATGCTGCTAGACTTCTGTTATCAACGATTTCTAATAACAGTTCACCCTTGGACTGTAGACGTTCTAGGTTAAGTTGAGCTTCTTCAAACTTGTATCCTTCTACCCTGTTTCACCTGAACTTGGGCTTGGTAACACAAAGAGAGACTATTGAAAAATATTCAGCTAACAGCAAAGTTGTAGACATGTGAATTTTCTGATGAGGATTTGTGGTATAAAAGTAATCTGATTCTCTTAGTGTATCGAAAATAATTTTCTATATTCTGTACTGGATTGCAAAATTGCTAAGTACTCTAGTTACTCAGAAAGAATGATTTCTGAAATTAGAATTTTATTTCTAAAAGGGATTAACCAAAGATAAGCAGGCTAAAAGCTTTTTCAAAGAACTTAAGCTTAGAGTTTTAAGTCGTGCCTATATCGGGGTATATGAATGGGTTTTTATAGAGGTTGCACCCTGCCTCTATTACATTATTGAACTACATTATTACAATCGATTATTGCTCTTTCACGTCATTGCTTACGTTTACATTTCTGTTTTCTTTCTTCAATTATTTCTTGATTTTCTTCAGAGGGGGTCTAGCTCCACCAAACCTTATCGCGAACTGTTGCTTTCGGCTAGAGATTCCTTTTTTATCTACTTTTTGAAAAGTTCTTTGGTTGTTTCTGCCATTGGTAAGCTGCCTTCAATTATTGTGTCGAGATATCCTTCAAGAAGATAATTCTAGTGCTATTCCATAGATGGATTAGTAATAAGAATATTATCTTGAAAAATAGTATAATATTTTTTATTATCTGTCAAAATTTCTCTTAGTCCACGAACATTTGGTTCAATAGTCTTCATTATCATTTCTGGTATATTCTTGAGAATTAATGGATATAAATTGAAAATTTTTTGTTCATCTGGAATAAGTTCCTATCTGGTAGTGTCCATTTTGATAAAGGTTTTTGTAGAAATTTCAATATTTTGAACATCATCCCATTCAGGAATAATGCTAAAAATACGAACATAAATTTTATTTAATTTAGTAATTCCATTAAAAATCTCAATTTGAGACTTAATGGTTGCTAGTAATTGCTGAATTTCTTCGAGGTTTTCTCTAGGATATATAGTGTGAATCGGTCCAAAATGATAAAGTTTCTGAACTGTTCTTGGATCTGCTCCTTTTCTGATGATTGCTTTGTTGTATGTGCCGTTGATCGGAATAGTACTAATTCTGACTGCATTAGTAACCTTTGCTAAATATTGCAGAGCTTTAAAAAAGTCTGCTTCCCATTGCTTTCGAATTTCTGTATTATTTAATTGAGATCTCTCATCATCATTCAATTGCTGAGATGATAATGAAATATCTCTGGGAGTTATCAATCGAGAATTAATATTTCCAATTGAAGAAGTTTCCAAGTTTCTTGAATTTACTTCTTGTGATGATTCAGGAATGTCCAAATGTTAAACAGAACGTCTGATCATCATATTTCTCAAAATTTCTTGTTTTAGTTCTTTCTTGGCTGTAGTATCAATAATAGTCATTTTTTGAGAACTAGAGCTTTCTTCTTTAGATTCCTTTTGACGCAAAAGCACCTGTACATAATTCATTGAAATTTGACTAATCTCATTATCTATTTGTAGAAGACGAGATATAGCCCTTTTCATAGATTCCATTACTTCCTTTTTCTCTGCAGTGAGTTTTGCAACTCTTTCTAAATTTCTTTCAATTTTCTTTATTCCTGCAAGAAAAAGATTAGTCTTCTTCTTTAGTTATTGATCTGCTTAAGAGGTCTGCCAATACATTATCTTTTTCTGGAATATACTCAATATCAAAATTAAAGTTAGTAAAATATTCTTGCCATATTATTTTTCTTCTTTGAGCTAGCTTTCCATTATAATTTTTTGTAATGAAAGATTTTACCTGAGTATTATCAGTCTTAACTGTGAATTTTTTTGGTAATAAAACTAATTCAAATTTTTCTATAGCATATTTTACACCTAATAATTTTTTTTCGTTACTATGATAATTCTTTTTGGAACTTTTGAATGTTCTTGATGCATATTCATATATTTTCTTTTCATCTTTGCTTTTTAAAATTGCTCCCTAATAATCATCTGATGCGTCTGTTTCTAATAATAATTCTTCACTTTCTTCTGATAGGGGTAGTTTTGGTAATTGGTTACAATATTTCTTTATTTCTTTTACTGCCTTTGTGTTAATATCTGTCCATGTCCAGGCTTATCACCTTTTAATTTATCTTGTAATACTTTTCTCTTTTTAGCGCATTCTTGTATAAAGTCGCTGGCATATGTGACGCGTCCTAAGAATTGTTGAATCATCTTTCTATTTTCTAATTGATTTGAAAACTTTATTAAAGATTTCGCTATATGTGGTTGTAATTCAATTTCTCCTTTTGATATAGTGAATCCTAAAAATTCTATTTTTCTTTTTGCTATGTCTGATTTTTCTTTTGATAACATAAGTCCATATTTAATACATCTTAATAAAAATTGCTTTATATGCTTATAATGTTCTTCTAATTTTTCACTAAAAATAATTATATAATCAATATATACTAAACAAAAATGTCTTAAATCTTTAAACATATCATCCATTTTTCTTTGAAATATTTAAGAGGCATTACAGAGTCCAAATGGCATAACTAACCATTCGTAATGTCTTTTTGGTGTACTAAAAGCTGTATATTTAATACTTTTTGGATGCATTTTTATTTTTGAAAATCCTGATTTGCAATTAAATTTAGAATACCATGTTTTTCTTTTTATACTATTTTTAAGAATTTCTTTATTGGGTATTAAATATCCATCAAATTCTGTTGATTTATTTAATTTTTTATAATTAATCACCATTCTAGGTTTATTTCGTTTTATTTCTGCATGATTTCTAACCATAAAGGCTGGACTACTATAAAGACTAGTATTTGGTCTAATAAGGTTTTTATTTAATAAGTCTTTTATCTGTATATCAAATTCTTCCTCATCATTTTTATTGTAAAACATTCATTTGCTTCGTATTGGTAAATTATGTTTTAAATTTATCATAGCATAAATACAATTTTTTTCCCATTTTTCTATAGGATTTGTTCCTATACATATTTCTAATAAGAAGATAATTTCTTGTGGAATTTGTTCTATTTGAGTTTCCTCATTTTTTCTAACGGGTTCTTTATCTATATTCTCACCACGGTTCGCTGTGCGAGGTATTAATGGTGATGTCTTCCATTTATAGGCTGTCTAAAGTCTAGGACAAATAATGCGATGTTTACAAGCAGTTGTTAATCGAATATACTGAGATCCTATACTTAAAGGATAATAATGTGTTAACCAATCATTTTCTAATAAGATATTGATTTGTAGATTGAAATATTCTAGAAATTTGAAGTATATTGGATTGAACTTGAATTATGATATTTTCTGTAATTAAATCATATTTAGTAATATTACCTGTAATATCAATACCTAGCTTATAATCCTTAGTTTTTTGCCATAAGTTTTCTGAAAACACATAAGGTTGAGCTAATGTTATTGCAGATCCTGTATCTATGAAAGCATGATAAGAGACTATATGATAGTCTTTATATATAATTTCTATATTGATATAAATGCTATATGGACTAGTTTCTATTCCTTGAAACTTTGTATTCATTTCCATCATATTTAAACATAAGATATTTATCAGTAAGGTTATATGGTGATATATTTTCTAAAAAGTCTAATCCCAATAAAATTGAAATTTGTGTTGATGATATTGTATCCATATTTATTTTCATTGGTATAATTACTATTTTCCCTCTAATATCTGTTAGGTAAGATTTATTTTGACAAATTGCGTAATTGTACGTTTATTTCCTGAATAATCTAAAAATTCATAATTTTCATCTAATGCATATTTTTGAAAAGAAAAGACTAAACTTTCATTAATGTGACTCTTTGCTGCTCCCGTTTCTATTAATGTCTTTAATAATTTTCATTCTCCTCCAATGTCTAATTCAACTTCAATATAATATTGTTTTGCTCTTAATGATGATCTTAAATCAATACTTCTTCGAGATTGAGTATGCATTTTACCTTGTTCATCTATTAATAATGTATTATTATTATTTCCTTTTGATTGTTGTTCTTTAGAACTTTCTTCTGATGATATTAATAATTTTTCTCCTATATGTTGTATTCTTGGTATAATTCCTATATTTTTATTTCTTTGTCTTAGATCCATTGTTAATTCATCTAGAATTGTCATACTAGAAGGTGTTAATTGCCTTGGTGGTATATATTCAACTAAATCTGAGAATGTATCATCAATATCGACTTGTAATCGTATATTATTTTTCTGTAGTTTTTTATGATGACTAGTAGTAAATACATATATGGTTCTATATGTTACTGAAAATACTTTTGATCCACTTGTCAGTTCTATTCTATATAATTTATGATATAGATTAAGTGCTTGATTTATATTTTATCTTGTAAACTTACTGAAAAATCTGGAATTATTGTAAATTTTAATTTTTTGTATACTAAATTTCCTAATACTGCTCCTAATAGGGCATCGATTGGGTCATTTAATATTCTATCATCCAGACAAAATAGTTGAATAGGACTATCTATTCCTTGTCGAAAATGTGCTTTAATAATTATTTGTATTGCTCCTAAATATAAATTTTTATATCTATTTTTATCCGGTAATTTTGCTAAAGCTTTATTTATTTCTTCTTTATTTATTAATGGTATTACTGTATTTTCTTTAACTTGGTATATGTCTATTGCTGATTCATAATGTTTTGCAATATAAGTTGCCTCTATTAATCTATTAAACCATCTTCTTTTAAATATATCTTCTTTAATATTTAGTCTATGATTATTTAATTGCCCAAATTTTTCTTCATCAAATATTTTGTTATAACTAAAAATGTTATTATTATCTATAATTTTATGATCTTCAATATCTGAATTCATTTTATGTATCAAAATTATTTTTCAATTTCTAACTCAGTTTGAGATTTCGATTCTAATTGAGATTCTGATTTATTATCTAATTCAGAATAATTATTTGTACTATATTGAGAATCTATTTCATATATACTTTCATTTTCTGATATTTCACTATTTTCTATTGGATCATAATTTTGTTCTATTAGATCTTCATATATTCTATATGCTTTATGATTTTCCTTATTTTTGCTTTTCGGACATTCATTTGCATAATGACTTTTTTCTTTACATATCCAACAAGTGCATGTTTTAGGATTTGTCTTACTATATCTTCGATTTTTTTCTAAAATATCTTCCTTTATTTAATTTATTTCTTTTAAAAGGTTTAAACTTTATTTTATAAAAGTTTTTGTATTTAGGTTTATAATTTCTTCTTTTATATTTGTTATATTTTTTTATATCTTTTAGTTTTTGTATAACATCCCTAATGTGTAGGTTCAGCTAAAATTGGACAACATAATCCTCCATTAATTGCTTTTCTTATTTATCTATGTTCATATGCTTGATTACACATTTTATTTATTCTTTTGAATATGTAAGTTCGATAGGATCCTAATGTTCCTTCTAATATTTCATTATTATTTTGTATTTCATTAAATACTTTTAATCCCCATGGTTTTGGTAGTTTTGTTATATATGATTGTTTTAATAAATTAATTTTTGGTTTTTTTAATATATCTGTTTTTGCTATATTATAATAATAGTTATTAAATTCACATGTATATTGCTTTAAGTAACACATATTACATATTGTTAAATTTTTTAGTTTTCATAAATTTTCTTGTCCAAATTTCTTTAATGATTCTGTAGGGTTTAACCAATGATCTCCTAAATATTCTCCTTTTATTGCAAATTCAAATCTTTGTAAAAGATCTTTTATAGTATCTATTGCTGTAAAATTTTTATTATTTAATCTATATTTATAGTTTGTTTATCTTCTGTCCTAATTGCATTCCACCACTTTTCCACATTTCCTGTTAATGTACTAATTAGAAAATTACTTGCTCTTTGCAAATCATACCCATATAATATTATTGCTAAATTATTCATTTTTATCCATTTTTCAATTTCTTTCTGAATATCTTTTTTGCAATCTATATCTAATAATATTTCATTTGGATAAACAGGTTCTGTTTCAGATGTTTTTACTGAAAATTTTGAATTATTATATATTGGTCTTTCTGTAGGAATTTTCTTTTTATTCTTTCATATTCTCTTATGTCCATATTATCTGTCATTATATTTTCTTAGGTTTCATTTACTGTTCTAGAATATTCTTCTGTTTCTACTTTAGTTTGTGTAGATGTTGGATTATTATTCATTTTTAAAATTTCTAATTTATTGGTTAGATTTAACATATTTTCTTCATTTATTTCATTATTTTCGTATAACCTTAATCCTTCCTCTAAAGTTAACATGTGAGTTTTAATTGTTACTCCTTTCTGTGTATATTCTTTAGATTTTTCTTTTCCTTTTTCTATTTTTTCTATTCTAGTTTTTAAGTCTGTGACTTCTTCTTTTATTTCTGTTAACATATTAAATATTTTATCTATTTTATCTTCAGTATTTTCTTGTTTAGGTTTTTTAAACATGATTGATGGTAAACTTAAACTTCCTTCTCCGTATTTATCATCTCCATATAATGTACTTGTAAAACTATATTATTTATTACTCATTTTTCTTATATTTTGATTTAATATTTTTAAATTATTATTTATTTGATAAAATTGTTCGTCATATGTATATCTATCTATATTTCTTATTTCTTCCATTTATTTTATTCATTATATCCCATTTTATTAACTACGTATTTTAAATAATTCTCTATCCGACTTAATTTATCTACTATTTGTTTTTCTAAATATAATGCACTTAATATTCTATATTTAATTAATTCTAAGTCTTCTATACTTTGTATTTTATTGAGTAAATTTTTTATTTTATCGGCTTTTGGACTTAATTGTACCCTAATATCTTGTATTAGTTTTTTTATTGTTCATATTTATAGTATCTATATTATTTAATTGTTTTACTAATTCAATATCTTTTTTATTTAATTCACGTAATATAGATTTATACATTGTTTTGGGGTCTTTATGTAATTATTTGACTCTTTATGTATATGTAGTGTTGCAAACTTTGACTACAAGAATGGTGGTATTTTTAAAATTTGACTTTAAAAAGAGGTATATGGTATAATTATCTCAAAACAAAATACCATGTATAAAGAATAAACTGGTTTCTTCTGCACTAAGTTATAATATTAAATTGTCATATCTAAAAAACTTTCAACTTTGAGAAAAAATTACTTTTCTTTTATAATCATTTATCATTAGTTTGTTATCTAAATAAATTTATTGAATTGACTGTAAATCTTTTACCATTCAATCAGATATAAATATATAAATATGAAAATTTTAGGATATATATATATAACTTAATATAGAAATTAGAACATCCTAACATACTGAATAATATTCACAACCGATGTTTTTAATTTGTAAATCAAAGCCATATATGAGTTTTTTGTTGGCTTAATATATAAGGCACCAGTACTTGTACGAGTTTGTCATCCCACCGCGTAAACTTAATTAATTTCCACTTTAACACCTAAACTAACTAATTCATCATATTTTAAATACCTCTGATGTCATTAAATGCTTATAAGGCAAAAATTATGCTAACATGTCTAATGCGCGTGAACTTTACCTGCAAGAGGAGCGTAAATGTTATTTTGAAGCTTATTTTCTTTTGAAAAAAAAAAACAAAAGAAATGGCAATTGACCTATACTTCTCTCAGGGCAAGATTTTTCCAACAGAAATCAAGAAAGAAACAATTTTTTTCAATAGAATTAAATGGCAATTCTCGCTTAGGGATAGCATAATCCGACCTCAATTTCTCACTATAACAAGTGGAATATGGATTTAGTAAACAAGATTTATAAAATTTCAATTCTCCTAAAATGTTTGACATTCAAAATGAAAATTTGTTATTTTGAGGATAGAATCACGTAAAAATTAAATAGATTTAGAATAGGAAGTGAAAATTGATAGAGAGAAAGGGAGAGGAAGAAGATGAATAAGATGATCTCATCATCCAATGAAAGCCAAGCCACAACATCATTATCCAGATTATTGCAACCATTATGATCAACAAAAAAAATCAGTAAATTCAATCATTATTGTCACAAACAAAAGCCCAAAATATCACAAAAGCAGAGAGAACGGCATGAGCATACATAACTGGTAGCAAATTTATAGATCAAACAAATCTAGAAACAAGATCCAAAAAAATCTCCAAAAAAAATAATCTCCAAAACAAGATCACATGCCAGAATACTAATTCTAAACTAAACACTCCTTTCTCAAAACTGCTCTTCTGTGTACTTGTGCTCCAGGCTCTCTTCAGTATCTGCACGTAATAAACTCTACGCGCTGAGCATTAAATATGCTCAATGGTGATTAACAATCATAATATTTTCCTTAACGTAATTATTCTAATTATGTAACAATTAGCTTAACAAACTTTCAATATAATTACAATTTTGCAAGTATTGTTCATTTACATTTTAAATACATTTTTATTCTATTATTAGCAATCCTTTCCAACTAATACCAAAACTTTAAATAATTCTTCAATTTAGTCCTTATTTACTTAACTTATTACAAATTTGCCCTTTTTACCTAATATTTACAAAATTGCTATTATTCTCATTTATTTTCATTTTTAACCTATAATTTTACATACAAATTACCAATTACTCCCTATTTTAACATTTTTAAGAAAAATTACACTTTTAGTCCCCATGTCATAATAAACTTCATTTTTATACTGTTGGAACACCAAATTACCATTTTACCCTTTATGATATTTTCTTAATTATTTTTATTCATTAAATACAAGTTTTGATAAAATTACCATTTTGGCCTTATACTTTTTATTTCCTTTCAATTAGATCATTTTTCATCTTAAACTTTATTTTTATCTTTCTTTTCACTCTTTTAATTTATTTTGAACATAATGCCCCTAGTACAATTTCGGCAGAAATTTTCGGACCAGATATAAGGGATATAAACCCCACAGGGCCACAAACAGATTGAGAAATGATCCCGAATGACTATTTTTCACAGAACAGATACCAGATCAAACAGATACAGATACTATAGAGATTAAAGATCCTACCATAGCAAAGCAAATCGCCATGACTTGTACCGCAGTACAGATATCCCTATGGCCAGCCAATTATATCATGAGCTAAATTTTACTGTCGGACTATTTCTAAAGGCACAATTTCATTAAATTCAATTCATTATTCAATTTTTTCACACTTTTCATTACTTTTTCATTTAATTTATTTGTCAATCAAACTTTTCAGTTTTTTTACACAGTCTGTGAATTATTTCACCATAATTCACCATTTTCTCATTAAATTATGAATTAACTAACAATAATTCAATATTTTCACCTTATACATAACCAAAATTTCATCTTAAAAATATTCAAATAATTTTTATAAATTCAATAAAAATTCATGGGCATATATTTTACTTGTTTCATACATTATTTTCCAAAAAATTATTATTTTCTTAAGTTACATAATCCATTAATTATTTCAAAAATATTCAAATAATTTTCATAAATTCTATAAAAATTTGTGGACATGTTATTTCATCTCTATTATCATTTTAAGGATTAATTTCATTAAAATACATGATTTAAACACTATTTCTCTTTAGTGTACAATTCGGTCAAGCTAGGAAGTCCACCTTACACTTGCTTTTAAATTCATTTAAGCTTCCTAATAAGCTTATTTAAGGTCTAATTCCATTATTCTATCATCAGTTTCAATTATACACATTTCTATTAAATTTTTTCTAAGTTATATAAAGGAAAAATCATTCAAACCAAAGGAAAATGTTATGATTTATTAGCCACTAACCTCTTCTTCTTGTTTTAGCTTGCCTAGACTTCTTTTTCTTTCCCTTTTACCTTGAGAGCTTGAACTTCCCCTTGGAAACCTACCATAGCCGAATCGTTAAGCATAAGAAACCCTAATTTTTTGATCTCTAATGCTCAAAATAACAACATAATTGAACTCTAGGTATCTTAAATTAGTAGAAAATACTTTAAAATCAAATTAAAACTATAAATTTTTCTTACCTCTCTTAGATACCTAAGGCTTTACTCCTAAGATTCTCTTGCTTCCTTGCTCAAAATAAAAGATGGAGGGCTGAATATCAATCTAGAGGGATGGAATTTTCTTTATTAGGCTTGGATTTCAATGTGGATTACAAGTAGGATGAAAGAAAAATTGAGAGAAAAGAGCTATGTGGGTTCGGCCAAGAGGGAGGAGGAAGAAGTGCTGAAAAAATATGAAATTTTACAGGTGTCCCTCACTTAAATACCCCCTCACAAGGGCCAAGCCTTGGGCCAAAAGAATAGGCTTAACCCAATTAACCAAAGCCCACAATTTACCCACTAAATGTTCTTAATTAATTCTTTCACTTTTTAACTCCAAATTACTTCAATTTTGATTTCATAATTCTTATCACACCAAAAATAGGTTATACTCAAAATTTCAACCCAATCGGAGTCCGTTATTAGTCCAATTCAATTAAATCGATCTGATTTAATCAAATCGATCCGATTCGATAACTACCAGTATCACCAAAAAATTCAATTTTTATTACCAAAATATTCTACATAAAATTTCATTAGGAGCTGAAAAATCTAAAAATTTTTGGAGTTCATTTACTATTTTTAAAAATTCGGTCAAAGTCGACTCAACTCTTTTTACAAAAAAATTGACTCTCTACCTTTTTCGTATTTTTGACTTTTATAATCCCATTTGACCTCAGTTTCACTTCAAATTTCAATCATTGACTCACAATGACCAATACTTTTCAATGTTCAAATAAAATATTTTTCACTTTCGGGTACAATTTTCAGTTCCAAAATACTATTCATTATCGAAAATTACTGTTTACGGCTAATCCGATGTTGAGACCATTACAATCATCATCTATTAAGTTGTGAATCATCAAGAAAATTAAACACTAACACTACAAAAAAAATGCCAATTAGAGACTAAAATTAGCAATGGCATAATTTTGTCGCAAATTTTGCGACGGATTCGCGAATGTTTACAATTCCGTCGCGGGGAGTATATTTTATATTTTTGCGACGAAATAGCGATGGAATAAATACACAGTCACTAATTATTGGCAGGAAGCATACGCACCATGTTTTGCGACGGAATTAGCGACAAATTTTTTTGTCACTAAATTTTATAATTGTTAATTCGTGAAATTGTTTCCAGAAAATTTAGTGACCAACATTTTAGTCGCTAATTTTGGAGGAAAAATGTAGTGCCTTTTTTTGCGACGGTTTAGCGACAGATTTTAGTAATTTGTTATCGTAAAACAATTAGCGACGGAAATGATGAGTCACTAATCCGACGCAAATAAATTAAAAAATAATTTTTTTAATTTCACTCACATGATTTATGTATATTTTCAAGTAATTTTCATATAGATCATATGAAATGAATATTTTATTTTGTAACAGAAAATTATAAATTATTTTATAAGTTAATAATAATTTTTTATTAATTATACCAAAATCTAAAGTTATTTATTTTGAAAATTTACATTTTTAATAATAATAATAATAAACTAATTGTTTCGATTATTATATATTTGCGTGTTCAAGATTAATAAAAATAAAAATTTATAAAATAGTAATATAAAATTTATTATTTCATTTAAAATAATAATAAAAAATTTGTAATTTATTTTTATTTTATAAAATTTATATCAAATATTAATTTATTAGGAATTTTATTGATTTCTTTATAAATTATCCCCAAATATAAATTTATTTATTTAAAAAATTTACATTTTAAATAATAATATAAAATTTATTATTTTCATTTAAAATGATTATGAAAAATTTATAATTTATTTTTATTTTGTTAAAATTTTGAGCAAATTTTAAATTATTAAAAATTTTAGTTATATATATTTACAAAATTATCCTTGAATACAAGGATAAAATGATGAAATTTGGTAGGGATATTTTAGTAATTTCAGAAATTTACTCTACATATAAAAATAAATTTTTCGCTCCCCTCACCTCTCTCCACCGTTTCAATTTAATGCGTATATGATTTTAAGCTTAATTTATTATTTAATTTAATAAGAATTAATTAATTGAATTAACTTCAGTTTTTAATAATTGAAATGTCTAGTTCTAGAATTAAATTATTTTTATTCAAACTTAATTGTTACCACTATAAGAAAATATGAAAATAGCACAAAAAATAGCAACGGAACTGATTCCATTGCTAATTTAGCAACGGAATTTGATTTTCGTTGCTAATTACCAACGAAAATTCAATTTTGTTGCTAAATTTGGTTGAATTATTTATGTTTAGCAAAAGAATAAAAAATGGTGGTATTCCATGGCTAAAAATGAGGGAAATTTTAGCGCCAAAATATAGTAACGAAAAATAGCAACGAAAACTTAATTCCGTTACTAAAATAGCAACGGAATATATATTCCGTTGCTAAAATAGCAACGAAAAATTTATTCCGTTGCTATTTAGCAACCGAAATTAAATTTCGCTGCAATTTAGCAACGAAAATTTAAGTTCATTGCTATTTAGCAACTGAATTAATATTTCGTTGGTGGTTTAGTCCCAAAGAGGTGAAAAATTTGGGTTCAAAAATAGCAACGAAAATTCAATTCCGTTGCTAAAATAGCAACGGAAAATAGAATTCGTTGCTGTTTAGCAACCGAAATTAATTTCCATTGCTATTTAGCAACTGAAATTAAATTCTGTTGCTAAATTAACAACCGAAATTTAATTCCGTTGCTAATTTTCATTTTCAATGAAAAATAGCAACGGACTTTTTTTCGGTTGCTAATTTTTATTTTCAAAGAAAAATAGCAACGGAATTAATTTCGGTTGCTAAATTAGCAACCGAATTAAATTTCCGTTGCTAAATTAACAATCGAATTGAATTCCGCTAAAATTAAGGATATTTATGTAATTTTCTTATTTGTTGCCCTAGGTATAAATTAGCCTCCATCTCTTCTCTTCTCTTCATCTTCGCCATCAGCTTAACAATGAACACGCCTTTCAACAATGGTAATTCCCTTTCAACTGGGCCCGTCGCGGCTTCATCTGGCCTATAACTTTTGGTTTCGCTTGCTGTGCCGTTGAAATGATGCATACCGGTGCTACTCGTTACGATCTAGACCAAGAAACTTTGGATCCGTTGCATTTCAACCATTGGAAAAACAAAGCTTGGGTGGTGTGCATTTTTCTTGTCCCTGGAGGTTTCGAGGTAAAATTCTTCTTCCTTTTTTGATTTCCTTAATTTTGGCTTAGTCTTCCTCTCGATGCCTTTGATTGATCTACATTTTAGCATTCTAGTTTATCAGATCAGGAATTGTCTTTATCAACGTTTTCTTTTTTTGAATTTCTTATGTGGGTTAATTTTACCTTCTTAATTTGTGATATCAATATCTATTGCCCCTTATTTTTGGATGCCCACCACTTCCCGGTGCTGAATTGAGATATTATAATTGGTATCTAATTATCATTAAGGTATTGTTTGCAGCTCTACTTAAATTTTATCTCATAGTAAATATTTGCAGGTAAAGTTCAAAAATTTATGATCATTTCCACCTGCAAACTGGTGTTTCTTGGTTAAGGGTGCTGCAGACTTTCTATTACAAATCAAGAAGAGGATTTTCTCTTCTTTATCCTAGCACTTTTCTGTTTTTCTGCATTTGTTCTTGGTTGTCAGGATTATTAATCATCGATTCTGCATAGCTCTTGGTGTACAACTGCATGTGGGCCCTTTCATTGGAGGCTTCACAAGTTATAATCCATGGGGGATTGGATCATTGGAGCTTTCATCAATCTCTTTGGCAGCATTGCCATCAACTTCGGCACCAACCTTCTTAAACTAGGTCATACTGAGGTATGCATAGTTACGTTTACATTTCTTAATTCACCTTCTTTCTATTGTCTACTTTTCTTTTTATTCATGCTAAACGCTGTTGAAATTTTTATATTTCTCTTGTAATTCATGTAAATTTATATGTTTCAGTTGATATACTACTTTTGTACTTTAAGTGTAACCGTACCAGATAAATCATTGCTAGTTAAAATTCTGATGCCAGCTCTGCATTGTTACTGCCATACTGCATTTGAGTTGCAAGAAAAATGCCTGTTATTATCCATGGATAGTTACTTGGGTTTAATGGTTCAATTTTAGATTTTTTTTTGGATCTAGCCTGTCTGTTAAATTGATCAACATCATGGTTTGCTTTCTTTGGTATCAATTTTTTAAAATGAGGTTTTATATTCTGACTAATGTCTTGTTAGGCCTCGAATATGCCATGGGATGTTTGTCTCTTGCCTCTTTGGCCTTGAATTTTACATTTCTGTTTTTCTTTTCACAAACTCTGTCATTTCGTTTTGCAGGTTGATGTTTTTGAAGATATAATAAAGTCAATGAAAGTAAGAAACTATATCTGCAATAAGTTTCTATTTGTTGCTACAAATTAGATGATGGAATATATAAACAAAATTAGATGATGGAATATATAAACAAGTTATAGAGATGTTGGGAGCCGATATTTCACTTAAACTACAGGATTATGCTCTTACAGGATCCGCCATAAGATCATTCAAAATTGTAAAATATTCATTTTTCAATATACTTTTCTAGATGCATGATGTCAATATACTTTTATATTGGAGTGATGACATTCAAAATCTGTGATAATCTTGCGGATTTGCGAAAATCTGTGATGCTCAAGAGGTTACAACTTCAGAAGGAAAAGCTCGAGATGAAATTGGAGTTTATACTGAAATCTCAGGTCAGTAACATCATTGAGATACTTGGTGCAGGTAACAAATATCCATTAGAAAATGAGAACTTGATTTGAATGTAGTGATGAATGTTTTTACAGATTAAGCAACTGGAAGCTTGGGGAGCCATGGAAAGGCAGCATTTATCGGCAATTTTGAAGACCAAAGAGTGCTTGCATGCTGTTGTCTGCAGAGTACCCCTTATTCAAGGTGCTAAGGTACAAATTCCATGGGAAAAAATTAACTTAAAAACTTAAATTATGTATCTCGGACACTGAATAGTTACAAAGAAAATAATTTCGGCATAGTAATTGGAAAACTTAAAACGATGTAATTAACATATTGTAGGTGGATCCACAATTGACTGGTATTGCACTTAAGCAGGCATCAGATCTCTCAGCCTTCATCGACTCGGCATTGACTTCTCACTTCGGTAAGTAACCAGTAGAAAATTTTTTCTCGAAAATTGGAAGTGGTGTATTGACTTTGTGTGAACTAATGTTGAGAATGTTTTATCATCAGACAGAAGAATGCTGCATTAGTTTCAGAGTTAGCAGAAGTGGTTACACAAGAAAAGTTAGTGTTAAAGGAGTGCCTTGAACTTTTGCAGACAATATCCATGTTAGAGGTGCAAATTTCAAGTATTTGTTTGATTTATATATATTTATATTATTATAAGGTTTTTGAACTTGAGAGATAGTGGATTTATTTATATAAATATGAGGTGACGGTGATGGATTGGTAAAACATAGGAATGATGGAATTATTATTAATTAATTAACATATTTTGAAAGAAAGCAAATAATTAGTTGGTGGGTTGGTTGCGTCAGATCTAACAAATTTTCATTTTATTTGTTGCGTCTAAATAGGGTTGCATTTATTGAATTCTCGCTAAACTAATCACAATATTTTCATTAAATTTACCAATTTGCTTTCTAAATTTTTCACTTTAAATTTATTCATCTCTAACATCTTTATTTTGTCTAATTTTGTTCAAAATATTTTTCAAATTGATACCATAATATTCTTCTTTTTAACAACTTTACGGAGCGACAATTTTATTTATATAAATATTGGCATGACACACACGTAAATGAAGCGATACTTCACATTAATATTAAGTCATTAATAGATCCCATTTTATCACAAAATTATAACATTTAAACTTAAAATTTTTGCATTTTATAAAAATAGTTATTTTTTCCTCAATTTTCTTTTTTCTTTTTTTAACATCTGCACAGATTTTGCAATAAATAAATAAATATCCAGCTTCACTTCGTGGTCTATTATGGCAATTTCCTGTGGTTAATCCCAAGCTTTGAAAATTCTGCATGGTCTACCTGTATGAATTTGAAATGCATGTTACATATTCTCAACATGTGTTCTTTGATATGCTGTGTGATTGCTGTTATACAGTGCTGGTTTTGCTGTTGTGATAACATTTTTAAATCAGTTGCAGAATTAGTCTTGAAGTCTTAGGTATCAGAAGTTGGCTGTTGCAAGAAAGTAACATATAATATTATAAAGGTACATTGGGACATTCTACCTTTTAATTGTTGCTTCTTCAGTCTAGTTGTGACTGTTTATTGGACAAATGTAAACAAGTATTTGGGCTGGCACCCCAGCTTTGCTAGCACTATGAAAATAAGAAAATAATATTTCTAAAAATTTAAGGTTTATTGCCCCATACAAGTTCCAGTTACATAAATATAGGGATTGAATGACTTGTCTCATGGGTGGAGAACTTTTTAATGCATGCCAAGTTTCACATGCAGTCAACAACAATGTGCATTCCTTACTAAAATGAAATTGAATGCTACCAGACATGTTACTTATGGGATTGGTGAAAGCACAGCAGGCACAGTTAATCAAAAAATTGGAATTCAAAAATATTTTATATATTTGCTGTTTAAATGGGATAAATTGGATCTACCTTAGGCGTAGGGGTGTTAGCTCCAGGTAAAAGATGTGAGTTTCATCGAGTAAAAAAAACTTAATATGGATATGGAAGTATGGCATAACTTTGTAAATAGAAATTTCTGATAGTTGTACCTTGTGTTTTGAGCGGTCTATTTGCTAGTTGATGAAGGTTGGAGGATGACATTAAGTTTATGGGGTGGTGAAGGTGAGGCAAACTGGTGTGCTGTTAAATTGTAGTGTGCAAATTAAATTGTGTCACTTTTTATATACAGGCAGTATGCTATTACAAAATATAAGGCGTGTCCATAAAATTAGTGCGAGATAAAGCAAGAATGTTGGTTAGGTATGGAAATGATTCTCATTTTTAAGAAAACGTTGTAGAAATCAGTGAATGACAAATGACAAAATGATTATGATTCTCATTTTTAAGAAAAATCTAGTTCATTTTAACTATCAAGCTACTAGCTGAACATATAGCTGATATAAAGGAAAATATCAATGACAACCTTCCCATGTCCTGCACTGGGAATATGGTAATGCTCAGCTCTTAAATTTGCTTTGATTCAAAGGATAATTAAATTGTCATAATTTGTAAAAACCGAAGGAATCTATTGTACACTTTAACACATGCTTCTCATGTATTACAGGATCTAAAGAAGTTATTAAGCAGGGTCATGTAAAGTTGCTTGGAGGATAAACATCAGAATAATTTCCCCGATGTGAGTTTGCTTTACCTGAGTAGAAGCATTACTGCATGATATATTTAAGCAGATATCCTGAGTACATTTATATCTTGTTCTTTAAAATAAAAAAATCTAAGATGTCTATATCAAACAATCTCCCTTGTCGAAGCAGCAACAATAATATTGAGAAAATGTCATCATAAATAAGTGTACTTCTTTGCTTTTTGCTCCTTTTAAAATCCACAGGTGTTCGGCACTCTTTTAGTTTGAAGAGGTTTTATATCTATAATGTGTTTCTCTTCCTGAATTCTTCTGCAAGATATGGGGTTTAGCCTCTTTGACTAAGGAGATTTTGCTTCTGAATTCCTTTGTATCAAGTCCTTTGATCTTTATGCTTAGTTTTTTAGTTGAAAATTACAAGTTTTTTGTCTTTAGTTGGATATGATTTTAGAACTTGCTTGTATTTCTTGAATTTTGGATTATTATATAATAGAGATCAAAATTTTCAGATCAAACTTTTAATTCTTGTGATTTGATTATTTGATTGTTTGCACTAATTCAAGTTCATCATTCCTTAATTATAGTTTGTTAAATGTTATAACTTTTATTTTCATATGGATTGTTATATGCTTGTTCAGGGACGGAATAGTAATAATTTAGTGACGGAATAGCGACGAAAATTCCGTCATAAGTTTTTTATAATACTGGCTGAATTTAGCAACGAAAATTGATTTCAGTTGCTAATATAACAACGAATTTCTATTCGATTGCTAAAATTAGCAACGGAAAAGCAAGTTCGTTGGTAATGTTGGCCAATCAACCGAAACATACATTGGTTTGATTTAGCAACGGAAATTTAAATTCGTTGCTAAAATAATTTCCATTGCTAAAAATACCAACCGTCAAATTTGCAACCAAATATTCCATTGCTATTTTTTGTTGCTAATTTTTATTAGCAACGGAAATTCAACAAATTCGGTTGCTATTTTTCGTTGCTATTTGCTAATTTTCTTGTAGCGTACGTTCCAAAAATTTGAAATCGTGTGAGAGCACTTTTAATATGGGTCTACAGTATTTTGATACTAATTTTACGATTGATTTGTTTGCATAATTTCAAAATTTTAAAGTGATAATTTGAATTTAAAACAAAAAATTTAAGAACTAATGACAAAGAATTTAAAACAAATAAATATATAATAATTATTAAAATAATTAAAATAATAATAACAAGATTTAAGTTTCTTATTGGATAATAATAATAATAACCAACATTTACTTCAGTTAACTTTAACTATCATCGATTCTTACTACTCTTGATATAAGAGTGATTTTTTATTTCTAAACTAGCTATTTGAAATAGCACAATTTAATTTTTACCACTAAATTATCTAAAACAACGCAATTTTGCTCATATTTTATAATTTATACAACAATTAATTAAATAATGTCACTTATCATTTATTTTAAAAGTAAAATATATATTTGTATTTTTATAAGTTAGAATTAACGTCAAATGGGTCTCCTAGATTAGAAGAAATTCAGTAACATTCCGAGCAAGAAATTACACAAGTAAAGCAGCCACATCGCAGTCTACATGAGTTGTACAGTTGGAAAATTTTAAGATTTTAACTTTTGTATAAATTATCATTTATCATTTATTTTAAATAATGTCACTTATCATTTATTTTAAAAGTAAAATATATATTTGTATTTTTATAAGTTAGAATTAACGTCAAATGGGTCTCCTAGATTAGAAGAAATTCAGTAACATTCCGAGCAAGAAATTACACAAGTAAAGCAGCCACATCGCAGTCTACATGAGTTGTACAGTTGGAAAATTTTAAGATTTTAAGATACAATTACCATTAAGAAAAGCCAAAACAAGAACTAGGTTGAAAAATGCGATCTAATTTCTTGTTTGGCGGTTCATTTTTGGAAGAAACTTATCGATTGTTAGTATTAATCTATCCAATTATTTTTCATCAAAAGAAATCTCCCCAATAAAATATCTTCTTTTCTTTTATAATTATTATCCTTAACAATTAAAAAAATTATTATATTTTCAACTATTTTAATTATATATAAAAAAATAATTATTTATTGTGATTTCATTTGACCATGTGGGCTATGGCAACGAGGATAGTAGCGATTCTATTTTTTTTTCTTTTTTCATTTACTGTAATTGTTATTATTGTTTTTTTAGGAAAGTTATTATTGGTGTTGATATTACTATCTATTTTTTTGCCAACTGTATAATAATAATAATAATAATAATAATAATAATAATAATAATAATAAACTAAAATAAATTAATAACCAACATTCACTTCAAATAACCAAAATTTTTGAATCATTTGAAAAATATTTTAATAGATGAAAAGTATTTTGATATCGGATGAGGGTCAATTATTGAGGACCTAATGAGTAAGTGTGCAAATTTAAAGTTGATAAATTAATAATTTTTAATTAAAGTATGATTTAAGTACTAAAAACAAAAAATTAAAATAAATTAATTTATAATAATTATTTGAATAATAATAATAATAATGATAAAAAATAAAATAAAAAATAATAAAAAATGATAAATTTGTGACCGCAAATTGAAAAACAAAAGAGCAAAAGCCAGATATTTCAGGACCTAGAATTGTGGCCATTAGTTGAAAAAGATGTGAGTCCATCATTTGAAAAAAAAAAAAAAAAGAAACAAAAACGTGAAACAGAGAAGTGAATAAAGAGAGGGAGGGACCGGCGATCCTTTAGCCGTTCAGGGGGCTGAGCGTCTCCGGCGAGCACCTCATCGCCGCCGCTTCCTGGACATCTATTCCGTTACCGACCACGGCATTTAACGCCCGAGTCTCCTTCTCGCTTCCTCTTTCCAGCCGCAGCTCTCTCCCTCCGTTCCGGCGAGCCAAGGCGGCAGGTGGCAACACCACCACCACCACCACCTGTCGACTACTGGCAGTAAGGTGAGCTTCCCGGTACCGATCGTTTTCCCCCACTCGCCGGAGATGGCTAAATCGGATAGAGAGGGCTGGCTGCGATTTTTGTGAGATCCCGATCAAAATGGACGGCGATGAAGCGGGTGAACGCCACCGGACAACTACTGGTGGCTCCGGCTACGAGTGGACAGCGGCGGGGTGCCTCCGGCGAGGTTTCGGTGAGATAAATGGTTAACAAAATGCAGAAAATCAAAAGGAAATAGGTATGTGATTACCAAATTTATTTCCGAAAATTTGATTTTAATTAAGCATATGAATTATTGGCTAAAGATGTTAGTTTATTGGAATCAAAGGTTTATTTTGATGCATCTTTGAGTCGGCAGCTTCGCTTATTTATTTACAGTACTGGATTTTGTCGTTTTTTTTGTCAACGTTAAAATTGAAAGCATTTCAATTTTCGCGGGTCCAATTTCTTGATTTGGGTACACAATGTTTAAGAGTTTGCTACTTATTCAAGTGTGTGGAGCATAAATTTCACCAGGAAGTTACAGTTGAATCTTAGGATTGACAATAACAAATAAATGAGAGAGCTGGACAAATAAGCATAAACAACTGTGCTGGACAAAAATTATAAACTGAGAATGGTGTCCAAAATTCATAACTTCTTGAAACTTGAAGGCTTTTTTTTTCCCTTTGTGGAATTTTGTCGAATATATTCTGTATAAGAATTGTTTTGTTGACAGGGATAATGTTTCAAGATATAACAACGTTGTTGTTGGATCACAAGGCTTTTAAGCACACAGTGGATATTTTTGTTGATCGTTATAGAGATATGGGCATTTCTGTTGTTGCTGGTAACAATTTTCTATCCTTTTTCAGCAACTGAATTTTTTGTTTTTTGAAAAATTAAAGAAAGGAATTTGTGAAGACTTGAATTTCCTATTTTTGAGGATTGGTTGTCCACATTTTTGAAGATAATCCCTTTGCAGCAGCATTTCACTTCCTTGTGACCCAAGAGGACATAAAAGGGAAAACTTGCATAGTAATTTTTCCATCCTAAATAATATATTGTTCTTCACAAATTTCCCCTTTTCATTAGCTGAATGGCAGTTTAATTTGTCCTCTTTGCTTTATTTACTCTCTTGCTTGAACTTTTCAAGGCACTTTTTTGCTTTATCAACTTTCTTGTGCTGTTTTATTTCCAGTGACTGACTATAATAACCAATCCAATGATAAGTTTCTGATTTTGATAGCATGTCTTGGTTTGCTGGGCTCTACCATGTGACAATTTCATTGATACTCGATGATTGGCAGCAAGATTTCATGCATTTGAAAAGAATACTCCAATGGTAGTAAGGGAGAATCGATGGTCAAGTTCTTAATATAATAAGGGTATAAAGGGAATTTTCTTAGATAGAGGTTAAAGAGCTTGTTTGATATAGCTGAAAGCTTTTATATAATGTCTGTGCCCACTGCATTAAGTGAACGAGCTATTAATACCCAGTATTAATTCTAGGTAATGGCTAGCAATAGCACATTCCTTTAATGTAGCTCTTGAATGTCTGTAATGTTCATACAGCTCGGATCCCAACTGAACTTAGGGAGTGACCGTTAGAAAACTTGGTTGTCAATACTTTAAACTCTTAACGTCAATTATGAGTAAATCTGAATCATGTTTAAAAGAATATTTGCTACTTAAGGATTCTTATCACTGTCAAGATTTCATGATTAGATGACTGTTTCTGCTCTTACATTGAGTGTTATATATGCATATGATCCTTAATTCTCCTGTTAATGGCATTTCCTTTACTAAAATGCCCCTACCAAATTTCATCATTTTATCCTTGGATTCAAGGATAATTTTGTAAATATATATAACTAAAATTTTTAATAATTTAAAATTTGCTCAAAATTCATAACTTCTTGAAACTTGAAGGTATTTTATAATACAAATCTCAAAAAGTCCTTTTTTGTCCATCCAACTGATATATTATTTGAG
This sequence comes from Excoecaria agallocha, assembly GCA_037975025.1. Lineage (NCBI taxonomy): Eukaryota > Viridiplantae > Streptophyta > Magnoliopsida > Malpighiales > Euphorbiaceae > Excoecaria > Excoecaria agallocha. The sequence continues at coordinate 22,708,170 of CM075820.1, forward strand.
GTTAGTTTGTCTCTAGAAATGCTCTTAGCGCGTGACTGATTGTTATTGTGGTAACTCACAATTGTGTATTCTCATATTCTATAGCATGAAAGGAAGCAATTTTTGCATTCCATTGGCAGTGTTGCAGCAACAAAGAGTCCAGTCATATTAATTGGAACAGGAGAGCATATGGACGATTTTGAAGTTTTTGATGTTAAACCTTTTGTTAGCCGCCTTTTGGGTATTAGTTTCTGTTTTCTCTGATATTGTTCTTTTAACTTGAAATGCTTAATATTGCAGTAAGTAATCACATAATGATAATATTTCCTGTAGCGATGGGTGACTGGTCAGGATTCATGAACAAAATTCCTATGAAACAACAGACCAAGCTTGTACGGAAACTATCAGAAGGAAAATTTTTCTTGAGGGCCATGTACGACGTATTATTAGAAGTAATCAGAATGGGTCCTATTGGCCAGGTGTGATCTTGGTCTAATGTTGATTATAATCCTGCTAATATTGGATAACTTTTCTCTAGGCTTGCTTAAAGATGGTGAAATTATCTGATTAGAGAATAGCTCTGTCAGTAGTTTCAATTAGTATCTACTCATTCAATTTGTAGATTGGGCTGGTGATCTGTAAATTTGGTTTTTAATCATCTAAATTTACTCTTCGTATGATTGGTTTAGAAATCTTAAATCAAAGCTTTTAACATAGCTTATTTGATTTTTTTGAAATCTCAGATGATTATTTCAGTCATGGTTTTGTCATATTATTGAAACCTATAACTGAACAGAAACAAGTAATATAAATAATTTCCATGTGAACTGCGACTGCTGTTAATTTCTTTTGTTTCTTTTGGAACTCTGGCTGGAATTTCACACATGTTCTATCTTTGCCATGTTTCTTCCAATACTCAATTGAGGTGACTTCCATTTTAAATATTTTGGATTTTGTACAGATATTGTCAATGCTTCCTGCGTTCAGCCCTGAGCTGATTCCAAAAGGTGACGAGAAGGGAACCCACACAAAGATGAAGCGATACATGACCATTATGGATTCAATGACAAATGAAGGTAAGTAAATGCTTTTCCATGTGTTCATTTTGATACTGGTTTCTTGATAGTATCTATTTATACTAAAGTGGTCAAGCTGATCGTCTCACTTGCATTTTCTCTCTTGCAAAAATAAGTTCTTTCAATACACAAGTATAATCATTCTATCTGCAATATAAAATATTTAACTTAATTACCTCAATTTTAAAGCTAAAATTATAGCAGCAATGTTGCATATATATATATATATATAAAGCCTAAATAATTAGTTTTGCTAATTGCTGATTCTTTTGAGGTAAAATTGCTAAGGGGTAAAATTGCCTAAATAATTAGTGCTGCCAATTTTTATGTCAAGGATCAATGGTGAAGAAATCATCACCAAATGCCAGTGGCAATGCTTGCTATTTATTGATTACATTCCTTAAATTTTTTGTTTATTTTATATGATTGTGTATATAGTGACGGAGGCAACTGATTCGCGAGATAGATTTGAATGGAGTTAGTTGAACTTTGCATTTTCTGTTTGTGCAGTGCCTCTGTATATGTACTTGCGCACCTCTGCATGCTGGCACAAGTGTGTGAGAGAGAGTTAGTTTTAGACAATGATCATTAAATGACTGTTTGATAACAGAATGTGGAAATTTGCAAAGCATTGATGACATTGGCACAACCATGGCACAGAGAAGGCATATTTTTTTCAATCATTTTTTTTTTATTTGAGTTTTACTTTTAACTCGTTTATATACATGGGTTGTAGTTTGACTATTGGGCTGTAATTGTTGCTTCAATTTGTATTGGATAGATTAGATCGTTATATCAAGTATAGTTTACTTCCTATTGAAACATCAAATTAAGTAATTTTGCTATTTTTTCTTTTTCAAAGAAAGACAGTTTGCAATGCCACAGGCCAATATTGTTGCACTTGACCCTAACAACTTGATCTTTCAGTAATGACTGACACCATTATCTGTGATTGTGTACCATAGAGGGCTTAGAGCTTAGTGTCTTGTATGAGAAAGGATAAGGTATTCAATGCCAGAACATTGAACATTTTGTGACCATTAAGATTTTTAAAGTATCTAAAGATTGTTATCAATTTGATAGTACCAAATGATTATCATATCCTTTTTTTATGAATTCATTTTTCCTCAATTTGGTCTATGTTGACAATTTCTTTTTTCTTTTCTTAATGAGGAAAATTTATTCATTTGAAACTTTTGTTTCTTTTTCAGGAGTTTGTATGGTAATTATAATGAAATGCAAGAAAACAAGATATGTATGATCCTTTTGATTTTTTACCTGGCTGATTCCGTCATTGATCAACCACTAGGCTGAGGTTGCAACTTCCAACATTCCAAGCACTCCCTAAAAATATTATATGTATGATCCTTTTGATTTTTTGAGTAGTCTTTGTAGTCTTTATAATAAGACAGTTCAGATACTATTGACGCTAATATTTACTATTTTATTGTTTCATGAGAGGTTGTTTAAGGATAATATTATGTAATATTTCAAATAATTATATATATATGTGTGTGTGTGTGTGTATTTTGGAATATATTTTAATTTTGAATAAATATATATTTGTTTGTGTGAGATTATTGGTATGTACAGGTTGAAAATTATACAGGATTAAAATTTTAAAATGTAGCAAAAGAAAAAAATTCAATTATGCAATAATTTAGCGACGGATTTGCGACAGAAACTGTCACTAATATGTGACAGATATAATTTAAGAAATAATTAGCGACCATATTAGCGACAAATTTTTCGTCGCGAAATTTTACAGTAAATATGTACTTAGCGACGGAAAATGTAGTCGCTAAATATTATTATAATTCGGAGACTAATAAGGAATATAAATTACCGACGGAAAATGTAGTGTAAGGGTAAAGAACCAGGTAATTTTTCACACTTCTGCCTGTTACTCTCCTCGTCCCCTTCCCTCTCCACCGGCAACCTCTGTCACCTCCTCTCTTTTCCAATGTCTCTCTTCTCTACCATTGGTTACAGCTTTTGTGATTACTAGTTCCTCTTAAGCGTGCGAGCTTTGGAAATGGCAAATGATGCTAGATCTAGTCGCAAAGTTAAGAATGGAGATCTCTTCCTTCTCTGGTCGGCAAATGAAGGGGCTGTAAAGATTTGTGGAGGTCGACTATGGGGTGGTGGCAATTGTTAACGGCGATTGTGTGAGAACTGTCGAGAGAGGTAGATGAAGATCTCTTCCTTCTGTGGTTGGGCTTCCAAAGAGAGAGAAACACGAAAAGAGAAACAAGAATGGAGAGAGAGGAGAGAGTGACGAAGAGAGAGACAAGTGGGTAAAAAAATCAAAGTAAAATTATGCCACGTGTTATAAAAATATTGATTTAAAATGATATGGCTGTCACTTAAAGCATCTGTATTGCACACACTAACAACATACATATAAGGTGTTTATTTTGTTTAAAATTGACAACTATAAGTGTCAAATTGAAAATTTGTAATTTTAGAGGGCAAGATGGTAAAAATTTGAAAGTTTAAGTGGCTGACTATCTCTTAAGCCTTTTTTATTTAATAAATAGAATGGAATAGTATTCTTGGCAAATGGCATTGAATTTAGATGTACAATAAAATTGTATAACTAACATTAATTAGATTATCAAGTGGCCTCAGTCGGACAAAAACGTCTCTTTCATATTTTATATACTTATTCATAGATGCAATTTTTTTTTAAGGAAAAAAAATCGTATTTTATAGGAAGATAGAAATATCTTCATCTCCTTCTTTGACAATGAGATTCGATTTTTATTTATTTCCTCACATTGTATCAAGATTCTTAGGCATATTGAATACGTAAACCAAAATCTTTCTTGGTTGAGCTTAATTGTTTGTTAGTTGCGTAACATATATACATTTCTGGCGAAAGTGAAATAAATATAATTAAATAATTTGGGGCTTTAAAATAAATATAAAAGAAGCTCAATTAAAATAATCATAGAAAATAACAGCTGCATTTTAAATTGGGTTAAAATAATATAAATATGAAACTTCCAAAAAGAAGGCTAATTAATGTTAATTTGGCTGCCAATATTTTTATATTTTGCTCTAATTGAAACACAATTTTATAGAGAAATTATCAATTGAAATCCAAACATGAAATAGTTTTTTTTAATGAAATTCATTTGATTACATTAATTATATTCTACCGAGTTCATATATAAATATCTTAACAAATCATATGAATTTGTATTTACTTCATACTGATACGTATAATCTAAAATTTATTCATTGTTTAGCTGGTAAAAGTTACAATTAGCGACTAAGAACAATCACTAACATATGCCCTTATCTAAATCGAAGTTAATTTTGAATTTACCGATTTAAGCATAAAAGTTAAAACAAAGATGGATTGAATGGCCAAGAAATTTAGAACTTGATTAAATTATTTTTTTCAATCAAATTCTAAATTTCTTTGAATTATAATTGGATGGTTTAAAACTTTGACAAGTCCTCTTCATCAAAAAAGTAATGAAAGCTATTTTGAGAATTTACATTTATAACCTTCAAAATCAAGACAAGTAATTAACATGACATTTAAGCTAGTTTTGTCTCATTAATTATTGAATGAACCAAAATTTCTCTTAAACAGAAGCTAATAGGCTGACCACACGTTACAGACCCATGGCAATGAAGGATACAGAAGAAGATATTTGTAACTATTAGATTGCTTATCATTTATCAATCTCGAAATTGGAAAAATAAAAGTATACGATTATATATAGGGTTTTTTCATAAATACCAAAAAAAAAATTCTATATTTATCATATTTTTCAACTACCAAATCTAGCCCTGATTTCTCCTTATTAGCTTCAACTTGATCATTAAAATCAAGATTACATGCGCCTCAGAATAATTCGATTACCACCAAACATGATTTTCTCATTGTCCAAGAATTTAATGCTGGTTATTTTTCGTCAGAAAACAATGTAAGACCTTGCAGTACTAAAAAGAAAAGCCATTTACAATCCTGGGTTCTTTCTCTTTGCTAATGCTTCGTAATCAAAGATCAAGGGATAATGAAGTATCTGATTAATTTATGATTTATTCCAAACAATGGGAAATTAGTTAGATCGTTGTTTAAAATTATTCAAAAACAAAAGAAAACTACGTATTCAACTAAATCGAATTCTAATACAAAAGTTAATTCATTGTTAGCGTATTATCATGCTTTTCCTCCCTAGCATTCATTTCTAGTATCAATCCCCTCCTAACTTTTCTCATTAAAATAAACAAACTCAATTAAAAATGCAACATGTAAAGTTAACATGAAAGATTATTTGCCTGCTTTTGAGTATGCATTATTAGATATTGTTGCTATATTGTCTGATATTCATCTTCGCATGCATACCTATTAAAAAATTGCCATGATCTTTTGGTTATTAATGGTTTATTAATTTAATGTCAAATAGGATGGGAAGAGCAGAGATTCCACATCCTTAAATAAAAGAAAGGGATGGGGCATTCACCATCTTTTTTTTTTTTATTTATATATATATGATGTTGACCAAGACTCTATTGCCATTCTTATATATATATATATATATATATATATCCACTACAGCCATCGCCACCATACATAAAAATCCAAACTTAATTTACTTGTAACTCCAACAAACTCTTTTTGCTTACATCACCACAATCGGACTGTCTCTATTTCTTACCATTTTACTCTCATTTTACATTCATGCACTACACAATGTTTATACTTTTTGAAATCTACGATATCACTTCCATGCCATATATAGCCTACAAATTTTCTCCAGAGTCCAGATAATTAATCGTAGGTTGTATGAAGAAATAGTTAATTAAATATGGATTAATTATATAGTTATAATGTAACAGCAATTTAAAATAAAAAATATAATATATAATATTTTGTAAAAAAATACATTGTATGATTTTTTTTTAAATAAAAAAATAAAGTGTATAATTTTTTAAAAAATTATACAGTGTATGATTTTTTATATTTTTTATAAAAAATATACAGTATATAAATTTTTGTAAATAACAAAATACAGTGTATGATCTTTTTAAAGAAAAAAATATAATTTCTAATGTTTTGTAAATAAAAAAATATACAATGTATAATCTTTTCAAAAATAAAAAATACAGTGAATATTTTTTTTAAAATAAAAAATACATTGTATAATCTTTTGTAAAAAAATATACAATATATGATCTTTTTAAAAATAAAAAAATACAATATATAATATTTTAAAAAATAAAAAAAAATATATAGTATGATTTTTTCAAAACAAAAAATACTTTGTATGATTTTTTATAAAAAAAATATACAGTATATAATTTTTTTATAAAAAAATATACAGTGTATTATTTTTTCAAAAATAAAAAAAATATAGTGATTATCTTTTCAAAAATAAAAAAATATACTGTATGAACTTTTGAAAATAAAAAATACGCTATTTGATCTTTTCAAAATAAAAAAATATAGCATATGATTTTTTGTAAAAAAATATACAGTTTATAATTTTTTTAAAAATAAAAAATATAGTATATGATCTTTTGAAAAATAAAAAATACAGTATATGATTTTTTGTAAAAAAAATATACAGTGTATATTCTTTTGTAAAAATAAATATACAATGTATGATATTTTCAAAAATAAAAAATATAGTGTATGATATTTTAAAAAATAAAAAAATACAGCGTATAATTTTTTCAAAATAAAAAATATACTATATGATTTTTTTAAAAAAATATACAGTGTATGATCTTTTTAAAAATAAAAAATATAGTGTATAATTTTTTAAAAAATAAAAAAAATAAAGTGTATGATCTTTTTAAAGCAAAAAATATACTATATGATCTTTTGTAAAAAAAATTTAAAATGCATATGAACATATTGAAGCGGATGCAAACTGCAGATAAATGAAGTCTAAAATTTGATTAGAATTCCATAGAGTGGTACCATGATACTGCTCTAATACAATTCGTGAGCCATGTATATGCAAGAAAACAGTTTAATTATCTAGCCATTTGTCATAATATATTATCAAAATATGGTGCGAACTGAAAAAAGAGAATAAAATGGAAACTAAAAGATTGCATGTATTGTCTCAATGTAGATTGTTTTACTGCCTTATCAGTAATAATCATCCAGTTAAGTCACTGTAATTGTTTTATTTTGCTGACAATTGGTTTTAACCACCTTAGGAATTTTGTTACCACGACAAAGTCAGTAGTGTAATTTTAATTCCCTCAGCATATTTGCAAAAGTTAAATCACCGATAAAATTCTAGAAAGGATACATCATGCTAACTATGTGCAATTACCGGCAACTTCATTGAGGAAGCTAACAAGGAACATTCAATGAATGATTAATGATAACTATAAAAAATACATTTTTAAAGGTCCAATTAGCATGGCCCAACAACATTTGATAGGACTCAAGCCCAGTAGCAAAAGACAAGGCATGAGCTGGAAGATAAATCAGGAAAGAATAATGTCCGATCGGACTAATGGGACAACTTTTCCTGTTAGCCCATTGATACAAGCCGACTCCCATACTCTTCATTTACTTCCTGTCACATCGCCGCTCACCTACTCTAACTGATGGTTATCACCTCCCAAGGTACTCATGTACCCCTCCAAAGACCTCTTGTAAGTAGCCAAAAATACAATGGCACCAGATATCGAATATCTGAGACTCTCTCTCTCTAAGCACTCTTTTTCTAAAAGTCACTGACTTGAGCTTCAGAGTGCTAAAGCTCGGTTTCGACCGGATACTCCTTTTTGCAGGTCCAATTATCCGATCGGTTGCATCAACTGTCAGCTCTCCTTTTACAGATAACTCAGTTATCCACCCAGATACATTAGTTGCCGTTTCCCCTCCTACAGATAAACCATTTTAGGTTTTATCATTTGGTGCTTTCATTGAGAGGCATGACAGATCCAAGAGCTGGCAGGAATCCAACTCCTGAAGACCACGATCTCACCAGTCAAGGTGGATCCGGGTCCTCAGGGAGAAGAGAGAAATCTCCTGGATCACCTATTAGGGGCAACCTTCCCTCAAATTCCAACGTCGTAGTCATGAGACAACCGAAAGATACCCCTATCACCATCAGGGACATGCACGCCATTTTTAGTGACTTCACTAAAAGCATAGTCCAAACCCTGAAAAAAGCAAAAATGTCCAGAACTCATGAAAGGGGCCATGAAACCGACTATATGGTCGAAAATTTCGAAAAGGAAAGAAATAGAGGAATTTTCATCAACGAGCCAAGAGCTCACGATAGTAGGAGGATGAGTGCCAGAACTCCAGGTAGGTATGGCAAGGGGAAGGGTAATATGTCCTCAAGTAGGGATTCCCTGTACACCCCCAGTAGATCATCCACCTCGTCCATTGGGTATGATTCGTCTTTCACGTGTACACAAAATCGCAGCCGCACCAAGGGACGGTGAGATGAATTTACCCCGGCTGCCTTGAGCAGGGAAGACAAATGGTTCAAACAGAAGCTCAAGCGATTTGGCTTGATGGGCTCCAAAAAAGGAGTGTTTGAGGACAACACTTGTGGCAACACGGTCTCACCATTTTGTAGGGAAATCACGGAGTCAGAGCTACCCCCTAGATGGCAAGACATAATAATGGACAGGTATACAGGTAAAACTGATCTTGCTACTCATCTTGCTGAATATCTAACAAAAGTACAGGTATACACCTACGACGAAAGGATCGCCTATAGGATATTCCCTACCACGCTGGGAGGAGACGCTTTCACATGGTTCCATGAGCTCCCGCAAGGATCAATCACCTCTTTTCTACAATTGAAGGAGCTATTCAATACATGATTCATTGTGCAAACTCGAGCGCCAAAGTCTGTGAGCGATCTATGCAACCTCTACCAGCGGACCGATGAAAGTCTTCGAGACTACATCGACAGATTCCAAGCCACAATATCGGAGGTAAGGAATGTAAGCATGGAATGGCATCCACCGCCTTAGCCAATGGCACTATTGATAGGCCACTATTTGAATCAATCACAACAAGGCAGCTCGTCAATTTTTTCGATTTAATGGAGAGAGCTAGACAACATATTCAGCTGAACGACACCCTGAGGTCCAGCCGAGGCCGAAGGAACAGCATTATAGATAGGTTGCAGCACCCAGAAGGACGATCATTCGATCGAGCTCCATCATCCGGACGGATTTCAAGGAGTCCGAAGAGAGCTTCCACCTCAAGAAATTTGGGAAAGAGAAAGGAGACAGAACGATTAAGGCCCGACCGGCTTACTGGCCAGTAGACTCGAATTTTCACCCCACTCAATACTAATCCTTCGCAAGTATTGATGTGGATAAAAGAGAATAATTAAAAGGTCAACTGGCCAGGAAAGATGGACGAGAAAAGTAGGAGGACCAGAAATCATAATAAGTACTACAAATTTCACAGGGATATCGGCCATACAACCGCCGAATGTCACCAGCTGAAAGAATAAATCGAGCGACTCCTCCAAAGAGGGCACCTCAAAAGGTTCGTAGGTCTGAACCGAGGGCGAGCCCTTGCGGACAATCGGACCACAAGAAATATGATTCCGATGATGACGACAATGATGAGCGAAGAAGGCCAAGGAATGCGGATTCACCTCGACCATAAGCGGGTGTCATAAATATGATCACTGATGGATCATCTTACGAAGAGCATCTCGCCAAATCAAGAAGGGGTAAAGGTATCTATATCATCCAGACATCCAAACGGCCAGCCCCAGTCACCATATCCAATGATGATGCGCGAGATGTATTGTTCCCTTATGAGGATGTCCTTATCATCAGGGCACGAATCAATAACTTTGACGTAAGGAGGATATTAGTTGACGATGGAAGAGCAGTAAATGTGCTTCCCTCTAAGCTTATGAAGCCATGAGTCTCTCGATCAAAGAACTTAAATCAAACGCCACATCACTCATAGGACTTGGCAATACTACCGTTCCAGTGGCAGGGTCGGTCGAGCTCTTAGTTGAACTTCACCAGGAGGCTCCAGTCTACACCTGTAAGGTAACTTTTATGGTTATTGATATGACTCTTGCCTATAATGCCATTTTTGGCAGGCCTCTACTCTGTCGAACTGGAGCTATCACCAGCATTCAATACATGGTAATGAAGATCCCGACTAGGAGAGGAATCGTTGTCCTAAAGGGAGATCAAAAGGCATTCAGAGAAGCCTATGTTGCCACCATCAGACACCAAAAGGAGGCCATGATGGTAGTACAATCCGTACCAGTGCATGAGACCATGATGGTAGGATGATCCGTACCAGTGCAGGAGGCCATGATGGTAGGACGGTCAGTACTGGACATCTGGCATGAATAAAGGGGGGTCCAGTAGGCTTCCATTCAAGCTTGGTGACTCACCGAGCATTCTTTGTCCGAACGATGGAGTACGCCACCTTATCCAACCCTAATATAAGGATCTAGCTTATATACCGATCAAATAGATGCCAACATTCGGATGCAATAGAGGAGCAAGAGAAAGACGCCTACGCCGCGATCACTGCCTACCAACAAAAAGTCGCTAAAAGACGCAACTTAAAAAGACAAGAGCCCTTAATATGATTACTCTTGTGCTCGAAGAAACAGGTATAAGCACGGAAAGTGCCAAAAAAAAGGAAGCTCACACCAACTCCAATACCTATAGACCCAGGATCCTTGAAGGCTCAAGCACCTCCAGAAGCCAGGATATTGCATTTCTGAGGAAGTATTGAGTATAATCATGTATAATTTAACATTCATTAAAGAAAGTAGGCTCCTTTTCTTTTTTTCTCCATCTTTGGATAAAAGGTATGTTTTCTTTTCTTTGTTTGTTTAGTTTAAATGTATATTTGCAGGATATTTGTTTGGCTCCATTCGATGCAACTCCTCACTCGCTAGGCTTGATGTCCATCCCGAGCCCAAAATGCAAAGGATGACAATTGAGTTAATTGTCTCCCTCAAAGTACAAAATCGCCAAATCTTTAGAATGAGGTTAAAGGTTGTAGGCCTTCTCCTTGAGAGACAAATCCTTGAGGGTAAGCCCCCCGTGCAGGCCACCACCCAAAGAGGACAATAAATTGTGCTCTACCACTGAGCTACTAAAGCACTCAGATGGGAGTGAGAATGGAGTTTTGTCTCCCACCATAGATTGAAAAGATCATTCATCACGGATGACTCTCCTAATAGCCAATCGGCTGATATTCTAACTAAAAGCCAATGAAGTCGCCTAACGTGCTTAGCACGATAATTTAAGTAATAACTCGCATTTGAATGACAAGTTTAATCCGATCGGATTAAATAGTCACAAAGAGTTATGAACTGTAAATGTCGGAAAAGTACGATAAAATTCAGGAAGTATCCTCCTTAAAAAAGCATTCCACTTAGTCAATTTTATGCATTCTCCATGTTACAAAATCTCCATGATTGATAAATGGTTATTCTCCTTTTGATAATGTCATAATAGATTTTCGCCTAAAGTGAAATTGCAATATGAAAGCAATTACAAGAAAAATGTTTTGACACGCCGAATTTTTCAGATATGAAGAACGTTTTACAAATCAAAAGATAGAAATCTAAGCCTCTGTATCTGTAATCTCTACAACTATGGGAGGCGTATCCGTATCGGTTAAAGATGGTGGAGACTCCAGGGAATCTTTAAGAGCAGGGTCTGTCGGTGCTAAAACAGTAGCAATTGGACCGATCATTTCCACAGGGATAGCCAGGGATGACTCGAAATTATGGGGAGCTTCCTCTTCATCATCGCTGAGAGGGGTGTTGGGCAAGACTCTCAGGTCCTCTATCCAGCTAAGGTCAGCTTCAGGAAAGCGTTGCTCGGCTGCATAAATCAACCGAGTTAGTAACTGCCCCTGGGCGTCTCCCACTTGATCCATCAGCTTTTCTCTTTGGGCAGCAAGCTCGTCCTCAAGACTTTTACCCCACTTCATTTCTTTCTCGGCCAAGGTTGTTTTCAGTGATTCCTGCTTACCCTGCAAAAGGTCACGCTCCTCTTTGACCTTCGAGTAATCGGCAGACAGACGTGTACACTCTTTCCTCAATCTGGTTGCCTCTTCTTCGAATTTCTACATTAAGGCGTTCTCGACAGTCAGACGGGCCACATCCCCTTTAAGGTGATCAACCTCCCTCTGCCGAACTCTCAGGTCTTGGGAAAGATAAGCGACCTCCTTCTTTAATTTTTCAGTTTTCGATCGGGCAAGAGAGGATTCTTTCCTAGCAGCTTCATACTTATCTTCCATCTCTCTACTTACCCGATCGAAATCTTTCCATTTCTTTTTGCAAAGATTAGCCATGCCGTGCAAGCGTAAACCCCTCTTTATTAACTGAAAGACAAAGGGGGAAGCAGAAGGGTCGGTTAGTCGAAGAAATAACGGTCAGATGAAGAGAGACATTATTCAGAACGAAAATATGAAAAAGATACCTCCAAACTATGGAAAATACATTCTTAAAGGCCCAATCAATGTGGCCCAACAACATTTGACAGGGCCCAAGCCCAGTAGCAAAAGACAAGGCGTGAGCTGGAAGATAAATCAGGAAAGGGTAATGTCCGATCGGACTAATGGAACAACTTGTCCTGTTAGCCCACTGACACAAGCTGACTCTCATACTCTCTATCTACTTCCTGTCACATCGTCGCTCACCTACTCTGACTGACGGTTATCACCTCTCAAGGTACTCAAGCATCCCTCCAAAGACCTCATATAAGTAGCCAAAAATACAATGGCACCAGGTATCGAATATCTGAGATTCTCTCTCTCCAAGCACTCTTTCTCTAAAAGTCACTGATTTGAGTTTCGGAGTGTTAAAAACCGATTCCGACTAGACACTCCTTTTTGCATATCCAATTATCCGACCGGCTGCATCAACTGTCAGCTCTCCTTTTACAGATAACTCAATTATCCACCCGGACACATCAGCTGCCGTTTTCCCTTCTACAGATAAACCATTTTAGGTTTTATCAATTAACATCCAAAAGTTTATCAATTAACATCCAAAAGCAAGCATAGGATACCGAAAGAATAAAACATTACTATCTTCAAGTAAAAACTATGTCAGATTAACCAACTTTGATAGCACTTTTGCTATGCGAGTGTATCTGATCTAATGATATTTTCTCTCTAAAATAGTGAAGTAAATTAGCATTTTAGTCCATTTTCTACATCTCAAGGAAAAGGTTAGTTACGAAAGTTAATAGCATTTTACATTAACAAAATGATTGAAGAGAAGCAATTTACTTGACGCACATAGTTTTCATTGCAGAGAGAACAAAATACTAATTATGTGCCACTACCAACAATTCCATAAAGGAAGCTGAACACGTCATATTTTTTTAGCATGCAAATTGATGGTAAAATCCCTTAATATAAGTTACATTTCCATCGTTAATAGTGGTTAGAACAATGAATATAATGAAAAGTGGTTCACCAACAACTTCCATATGCAAAAGAACTAAATAAGAGAAACTCATTAGTTTATCACAAGTAGACAAAAGATTAGGAGACTACTTACACGCCATTGACCAAGACAACTCCATAAAGCAGCAAACTCTGCGGCTCCTGCATTAATAAAGTGTAGCTGAAATCATTAACGTATAATTATACAATTGCCAAACCAAGAATGGGAAACTGAAATCCAATCTGAACAAATAAATGAAATTCAAAGCTAAATTGTACAGACTAATTTTTTTTTTCCTTTTTTTATACAACTCAAAAACAATTTTTTCAGAAGTTAACCACTAAAACCCATGGAATCAGAAATGATGTTAAAAGACATATACATATACAAAAATACCCATATGCAATCTAGATACAAATATACAGTGTATGATATTTTGTAAATAAAAAAATACAGTATATGATTTTTTTTAAATAAAAATATATAGTATATGATTTTTTTGTAAAAAAATATACAGTATATAATATTTTATAAACAAAAAAATACAGTGTATGATTTTTTTTTAAAAACAAAAAAATATATTACATGATGTCTTGTGAATAAAAAAAATACAATGTATGATATTTTCAAAATAAAAATATACAATATATGATTTTTTGTAAAAAAATATAGTGTATGATTTTTTTTAAAAAAAATATAGTGTATGATCTTTTATAAATAAAAAATACAGTATATGATCTTTTTAAAAACAAAAAAAATACAATATATGATTTTTTATAAATAAAAAAATACAGTGTATGATCTTTTCAAAATAAAAATATACAGTATATAATCTTTTCAAAATAAAAAATACAGCATATTTTCTTCTTTATACACTTTATAACCAAATTAACTAATATTATCTTGGTCTATAAAAGAATTATTTTTGATTGATCAACTAATATACTTTGATAATCTATATCAGATACTATCGTTCTTTACCATATGTGAGCAAGACCAATAGGGTGGATGTTTAATTACCACAACAGCTTTACAATAGAAACTTTACAATGTCAGGGGCATAGCTCTATTTATAAGAGATTTTGATGTTCTTTTGGAAGGTAATCAAACATGAATTCTAAGGAATTAAAATGCATTTATGGGGTTTTTTTTAATGATTTTTGTTATAAATAATTGCTGGATTTGTTTGATTAAAACATCCTACTGCAGCTAAAATTCTAACAACGAAAATCCACATGGCTTCCAGCTTTTTTTTAACTGTTTCTTCAAACTTTTGATTGTTCAATTGAATTTCTTCATTTTTTTCTTGCAATACTTTATTCTCTTTAAACAATAATATTTTCAATTTCCATGGCATTATTTTTCTCCCTTTTCATCAATAATAAATTCCTTCTTGGGTCACCACCCCCTCGCACCTATTGTTGAATATACCCAATTGAAATAAGCACAAGCTCTAGCAGTGCCTACTATTGAATACACTCAATTAAAATAGACATAGACTGATATGGTACCATATTTAGAACAACCATGAACTCACTTGAAAGAGTGAGACTATTTGAGATGTTTTTATTATGGCTCGTAAGCTTCTCTTCTTCAATAACTAACAGCACATGCTATGAGCCAAAGTAATAAATTTTGTAATAGATATGTTAGTTCTAAGAAACATCCTACTGTTTCTTTTTTGCAGAATATTTATGGCTGTCATTTTTTTAACATATATTAATTGTTCAATTTGATATGTAAAAGTAAAAAAAAAAAAATCATAGAAATTTAAGCTTTGTTCGTATTTTCAATATTTTTATTTCAAAATGTCAAACAAAACAATGGCTGTTGCATAAGTATAAATTCTTTTAGAACTTTTGACAAACAGTTTGTGAGCAATATTAAGATGAATTAAAAATCTGCATATTTTATTTATTTAAATTCTGTCTGTAAATCATAGAATTCCGGAACATATTCACAGCAACTAACTAACCCACTATCTCTGCAATTCTATCACTTTCTTGCAAGTGATTTATAAATTTAGTGTTTTGTTCTTAAATTACTTGCAAAGGGACCATTCTTGACCAAATTTGCATGAACAGAGATAATAATAAATACCGTTATTCAATACAGTTTCAAACATCAGAAAAAGACATTACCAAAACAAAAGCCAAGTAACGATTACATCATGTAATAACCAATCAAATTTATAAACCCAAGGAACAAAAATAAGAATATTCTCAGTTGTAATCCTCCATTCAAGGGTATGATTAAAGCTAAATCAACAAAAGTTCAGTATTTGCAGACCTCACAACTATTGACATTCATTCATAAATAGAAATGAAGATGAACATCTATCGTTTTCTAAAGTGATTAAACCGTGTTTAAATCAACTTGTAATTCCCCATACCAAATTACACTATATATCTCAAGCTAAAAAGCATACGATCATTCAGCCTAGCAACCCCTCTCATTTTATTTACACTTCAGCCTACATATATGCACGCATCTCACTACAAAAAAAAAAACTGCTAATTAGCGATGGAAATCCGTCGCTAATAACCAGAATTGTCGCTAAAATAAATTAGCGATGCCCGAAGAATAGTCGCTAAAAGGCCAGTAGAGAATATATTAGCAACGGAAAACAAAATCAGTCACTAATTTAGTGATGAAAAATGTCGTCGCTAATTTTTGTCTATTGCTAATTTATATTCATAATTAGTCGCCGAATTATAATAATATTTAGCGACTATATTTTCCGTCGCTAATTATAAAATTACCGTAAAAGTTAGCGAAGAAATATTTGTTGCTAATTATTTGTTAAATTCTAATGTTTACGCAGTAGCGATATTTTCTGTCGCGAATCTGTCGCTAAATTATTGCATAATTTAATTTTTTCTTTTGATCTATTTTTAGATTTTCATCATGTACACACTGTAAATAATAATCTTATATTATAAAATTCATACATAATAGTTGCAAATATAAATAATAATCTTATATTTTCATATATATAATTTGTAATGAATTCATTACAAACATAGAGCTAACATAAAAAATAATATATGAAACAAAGTATTGTTTATACAATCCATTTCCCTAAAATTAATAACAAATTAAATCTTTACAATTTCCTGTCAAATATAGAATTAGCTCATAACTAATATATTGTAGTAATATACCCTAAGCCTAAATACAGTCCCTCTTTACCAATAGTTGAGGATGAGAACTTGGATTGACTGTGACTTCAAATAGTGGAATAAAAATATTATCAAGAATATTCTGAAAAGATTTAACTGTCCCCATTTGCTTGTACACATTGTATAGCCGTGGTAACTGCACATTTAAAGATCAATATTGATATGAAAACAGGAGAATATGAAGATAAAGCAAACATAAAAGTGCATAAGCAGAAAAAACAAAAATTTTATAGCTTGCCAAGCACAAGTATCATAGGCATAATGCAGCTAACAATAAATGAGTATTAGGATATAAAAATAATATTTTAATAAGGAATTTATACAAAACCAACTCTTTGCTTTTTAGCACCTCTCTAACTAGTGAATTGACTATGGCTTAAAATTGTTCCAAGTGGATAGAAAATAATAATAGAGGAAATTTCACTTTTTTTTCTTAAAGTTTGGATGAAGACGAACATATGTTCAAAAATCTTTGAGAATTTCTCCAGATTCGAGTATGTTATAACAACTCTGATGTTTCTTACGTTTATCTTTTTAGCAAACAGATAAAACCTAATCATAGTCACATCTATCCAACAACCAAATACCAAATTAGTTGAGTATCTCCCAAGGATTGCAAGGCCATGATGGCCTTAAGTGATATCACAACTAATGCCAAGCATATAACAATCAATTTAACAGACAATAATTCATATAAGAATGCAGCAACCAGAGAAAAGACATAGGCATTCTAGATTTTACCTGGATTAACCACACAACATTCTCACTACATATTGAAGGCCTTTGATTTCACTGGTAATATTTTGAACTCCACAAGAGTTAGAGAATAAGTACTTAAAAGTCAAACAAAGGATATTGCAAACTCAATCCATTTTTGCCATAAAACTGCTAAATTAGATCAAATGTCAATTAAAACTAAAATACAACTTAGAGGATGTTGCATCCAATATAGGCATAGGATTCTTCATACCAAATCAAAGAATAATATTATATTTTATTTACCATCCACTGTACAAAATCCAAGAAAGGTAAGGACATTAATTATAATTTTAAATGCAAATTGCACATCAGAATAATCACTCTTAGCACTTAAAAGAAAGATAATCAACAGGCTAATATATGATTAAAAATTACTTGTTCATATCACAGTCCTCCAATAAAATAAACATAAAAGATTAAAGTTATCAATACCCATGCTAGCAAACTGATTATGATGTAAACATTAACTTACGGGCTATAATGAGTTGTTGTAGGGATTATATGTTTCACTATAATTGATTGAACAATTAATGTATGATCATTAAGTAACCTACAATATTGCACCATAGATGGTACACTTTCATTGCACATAGTCATGACCATGCAAGAATCAATGTCTTCAGCAATATTCGGATCCCAAAAACTACCTTCATTTTTAACAAATTCGGATCCCAAATACAACAAGTCTTTAGTAGTTTCAATCAAATGCCACTATGCTATTGCAATTTATTCTGCATAACATAAAGGATAGATTTTCAATTTAAGTAGAATGAATGAACCATACCTGCAATAAGCTAGGAACTAACCCTGAATAAAAAGATGACTTTCTTTGTCAAAAGGACATAGACATCTAAGTACCGTGAAACGATTATTCCATACACTGTCCACGCAACAGGGCATATCCAGTAGTACCACACCCACCATTTGGGAATTTTCAGAAATTTCAAACCAAGTATGTGATTAATGATTGTCAAATGCTCAAAATTGATTGAGAAGAAAACAATAATTTTAGTAACATACATGCCTTGGAATAAAGAATCCTGAGAAAAGATTGAAGAGTGCATTCTATGCAGCTACAAATATAGCTGCTACTTGCAAGTTCGGCGAGAGAGCAACAATCATCATTCCATAGTATGTGAAGTAAAGGAAAGAAAAGAAGGATATGTAATAGAACCAGAAAAATTTTACTGATGTCCATTCAAAGGCCACCATTGCATACACTATAAGTGTATAATATCACTACAAAAAAACCGCAAATTAGCGACGGATAATTACCTATTTTCCATCGCTAATTTAAATTAGCGACGCCGCATCGGATAGTTTCTAAAAGGGCAGTTGCGAATTTATTAGTGACGGAATTCAAAATCAGTTGCTAATTTAGCGAGGAAAAATTTCATCGCTAATTTTTTTTGTCGCTAATTTATATTCCTAATTAGTTGTCGAATTATAATAATAATATTTCACGACTACATTTTCGTCACTAATTAAAAATTTATTGTAAAATTTAGCGACGAAAAATTTTTCTCTAATTTGGTCACTAATTATTTCTCAAATTATATCTGTTACATATTAGCGACATTTAGCTGTCGCCAATTCGTCGCTAAATTATTGCATAATTAAATTTTTTTATTGTATTTTAAAATTTTAATCCTGATCGCTATTTATTTTTCATCCTGTACATAACAATAATTTTACACATATTTATTCCAAATCAAAATATATTTCAAAATACACAAAATTTGAAAAATATATATTATAATAGTATGTAATTCAACTTTTTTATTAGCTTAGAACAAATTATGAAATGTTGCAAATTACAGAGTACAATTGGATAATTTTTCAAGCATCTTTTCATATACATCAAAACAAATAATATATTTACTGTGAATTCAACTAAAATTTTGTCCTAGTTCCCCATCAACTGAATACTTTGGCATATCAAGGGATACAAAAACAATATATTCAAAAAAAGGAAGCTAATTTCTTTGTGCAAGAGCTACAGCAATGCCGCCA
This sequence comes from Excoecaria agallocha, assembly GCA_037975025.1. NCBI lineage: Eukaryota > Viridiplantae > Streptophyta > Magnoliopsida > Malpighiales > Euphorbiaceae > Excoecaria > Excoecaria agallocha. The sequence continues at coordinate 22,727,589 of CM075820.1, forward strand.
GCAACCACTCGCACAGTTGTTACAGCAATGCCAATGCCAATTATACCATCTGTGAAAAAAATAATAATAATTAGCAGCTCCACCAAAAGATCAACATTATTATTGAGACTGGGTATCTTATATCTTTACCCATGCAAGCAGTTTGATTGCAATCTAACCAAGTATTTTATAAATTAGCATCTCTTAGCATGCTAAATAAAAAAAACATCATTAATTCTAGCATGAAGATAGATAGATGAAAGCACAAAGACATTGGTTTTATCTCTTTGGAAACTGGTTCTATACAGATACAATAAATACTATGATACAAATTATAAGAACAATGCCCTCACAGGGAGACATATAACTAAATCAAACAAATGAACATAGAGATAAAAACCAAAAAATGACAAAGCTATGAGTAAAAAGTATACTCAATTAAAAAGTGTAAAATCTCTAGCATCAGTGTAGACTTATAACTTGATAGATCTTATAAGTTCTTTAAGCATAAAATAAATAAAAATACTGGAAGTTTGCTAAAAGGCAATATGAGGACAAAAGCAACATACCTCTTTTGTCCCAGAAGGACGGTGATTTACTGCAGGACTGGAAGATTGTTCTGGTCCTTTCTGTGAAAACCCTCTCTTAGGCGAATCACTGTGCTCTATAAGGCATCTCTTCTAGCAGCCAGTGGGTTTGTAACTGATAAGTGTCGAGAAATAGCAGCACCTAATAGCATCTACAAATACGGCATTAATGAGATACCAATTAGTAAAGATTCAATATCTTAAAAATGGCAAGATAATTGGACAGAACAAACCTGCAGATTGGAAAAGTCATCCCAAGATGAACATAAAAAAAACAATAGGAGAACGAGACATTTTCATTATTAAGTTTACCAATTAAACAAAGAAACATGATGACCTAATCATAGGTCCACAAAATTCACAGTTAGGACTGTGAGACAGGTAGGCAGTAAGTAACATGACTTGATAGCCTACAATTTGAAATTTATTTGTTTTTTCATTGATACCAAAAGGAATTTCGTAAAAAGAGCAGCAAAATTACAAACATTATCTTTAAGCTTTAGCTAACTAATCTCTAATGGGGTTATTTCTATTTATTGCACTAGTACTTCTCAATAAAAATGGGAACCCTAACTGACAATATCAATGTAACAATTTTCTTTATCAAATTGATTTAGGCTATAAATAACTCTGCACTTTTTTCAATTTCTATAAGCCGTTATGCTAATTGGCATATACTTAGATAAGAACTTAGCAGTTACTATGTTTAATATTTAATTTAACTTTTAGAGGTTTTGTGTTATGTCTTAAAAATTGCTTATCCTAAATAAGACCAATTAGAAAGGGTACAGCCATTACTTTTTAGGCCTTAATTATGTTTACCTTCATAAATTAGTTTCCATCACGTGAAAAAATATATATATATATATATATTGCTAACCTATATGTTAAAATTAGATCAAAACTTGACCAGACACAAACTGAAGGTGCCCATTTTATGACCCAACCAATTTGACTTGCAAATTTTTGAGTGGGTTGGGGGGTAGGGTCATGACATTGAACCATTTTATCTATCTTTGATTTTTACCTAATTAAATAATAAATTAATTTGCTAAAATGTTCGCTATAAACTTATAATTACAGATATTTCTATAAATCTCAACACATCTAAGCATAAATTATAATATTAATACTATATAGCTATTTATTATCGTTGCTTTGTTGTAATTATTATTGTTATGACATAATAATGCTTGGCAACAAAATAATTTTCTTATATGCAATTAAATACCTTCAAAATTTCTTGGCGGTATTGCACACTAATGGTTGGTAGTTGATTCAGTCAATGGTATGGATTCAACAGGTTGTGATTCATCAGAAACATCTCGAGAAGCTTCCTTCTTCAATTTGTGATTATTATATGCAACCACACCAGCAATTGCTGCACACAAATAATAAAATGAACCATATACCAGTTATATATTGAAAGTCATCCCGCAAAGGAGAAGAGTCATCTTTTAGAGCAGCTAAGAATAGTTTTCATCCCCATTTCAAACAACATCCTATAGTTATCTCATGATATGATGGGTAGGAGAAGATTTAATAAAAATTCATGCAATCATCTCTGGTAGTTGGGCTGCAATCAAATTGCTTGATCCAAAAATCAGTACAGTTCAAGTATATGAATTCAGAAAATAAACACCGAGGGACATTCACAAACTTTATAAGAAAACATGAGATATACCAAAGTTTAACAGAACTGGTAGTAAAGCAATTGATAATCAAAATACTCAATTCCAGGCTGTCTATGAATAATAATCTTGTTGATTCAACAATAACATGAAATTAGCACAAAGGGGAAAAATGAAGAAGAAAGTAAACAAGAATAAATATACAATATATTATGACAAGGCAAATATTAGAAACCATAAGTTGCTTTAGGATATTTTCTGGACTTCTAGTAAATTCCACAAGCATAATGGCTATCATGCGATCCAAAAGAAAAGAAAAAAAAAACTTCATTAACAACATTATAAATGAAAATAGTTTGCAGATTTAGCTTATAAAAACAAGGTTTTCATTTTCAATTTAATTTACAAACCAAGATTAATGCCTTAATATATGAATTGTACCCTATCATCCTTGAGAATAGGCATAAAATTTACTCTAAAGCCCTTCCCATTTGACATTTAATTATATCTAAACGAATAATTTTAAATTTGTTCAACATCAAATCCTTTCTATATTAATTAAAAAATTTAAGAGTTGCATTGCAGTAAAAATTAATTGTGGCTTCATATTTTTCGAAAATGCAAAATTGGTGAATGTTAAATACTATTTAATAGTGCACAGAATCCTTAAATCGAATTAAGCAAAATTAATCGTGGCTTCATATTTTTCGGATCACCTGTAAGAACCTTTGCCTGAGTACTCTTCTCAAGAGCCTAGAAAGGAGACAACCTTGTTGGTCAGCCTCCCCAATGGCTTTATAAATATCATCAAGTAGCTCACCATATGAAGACTAATAAAGTAAAGGAGTTAAGCATAAGTTAAAAGATGCGAAAGTTTGATCCAAATCTAGACAAAAATGAGATAAAGGATAATGAGGAATATACATAACCAAGTTGAAGGATATTTTTAAGGTAAATGAATAATTTTGTTAAAGTAATAGACATGATGTACATATTCATGGCATGGAAGGATTGGATGTATCAAAGTGTATATAGCAAGTTTGGTCTTTTAGAATGTATCTAAATGTATCAAGGAATGAAACATTTTTGTAAATACGAAGGCAGACATATATGTTACACTTTTTTTGAGAAAGTAATGTTCTAAATAAAGAGGTATTTAGTACATAGCATACATGATTAATGTTAAAAAGGTTGAACCTAATGGCTAAACTATACGTGTTGGAGGTGGCATCTAGACATATTCGTTGAAGAGTTATTTGGTAAATTATCAGTCAAGTTTATGCATAGTCAGTTACCATGTACAGAACAAAAGACACACAAGCTCAAGCAAATGACATTTACCAGAGAACCTCGACACGCTCAAGAAGAAAACATATCCAAACAAAATTACAGAAGAATAACATTCAGCTTAGTAAATATCATGCCTGTATTTCTTGGAGAACCTCGACACGCTTCCTCACGTTCGGAGACAAACTCTCAAGCATATCTGTATGCTGTCCCGCCAGATTTTATAGCTTATTCTGCAGAAACAAGAAACCCAATCACCAAAATCCTAACTCCTAACATAAGAGTCACTGAAGATGAGTAATCGAACTAAACCCTTCAAATAAAATAGTTTGTTTATCCATTGGAACTCAGATAGCAAATCAAAAGAAGAAAATCAAAACATAAACCCCAAAATGAACTCGAAATGCAAACAATTGAAGTATATATAACCACTAAAAGAAAAGGCAGTTCGCTTTGCTTTCCTTCTATCGACAATCAAATAGATAAGAGGTAATTACTAACCTTGAGACCATTAACAAGCCCTTATCAGTCATCATCGTTAAGAGCTATAAAAAAAAGACAAAGAAACGCAAGATAAGGAGAAATAAAAGCAACCCCTTAAAGATTATAGAAAAACAAGAAAAGGGTCAAGGGTTTTAGAAAGATAAGACTGCACCTGCGGTGAGATCATCCATGGTGAAGTTATCTTTGTCGTTGCTTATGCTGGAATTAAACAGAAAGATAAGAGGCACAAGCTAAAACCCTAGATCGGGGTTGAGAAAGGATGCAGCGAGCAGCAATTCGACAAGCAGGCCGAGGGAACGTCGACAGGCGGCGGGAGGAAATGCCGACAGGCGGCAGGAGGAAATGACGATGGGCGATGGAAGGCCCGATCCCAACCTTCCCTACTCCGCTCCTTTTCCCATCCTATCTCTTTCTTTTTTGTTTTGTCATGCCTCTAATAAAATTTGTGGCCCAAGGGAATGTATCTAGAGGATTCTAAGGTCTCGGGATTTATTATTATTATTATTCAAATGGTTATTATACCTTAATTTATTTTAATTTTTTATTATTAGTGCTTAGATCATAGTTTAATTAAAAATTATTAATATATCAAGTTTGAAATTATATATATTTACTGATCGAATCCTCAATAATAGACCCTCATGAAAAGGTATCAAAATATTGTTCACCTATTAAAATATTTTCAAACAACTCAAAGATTTTGGGCCGTTACACCTAAGATATTTACTCCAATGAATACCTACTAAGTTTTTTTTTTCTTTTTTCATTTTATATAAGGAAATACAAAATAAGTTTTATTCACATGAAACAGGACAGAATATTAACTCCAATTGAATTAAATGCAGTTGTAATCTTGCATATAAGTTCGCAAAAGGAACAGCCAACCAGAACATTAACTCCAGTTGAATTAATCAACTGGCGTGTTTTTACTTTCACTTCAGTTGAATTAATCAACCAGAAAATAATAATAATAATAATAATATATTTTTTATAAATTATATATATATATATAATGAGAAAATCATTAAGTTAATTACGTAATTATTTTTTTTAATCTGACCATAGAATAAAGAAAATGGCGTTGAACCCCTAACTAATGCAATAATTTAAAATTTACTCAAAATTTTAACAAAATAAAAATAAATTATAAATTTTTCATAATCATTTTAAATGAAATAATAAAAATTCTATTATTATTATATAAATATTTATATTTATTATTTTTCATAATATAATTATATAATAATTATAACAATTACTTTATTATTATTATTATTAAAATGTAATTTTTTTTAAATAAATAAGTTTATATTTGGGTATAATTGATAAAGAAATCAATAGAATTCCTAATAATTTAATATTTTATTTAAATTTTATAAAATAAAAATTAATTACAAATTTTTTTATTATTATTTTGAATGAAATAATAAATTTTATATTACTATTTTATAAATATTTATTTTTTTTTAATTTTGAACACGTATATATATAATAATCGTAACAATTAGTTTATTATTATTATTAAAAATATAAATTTTCTAAATAAATAAAATTAAATTTTGATATAATTGATAAAAAATTATTATCAACTTATAAAATAATTTCTAATTTTCTGTTATAAAATAAAATATTTATTTCATATGATCTATATTAAAATTACTTAAAACTATACATAAACCATGGGAGTGAAATTTAAAAATTTATTTTTTAATTTATTTGCGACGGATTACCGACTACATTATTCCTTCGCTAATTGCATTACTGTAACAAATTACAATTAGTGACAGATAATATTCGTCGCTAAACTGTCGCAATAAAAAGCGCTAAATTTTCTGGAACTAATTTCATGAATAAAAAATTATAAAATTTAGCGACGGAAATATTTGTAGCTAATCCGTCGCAAAACATGGCGCATATACTTCCCGCCGATAATTAGCGACAGTTATTTATCCGTCGCTATTTCATCTCAAAAAATAGAAAATATCCTTTTCACGACGAATATAAAACAGTCACGAATCCGTCGTAAAATTTACGACACAAATAGAGCCGTCGCTAATTGGCAGTTTTTATTTTTGTAGTTTACGTCGTCTGAACTAGTACATATGGCAGTTCACTGATAACCTGAAATTCTCATTATTTGTTGTTCAGTAACTAACCAAATAAACCTGACACTAAGTACAATTTGTAGCATTTAAAGCTGCTAAATTAACATGTGCGAGTGCATAAGGCAATGTAGAGTACATCCCGGCTGCTCTTTTGCAATAAAACACTGTTCTTTCGATGGTTACTATTGGTTGTACAGTTGAACAATTGTTGACACCAATAAAAAATACAGCAGTATACATTGCTCCAATAATTACAATGAGATCATTAGCATCACTCCTGAAGATTATGGACTAAAAAGAATATACATGTGCAATGCTTATTTTTTTGTTCAATAAGCATTATACATATACAAAATTCAATTTGATAAATAGAAAAAATGATTGATTCTTTAAAAATAATAATTAAAAAAAACCATCATATGCTTTTATATATTACATCCTTGTGTCGAATGTATATCAGTTACCTGAATGAAGATATTTACATAGACAATGTAAGGAAGAAGCATGACATGTAATAACATTGTTCAGCATGAGTTAAAAAAAGAAATTCCTCAAGGACCTGGACACCAACTTTGAGGTTATGTTAACTAAGCTATTTGCTCAATTCTTCCTGACAATGTTATCAACAGATAACTAATGCATAATACTAAATCTAGTATTTCCTAAAGCGAATTCCATTTATGTAATAAGGTCTTAATTTCCAACTGTTTGTTTTTTTCCTATGCCATAAAAGAAGCTTCTGCATGTTTCCTCTTGTTGAAAGTAATACACCAAATTGCAGCTTAATATTGTAATTTTTGACCAAACAGAAGGTCTCTATCTATGCCTATTGGAAGTTGAAATCCAGCAAGGCTCTGCTTTAAGTCCTATGCAAACACAACAGACATTATTTGATGGCCAAAGTGTGAATAATGATGATGTTCAACTTTTGCTGCCCACAACACGACAAATCTTTGATAAGTTAATTTAGGAACCATAAATCTCCGTATACATATTCCTATCAATCAACTGTTGTTTATTCCAACCAAAGAAAACAAAAATGGTTTGCATTTTGTTATTGAAACTCATATATTGGATGACATTTAAATATTTGTTGGTGGAACAAACAAAGCTTAAGTACTTAGTAAATGCAACTGACACTGAAGATCAATTTTCCTGACCGAGAAATGTAAATGGACTATTGTTCAATATTAAAAGTGATGACTATTTGCTTAATAATGCCTATCTGGCCATGTAGTTATTTAAGCATCTGAGCCATATTCATTGAAGCAAACCGACTACGATGATAATCAAACCTCATATTCTACATTTATGTAAACTACTAAGGGAATTCGCCAGAACAACTCCAACTATCAGTAACTTATCACAAGAACAACCCAAATTATCAGTAACTTACTAACTCCACATGTGCTGCTACAATAAAAGTCAATTGATTACCCATAATTTATTATCTCAATCTAGTTTCTATAGATTATTTTCAGCACATCTTGCTTTACCACTATCAGCAGATGATACCTTTTCAAACATCAAAAGCTTCTAAACAGTAACCCTCTTTATATTTTAATTAGGGACTTAGTACTTAGTCCTCATCTATACCTCAAACATATAAGGTCTTGGAATCTTTTTTACTGCCCAATAGCACTGATATTTTCAATTGGCTACCACTAAACACCTTATCATTTGTCTTCTTCACGTTTCATACAAGAGCATCAACAACATAACATCAATCTGACACCTGGTAAAAGTAAATACTGCAACCTTCTTCAATAGTTTTAGCCCCAGGAAGGACTTTTAAAAGACCTTCTACTTCCAACATCTCCAAAAAAGAAGGATATCGGCCAACATCCTTTCAATTGATAAAGTTCCAAGGATAACTAAACTAGAAACTAGAAAGCAAACAAATTTAATATATGAAGTATCACCTGAACCTCAACCACCACACATTTGTTCACAAGAACCAAAGCTCCTATCTCAATTCTAACCACAAAAGAAACCAATAAACTATTAAATTTAAAAAAAAAAAAAGAAAACTGAAAAACTTATCATCACAATAAACAAGACCTTAACAATAATATACATAATAATTAGCTTTCGTTGCAATAAAGATTCATGTATAAAACTTATATTAGCAATACCTGTTATGTTTACCGTTGCCACACCTTCCTTCAATTATTTTCAAGTCATCTACACAGAGTCCAAATATTATAGCATAAATCTTTAGTCACGTAAACAACTCAGAAGTGAGAGACTGAAAGGAATATTTAAGTTACTTCTCAAAAAGACACATAAAAACAAATGATAATACCTTTTAAGAGTGAGAAGAAGGGTTCTTGAACATGAAGTTCATGAAATGTAGCCTTGAACATCTGACAAATGCAATAACAATTGACAAACAAATGAAAGAAATGCTACGAAAAACATAATCATACTACAATTTCTCCACTTACATTTATCAGCTCAGTTCCATTTTCCAGAATTAAGGTATTCCATTCGTCTTCTTTCAGCTTTAAGGATATATCTTCACCGATAAGTTCCATTCTGTCATATGACTTTGAAAATGACCCAGAAATTATAGATTGGTACAAAACTAAAGGCAGACGCTTGAATAAAGGATAGTGAGGCACTCCTTCGAAAGAGCCTGAAGTATTTATATGAAAATTAATGAATCTCCCTTTGAAGTAAAAGGAGAAAGATTGCAATCACACATTAGATAAAATTTCAAAAATTACTTCTCGATTTTAACTGTAATTGATGATTAAATAAACAATGACACCACTTTTCGATTCAAAAATCAAACTAGGAATGGCGGGAGATGATAAATTACCAGTATCGCAGCTAGGAGGAAGCAAAATGGTGGCGTTATCAGCTCTGAAAAGATTGGAGCAGAAATCCTTGGAAAGGGATAAATCGAAATCTAGGGTTTCATTAAGATGAGAATGGAGAGTGAATTTCAGCAGTGAGAGGGAAAGAGAAAGATAGTGGCGTCGGCGGCTGCTCCGGCAGGAGGACGGCGATAATACTCCAGATGGCGGTGAACGAACAGAAGAGGAGAAGGGAGAGGAGGTAGAAGGAGAGAGAGGGCGGCGGTGGGAGTCTTTGGGGAAAAGAACTCGTTGGTTCCTTAGAAAGGGAGAAAATTAGGCTAAAGCCAAAACTACGTAGTTTTGGCTAACTTCTCTTTTGGTCCTTCAAACTTTTACACCGCTTACAATTTAGCCCAATTTTTTCTTTTTTTTTATACAATTAGACCCTTAATCTAAGAATAATTCAACACAATTTTTAATATTTATTTACTAAAAATATGTATTATAATAATATTTTAAAAGGTTATATATCATAATATTTATAAATTACAAAAATATTGATAAATATAAGTGTAAAATTTAAAATAAAATTTATAACATGTATATAGACCATTAGTAAACGGTGAACCGCAGTAAATTTAAATTTTTTATTCAGTTAACTTAAATATATGTTCGATTTTGAATTGATTTTTTGAGTAACCAAAATTTTGATTTTTTCTGCTTACCCCTAATACCAATAATATATTACGTATTATAATGGAAAAACTTTCAGTAACTCATTTATATTACTATTTTATAAATATTTATTTTTATTAATTTTGAACACGCAAATATATAATAATCTTAACAATTAGTTTATTATTATTATTAAGAATATAAATTTTCTAAATAAATAACTTTAGATTTTGGTATAATTGATAAAAAATTATTATCAACTTATAAAATAATTTATAATTTTCTGTTACAAAATAAAATATTCATTTCATATGATCTATATTAAAATTACTTGAAACTATACATAAATCATGTGAGTGAAATTAAAAAAATTATTTTTTAATTTATTTGTGACGGAGCGACTAAATATATCCGTCGCTAATTGTTTAACTGTAACGAATTACTATTAGGGACAGACCAATTAATGCCGCTAAACCGTCGCAAAAATGGCGTTATATTTTCCCTCCAAAATTAGCGACTAAAATATTCGTCGCTAAATTTTTTGGAACTAATTTCATGAATAAAAAATTATAAAATTTAGCGGCGAAAATATTTATCGCTAATTCCTTCGCAAAAAATGGCGCATATACTTTTCGCCAATAATTAGCGACTGTTTATTCATTTCGTCACTATTTCATCGCAAAAAAATAGAAAATATCTCCCCCACGACAGAATTTTAAAACAGTTGCGAATTCGTCGTAAAATTTGCGACGAAAATAATGTTGTCGTTAATTTTAGTTGCTGATTGACAGTTTTTTTGTAGTGTCTGCTGCAACTAAATAAGCAGTTCACATTGTTCTTCTATTTTCAATAAAATTAAAAAGTTTGATGTTAACCAATGATCGAAAGTTGAGCAGTGGCAGTGGCTTCTGGTAGTGAAATGAAGGCGAGAGAAAGGAGAGTGGGAGTTGAAGAAAAGTGAAAGAACTACTTGAGAGAAACTCTTTAATGAGAGAATGACAAAATAGAAAGCATATATATAAAAAGGGGTATTTTTGAAAGTCAACAATGTAAAAATATAAAAATGATAACGTGTAAAAATAATGGAGCATTTTTAAAACAAAACAAAAAACGTGGGTATTTCGCGTAATTTCTTATATATATATATGTGTATGTGTGTGTGTGAAATACACCAATTAGTTGTCCAGGTCGGCAGGTCAGTAACAGCTAAAAGTGTGTGTGTGTGTCACGTGTTTTCTATTGTATGCTGATGTGGTCTCTTGTTGTAGAGGTAGTTATCAACTTTACCTTTGTATATAAAGAACTGTTGTTTTACTTTCTTCGATAATAAAAAAAATAGAGATACATTTTTCCCTTTCTTGAAGCTCTAGTTTTCTTCTCTCAAAGCTCCGTTAATGGAGTTTTTTCTTCATGTTATCAGAGCAGGTTTACACACTAGTTATTGATAGTATCTAGATCTTTGTTTTTTGAATATGGTGGAAGATCCAAGAGGATTGGTTTCGCAAACTGATGTTAGCTTAGTAACGAGATATAACAGTGATGGAGATGCTTTGTATCTGTAAAATTAAGATCATCCATGGATGAGTCTAGTCACTACCCTTCTCAATGGAAACAACTACTTATCATGGAGCAGAGCAATGAAGATAGCGTTAAGAGCTAAAGTAAAATTAGGTTTCATTGATGGAAGATGCAAGAAACCAGAGGAGACTTCCTTAGAATATGATCACTGGTGCAGAGTTGATTGTATGGTAACGTTGTGAATTTTGAACTCTATTTCAAAGGAAATCGTTGAGGCTTTTTTATATACAGATACTGCAAAGGATCTTTGAAAGGAACTAGAAGCGAGATTTGGTGAATGCAATGGCCCACTCCTATATTAGATCAAGAGAGAAATATGTTCAATCTCTCAAGGAAATATGTCCGTAATGAAGTATTTCACAAAGCTCAAACAGCTTTGGGATGAGATATGTTGTTTGGCACCTCTTTCAAAATGTAGTTGTGGAGCTTCAAGGCAAATGGAAAATCTAGATTCTAATGACAAATTGATGCAGTTTCTCATGGGTTTAGATGATGTCTATGAAGCAATTAGAAATCAAATTCTTGTCATGGATCCATTGCCAAGTGTTGATAAAGTCTATTCAATGGTTTTGAGAGTCAAAAAACAAAGAGAAGTAAATGTGAGTTTTGCAGAAGGGACTGAAAATGTGTTAATGATAAATTCTCACATGAATCAAGGGGCAAAGGTAGCAGTTAAGGAGAACAAAAAGAAACAGATTAATAATGATGTTTTTGTATTGTGAATTTTGTAAAATAAAAAGGCATAAGAAAGATACATGTTTTAAAATTCATGGCTATCCCGAATGTTTTAAAGGTGCAAGGGATAAGAAGTTACGAGGAAAGGGAAAATTTACTGCAGATATGGTTGAATCTCTTCTTGATTATCAAGGAGTTGCTAATACTAGCTGGAAAGAAGATATGGCTATTTTGATTCAACAAGGAATAGAGAGTTTCTTGAAAGGAAAATGAAGTATTGCTGAGAATGCAATTAATTTTGCTCATTTTAAAAATTTCGCAGGTAGCACTCTGAATCTTGGCTTAAGTTCTCTTGATTTTATTGCACATGGTTCTTGGATAATTGACACAGGTGCTTCTAATCACATGTGTACTCAACTACACCTTATTTCACATCCAAAACCTGTAGAAAAATGCACACCTGTTCACTTACCTGATGGAAGAATTAAATATGTAATTCATATAGGAGATGCTAAGTTGAATGACAAATTAGTCTTAACTTCTTCACTGTATATCCCTTCATTCAAATACAATCTTCTGTCAGTAAACAAACGAACCCTTACCGCATAAATAAAATTCATTTTTCTTGAAAATTTTTGTGTTCTGTAGGACCGTGTGAGTGATCAAATCTTAGCAGTTGGAAAGGTTGTAGTTGGATTGTACATATTAGATCATAATTCTTTTAATCAGGATGTCATTTGTAAGGTTTCTAAACAAGTGTCTAAATCTCAAAATAAGCTAGCTCATTATTTTCAAGTTAGTTCCTCTAATTTGTGGCACCAAAGATTGGGCCATCCTTCTTCTATTTTATCCAAACAATTGAATGCTCAAACAAATGAAATGGACATTTCTATTTTTGATCAGCCTTGTGATGTTTGTCATGAATCTAAACAAGCATGACTTGCATTTCCTATGAGCACAATTAGTTCCAAAAATAGTTTTGAATTGTTACGCATGGATTTATGGGGCCCATATAAACAAGCATCTCTAAGTGGAGCACATTATTTTTTAACCATAGTCGATGACTACAGTAAGAGCACATGGACTTATTTACTGAAATGTAAAAGCCAAACTTCTTCAATCATACAAACCTTCATTCAATTAATACACACCTAATTTCAACTCCCTGTTAAATTCATTCGAACTGACAATAGCACTGAATTCACAAATTCAATTTGTCAGTGTTTGTTCTCTAATCTAGGCATCATTTATCAGAAAACCTGTGTTTATACTCCTCAACAAAATGGGATTGTATAAAGGAAACACCGACACCTGTTACAAGTAACTAGAGCCATTATTTTTCAATCTTATTTACCAAAATCTTTTTGGGGGGAAATTATTCTAACTGCCACCTATATCATCAATAGACTTCCTTTATCCATTGTTAATTGGCGTGCTCCTTTTGAGATTTTGTATCATAAGAAACCCAACTACCAATCCATGAAAATTTTTGGATGCTTGTGCTATGCATCTAATACTTCGCCACATAAAGACAAGCTTGATCCATGTGCATTTAAGTCTGTTTTTATTGGATATCCACCTTGTCAAAAGGCTTATAAACTGTATAATCTTCACACTTACAAAGTCTTCACTTCTCGAGATGTCATTTTTTATGAGCATGTTTTCCCTTTCAAAAATGTTTCTCCCACTAGTTCTCCTTCCCTTCCTATTCCTCTATTAAATTGATGATTTTTCTAATCATAATAATTTGTCATCACCCAATCATATTCCTACTTCGATGTCACTTCTTTTCCTTCTTCTTCACCTCTACAAACTGCAGAAATGCAACCTGTCCGTGTTGTTCCTATTCAAAAAAGTCTCAAAAACAAACAAAAACCAGTTTGGTTAAATGTTTTGTGTCTAATAGTGTACAGCCTACTGCTATTATACCTTTTGACAAACCTTTAAAAAAACCATCACTTTACACTCCACATACCTTTCCTTTTAATATTTCCCCTCATATTACTCCCTACTACATATCATTCTTAGCAAATATTTCAAGTATTAAAGAACCATGTTTTTATAATCAAGCTAGAACTGACTCCAATTGGATGAAGGCTATGCAAGATGAGCTACGGGCTTTAGAAGTTAACAAAATATGGGACCTTGTTGCATTACCTCCAGGCAAAAGAGTTATTAGCTCTAAATGGGTTTATAAACTCAAGTTTAATCCGGATGGTAGTGTGCAGCGGTACAAAGCACGTTTAGTAGCTAAGGGATACAACCAAATAGAGGGGATAGATTATACAGAGAGTTTTTCTCCTATTGCTAAAATAGTAACTATCCAAATTTTGCTTGTTGTAATTGTTGCAATGAAATGGCCGCTGCATCAATTGGATATAAACAATGCCTTCCTTCATGGTTACCACTACAAAAAAAAATAGATTTTACCGACGGATTTTACAGACGGACTTATATTCCATCAGTAAAAGTAATATATTACCGACGGATTACCGACCAAACTTATAATTTGTAGGTAAAAAAATCAATTTGATAAATGACGACATTTTTACCGACGGAAATGATAATTCGTCAGTAATATTGGCGGTTAATGTTGGTGCCCATTGTTGGCAACCGATTTACCGAGGGTGATTTTCGTCGGTAAATAAAATTTTCAATTAATTGATGTAGCGACGGAAATTCCGTCGGTAATACAAGCATTTTTTATTTGCCTACAGATTTTGTGACGGATTTATACTCCGTCGGTAAGTAAATGGGGAAAATTTTTAGGTCCGAGGGTTTTGGTTTTAGCTACGGTTTATTTCGTCGGTAAGCCATCGGTAATTATTAATAAATTTTTATATTTAAAATTAATAAAATATATTATAAAACAATTTAAGGCAAAATAATCCCCATTTGTCTTAGTTCTTTTTTTCATAAACAGCCGCTCCAACACCCATCCTCAACCCCCTCATCCACTTATCATCTCGTCCTATAATTTCTCACTCTCGCCGGTGAACGGCGGTCCGATCTTCCTCTCTCCTCGTTTGTTTCAGTCACCATCTCCATCCTCGGCCTCTATTTTGGTCTCTTTCGTTGGCATATCTTTGGCGTATACAAGCCATCGTTTTCCCTTTCCTAACGTTTTCCCTCTCCTGCCTTCTCCTGCTTTCTCTCTTTTTCGGTTTCCTAGCTCAGTGGCCATCATGGAGGCTCTGCTCAGGTGGCCATCGTCGACGACAATACAGGAGCTATTGGTGCAGATCTTTGAGAGGAAGAAGAGAATAATCGAGCAAGTCAAGCATTAGCCGACCTCAAAAACAACAACTCAAAATAATAAAAGGTAATATAAAATTATTGTCTCTATCAAATCTGGCTGCATTGAGAAGATGGATTAAAAAAATATATAGAAATCTTGACTCTAGGTAGCGATGTGGGGTTCACTAAGAGATATTTGGTTGATGAAGGATTTTTTTTTTGATACGCATGTCAATTAGCAATCAGAGTAAAGAATAATAAGGAAAACCAACACATTCAAATTTCTATTCTCTGCACCAATATCATGCTTCAACGTGTAAGCTTAGAAGGAGCTTTGACAACCGCATAGTCTCCGATAGGACTTGAATGTTGGGGAGTTCAAAATTACACTAATTACTCCAGTCAAACTAATAGAAAATAATGATAATATGCTTTAACATCAAAATTAGCATAATTCCTCTTTTAAGCTATGCCCACATCCGAAATCAGGCAAAAGAGTGAATATCTTGCCTGAAGCCAGCCTACGCAATTAATTGTCAGTTCCAATTTGCAGCTTACCATAAGAACTGTCTAGTTCTGTATGTGATTTAATTTAGACCCGTTTGTTGCAATGCAAATGGATATTCAAAGCAAGGTCCTACTGAGCGTGATCACAATTTGATTTTAAATATGTTGTTTAATTATTATAAATTTTTATTTTTATTTCTCAAAAGTTCACTTTCAGTACAATTTAGTGCTTAATTTCAAACAAGTTAAGCATGTTGTTTAATTATTATAAATTTTTATTTTTATTTCTCAAAAGTTCACTTTCAGTACAATTTTTCAAAGATTGTGATTAAAAATTTCTAATTTTTCACATTTTTGTGAACTTTTACAAATAAAAAATGATACATTATTAGAGAAATCAATACATAATTTGTTATGCTTTCATGTTTCAAATAAAACAAAACAAAAAAAACTTTAGATTCCATTTTGTGTTTGTATCTTTAAATACAAAATTGGCCGTATGACATTCAAAGATGCCTTATATTATGTAGCATTTTGTGGCATGGGTTTCCTTTTTTTCTGTTTGGTGCTCAATTTGTTGGATGATTATATGCAATATTGTATTACATATGCCTTCTATTCTTCTTTACAACACAACCACAAAACCCCTGGCCCACCATTTTTCCCATTAATCTTAAATTATTGATCTTTCTCATTTTTAACCTCATTATTGTTCTATTGCTTTTTTGTTCGTTTTGTTCAATATCTTAAAATAAGCATGGGGCTTTATTTTATTGTTTTCCATTAATCTTAAATTTGTTAAAAAAAAGTTAGACAAATATTTTCAATTAATTATTGGTTTGAAATCAGAATTTTAATAACAATGATGAAATTATAAAGCCATCATTTTCTTAGATGACATGGCAACTAGTAGACTCGGGCTGGAAACTTGCTAAAATAAAAATTTATTTCCAATACAACTAGCATAATTGTTACAATGATAGACATAAAAAGAATTGAATCTAAAAGTAGAGAATTCCAGAGTTTTTGCTTGCTATGCAAGGGTAATAGGGTTTGCAGCATATTTTATTTATAGCATATGGTTATTAATGTTTTTCCAACTAGCTTTTTTTAAATTACTTTTTGAATTCTTTTTTTATGTCAATTATTATATAACGTTGTAGGCAATGTGATGTAATTAACAAATATATTTAATGTGATTGTATTTTTGTTACACATTGTTTAATTGGTAGGCGAGGTTATGATGAGTAAAATTTCCTATGCTGCAGATGGCTCAAGAGATTGAGTCTGAAGCAAAGTTCCAGAAAGATTTCTTGTATCAGCTGGTAGGATTCTGACTTTCATACATGAATATGGGGTAAGTAGTGCAAGAGAGTGAATTTCTCTCTTATCTTGTTTTGATTCAATTGTTAGCATGGAAGCGGAGGTGATTGTAGTTCTTTCAGTCCCTTCCTCATTCAAGGTTTCACTTTAGAGTGATTTTTTCCCCTGCATTTCATCCCATTCTTTATTTATTTAGATTAAATTCAACAATTTTCTTGTCATTAATAGTTAACTTTTCCATCCTCTCCCACCTATTAATTGTTTTTGGTTCAGATTCATAGGAGTGTAAAAAATTCCCCATTCTCTTTATTTCCAAATGTTTCTTGAAACTTCACTCTCTCCTCCTCTTACATGATTTTGTAGCATAAGGGATAGGGGGTTGGAGAGAGATCACCATGCTGCTAACAGCCCTATGTCTGCGAGGCATATTTGTGTTTTGCATTGGTTGTCAATTGTATATTTAAATTTTACCAAATAGCAGACCGATGCACTTGAAATGATACTGCAAATTTTACCAAACAGAAGAAACCATACCAATATGTTTTCGTGTCATGTTTTCCAGGTGCAGAGTCAGATACATAAAGCTGGTTATTATGTTGATGTGGACTTAACAGACAGAAAGATTCAAAAAAAGGTAATTACTTTTATCTTAGCAGCAATTTAGCATAGGAAGATCATTTTTATGCCATATCCTCTTATAGATCTTTTTCTTATATATTCATTATTGAGTTCTTTATTACTAATATCCAGCCTCAGTGAAGCAAGTGCTATACCAAAAAAAAAAGTTCAATATGGTGACAGCATAATTTAATTCCTGTCAGAAGAGAAGGTGCTTGTGAAAAAAAAATGTAGGAGCTTGATGCTTATGTCAATAGTTTATTAAAGAATCAATAGTTTTTGACTTAAAAGATTATAGGATTCATTGACAGAGGTTTTGATTGTCACATATAGCAGCTGATCATGCTCCTTTCAGTCGTAGAGCAGCTCATATTCTGGATGATACTAGTGGTTGAAATTGCTATAGCTTTGTTTATGAACGTATCTGGATGGAATACGAGTCTTATGGGTAAACCATCAAAAGTTAGTAGAACTGCACAAAAAGCTTTTGGAATTTGCCGAATTAAATGAATAGAGAATCAAGATGTTGTATTATTTTTTTATGCTGCTACTAATCTCTTAATCTGTGAAGCATTTATAATCATAGGTCTTTCTTCTTTTATCCACATATGATTAACCTGGAATTTATGTGCCTTTAACTAGTTTTTAGGATTTCTTCTCGTCTATATTAAGTTCTAGAAGTTTACAATTGTAACTAAATTAACACGAACATGCTGTTGTTTGTGTCATGATACCTGTGGCTTCATACAGGTACGGAAAGCTCAGTTGGCACAGTACAATTTTATATTGGTGGTTGGAGAAGAGGAAGCCAAAACTGGACAGGTACATTCTAGCAGTATTTGTGTATTTCGTTGCTCACTAGAATGAATGATTGGAAAGTAAGGGTTTTCTAAAACTAGTATAAAGGCTGGTGCACCTTTTGCTGCATCGACCTAAATATATTCATCTGACAACTTACTTATTAATATGTGAAATATATTTTAGAAATTTAATTTAGTTGAGATACCTTATGATCTTGGATTAGCCTCATACTCTAATGTGAAGTTCATATATCTTGACTTGCTTCTGAGAAAACGAAAGAAAACTTGTATCCTTTTTTTCTTTTGATGTGCTTGTTTGGGTTTGCGAGAGAAGGGTTGTGAGAAAAATCAATTCTAATATGTTTATTTAATTTCCAGGTGAAGTGTTCGTGTGATGGGGCTGGTGATGTTGTCAAGTGATGATAAAATTTTACATTATCCAGTCATTTTTGAAATAGTTAATCATTTGAGCCCTTGTATTAGTTAAGTAATTGAAATGTTATAACATATAACAGATATTTTTTTTTTCTTTTTTGGTTTTTGTGGTTGTTTTTCATTTTAATGTATATATTGATTTTGTTATATAATAAAATTATTAATTGATATATACCTTCAATTTAAAATTTAGACTGTTTGTATTGAAGTCATTGTGTTTTGTAAAGGGGAATATATAATTGAAAAAATAAATAATAAATTATTTTTACCGACAAAATACTGACGGATATATCTATCGCTGTTTTTTAAAATAAAATAATATTTTGTATTAATTAAATTTATCGACGGATTACCGACGGATATCTGTCGGTAAAAAGTCAAACCGATGAAATATCCGATCGATTTTTTAACAACACTACCGACGGAATATTTTTATATTTCTGTCAGTAAAATCCATCGGTAACTCTTACCGACGGATTGTTCCGTCGGTAATTTGGTACCTATGAGCGTTTTACGGACTGAATAATTCCGTCGGTAATCCATAAAAAACCGTCGGTAAGGCCTTTTCCGTCGGTAAAATGCCCTATTCTGTCGGTAAAAATCCGTCGGTAAAATCAATTTTTTTTGTAGTGTACACAGATGAAGAATTATACATGTTGCCTCCAGATGGTTATGATAAAGCAGGTCCTCATCAAGTGTGTAAGCTCAAAAGATCTCTGTATGGGTTGAAATAGGCCTCAAGACAGTGGAATCACGAATTTACGTCTAAATTATAGAGTATAGGTTTCATCCAATCTCATCATGATCCTTGCTTATTTGTTAAAGTTTTATCTGCTAGTTATGTTGCACTTACTGTTTATGTGGATGATGTTCTCATTATTGGTCCAACCGAAAAGGATATACAAGTGGTGAAAGATTTTTACATCATCAATTTACTATCAAAGACCTTGGTCCAGTTAAATTCTTATTGGGTCTCGAATTGGCAAGATCACATACTAGTATCTATGTCAATCAACACAAGTATATTCTTGATATACTTGACGATGTTGGATTAATGGGATCAAAGTGCACAGACACACCATTGTCAAGGGCCTGCAAACTTGATGATGATTCTTCTCCTCTCCTTGCTGATCTTGATAAATTCAGAAGGCTGATTGGTAGGCTCTTGTATCTCAGTTTTACTCACCCTAATATAGCTCATGCTACTCAACAACTTAGTCAGTTTGTCAAACATCCGACTGAATAGCATTGGATAGTGGCTTTGCATGTTCTTCAATTTTTGAAATCCTCTTCATCTAAAGGATTATTTTTCCCGGCCAACAATGAGTTTCTTCTTCGTGGTTATTGTGATGTTGACTGGGTAGCTTGTCTTTTTAGTCGCCGATCTCTTATCAGTTATTGTATTTTCTTAGGAAATGCTCTTATTTCCTGAAAAACTAAAAAGCAAACCACTGTTTCTCGTTCTTCTGCAAAGAATGAGTATCGTAGTATATCTACTACTGTTTGTGAATTACAATGGATTCACTATGTCTTAAAAGATCTCAACCTGCACATTCCTTTTCCTATATATTCCTCTTCATTGCGATAATCAAGCTGCTCTCCATATCACTGCTAATCTGGTGTTTCATGAACGGACTAAGCACTTGGAGATTGATTGCCATTTAGTCCGAGACAAGTATAAATAAGACTTCGTTCAACCTTGTTACATTTCTTCTAGGCAGCAGCCAGCCGGTCTCTTCACTAAGGTGTTATCTGCTCCTCTCTTTGTTCACCTATTGTTCAAGTTGGGCTTATGTGATTGGCATCAAGTTCCACTTTGAGGGGAGGGAGGGGGGATGTAGAATATACTAATTAGTTGTCCAGGTCAACAGGACAGTAACAGCTAAAAGTGCGCGTGTGCGTCATGTGTTTTCTATTGTATGCTGATGTGGTTTCTTGTTGTAGAGGTAGTTATCAACTTTACCTTTGTATATAAAGAATTGTTGTTTTACTTTCTTCAATAATAAAAAATAGAGATACATTTTTCTCTTTCTTAAAGCTCTGGTTTGCTCCGTTAATGGAGTTTTTTCTTCAAAATATATATATATATATATATATGATTAAATCACCTTAATTATCTCTCTAATGTATCCTTTTTTTTATCAATACTATCTTCTTTTTTTTAATTAAATATATGATTAAATCTACTAGTCATTTTAACTTCAATAGTAGGATTATGACGCTAACTTTAGCTTTTTAATAATATTTTCTTCACCGGAAATAAGATGATTAAACTAAGAACGAGACATTGAATTATACCTTACAAAAAAAAAAAAAACGCAAAAGGAAAAAGATAATAAGCGAGTTCAACGATTTAAATTGATTAAACTAAAAGTGGGGGCCAAGTTGTATCCCATTATAAATAAAACAAAGAGGTCAAGGAAAATAATTTCTGGGAAAAGCAATGTTTTCATAATTTTCTCGTAAATCGATTCGGTCTACCAACTGAATCAAAAGTCAATTGATTGGATCGGATCGACTCGAAATTTTTACTTTTTATTAAATATAATTATTTATAAAAAAATAAAAATATAATATGTCAAAATACATTGAAAAAATTATTAATTAGTAAATATCAATATAAAAATATTAAGACCAATAAAATTAGTTGTATTTCTAAAATTATTTGTATGTTATTTATATATCAATTGCAACATGGTGATGCTTAATTAGTTAACATTTATTGTCCTTGGATGATGCTTATCAATATCTAATTGCAGCTCCATTAACATGCAATTTAAGCAATCAAAACTTAATTCAATTTCTTATCAGCTTTTTATTCTTTAGAAATTAATTATATGTTTAAAGATTTCTATCGTTTCAAAATTTTCAATCATAATTACCAATTCATTAGTTGTAATTACTATGAAAGGATTTTTCGATCTATATAATAAACTCTTATATATATAAAATAATAATTAAAAAAATTATCTACTGTTACGATCAAATATAAAAAATTTTTATGGTGATTCAATTCTACATTTAAATATATATTATAGATACTGTTTTTGTATATTTTGCATATATATAATAATTTGTTATGTATTTAGTTAAAAGAACACATTATAGGATCTTTAAATTTTATATTTTTAATTATAGCACTGTATTTTTTGAGAATTTAGGAATTAATTTCTTAAAATGCAAAATTTTTTGATTGAACCGGAATTCGGTCCGAGTCATCAAGTTCCGGTTCAACCCGATTTTTTTCGAGTCAATCCGAATTTTTATCCTTTTCAATTTTCATGTTAAATCGACTTAAATTACTTATCAAGTTACGGTTCAATCGGTCCGACCGTCTAAGTCAACCCGAATGTAACAACCATGGGAAAAAGAGTATAGATTTAAAGAAAAGAGAGAAATATTTTAATTTAGGATACAGAACCAAGATAAAGTGACAGCACCAAAAAAAAAAACAAAAGACAAAGCGCTCTGTCCCTGGTCACATGACAGCTAACAGTAATTGCATCCGCTCTTATATGTCTTTTTCCACCCGACGACTTTAGAGCCATTCCAAATTTTGTGGACTGAAATATATTTCTGTGAATTAAATATTCACCAACTAGTACTATTAAAATGAAATCTTCCACTTTCGACCCAAAAAAAAAAGCTAGCTCTACCTTGCTTCTTGACGTTGCGTCAGTTATCAAATCAATTAATTAATTCATCACTGAATTTTAATACAATTATATTAATTTTTGTATTAAAATTATACGATTTCACAGTTCAATTTTTCTTTTTGAATTTTTTTGTAAATAAAATAATAATAATAATAATATTTTGTAGGTAGCCTTGAACTTTTTCTTTCCTTTCGGCTGCTTTAACCTGTAATAAATTAATACCTCCTCCTGTTCAGCACTACAATATCCACCTGAGAGGCTCTCTCACATATATACATATTAAATTAATTTCCTCACCGACGAACAATAAATTAAGAAAAGAATTTTATTTTTTCAAAAAAAAAAACAACTTTTTTTATAATGGTAAGCACATGTGTGAAGTGGAACAGTATAAACGGCATAGGATTTGAATCTGTATATATATATAAATATATATACACACACGAAAAAGCCTTGTTGCTCTGCATGGCTGTGTTGCCTTATAATTAGCTTACCATATAATTAATGGCTCATTTGGATTTGCCAAGAAGAGATATAGTTATGAATACAGTAAATTGCTTCTATTATTTATTTATTTTTTAAAATATTTTTAAAAAATAATTGAAAATAAATTAAAGTAAAAATTTCATCTCTTTTCTCCGCATTTCCTCCGTCAAAGTAAATCTATTTTCTATTGTAATTTATACCATCCAAACAAAAAGCTTAAGCTTTCCGAGTTGAAGCTATGATGATCCAAAATTGATCTCAAGTACAATAAGAATTATATAAAAAGAAAATGATCCAGATAGATAACGAAGTGATTAATGGGAAAATAATGAATAAAAATGGAGATAAAAGACAAAAAGAGAGAGAGAGAGAGAGAGACAAGGGGCCAATAATAAATGACGAGAGAAAACTAGAAGTAGATGGCCTTTCCATGCACCCAAACATCAATAGAAATTGGAAAGTAGCAAAGTTTTTGAAAATAGATAGGGGTCAAGCTAGCGGTTGCCTTGGCTCACCGCAAGTGCTGTGGCCACCCGGCTCTCCGGACGCCGCGGCGGCTATATTATCAGCCTTTTCTGTCTTTTGGTTCCCACTTTTACTATTACTTTTCTTATTTATTTTCTATTCTCCTCGTGTTTTTGTCCTCTACTGATGGATAGCGGACCAGCGGTAGAGCTGGTTTTTCGGGTCCTCATCTATGTTTCTTGTTATTTTTATGACGCACTATTCTTTTTGTTTTATTTTCTACCTTATTTATATACATATATTAATAAAACTTTAGTATTGGGAGACGTCAACTGCCACTTACTAGGTTATTTTATTTTCTTAGTACGTTACCTAGTTACGTGTCAACTGTCACTTTGTTAGAGTTTTTCATGTCCATCTGCTTAAATTCAATTAGAACTTAATCGGATTAATATAAAGCTGAAATTATTAGTGTTAATTTTTTTTTTCATTCATAATATATACTTGAATCGGGGATTTTGCTGAAAAAATAAGTGTTGAACCGACAATAAGTTGTTTATTTATAATTTAATAAAATTGAAAACATGTAAGAAATATATAAGTTTTTTAGGTCCTTAAATTACCGTTATATATGAAACTAATCGTGAAAACTACTACATGCTTTTTTCATCACAATTAATATATATTTAATAAATATTATTTATGGATATTTGTTTTTTCGGTGAACTAATTATATTTTTATTTTAATAACTAAGTACTACTATTAATGCGTTATAATAAAAATTACTAAAAATTTGAAAAGAATACTATTTTTTTACAATTAAAAATGCATGTTGTCAAACTAATTATATTTACTATAAAAATTGATCCGTATACCGCATTGAATAATTGTAATTGTTGAATACAGGATATTCATAGTTTAGAATTCAAATTTAATTTTGTTATATATATATATATATATATATATATATATATATATATATATATATATATATATATATATATATATATATATATATATATATATATATATATATATATATATATATATATATATATATATATATATATTACAAGTGACAACCTGTTTAGAAAAACATTTGATAATTTCATTGCTTTCATAAGTGACATCACATCGATCTCTCTTTGTTTTGCTACGAAGAAACTTATCATCATCATCATCATATTATTATTATTATTATTATTATTATTATTATTATTATTATTATTATTATTATTATTATTATTATTATTATTATTATTATTATTATTATTATTATTATAACGCTCACTTCATTATTATTTTATTTTATTGTCTAATTACCTTAATTTTGGCGATGTCAATAAAAATAAAATTAAACATTACGTAATATATATGGATGTAAAAGTACAATGGTTATATTCATCGGGGAAATTGTTTCATTACTAGTTAAATTTAAACGTACCTGTTCTAGCTAGAGCAACACCACCCTGAACTTGCACTATTACTAAATCATAAGTATTTTATTTATCGATTGAAGAATCTCTAAACATCATTATATCAAGAAAAATTGTTGCAGTTTGAATAATTATTAGTTTATCAGTCTTGGTATAGGATAAAAATGGTCAACATATCTCTGGTAGAAAAAAAAAAAAGGTAGGCCGATAATATATCTTTTGAAATTTCAACAGAATTGCATTATTGTCATGGAAAAATCTTGTATTTTTGCTCTACTTAGAAAATGATCTCACTTAGTATAGTAGGTACGTTGCGACTTTGTGTCCATGAAAAAAAGCCACATACCCTATTATAGCCTTTAGCTCCAGTTTCAACATTATTGTTACTATTGTATATAAACTCGTGACATAATAATAATAATAATAATAATAATAATAATAATAATAATAATAATAATAATAATGATGATGATGATGATGATGATGGTGGTGGTGGTGGTGGCTTGTCCATCACATTCTAACCTTATCTCTCTATGCTTTCAAGGAAAAGGCAAATGAGAAAGACATGAAAAATGGAAGGAAGAGAAGTAGTTTACGTTTAAGTACAAAGAGCATTTGTACGCGCATACTTATTTGTCTACAAACTTTTCCACATGCTAGAGAACTTAATTCTCTATAACTTTACAATGCAAGAAAAGAAAAAGAGAAGTAACAATTGGTCACAATTTATTTAATAAAGAAAAAGAAATACCAACACATTTTATATACAAAACTCTAATCTTATATATATATATATATATATATATATATATATATATATATATATATATATATATATATATATATATATATTATCTAGAACACTAACAAGGAGTCCTTGATATCATAATTCATCTTCTCCAAATTAGGCTGGACAGCAAACTGAATCATAGGTGGGGGACCACAAGCCAAAGCCAGAACATCGTGTGATCCGAGAGGCACATGCTCCCTCAGGATACTTTCCGTGATCAACCCCACACTGTATTCCCACCCTTCCTTTATAGATTCTTGAACCACATACCATACTTTCAATCTCTCGGGGTGCTCCTTAGCCCAATCATCAAGCTCATCTCTTAACAAAATATCATCTTCAGTACGATTCGCATACACCACATGCATCTCCGTATCATCCTCTGGATCTTTCAATATGGCTTGAATCACCTGATATATCGGAGTTATTCCGGTCCCACCCGCCAACATGGTTAGCTTCTTGGCGAACTTCGGCTTCCCGTGGACCATGAAATTACCTTTCCCCATGTACTCAATGTGACCTAATGGACCCTTCACGTCTATCACAGACCCGAGTGGCAGTGTGTCAAGGTATTGTGACATTAGCCCTCCATTCGGAAACTTTGGGTGGACCCCCTTGAAATAAACCTTGATCACCAGATCAAAATATCCAATGGCTTCGATTCCGCTTGTTGGCGTGTAAGCTCTCATGCACAGCTTATCGTCAATGGTGGCGCATAAGAAAATGTGTTTCCCCACTGGTAAACCTAGAACTTGATCTTCGCTTGGCAATGCAAATCGAAACAGCCTTACATCGTGTGAAAGTGACTCATTCTTCACTAGCTTGCAAGGGATTTTTTCCCGAGGAATAAGCGCCACATTTCTTTCTTTTGTAGGTGTGATTTCTTTAATCGGAGCTAGATGTGTTTGCACGGCGGAAGCATCGTGCACGGAGTTGTTCGGGGAGGAGGCGTTAGAATCCGATGTGTAACTTGTTGAGTCGACTAATTCTCCGATTCTATAATCCTCCAGCATTTTCTTCGCCTTATCGGAGTGAATGGCATCGAATTCTTCGGTGCAGTCAGTGCCGGCGTTGATCAGAATGCTGTCGGTGCCACCGGGGTGATCTTTGAGGAAGCTAGTGCAGTCGTAGACATGGCCGTGGACGATAATCCAACATGACTCGGCGGAGTTGTGTTTCTTGACCTCCGCCATGGAGAAGGTTTTTGAGGAAGTGTTCATGAATGGTGTCGACACACTTTTCTTAAGGGTTTGGTTGCTTTCCGATGATATTTCCAGGTGTCTTTCCTTGGCCATCCATCCGCCAGACTGGTTCCCCGGGACGGTGGGGTGCTCGAACACAATTCCGATTTCGCCCCTGTGCCTTTTGCATACATTTGTTTTTACCCGGAACCAGCAGTTATTCATCATTCCCTGTACATTAAAGTGTTGTGCATCATTAAAAAATTAACTAAAATTATTAAAAAAATCAAATATATAGTTAGGTTTTCAATTTCATAATTCCTAAGTTAAAGAGAAAATACAAAATAATACTCCTTTCACCTTCCACTTTAAAAGATAATTTTTTTTATTTTTTACAAAAATTAAAAAAAAATAATGAAAATATTTTAAATTCATAAAAAAATTATAGTTATTGACAAAAATAACTTTTTATATTTTTAAAAATTTTATTTAATTTTAGTTAAAAATAAATAGTGATAAACAAAAAAATATTTAAGAAACTATAGAATAAATAGGTGTATATATATATATATATAAATTTATTTTTTAAATTAAAAAAAAATATTTAAAGTGAGATAAAATAAAATAAAAAAATAATTTTTAAAAATGGGACGGATAAAGTAATTCACTAGAAGATTTTGTGTTAATTATATATATAAAAGAAGATTTTATATTTTAATATAAATTTGACTAGAATCTTTACATTAACAAATGACTTAAATAATTAGTTTACAGTCGACATCAAGAGCAACAATTAATAAACATAGCTAATTAATATTAATATTAGCATTCATGATTAAAAAAAAAGTAATATTTGTTTATGAATTGGAATCATGTAATTACAAAATTAAAGGCCTCAACCACTAGTGATGAAATAGGCTGCGCGCACGTAGATTGAAAGGAACCAGTGGGTTTAAGGGCACAGGATTCCAAATTTTGTGGGGTTAAAGTTGAAATTTTATTTTTGACTTGGAAGTTCGATGTACCAATAGGATTCCAAGAGTATTTCCATTGGCTAAACTTAAGTTAGGTATTGACCATATTAACAAGTCCCCAAAATATCTTCACGTATAAAAAACCAATTGGATGTGATTTTTTTTTCTTCTTATTTTAATCATAATAAGAATTAAAAAGAAAAAGAAAATACCATGACATTCCAAATGAGCTTTTCGGGTTGGGTGTTAAGAGCCTGATCCCAAGCTCGGACAGCAATTTCCTTGGCTCCGAGCAGATCTAAGACCTCAACCTCAAGTGACCAAAAGCACCAGCACCAGAATTTGCCATACTTGTTAGGCTTTTCTTGATGATCCAAGTTACACACTTGCCACGTATCTCCACCATCTAAGGTTACTTCGACTCTTGTTACTTTGTTTCCACATCCTAAAAGAAATAGCACAAGAAACAAGAAGATTAATTTCAGTTTCAAGTTTCAACCGCAAGTTACGTTGCTGTTACAGTAGATGTGTTTCAGTCTCATTTAAGTACGGTGTTTCAACTTCTAATTTATCGTTTGCAATTGGATCAAGATTGATAAATGGATAAGTTTGAGTCTGTTTTCCTCGTTATAAGTTTGAATATATAGTTTATTTCCAGAAAATTCAAGAAAGCAACAAACTGAGCAACTATATATATATATATATATATATATATATATATATATATATATATATATATATATATATATATATATATATTTTTTTTTTTCCCTTCTAGTATGCAGTTGCATTTTTTCCTTTCTTTGCAGTAAGACAAACTAAAATAAGACAAATCAAGAAAAATGCATTTAATAAAGTATGACCGTTCATGATTCTTTCATTTTTTTTAAAGTAAAACAAATAAAAGATAAAATTTTTTATTTGTTTTTGTAATTGACTTTATTCTGTCTTCACATTTCCTAATTAAAATAAATAAAACTCACCGGAATATGCATAGCCCTTCAAGATGTATGGTCTCTGCGTTGTCCATGAGTTAATTGGCAAGATTTCCTCATGAGAGGGTGTCGTGATCACTGAGTTTATGTTTAACTCGTTGATAATGTACTCTGGCTTGTACCACCACGCTACACAAACATTAAATTAAATTAAGTATTTATTTATAAATATAAATAATATAAGAAATTAAAAAAAAATTACCTTCAGCATTAGCAAGCTCAGGATCAACATGAGAGGGAAGAACTCTATTGTCCTTATAATGATAATGACTATCAGATTCTTTAGGGGTAACAATAATTTTCTTCAACCATTTAACCATACGCCCACCTATACAACCCGGGATAATTATCCTCACAGGGAACCCATGGTCAGGGGTCAAAAGCTCGCCGTTTTGCATGTAAGCCAGTATGATATCCCTTGCCGGATCCATCGCATATTCCCTCTTGATGCTGGTCCCATACTTGGACCCACCGCCACCTGGCAAATCCTCAGCCCCTTCAAAGCACACATTCATGGCCCCCTTCTTACGGCTGTAAATCCCACATCGCTTCAGCACCAAATGCAATGGGACCCCGCGCCACACTGTAGTAGAAATTCCTGCTGCCCCCCAGTTAAACCCAATCGTTTGCTTAACCATATTTTGCTCTTTCCGCCTGTTACCTGCGCAAACCAAGCTCACCGGGAGTTCCCGTCTCGGGAACTCGTTAACCAGCTGGTCCATGGTAAACCGGGTTGGTTTTTTAACCAAACCGGATATCTGAATGCTCCAATCCTCCCACTTGGCCTTAGGGACAGAGCCGTGGTTACGAACATAGTGCAGCGGGACGGGAGTGATAAACCCGTGATGCATGAGTCGGGTTAGCGGGGCTTCACTGTTGAAAGGATGTTTCCCTGTGAGACGGATCACGGATGGGTTGCGTTCAATCCACTGATCAGCCGTTCCTTCATCTTTTGGGTCCAAAATCGACGGCTCTAATTCGCTGTTACTCTTACGAATCAGATCACTATAGTCAGCTTCATCGTCGCTGGAGGAATCTTCCTCCATTGTAGGAGTAGGCTTCACACTGGAGCGGGAGAAATCTTGGGTGAAGGTAAAGTTTCGAACCGGAGAACCGGAGAGGTGGTTTGGACTGGATTTGAAGGAGCGAACGACGCCGTTTAACGTGGGCTCAAGTTGGAACTGGCGGTTGTCGACAGAGGCCGCCATTAGAGACGAAAAAGAAAGAAAAAAGGTTTAGTTTTTACTATTTTGTTGTGAAGATTTTATTTTTTTGGTTGAAGAAAAGAGAAAGAAGAGATTTGTTTGAAGAGAAAAGGTGAGATCGGTTTGTTGGATTGGAGGCGAAGGAAAAGTTGCACTTGGTGAGAATATATATAGGAACCATGGCCACGGGAGTTTGCGGTCTAAACGTGTGAAAGGGAATCACGGGACCCATTTGATTGTTTTATTAATTATTGACGTCATTTTTATAGATTTTCTGAAAATAATTTTTTCTTTTTCCAAAGGGAGAGGGAGAAGAAAAAATAGGCTAGGTCTTTGGCCAATAAGCTAGATCTGTGGCCGCAGGTTCGCTCTATGGTCGCAAGTAAAAAAAAATTACAGTTGTAATTTTTGTGGGTAAGTAAAAATTATCTAACTAAATCTTAATATTATGCGATTTTTGTTTAAAAAAAATTACCGTTATTTTAATAAATTTGAGGACGAAAAGTAAAATTAGTTGCAATCATCAATTATACATCTATTACTTGTAGTGATGGATCATATACCATGCTGTCTCAGTCTATCCTATCCTAGTATTACACAAATTCACATTTTAAATGAATATTTAATTTATTAATTACGTTCTTTCAAAAAAAAAAATCATTAATTTTTTAATATTAATTACTCATGCCTTACGAAAATGTTATAAATGTCTTCCTAAAACAAATATTAATTTAATATATACTATAAATTTATATTAAAAATCCATTTATATATATAAGATAAAATGAATAATTAAAATGAGATAACGAAAAGTACTAAGGTCCCAAGAAGACAGCAGGTTTAACTTTAAGATCCATCTCCTTCAACTCCCTTTTGAAAAGAAAAAGAAAACAATGTAAGAATCGATTGTGTTATGCTCAATTTTGTTCACTCCATTCCATAATCATATTATGCGCAATTTGGAGTCAATTTTTTCAATCATGCATTATTATTATTATTATTATTATTATTATTATTATTATTATTATTATTATTATTATTATTATTATTATTATTATTATTATTATTATTATTATTATTATTATTATTATTATTATTATATGTGTGTGTGTGTCAGCGTTTTTCACTTGCAGCTCCAATTACAAAACTTATTTTTATTCTAATTAGTCTTTTAATTGTTGATTTAGCAATTCAAATATTGACATAAAGTTGATACTTGAAATGAGAAATTTAGTGAGCACTCTAAAAAAGGATAATATTCGTAAAGTTATGTGAAAAAAAAATAGTTGGTAATATTTGTGTTAGGTCAAATAATATAAGGAGTTATAGTGAATGTGCATGCATGGAAATTTGGATATAGTTGGTGGGAAAATGCAGAAAGCGCACTAGATTTTGAGGTTTATTTGCATTTGGTGAAGGTACGCAGAAGAGTACTCCCCCAGTTATAAACCACAGCCTGTTATATCTTGGAAAGACGTGGCCTCTTTCTAGTGTTTTCTATGCCCTCTTCGATTTGGCTACTCCTTTGATTACTATATTTATATTAGTTTTTTCATCATAACGTATCATATGTGTAATCTTACATCTTATTTCGAGTTTAACCCGGCTCTATGATTCGTATATTTGTAAGTAACTAAATTTATTTGATCTATAAAATAATATAATTTAATTTGATAATTTATTATTTATAACCTATTCAATATTTATTATCACCATCAAATAGTATACGTATTCTTCATTTACTATAACCCTTCATGTCTGTTTACAAGATTAAATTATTAGATTGTGTAACTGTAACTTACATATTATAGTTGAAATCAAAATTTGATTTCCCTTTTGTAGAAAAATAAAATGCATTTCCTTTTTCGGAAGTTTTAAATAGGCAAATGTCATGTGTTTAAAAAATATAGGGCAATGTCACAATTGGAGATGTGGTGTATTTTGGTGACAAATCGGCTATGTAAACGTGAAATATTTTATGTTGCTTAGTATCCTCATTTGCAAGATATTTTGGACTAGACACCATTAATTTTTTTTTTTTTGGTTTGACTCGGCTGGTTTAAGCCTTATTTTATTGTGGGATGCATCAGGAGCTTCGTTTTCATGCTATAAATATTTCTAGGTTATTTTTGAGACTAATATATTTATATATATATGCATTTCCATTTCATTGGTATAATGTTAGTGATGAAACAAATTTGTTTAATTTTATATACATTAGATTTTTAAGTCAATTATAAATATTCAAGTTAGAGTTGCCGTACATCAAGCATTGCACGGTCGTAGAGCAATCAACAATCTTATTTTTCTGGTCTAATTCACAATAAATAGAATATAAATAATTAAATATCAGTGTTAAGTTTCCCATTATATTGATGTTGTTCAAGAAACAATGTAACGTAGCGAGACTAATTCTACTTTCCATTTTTTTTATAATTGATTTCAGCCATATTTAGAACTATATAAATTTGGTTTATGAACTTATCCAAATATAGAGCAATTTACCTTTAAATTTATAGAAATTTTTAAAAAAAATTCTTACTGTTTTAAAAAGATTTAAAAACATAAAATGACAAAAAAAAAAGATAAAAGTAGAATTTGTCCATATAATAGATTTAGTAGCAGCGAAAAGTAACTTTATGTCTTTACATAATTATGTTTTCCCATTAAAAGAATAACAGGAAGTAGGGTTGAAAATAGTTAAGTCACATATCAAAATTGCTATACCCATATTCAAATTCATTTATTAGTTAAAATATTTAAAACATACTCATATTTATTTAAAATTAATATTACACTAGCTGTATTCACCCCAAATTCAATTATTAACACCCTTGGATTACTCGACATTCGTTTGTCAATTTTTTTTAAAAAATAAATAAAAATCAATATAAAATTAAATGAAATATAAATGATAAGTTCATAATCAACCAATATCTATAAATATTAATTTAAATCAAACTAAATTCAAATATAAAATAAAATATAATCATGATAAAAATCAATACCTATTAAAAAATAATTAAAAAATTACATATTCTATATTTTGATTCAGATAACGGATATCCAAATTGCTAAATTTGAACTCTACTTGTATCTAATACAGAAAGTAAAACAACTATTTAAATCCATTCATGATATATCCTAATTTGTTCTAATATAATTGGATAGAATCGAAAAAATTATATCAACTGCGATTCCAAGTGGGAAACTACAATTTATAGTGAATAATAATTCAAATGGCGCAACTTAAAAGACAATTGTCTTCAATTTGAAAAAGTAAAAAATTCCTCACATAATGTTATACATTTATATCAAAATTATAAATACATAGACATGTATATAAGCACGTTCCAATTAATATTTCAGTGGGTTGGTAAATGATTATTCAATTGAGTTCAAATTGATTAACTGCTAATGAAAAATAAGAAAACAAATTGATTAACTGCATTAAGGTTTAAAGAAGGAGAGTAATTCATTCGCATGAACTAAATCTAAATTTACGAATTTGAATAGGTATAAACACAAGCAATTATAAAATCTGGGAAAAATAAAAAATTGCATATTTCAATGGAATATAAAATAGATGACAAGTGTAAGGAGGAAATTAAAAAGAAGCTAAAAGATGTTTAATAATAATAATAATGATAACCAATTGTGGTTGGTGTGAGTGGTAAGGCACTCTCATTCCTTAAGTGAGGTCAGGGGTTCGATCCCCCTCACGTACGGAGCAATACATTGGCCAGCACATTACCTCTTAATTGGGCCGACACGGTGCGAACGAGGATTAGTCTGGGTGTGGTACGGGTTTAAAGGTGCCTTCCACAGTTGGAGCCCATCCAGGATATCCCGTGCATTTCGCAAAAAAAAAAATAATAATAATGATGGTGATGATGATGGACAGCTTAACAGAAGTAAAAGGTAGAAGAAAAGAATGAATAATAAGAATAAGAGAAATAAGAAGGGTAAGTAAAATGGGAAGTGGCGCATGGGAAAGCCAATGGCCAACGAACAAAAACATGGGGCGATCAAAATTGGCAGCAAAACAGAGAAAGAGGTCAAATTTGTTAAATTAAATGGGTAATAATAAAGAAAAAGGGTCACTAACTCGCAAGTTGTAAGATAAGTGGCAACTAGGGGCGGCTAATTCGCACCTCAGGGGCAATCCCCCTATTTGGCCTTTTGACGAACCTTTGAGCCAACTCTTTTTTCTTTTTCTCAAACTTAAATAAGGTCCATAGATTTTGAGAGGGCCAAATTCACACATATATATAATTAGGATTTTATTACTTTAGTTTTATTTATTTATAATTTTTTTATTAAACGTTATGGAATAATAAAATCCATAATATATGTACTAGTATGCCTTACGATATATATATATTGAATTACAGATATTTTTATGTATCATGATCCAACAATGTAATGATACTCTAATAAATCTTTTCTTAACATATTTACATGAAGGACTTAAAAATGAAAAGCAAGAAAAATTGATGTCCTGTAATTAGTATTATGAAAATAGTAGGAGTATTTACAGATGTAAAATAAAGTCTGGTCCTCACAATGTTTGAAAAGAAGCATTAATTTAAAATCTAAAATATTAAGAAGATAACGTTTGAAATTTCATTTTGTTCGATTCCATTTGGCTTCTACTACCATTGATAAAAAAATCCCACAATTTCTTTTCATTCTCTTTATCACAAGATTTTTGGTCTCATTCATTGGAGATAGTAGATATGTAATATAAATTTTGATATGTAAATACGTAAAATTTGAAAGATTTAATATATAATTTTGAATATAAACGGATTGTAAAAATATTAAAATTTAAGTACTAAATTATATGTTTTTCCATTTAAGAGCAGTCGAGTAAGTATTACGTGGAGTTATTTTTATTTAGAGAATTGAATTCGGTGGGAACGGTGCTTGAGGATTTTAGCCATGACGCAACTCTGGGTGTCTATTTTTCTGGGTTGAGCTCAGTTATTCTAAAAGAGGAAGAATAGCAAAAAACAAAATAATAGCACAGGTGCAGTTGGACCAGAGGAAGAATAGCATTGGCGGATGAATGTGGAAGTCAGGCTCTGATGTGATCTCAATGTCGTTTGGATGGGACCCCCACCAAGACCCGCGCATGGCTGCTGTATTCCTTTCAGCTTCATGATTCGATTCACTAATATTATTCATCCATTGAACCATTGATAAGAAATCATAGGGAAAGGTCAAAACTATACTAGTTTAATATCATTGTTGTCTTTTAGTTACATGATTAATTTGTGCTGATTTGCGTTCATACATGTGTTTATGCTAATCTCCACGTGGCAGTGACCGTACTCATTGAGTTTAAAGCCTCAAATCATATAACAATAATAGGAGTATTCATTCTACGAATGGAGCCCAAATTCATATCAAATAATTTTTACTCTGCTAAAATCAAAATTTATAATTAAAAAAAGTAAAAATATAAGTTATGTTTTTGCCTCGGTATATGGATACATATACTTTATCCGTAGGTTTACATATAGACAGACACCCACTCACCCACCCAGAGCACTCAAAAATTAATTCAAATCCAACAAAAGATATGTTTTTTGGCCAAAAAGATAGGAATCACTGATGACACAAAGCCCAATAATGTCCACGTGTAAAGAAAAAGCGATTTCCATAATCATTTTTTTATGATTTTCTTTTATCATTTTAATGATATAGAAGTATATGAAACATATAACTCCAATTGACTCCTAACGCCCACACCATTATAACTCAATGTGCTCTGCTAAAAACAACAAAAGAAACTCCGCTACAAAGCTAATAATTGGCCAAGAAGATATCTATTTTTAAATATTTATCTTTATTTATTTATTTTTAGCTAAAAGCTCCAGCCGAGGTTTTATGGCCGCCAGAAGTATAAATTAAGAAGGTCTGAGAGAAAATTATTACTTTTAGAATTTAATACAATAGTTTAGTGAGCAATTTGGAAAAATTTGGCACTAAATTGTAGGTTTATTAGAGATATAAGATGACAAATAAATTTTGATTGTTCTTATTTGAATAGGGGAAATGGCAAATCATATAGTAACAATGTGAACGATGATGATCATGATATCATACTAGAACAAATGATGATGATGGTGGTTGATGTACCAGTTGATCAACTAGCTACTACATGTTGATAACATTGTGTGTGTGTGTATATATATATATAGGTACAATATTTGAGGGATTGTTTAAGCTTCTAAACTAGTAATTTTTTTTTTCTGAATATGTATAGATATATAATACGAGCTGTAGGA
The DNA here is from genome assembly GCA_037975025.1 of Excoecaria agallocha. Lineage (NCBI taxonomy): Eukaryota > Viridiplantae > Streptophyta > Magnoliopsida > Malpighiales > Euphorbiaceae > Excoecaria > Excoecaria agallocha. The sequence continues at coordinate 22,763,819 of CM075820.1, forward strand.
CAATATCTGAGGGATTGTTTATTCTTCTAAGCTAATAATTTATTTTTTTTCTCAAAAAAAAAAAGCTAATAATTTATTTATTTGTTTTTTCCGAAGAAACAGAGCCATCAAATACTCTTTGCTGAAAAGAAGGCAGGATATTATTGGTCCCTTTGTGTAGGGGCGTCCAAAACCGAACCAGAATTGAGAACCGAACCAAATAAATTTTGATTTATTTGATTCAATTATTTCGATTTTCAGTTCATTTGATTTTGAACCGAAATAAAATATCGGTTTAATCGGTTCTGAAAAATCGAGAAAATCCAACTGATCGAAGTTTTTATACATATATATTTTATAGCGTTAAGACTTAAGAGAGTACAACTTGGTTTGGTGGTGTGAAAAGATAATGGAAATCTTGAAGTAACAGGTTCAATCCCGAGAAAATGTTGTAGCTTTCTTATTTTTGTTACTTTAATTTTTTTTGTTTTCTCATTTATTTTTTCAATTTAAAAGTTTTGTTTTAATATTTTTTTTACTCTACAAAAAACTCCAACCATTAAGGTGTTTTAAAGAGAAATAAATAAATAAATAAATAATTAAGGAAAAAATAAGAACAACACAATATCATCAAGGAAAATTGATGCTAAGAACAACTGCAAACAACAATAGAACACAAATTCAATTAACTCAAGCCTAATATCAATGAAATTCCCAAATAATTAAACAAAATCACTTTTCTTTAAAAAAAAGAAATAGATAAAAGAAAAAAAAGTAAATTAATTTAATTGGCCTGCATCCAGTAACTTTGCTAATAAACATTGCTCCCTGGACATCAAAAATACCAACTTAGAAGAGAGAGAGGAAGGGCACCTAAAAATTTGTAAAAGGAATCCTGCTTCTTTTATCGAATTTGGTTCTCGAAGATGAGTTCTTGAACATCAGTAGATGAGCATGAATTTTTAAATTTATATTTCACCCAATCCGCAATTGCTCAAAAGAGAGAAATTAAGCTAGAATAAGTTTTCAACATCGAGCCCATGAAAGTAATCCACATTCATCAATAACTTCATCCTCAATTTTTTTTTCTTGAAACTACGAGCCAAAGAAGAAGAAGAAGGAGATGGATAAACTTTACCTTTATTCTTTAACTTCATTGTTGTGTTTTTGAAGTAAAGTGATGGAGTTGGTGAAAAGTATAATGAAGGAAGAGGCGGCGAAAAGAAGAAGTAGGGTTTTTTAATTTGACTTGAAAATCAAGAATCCACGTGGCAGGCAGAGACATGCTATGAAAATGAAAATCAAGAACTGGTTGAATCGAACCGATCGAAATTATTTCGATCTATTCGGTTTTCGATCTTAAGAATTTCGATTTTAGTTTGGTTATTATATTTTATAAACTTCGATTTTCAATTTTTTCGATTTGGTTTAAAACTGAACCGAACTGACCATTTGCACACTCTTACCTTTGTGTTTCAAAGACTCAATACTTTTTCTAGATTTAATAATAAAAAATATATATATTTGTTGTTTTATATTGTACGGAAGAAATTGCATGAAATAACTGTTTTTTCACTTATATATATATATACACACACACACACAAACTTTTTTTTTAACTTTTTGTTTTTAAAGAAAATCATTTTTTTGAAGGAAAGAACTTCCGTTAAAACGAATCATCTTCTAAAATAGAATACAAAAAATTTGGTGAAAAATCCAACCAAATATGAATACTTGACATAGAAGACGAAACTCTACCTAAACTATGAGTTACCGTATTTGCTAATTTTTTAATAAACCAAATCTAATATTTGAAAGAGAAAAACTAAGACTAATACAATCTTCAATAATTAGTCCTAAATAAGAACCATAATAGGACTTTGAGGCTAATAACTGAATTATAGCTTGTGAATTCAACTCAACAATAATGTGATGCAAGTTTTGAGATTTGATCCAGCTCAAAATCTTACGAATTGCCAGACCCTCAACCACACTGGGAGAAGAAGTGTAGACTAACTGACCATGACCAACAGCCACAAACTGTCCTGCATCATTTCTTAAAACAAAACCAAATCCTATTTTTCTCTCCTTCACAAATAAGGCAGCGTCCACATTCAAATTCATCCAATTATTGGGCGATTTCTCCAAACCCTTGCAATAGAATCATTTGAGGTTACCATACTTGCTAGCATAGAGATGGGCTTGAACTTCGCTAACCTAAAGTCCTGAAGCAAAGTAACAGTCTCATGTACAATACCTGCCGCATGCTTACTTCTGCCTAGGGGTGTACATGGTACGGTTTAATTCGGAGATTTACAAATCTTCATATTATTTTAAAATTTTAGATATTTAAAAAATTAAGTATTATAACTATCTTTAAAATTCGGGACAGTTCAGTACAGTTTTATAAAAATTCGGTACAGTTCGATACAGTTCTCTGATTTTTTTTAATACAAAATAATACAGTACAATAAAATACGATATTTTGGATAATTCAATATTTTTAAAATTTTACAAAATAAATTCACAAATAATAAATACAAATACAATTAAAATATCTCAATAAGTATAATTAAAGTTTAAGTCAAATTACATTAATAAAAAATTAACATTCAACAATCTTTCTCTACATTATGCAGATACTGATTTCAGAATCTTGAGCAATATCTTCAAAAAATACAAATTTTAAATAATTAGAACACAAAAATTATAAACATTAAATAAAAAATTTAAAAATTTACACAAATATAATAATTACCTGATTCAAAAATTTTTAAATTCTTTAGTTGATGCCTCTGAAGCCAAAACTACAGTCGATCTTAACCAATTTTGATAACAAATAAGAATCTCGGCTGTAATTGGAGTTAAAGAACTTCTAAATTTATCTAAAGTCCTTCCTTCAGTGCTAAAAACTGATTCAGAAGCTACAGTCGAACACTGAACAATCAAAACATGTCTAGCAACCTTAACCAAAATATAATAATTTGGCCCATTTATCTTTCACCAACTTAAAATATCAAAATTAGGAGAATTTTTTAATAATTTATCAATCAAATAAGTATCCAAATCTCCTTGAGACACAACTTGCTCCTTATCCTCAATTTTCAAAAACCATGCATCAACTTCATCATCAATTTCATTAAAATTTAGTGGTGGATCTACAATTTTATCAGCATTAACTTCTTTAATTTTTTTGTGTTCTATCAATCTATTCAAAGCAGCTATCGCTTTAAAAACTAATTTTTCCGATTCAAGCTCAACATAAAAAGCTGTGTACTTTGAAATTAGAAATTTCATTTTGGATCTATGATCCAAAACTACAACTATAAAAAGAATGATATTTATCTTATTAATCGAACCCCAATACTTATCAAATTTTAACTGCATTTGTTTTTTCACTTCCATTAAAAAATCATCACCAATAGTTTGAGAAGATTGTAACAAATTCTAACTAGTATGTTGAATTCCACCTAGAAGGGCAATCTATGATCAAACTCTTTGCATTTTTGATGTTTACTGTCTCACAAGATTTTTTGAAATAATCTAACCTTTGAGAACTGCTTTTAACGCACTTAATAACATATCTAACCTTTTTAATAGACTCTTATATACATTTAAGCCTGTTTTTCACAATTAAGTTTAAAATGTGAGCATAACATCTCATGTGAAAAGATTCACCAATCAAAATAAATGCATCTCTCTTACTTAATTTATTTTTCAACTGTTGAATTGCAGTATCATTTGATATTGCATTATCAATAGTCATGCACATCACTTTGGTCAAACCCCAATCATCCATACAATTATCAACAATAACCCCAATATTATTTCTCTTGTGACTTTTGATAATGCAAAAATTTAAGATTCTTTTATGCTTCTTTCAATTTGAATCAATAAAATGAGTAGTTAAGCACAAATATGACACATTTTGAATGCTAGTCCAAGTATCAGTTGTCAGGGAAACTCTCTTGCATTCAAATGTAAGAAAATCTTTCAATTTATCTCTCTCCTTCATAAAAAGAGAGCAATATTTTCTAGCAATAGTCACTCTATATGGAATTTTAAATTGAGGACAGATTGCTTCAATAAATTTCCTAAAGCCCTCATGTTCTACAAAATTAAATGGTAGTTCATCCCTAATGATCATCCTAATTAAAACTTCTGTACAAGCTTCTTGATCAAATTTTCAATTAACTAATGACGTATTATTATCGGACCCAACAAAACTCAAAGTTATTTGTGACTTATCCCTACTTTTATATGCAGCGACTAACTCTTTTTTATCTAGAAACTTTTTGCAACTTTTCCTTAAATGTTTCCACAATCTTGAAGTGCCTAACTCACTCTCAATCTATCAAAATGCTCCCAAACTCCAAACCTACTTTTTTATTTACAGCTATATTTGAAGAGATAGCATTACCTACTAAATTTGGAGTTGTAGTTGCAGAAGATTCAGCTGGTGGAACAACAGGTGAAGGACCCATAGTTTTGTTGGTCGATGGTACAAAAGCCACTCTTTCATCTATGCTCGCCTTAACTGATGGTTTTGAACTTTTCCTTTTCTTCGATGAAGAAGAGCTAGTGAAGCTAGAAATTTTCTTCATTTTTCTGAGTCAATTCTACATGCACATTAAATCACATTATTTAAAATCTTCTAAAAATTACATTGAAAGGAACACAAGAGACACAAATTATGTACAAAATTAAAATAATAATTAATTAATAAATTAATCCCGATTTTCTCATAAAATAACTCATTCAAGAATTATGGCGTAACAACTTGCTAGCTGGTATTGTAAAAAGAGAAAATCAATATAAAAAAGTATATAAAAAAAGAATATATTTAGCAACAAACTAAACTAGTAATTATTAAACAATATGACAAAATTTTGGTTAGTTATACAAATATAGTTGGAAGAAAAATTAATCTTGTATAAGATATATATTGTTGTATGACAGGATTTAGTGTCACCACCTTATATATGTAGATCATATAGCTCCATTGTACTTCATAGACTTGGAATTAAAACTTTGGAACCAATGAGATTACGAGTTTTTAATTGATTGATATATAAATGAAATAATAATGACAAAAGTTTTAATTGATTGATATATAAACGAAATAATAATGACAAAAGTTTTAAAAGATTAAAACTAAAAAATAAACATAATTTTAATTGATTGATATATAAACGAAATAATAATGACAAAAGTTTTAAAAGATTAAAACTAAAAAATGTTTTGAATACAACAGAGGATTAGTAAAATGAAAAAGAAAATAGGCATTTGATTTCAGTTAGAGAAAGTTTTTCCCAGGAAACAAAAGCCACATTCATTGCCTTTACACTTGAGAGCAACGACAAGTTTACAACTAATTCAATAAAGAGGAGAGCAAAGAAAGAAGAAGAAGACATCAAAGACTCAGCTGCTTAATTAGCTCACAAAATATCCAGGAATTGTTTGTTCTTTAGCTCAATAAGCTGCTCCTGTATATCCCTATATAAACTCTTCTTTTCCTTTCAGTTATATTCATTCGCCATTTTAAGTAATTCAAGCTGTTCTTGGTCCCCTTAACCCATATTTAACAGAGCAAGCAAATCAGCCTTGCCACTTCTCTATCTATTTATTAAAGACATGTCAAAAAGATCCAACAATTTACCAATTTAGGAAAAAAAATCCAACGCAATACATGCATGCTTGAGAATTAAAAAGAAAAAGAGTAGAAATCCTACCTTGTGGGCGTTAATGGCGTGAAGAAACAGAGTAGAAATCCTACCCACTCTGGTCATTCAAATATAACTCAAATTAATTCTTGATTGGGCAAATAAATTATAAATGATAACTTCTACCTACTTTTTGTAAACTTCCACCAGAGTAATCGTTCCAAATATAAGATAATGGGGAGAAGAAATCATGAGTTCAAAATAGAACCTAACCTTTCTTGCTGTTCTGATGAAAATGTAGCTGTGGGTAGAAGCCAAGCCAAGTAGAGGTGGTTAAAGCGGCGGAGGAAGTGAAAGGCAGTGAAGATGGTTGAAGAAAATGGCTGAAGCAGCGAGGAAAAAAAGAGGGGAAAGTTAGAGTGAAGAAAGGGATTGTAAAGGCAACTATCCTAAACCAAATCAAATAATTTATTTTTATTATTTTAAAAAATTATAAATTCTTTAATTTCAATTTTTATTTCCCTTCCTGAACTTAAATTTTAAAGTTCAATTTTTAACTCCCTCCGTATATTTGATTTTAAAGGTCTTGATCCTTAACATGGCTTATACAACATATATATATATATATATATATATATATATATATATATATATATATATATATATATATATATATATAATGAATGAATTATCTTCTAAAATATAAATTTACAGTTTGTTTTTTAATATATTTTCTAAACAAATTCATAAAATGTTTTCATTTCTATAATTCAAAATGCACTAACAAATAATGTTGATGGACCCAACGGTTTTAGCTCATATCTGGCATTTTATTTATATCTATATAATATCAATTATCACCGATATTCAATATGTTTCCAATTCCAAATATGCAACACATGTGGATTGCATAATAATATACTTCGTTTGCCCATAATGAATTTAGAACAAATCCCACTTCTAAAGCTACGCGTCTAACATATCAATCCAAACACAAATTTATCAATTAAAAAAATGTTTTCATAGTTATAATATAATTTGCATTTTTTTATTCAATCAACTAAATTCGATCAAAAAATTTATTCCTTAATCAAATAAATATTATATACTTCCGATATCCAGGCTTGAAATTTTAAAGAAAAAAAAAACTTGTCTTAAATAACAATGTATCATTAACCCGTAGAGATCAAACTTAAATAAGTAATTGTCATGTGTGACAATAGGCTACATACTATGGTCAGACTTCTATAAATTTGGCATACCTAAAACTCTTAAATAAACATTACAATCACTGAAAAATCAATAATGGTTGGTTATGAACAATATTAATTACAACAACATTAATTATCTCTGACCTATTTGATTTAGTACTCTCACAACATTATATTAACTATATATAAAGCCTCTAGACTTCTTCGACATTATATAAACTATAATCGGAATTTCACATGCGTTTTATTTTTCAAGCTTGCTCAATTAGAATATCAATTGGTCAAAATTTTGGTATATATAATAACTATATATAATTACATTATAAATTTGAATACTCATATAGGTATTGTGGTAAAAATAGATGAATATTAATTGATTGATACTAAAAATAAATTAAATTAATTAGTATGACTATTATATACATAAATACATGAATTGATAAATTTTATTATATATAATAATTGTATATAATTATATTATTAATTTACATACTTGATTACTCATATAGTTATTATGCAAAAAATAGATGAGTAATAGTTGAATAATGCCAAAAGTAAATGAAATTATTGAAAATATAACTATTTACTCATACATTTACGTTAATTGGTAAAATTTTATTATAAATAATAATTGTATACAATTACATTTTAAATTTACATATTTATATAGTTATTACAAATTAAAATAGATAATTATTATAATAATTAAATTTATCTTTTTAATAATTAAAATATTCAGTTTAATTTACTAATTAATTATTATTTTAATTTTGTACATTAAAATATATAATGCAAATAATTATGAAGTTAATTTTATATAATACATATAAAATAGAAATTATAAATAATATTTATATATAAATTATTAGTATTATATATAATAATTAATAAATATCGGTTCTTTCGGTACAATTCGGTTCCAAAATAGTTCGGTACAGTTCAATAAGGTTTTCAATCCAATTCTAGATAAAATATCCAATCCATTCAAAATAAAATCAATAGTACAGTTCGATTTGGTTCTAATAAAAAAATTAATGGTACAATTCGGTTCTGAATCTTTTTTTTTCGATATTTCGGTTCGGTACAAAATGATCAAGATCCGTGTATACCTCTATTTCTGCCATTCCAAACGAAATCGTTTTTGTTCTTCCAGGAACTTTAACATAGCATAATTCACTACAAGAAATTATTAAATAGTAATGGAATTTATTTTTGTTGGTAATTAGCAACAGAAATAAAATTTCATTGCTAATTTTGGTAGGAATTTTTTTCTTTAGCAACAAAAATGAAAAATCATTGTTTTTCATTGCTAAAAATAGAGAGAACTATTAGCGTAAAAAATTTATGATAGAATTTAGTAATGAAATTTTATGTCGGTTGCTAAATTAGCAACGGAAATTTTATTTTCGTTGCTAATTTAGCAATCGAAATAAAATTTCGTTGTTAATTTAGCAATAAAATTTCGTTGTTAAATTCGCATTAGCAACGAAAATAAAATTTCGTTGCTAAATTAGGGGCATTTAAGTATTATCCGCACTTGCTGCCCTAGGTATAAATTAGTCTCCCTCCCTCTCTCTTAGCTCCCGTCACTTCTCTTCCATACTTTGTTGTCTTTCTTTTCTTAGTTAACATGGTGGCTCCAAACAAGGTGATTCTTTAAGCTTCTTCTATACTCTATTTAACTTCCTGTTTGTTTACCTAGAATTTTTATTCTTCCAGAAAATTGTTTACCTCGTCAAGATCCACCAATTTGGTCAGAGGTGTTGGTTATTCTTTCTTCTTCAGTTAATTTCATCTTTTCATGGGATAGGTTGATGTTGATTACAAGTTACAAGATCTGAAAAAGGCTTACAAAGAGTTGGATTTGAAGGGGAAGGGTTACAAAAAGAAGCTTGATGATCTCTGACCTTCGATTGATGACAACAAACCTCATCTCCAAACCACAGAGGAAGGCTAGACAGTGTGGAGAAGGGTGAAATCCAAGCTTTCACTTTCAAAAAAATACTTAAATTTGTTTATAAATTTATAAATCATAAACCCTAACTCCATTCTCCTCCCTTCTCTATATTTGTGTTTCTTTAATAATTCTCTCTCTAGGTTTCCTAGCGATTTGCTCTTCATCGGCCACCACCTAGTCACTCTGTTCGTTTTCATTACTTGCCGCTACTTGGTGGCCCACGATGCCTACGCTATATTCTCGCTTTTAGTCCTGGCGGAGATAACTAGCGCATGCCAGAATGTATGGACTCTCCGGAGCTCGGAGAACTGATGTGAAATTCGCCGGCAAGGTGTATGATTTTCTGTCCCCTCCTTTTTATGCTTTCTATTCTCTAGTTAGGGGATTCTTGGGTCTATATTTTGTTTATCAAATGGGTGTTTTTTACATAAGTGGAGTTGCTGATAATGTTATATCTAAATGGGTATGGGTTTCTTGGATGATTATTGTGGTTATGGCAATTTCTGTTAGTATACTTTGGATTAGCAGCTTGTGGGTTTAATTGCTTAGAGAAAGGAAGGGCAAATTTGAGAAGAAATTGAGATAATAAAGTGCAAAAGATACAATTTTTATTTATTTTAAGTTGTGTAACACTAAAAGCTCTGCTTTTTTGAATTTGGCTGAGTTTACCACTCATATTGCATACACCAATTATTATTTTTTTATTTGTCTGCTTTTAAATTATTTTTAGTAACTTTATTTTTGTTTGATGATGTCTATAAAAAAGTTTCAGTTAGATTTTGAAGGATTGTATTATGTGGTCAAGGATTTTGGTTGGAATTACAAAATGAAAAGGTTGTGTATGGTTCATAATTCAATTCCTGTCTACATTGTGATAAAAGCTGTGAATGAATTGGCACACTTACACGGCAATAAGAAGCCCTACGCAGTATACATTGTCAATCAAATTCCAAATGATAGAAAAGTTACTAATTGTGGTGACAGATTTAGTTAGATTGGATTTTTTTTTGTTTTTTCCTTTTTTTATATCTAATATTAATGGTATTTTGTTCTGATGAAGCTGAAGAGATGATCTTTTGCAGATATTTGAGCTTCAATAATTTCAAAGGTGAAATTCCTAAGGAGCTAGCTAACCTTCCTGAGCTCTGGTATCTTTATCTACACGAGAATCGATTTTCTGGGCGCATTCCTATAGAACTGGGGATGTTGGCAACAATCATTTGGTGGGTACTATTAGAGAATTGATACGAATTGAAGGTTGCTTCCCTGCACTTCGTGACCTATAAGTTTTCCATATTTTCATATTTACTATTGTTTCATCATTGTTTTCTGCTTAATTAACAAACTACTAATTGAAGTAACTTTATATGACCACGGTGTGCAATTATCTAAACAATAATTATCTCACTGGAGGAGTTCCTGCACAACTTGCAAACTTGACCAACTTAGAAATCCTGTAAGTTTGATGATTGCTGCCTTTATATGCATTCTTTTTATTTCTTTTCCTTTTCATTCGACTAGAAGTAGTGCTTTTTTAACTGTTAGTGTACTAGAGAATCATCTACAAAGAACCATTTGTTAGGAATTTTCTTGTATCTAGGGCAATTGTATCGATTCTCTCTCTGTGTGTCTTTTCCTTTTGAATAAACTTGTTATGTTTATTTGTTTGTTAAGTTGATTTGGTAGAATCAGGGTAAGTCTAATGTTGCTTAAAGGCTGTTAATTTATTACCTTTGTTGGTGTGCATTAATTATACGTTTATTTCAAACTTGTATTCTTTTTGCTTGCTTTCACTTTGAAACATAGCTTTGGCCTTACTGGTGTTGTCAATGTTTATAGTTTTCTATATTCGCAATGTTCTTTTATATCTTACTTGTTCTTATACTGCAGGTGGCTCAAGAGATTGAGTCAGAAGTAAAGATTTCTTGGATCAGCAGGTAGGTTTCCGACTTTCATACATATCTGTAACATTGCCATTTGGTGGAATAGATTATATATATATATATATATATATATATATATATATATATATATATATATATTAAACAATTATAATATTTGCTCAAAATAAAATGCAAATATGCAGTATTTGATGCCAAGATTAATAGATTATAAATTTATAATTATCTAATTTACATATAAATTTGGCCAATTGATTGTTTAATTATTTTAATGTTAAGATTGTAATTATAAGATTATTTTAATCATTTAATTTACAAATAAATTTAGCCATATATGATCATCATGCAAGATGCTGTAACTCCACTTTCAGAAGCAGAAGCTATTGATTTGGTCAAACCTGTTTTTGCATTTGCAACATTGAGGGACATATACACTGTAAGCGTTTGTGTAGTTGCAAATTTTTGTGCTGCTGAGGAAATGCAGAACTAGATGTGTCAGGACTACAAATTTCTCTTATTTTATTTCGATTTTGGGTTATTAAATCTGTTTAAGGCAAGATCGGGGAGATTGATTTAATGTCCTTGTACAAATTCTAGTCTGAAATTGTGTTGTCATATTTTATTTCTTTGAAAGTTAGCGTACATATTTCATTTATGCTGTTCCATTTTTATTTTGCAGGGAGATAGACTTGAAATCATTGTCTTAAATGCTGATGGCATTCGTTGGCAGTATATGGAACTCAGGAAAGATTGATTTGTCTGAAAATCTAGCAGTAAGTCTTGGAAGAAGAGTTTCATAACCCCTTGGTTGGGACTTATTAGACACTGGTGTTACAGCTATTTCAGCATTTTCATCTTGTTCAGTTACACTTTTGTATTAAGTCCAGCTTGAAGGTGTGCATTTTGTAGTTATAGATGTTCAATTACAATGCAAATTATGTTTTGAAATATATGCATTTGATATTTGAATTGGTAATACTGTGAATGAAAAAACTTGTAATAACTTGTATTTGTATATTTGTACATTATTGTTCTCATCTTAAATTTTAAGCATAACCCACTTTTAATTTATTTTTGTTATTTGTTTTTAAGACTTATAGATGGGAATGTACTAGTTTGTGAAATTTGGTTATTTGTGCTTTTTTAAAGGTTGTTCAGAGATAGTCAGAAAATAATAATTAAAAAATTATAATATTTTTTAGCAACGGATGGCATTGTTGTAAATTTTTTTTTGTTGGTGGGTAAAATTAGCAACGGAATATTTTCATTGCTAAAAAATAGCAACTGTTAAATCTGCAACCACTCCTTCTGTTGCTAATTTTAATTAGTAATAAAAAATTAATAATTTTTGTCGCTAATTTTCGTTGCTAATTGAGTATTTTCTTGCAGTGATTGCTTGCAAACACTTCTCAATCGAAAGAGTACTCAAAATAGAGGCTAGCCAATCAAAAAAGTTCACACAAGAGCCTCTAATATAACCACAGGGAGAACAAAGCCAGCAATCTCTAACAAGAGGGCAATCTAGTAATGCATGAGTTATAGTTTCAGCTTTAAGACCACAAAGGCGACAGAGTATGTCAATATTAGCATGCCTTGAGCATAAAAGAGAATTAGTTGGTAGACAATTTGTAAAGACTAATCTAATCCTTTCCCGGTTCCTGTTAATTAGAGTATCATTTTCATATAAGGAGGCATATTACATTTCATTCGTTAACATATCATATAACTCTTTGTGATTTATAATCAATTCCATGCGTGAGAATAGGTTATACCTATGTGTATGGTGAGTTTCCATAAACATCATTGTTATAATAATATTTTTCTCTTTTACATTGTGTCTTTATAGTACATTTTTTTTAGCAAAAATACATATAAAATTTACAATGACGAAACATAGTCCCAAAACATTGTCATCATACTTCGCTTTTCTATATTGTTGTTGGCTTCACTATTGTTGGCTTTGTCCCTGCTGAAAAGGCCTATCTTTGGTATCTACACGGGTAAACATTCGTGCTAAACTATACAACTTAGTAGGGAATAGTGAATATAAGAACAATCACTCACAACAGTCATTTCCATGCGCACATAACATATAATAATAATAAGATTCATTTATAGCATTTAACAATGTGTCACCATTGATTATAGAATATCACTTTATACTTGATCTGTAGTTCAACGCTAGTTACACACATACACACATATATATAGCATGCATATCTATTCACAATCAAGTTCTAACGCAGGCATTACATTCATTCTTTTCTATGTTATTCTCTCTTTTTATAACATGCACATTTAATCACATTATGGAGTTTCATTAATGAGAGGTTAAGATAATTACCATTACGTAAATTTGTCTATAATTCATGTACAATATCATTACGAGGTGGTTTAGTAAGGTTAAACAAGTTTGACAAGCTTAAAGAAATCAAAAAGCCAAGTGAGAGTGAAACAGGGGAGGGTCACGGTTATTAGCCCTTATCTGATGACCGTGAGGTAGAAGTCATTTCGGTTATGTAATGAACAGTGAACTACCTCACGATTATTAGGTAATACCTAATGGCCGTGACCTATAACTAACATAGGGGGGTCACGGTTACCAGCCAAAACCTAGTAACCATGAGATAGGTTGCGTTTTGATTCTATACTGAAAGTGAATTACCTCACGGTCATTAGATAATATCTAATGACCGTGACCTATGATTTTTCACAGGGGTCACGATCATTAGCTATTTTTTGATGACCGTGAGACTTGTCTCGCTTAGAGATAGTTTTTCAGCTCTAAGTTCTATCTCGTTTTTAACCTAGAAAATGTCATTTTTAGCCAAAATTGCCTTCCATAAAAATGTTCCCCTGTGTTTCTATTTTTCAAAACATCAAAAATCATCTCAATCCAATATATAAAACTCCATATATGCATCAAAATCCATAGGTTGTTCCCAATGACAGGGCAGCAACCACAAACAACATTCAACCCAAATTTTCTCTATCATGCCAATGAATTCAACTTTCGTGCTCTCCATATAAAATGAAGCTATATGGATCTGTTTTATGCTCCAATTAGAATTTCTCAATTTCAATTACCGTAGTTCCATATACAATCAATTTTGTGAGCATGGTTCAAGTAAAACCTGAGCAAAAATTAGAGTTTTCACAATCTATGCACTCCATTCATCATCAAACCATTTTAACTCAAGTTTTTCAGATAGAATACACGCAATAACCTCACCAAGCACACACACATACAAATTCTTCATCAAGAGTGTTCCCATACCTTGTTAAGCCAAAATAAAGCTCTCTTCTACTCCTTTTGCACTTCTTTCCCTTTTTTCCTACTTGATTCTTCTTTTACATAGAAAATCACACATATACAATCATATATATCTTCCCAAAATAGCAATCAAAGTAGAAGAGGAGAAAAGAAAGATTATACTTTAGCATTCTAACCCTAAACTCTCTCTCCTTTCAAGCAAGAAGCCACTCTTCCTTTGGGATTTATTTAGGGAGTCTTTAGGGGATATTTAGGGAGTGAAATGGCTGGGTTTTTGCCCTTGAATGGCCGGCTACTCCCTTAAGAATTCCTTAGATTTTTTTTTCAATTCTCATGAAGAATCTAGAGTGGCTAGTGTCACTCTCCCATAGTTTGCCTTGTTGACTTAAATAAATTTGTAGTTAGTCCCTTAATTCCCCTTAAATCCTTGTTCTTACCACAAAAATTACACTCTCTTATTTCAATTGAGTCCCCAAAACCCTACTCTCTCTTAGTTATACACATGTAGAACTTAATATGAAATAACCATTTTGCCCTTTCCTTGACAACCAATTCCTTCTAGGTCCAAACTTACAATACATGAATTTGGCAAGCATATATAAATTATACCATCAATTAAACACATGTATCACATATTATAAGGTAAATCTCCTAGGGTATAAGTAGGGGCCTTACACAATTATTATTAGCTCTCCAGATCATATTGAGTACCTTTGGAGGTGCGTCAAGCTTCAAAAAATTCTTTCACAAAAAATCAAGAGCCGAATTGGTCGACTGGTGCTTATGGAGAAGAAGGTAAGTGCCTTTAATAGTAATTCTCCCTTTAGGGTCCACATGCCACCACTAGGATTCATGAGGACGACAAAATCTCAAAGGGATCTGTTGAATCAAACCCCTATCCCTATTGTTAAAATTGAAATCCAATAACATAGTATTCCATGAAAGACCACTTGAACCAATTAAATCACAAACCCGTCAATTTTCAAAATCTTCATTCGAAGAAGGAACAAAAGTAATAAATGGATTATTGCAATTCGGCAACCAAGGGGACTTCCAGACATAAATTTTCTGACCATCACCCACCCTCTACCTACTACCCTTTTTCAACAGTTCCTGTGTAGTCCACAAACTACGCTAGACATGGCTAGGATTATTTCCAATTTTAGCTTCAACAAAGGAACAAGAAGGGAAATACCTGGATTTAAAAATGCGAGCAACCAAAGAATCTAGATTAGTGAGCAGACGCCAGCTTTGTTTACCAAGCATTGCAAGGTTTATAAATTCATAAAAAGTTCTGAACCCCATGCCACTAGCAGACTACCTTGTGCATAAAAAATCCCATCTTTTTTAATGGATACTTCTGTTCCTAGCAAACTTCTAGCCCCACCAAAATGTGTTAATCATTCTTTCCAGATTCGAATAGAGTGTAAGAGGCAAGAGAAAGGTGCTCATAGTATAACTAGGTAGAGCCTGAACCACAATTTTAATTAAAATCTCCTTGCTAGCCCGAGAGAGCAGAGTTCTGTTCCAACCTTGCAAACGTTTGCGAAGCTTGTCCTTTATGAAACCAAAAACTCTTTTTCTGTTCTTACCCACACACAGAGGCATGCCCAAGTAAAAATCTTGATCTGACCCTTCCTTGACCTTGAGAGTATTCTGGATCTAGTGTCTAATAGAATAAATGGTGTTGGTGCTGAAAATAATTGACGATTTGTTAAAGTTGATGCACTTCCCTGAAGCCTATTCATACAATTTAAAAGTTTCATTGATTTTTTTTGCCTCTGCCTAATTAGCTTTAAAGAAGAAGTAGCTATCATCTGCGAATAAAAGGTGTGATATGGTTGGCGCACTCCTTGTAACGGGTACACCATGGAGAAGACCTTGGCTCTCACTATTATTAAGAAGAGCTGTTAAGCCCTGCGAACAAATGATGAAGAGATATGGGGATAAGGGGTAGCCTTGCTTGAGTCTTCTGTTGGGGAAAATAGGATCCGATCTGAAGACACCATGAGTGACGTAAAATTTCAATGAACAGATGCACATCTTCATAAGCCGAATCCGATCCTCTTGGAAGCCCATCCTTCTCTGACATTTTCTAAGTTGTTCCATTTCACTATCATATTCTTTGCTCATATCTACTTTGAGAGCCACATAGCTATTTGTACCTTGTGTTTTCCTTCTCTTCACATGCAAAACTTCATAGGCAATCACTACATTATCAGTTATGAGTCTTCCTCCTACAAAACCACTCTGATTCTCAGCAATTACCAGCGGTAAGACTAGTTTCAACCCGTTGGCTAGCATTTTGGCTATAATCTTGTAAAGCACGTTGCACAAAGTAATGGGTCTGAGATTAGTAATAGCTTCTGGATTTCTCTTCTTCGAAATCAAAACAATGGTTGTATCAATAAGCCCCTGTGGAAAGGATGCCCTTTGAATAGTTTGAATACAAAAAGCCGAAATATCAGGGCCTACAATATCCCAGCAGTGTTCATAAAATGCTGGGTTAAATTTGTCAAGTCCAGGGGATTTATCCGGATGCATATCAAAGAGAGCATTCCTAACCTTATCTGGAGAAAAAAGGAGCAAAGACGCGTTGATTTTGTTAATCAAAGATGGCTGGGGTAATACAGTCAAGAATTTCATTATAATTTTTATGCTGTGAGCTGAACAAATGCTGGAAATAATTCGAAATATGGTTACCCAATCCCGAATCCCATTCGAACCAATTCCCCTGCTCATCCCATAATTTGTCAAGTCTGTTTTTTCTTTTTCTTTTGGAGGCATAAGCATGAAAATACTTTGAGTTCACATCACCTTCCTTGAGCCAAAATAATTTAGCTCTCTATTTCAAAAAGAATTCCTTCCGATTTAAAGCCTCAAAAAATTCCTTCTTGGCAAGTTGGAAAAGTTGAACTGAATGTTGATCTCTTCCACCTCAGTATGATTCATCCTGTACTTACAACTATTATGGCATCTTTGGAAGTCCCTCATAATACCTCCTCCCCAATTTTGAAGGACCGAAGCACAAAAATCAATCCTCTCATGAATCAATCTCAGGTTGGGAGTGTTCCATGTATCACGGACAGTATTAAGAAAATTACTGTTAAGAATCCAAGAATTCTCAAATTTGAAAACTTTTAGCGAATGAGTTTAGCATCTACCTTCACTGTTGTTGGTAGAGACAAGTAATGGACAATGATCAGAAGATGAGAACCCCAAATTCTGAAGTCTGAAGTCTTTAAAGAGGTCAATCCATTTGGTACACACAAAAACACGAAAATCATTTTTTAGTTAAGGAAATATTTTTTTTAGAAATATAGTTAAAGAAATATTACCGATTACTTTACCCGTTTAAGCTAAATCTGCAATTAGAAATTTAAATCCACTATAAGGAGGAAATTTTTAACATCAAAATCATCCCTCTCAAATGAAAAATTTATTTTCTGAAAATTCCCCCCAAAACAGTAAACCTCTAATTTAAAAAAAAATTCATTATTTTCATCAAACAATTTATTTACAATTTTTTTCTAGATTTAAGGTAATTTTCGTTAAACTTTCTTTTTAATTTTTGTTTTTGTTTTTTTTTTTTTGTGTTTATAAAAAATATGGGATTTAAATGTCACTTGAACCTACTCTTGTTTTTTCTAAAGATTCCAATTTATTACTTGTTTCGTTTCTCTTTAAAAAAAATTCTAATTTTGCCCTGATAAATCAACTTTTAATGATGCAAATTTATCAATTTACAACTAAAATGTGATATCCGAAGGTATACTATATGGTATAATTCTAGTATCAAAATTATTGAATTGATGTATTTACGTATATGAAAGTATACCGAAATGAAAAACATAAATTTATTAATGGATTTCGGTATACTAACATATATTATATAATATACATAATTTAATTATCGAAATTATTGAATTACAATTTGGTATACTTGCATATGCAAAAATATAAAGTGAAGAAACAAAATGAAAAGAAATTATAATGTGATTCATAACAAATATTATATTTGAAAAATATATAATTTTTTTTTTTTGAAAAATAGATAATCGTTTTATAAAAGAAATTCTGAAATGTAATTTTGTAAATACCGTCACTTTTCAATGGTATTTACGTAGAAATCCCTATTATATTCACAAGTTAGAAGGCCCATTGGGCTTGTACATTTATCTTACAGTTGGGCCACTACTAAGCTGGATTTATGAGCAAGCACTTAGAGGCATGGAAGATCTAAAGAACACATTGTCTAGAGCAAGGCCCAATGCCAATAAAGTCATTATCACAGTATACATAGAAAAACCCAGAAACTACCCCACTCAAAAAATAGATCCGACCAACAAATCAAACCCGAATCCGCCAAAAAATACAAGAACTCACGGTTATGATCGCCGGGCTGAGCTCCTCGCCTATGCTCGCCAGCTTAGAGAAGGTTGTGATTATAAACGACAAGAGTGGCAGCCCAGACAGAACTTAAGACCGATGTTTAAGGTAAATTGAATTTTAGGAATTCTTTTTCATCTTTTTTTTTGGTGTTTTGAATCTCTCAAAATATAAAGATTTTACCTCTGTTTCATATGACACTTAACATCGTCAATCGTGTGATGTTACTTGTTATTCACTTATATCCATTTCGAAAATGTACAAAATTAAAAAAAAAAGTGAACAGAAAGACAAAATATCTATTTTGAATGCTTGTGTTGTCTCTAAATTTTACATCTTTCAAATTCAAAGGTTATGCATGTAAATGCATGGGTTTAGAACTCAATAATTAAATTGGAAATTGGTTTGGTGAACAGAAGGGCAAATCGGGAAGTGCATCAGTGAGGATACGAGGTTCTTTCCTTAAAATTTTTGGACGAAACGGAGAAGAAGAATGTGGGTATGAGCGAATCGGAACATATAAGGATAGTGAAGAGAGACAATTCGGCAGTTGCAGAAAGAAAAAGGCTCATAATTTCTACGTATATGACATTTCCCATTTAATTTTGGAATTTTGGTTGTCCTAATATTACATTCACTACATTTAATTTTCTAACTTTATTAATTCGGTGTTTTCAGAAGAAATTGAAGAGTGTGCTTAAGAATTTATCATGTGGGTTGCAGAGTGGCAAAGGGTAGGGATACATGTTGGCTGTGGACTTCTGCTGCTTCATCATGGATGAATCATTTTTTTTTTTAAATTATTTGACTGCATATTCTTTGATTGTATCAAAGAAAATTGATCCATAAATTTTGGATCTTTTTGGTGATTGAAGAAATCAAATTTATGTTAAATTTTGCTTCACATAATTTAGGAGTTATGAACTATAAATAGGATGTGCGTTGATGTTGATATTGTCAAAGGAACTGCCAAAATTTGTCAATTATAATGCCTGGGGGTCTACACCAATCCAGTATTGCTATTTGTTTAGAAGATATTACAGATATTTATTATGAGAGTGCATTATCTTTCTTTTAAACTTCATTATTAAAACTAGATAGTATCAAATAATTAAATTAAGGTACATGGAGCATATATGTACGCACACACATAAATAAGAAGCTTTTATAAAAGATCGAATATTTTGAAGAATCATATGCTAGAAACAACTTGCGGGAATATTTTGGAAATGCATAATTACATGATAGTAAATTGTTAATGAAAGAATATGTTCGTCAATTTGTCAAATTAAAGATAATTGTAGTTGTGCTGTATATTTCTTTTTTGTGATAGAAAAAAAGTTTTTCATAAAATAATATATTCAATTTGTAAAATTTCTTGTATCAAAAATTCAACAAGCAAATTTTCAAAAGATAAAATGAGATAGTATAGATTTTTTTTTTCTTAACTAAAAATTTTAAGTTTGAATTTTAAATATAGAATATATGTAAATATTTAGAAAGAAATGTTTTACTTTTTTACTTATTATTTTTTTATAAGAATATTTAACGAGTATTCGTATTAATCCGCCAAATGGCTATAAAAAAATAAGCTTAACATAGAAGAGTGGAGATGAGATCATCTTTTTTTCAACATCAGCATAATCTTGGGGTTTTTTTTTTTTTTGAAAATAGGGTTAATTTTAAAAATTTAAAAATCTGGTGCTACAATAGACAAAATTCGAAATTTGATGTGCTGAAAATAGGATCCTATATGTGCTAGAATTGGACTTGCGGGACATACCTCATTTGACTGTCAGAGTGCCAGAATCCGTCATAAATGGAAGCCGAAATTCGGCATGTTGGGGCCCACGGATGGTTAAAATCTGG